>JAGXOD010000029.1:1919731-2519731 GCA_020368025.1 Brachyhypopomus occidentalis | reverse complement strand
TTAAAGTAGTTTTGAGTGAAACACCAAGGGCAGCAAATTGACATGCTTTCTGCAGTATCAGCCAATATTCGACCAGTGACGCATGGGCCAGCACAGTTTCTGTGAAAAATTCTGTGATTGTGGGACCATGAGCGAACAAATGGCCAAGGTTTTGGCCAAGGTTAACCCACGCTCACAAATTTCTGCATGGACAGTTTAGCAGATCCTGTGATGTAGTAATTGGTGATCAACCATTACCTTGAAGGTCACAGTTATCCCACACTAGGGCCTGTGACTCCTCAGCTGATTCCCCATTCAGCCTATACTTAGTACTTGCCTACACCAAGTTAAAACATTACTTGAAAGATGAGACATCCGAGTTCTAAGAGGTCTCCATTAGATGCTGCAAAGACACCTGATTAGAGCAATAAATTTAGGATTTGGACAGGGTTATGAGAAAAGGGAAAGCTAAAGTGTGTCCACGTGCGCAAATATGCAATATGCAAAAGTTAAGAAGATAAACACTTGGCATTGAACACCAAACATTTCTGTCTGTATAACTCCCTAGACGCCCCTCCCCCCACTGCTAAAACACCTGTCTTCTCAGGACTATTTCCGTCACCCCAGTGCCTCAAGGAAGGTCCGCAGGGAGACGTTTTTCATAACATTTCACAGCTGGTGATCTTTGAAGCAAAGACACCAGGAAGAACAGTAAAGGCCTGTAAGACCATTCTCAGTCATGTTCAAAGCCATGGGAAACACTATGCACCACGGTCACATTCCAAAGCTCAGGGCAAAGCAGAGAACATTCTGGAGCAAAAGAATCAGAACCAAGCAGTACCCAAGCATCAAACCACCCCCACCCACCAGACCCCCAACAGAAATGGGTGGCTCAGCTTTAGTAAAGGGTAGGAATTCAAGTCAGCAGTCAAATATCAGGTAGAGTTGGCCAGCACTACAGTGTCTTCATTCAAATCTTCTCAGCAAGTGCACAGCACACCTGATCCAGAAATTTAAGTACTGTAGAAGGTTTAGGAGCTAGAAAACAACAAATGCACATGCACACAATCGTAGACTAAATAGAATCGTCCATAAAGCATCTGGATGCCATTTCATACTTATTTAACATGCTTGTTAAAAAATGATTTCCAGCAAATAAAAGCTACAAACACATTTAATGCCAGGTGTTAAAGATAGACCTATGCAGTTTTTTAGGATTTCAACATAATTTTTATGCCTACTATAAATAAAATATTGGTTGTTCTCATATTGGAATATTTAAATTTGAACTGTTGAGTTCTTATTTAGGATGAACTGACGCCCTCATGTGGCCAAAGTAAAATTATTGTTTGCCCTATACTCCAACTTTTTTTTACTAATCTGCTAAATTTAAATGTAATTGCTATCCACATCAAGATTGCAAATATTATACAGTATTTGAAATATAAATAAAGACACGCCTCCCTAAATATACACTTTCCTGGACATTCCTGGACAGTAAATATCTATCAAGAAAACAATGTTGACTCACGGGTTATGAGGTTCATTAATATCTAAAACAAGTGCAAAGGCATTTACCAAGCTGCAGGGTGTCTCTTCTGCCCCGCCAGGGAAGACCAGCAGTGCACAGTTAGAAGCTGCGAACTGACATTCATCAGGTCGCCACCTGCTGGACTTGTGCTGTCGGTACAGTGAAGCCAGTCACTGGTAAGCCTGAAAGGCTCTACTTGTGACCTTATCAAACCTGTTTGTAGCCCATGAGATACATTAGTGAGCTGAGGACAGTAAATGCTTTCAGTTTCCTTTATGCCATTCTGAATATACACATCCCAGGTCCTTGGAACACCTACCATGCACAAGTTGTTAGGCAACTTAAATGTCTGAGGCACCTATTTTGTAGGTCTACCGACATCTTAAGAGGACTGTAGAATGACTCCACTGACCTTTCTTTAATGGACTGTTTGAACAGGATAGATCCTAACTGGATGTTTTAGTCATTTAACATCGGTAGATTTGCAGATATGCATCCATGCAAGGTATATCATGTCAGTATAATTCACAATGAGGCATGACAGCAATAATCAAGTAGGAAACACACCTCATTACACTATTCCTTGTAAAACACACACTCATTGTGGTAGGTGTGCTTAATAAACTGTTGGCTGGTATTTTAAAAGCCAGCGAAGACTGAATTAGGCCAAACTAGAATGCCCAGACCACAGGTCATATGTCTGCATACACAGCATGAAATGCTTACCACAACGCTAATTATCCCAAAGGACAAACCAAGTGCAGCAAATTCACATGGCATTCTCCAAACCCAACTCAAAACGAGGAACCACGCCCTAAAGAGTGGGACTGAAATCAGACTGGCGGACTCCTTTCTGGGGTTTAAAGCCTGTGATTTGTCCCATTTGGTTCATGAGCATTGGAGACACTGAACACTCGGTGCCGTGACCCTTCGGAAAGGTGACCGACACCACAGGCTGGCCCCTTCAAATAGGTCATCATTGCAAGACAGAAAGGGAGTGTGATTTGCAGGCTCAGCTGTCCAACAGGAGGACACGTGTGGAGCTACTATAGTAAAGGACAGTAGCAGCTGCCCACAGGGTAAAGTCCAGCAGACATCACCCATTGGCCTGCATTCTTCAGCACCAGACTTGGAAAGGTAGGCTTCAGCACAGGCAGTAGGCATTGTTGGGTTCAACACAGCAGAAATGCTGCTCCATCATTTAACGTCGGATTCATTATCAGGTAGTGATGCTTTGAAAACAATGGCAAGTTGTATACTGAAACTCTCACACGAGACACATTTAGAACTTTTTACCAAAATGTGAGGCTGGAATAATTGAATTATTGGTATACAAATAAATCTGAAATAAAAGGGAGTGTCTTGGTCAAACCAATTTTATTAGACTATAAACAGCATTCAATATTGTACCAGAAAGGTCCTGCAAGTTAAGCATTTCATCTTATTCCCACTGCATATCTAATCTGTGTACAGTATTTACAAGTTTCTCATCCAAAAAAAGAAATAGTGTATTCGATCAATGCTGACAAGATCTCTTAATATTGTTTTGAAATAAGGTCTTGTGAAAAAGTCAAGCAATTATAGCCATCACAAAGTCCTATCCACTGGTTAACATTCATAGAAATTGACATTCATGAAGTGAAACCAAATCAAATAAACTATTCTCTATATTGCAGTAGAGATATACTTTACATAAACTGATAAAATCTTAAGTTTGCAACAAAGTGTCATTAACACAAATCTTAGAAGAGGTAGCTTTAGTGGAACACAACCTCTTAAAATGCTAATTCAAAGTGCAGACAACAAAAACCAACTAAGTATTACATAAAATCAAGATATTCATACAATTTATGTTTAAAATGTTTACACATATATTCCATTTATGTATTTCTCTGCTTTAAATCCGTGTTCCCACTATTTTGATGGTAGATGTCACCACACAACAAATTTGCAGGGGGAAAGAAAACAAAAACACACTGGCAAATCAGCTAATGAGGAAAGTTATGTTCTCTTTGTTACTGTCTGCTGCTCCTTTACTTACACTTACACAACAAACCCGTAGTGGTTGGAATATTGGCACTAGCTGCAATGTCAGTGCCACAACAACTTTGGGGTGTACAAGCATGGTCAACGAGGCAAAAAAAAAGAAAAAGAAAAAAAAAGACATTGCATAGTAAGCTTATTACTTCAGGCCCCACCCACCTTTAGCTTTAGTAGAGCTTATATGTAAATTCAGATTAATCAATATATTTAACTGTTCATATAACTCTACTGGTAGAAAGGTTGTGTTAGGCAACAAGAGGCCCAGTGCAAATTAGATTTGTGTTTGTGCAGCACCTCAATGACTAGAAGAAATGATACAGGGTTCAAGGGGGGCAGAATGACAGAGTAAACAAACAAAAAAGGTCTACCTGTGATTAAATCATCGGAATATTCTAAGAAATGATCAGACCTCAGGATCAGTCCCTGTAATTGCTAAACTACCCTACAGAAAGTGACTAATTTTAATGTCTCATGAAAGTGTCTACATGCTTCATTTAGTCTATCTGGTCTAACTTTTCCATATTCAGCTAATATTCAGCAAGTCACAAACACCCCCCTCAGCAACAACTACAAACAAGACCTTGGTTAGTAGCATGTTAGCAGTGATGAAGACCGCCAAATGACTAAAGTGGAACTTTTACAATTTGCAGGTGGACGTACTTCAGGCACTTTCGTAGATATGGTCAGCTTTGAGAGAAAACGTCACAACGGCAACACAAATAGTACTCACTGCCCAAGTTAAAACTGTGGAAAACCACATGTGAAAATGCTAGAGGACCTGTTTGGTTAAGAGGCAGCTGTTTTCCCCACTGTTTCAGGAGCCGGTCCTGAAAAACGGTTAAATATCGGAGAGGACATAGCCAGGCTGCTTGTGCACAGTAATGAGAAAAATCCTGACACTAGGTGAAATACTCAATTTCTTTTTATCTGTCCTTGGATGTTAGCTTTTCGATCAGCTCCTGAAGAGGTGCCAGCTCTTTCCTGTCAATCAAGTTGAATTCCTGCAACACAACACAAAAGGAGCAGAGTGTATCATAGGAATAAAACAATGTAGATTATGTAAGAGAGATGCAATGACCTTTAGTTGGGGAAGCTAACCTACTGAGCAGTGAGAGGCGAGCAAGTGAAAACTTGCTAAAACCCAAACACTCCTACCAATAATGTGGAGATTTTCTTAATTGCTTATTGGTGTCCAACTTTTACTTTGCTGCTTTCTGTGGAATGTGCATTAAATGACTCCCAAACCCAAACTTTTATTTCATATAAAGTCATTCACGCTGCTTTATTAAGCCTTCCTTCGTACTAGCAGAACTAGGCACGCACCTGTACGAAGAAGATGAAGTGTTTGAAGGAGGTGTTGAGGTGAGCCTCCTCCTGTAGCTGGATGACAGAGTCAAAGTGCTGGTGGTAGATGTGGGCGTAGACCCGGAACAGCCGCTTCAGGATGGTCTTGGCCACCGACATGAAGTTCTTTGGGAAGGGGACACCTGACAGCAGGGAGTGCAAGGAAGACAGCGGTCTTTAATGACACGGCACACCTGTCAATCATTTAGGAAAGGAGGAGATTCTACCTATTTTGGAGGGGAATAGTGTTTCATCATCAAGCTGGTCTTGAACCCAGGTCATCAGGTAATCAATGTATTTGGGAGCCGAGCATTTGATTGGCTTTTTAATGTTGGTTCCATCAGCCCAGTGATATTCATACCTGTAACAGTTCAAGCATGACACAAATAAACAGCTGTGGCCGAATTTAATAAAACATTCTCCACAGACCATTTATGTATTCACTGCTACAGAACTACTGACCTGGAGTCATTTTGAAAATTTAGCACGATTACAGGATAAAGTTACAGCATTCCATATTCAAGGACTCATTTTTCAAAAAGAAAGAAAGTTAAAGAAAAAGAAAAGTCCCTTACTTGGGTCCAGCAGACATGAGGGGGCAGCTTTCCTCTGTGCAGAAATCAGTGATGGTTCCATACAGCATATTGATCTGGTTAAAGAAGTCCACAGCTGGGGAGGAACAGTGCAGAGCAAAAAAAAAAAGTAATTACACAGAACAATTACCTGTAATTATTCACTTTCAGCAGCAATGACGGAACTCAGCGTCTCTACTCCCGTCTGCCCTTGAGGCCATTTCACTCCCCTCTTTGAGTTGATACAATAAAGGGTAAAAAAATATCAAAGATGTTAGAATCTAGTGATTACAATATAAAGTGAAAGAACAAAGTGTACCTTGAGGTCATGTTTCAATAGAGTCAATGCATCAATCGCCATACTGACTCATTGTTCTTGAGGCTATACAAACATGTCAGCCTATCACACACCTGCATTTCAGCACCTGAATTCTAATGAGGGAATGGCTCATGTTTGGGCAAGACGATCTTGTATATTTTCTGCAAGTCTCTTTCTCACTAACTAGGCTACTGGGCAAGAGGACACGCCCACCTGCTGGTGGTCTTGGTTACAATTAGATACAATATTGCACCTTGGGCATCGGAAACAAAGCTGAGCCACCACAAACCACCCTTCCCTGAGGCTGACACAGGCAGCAGTCCTACCTTCACTTCTATATCCCCATTGTTAAAAATAGGCTGTAGCCAAAGGAAATGGAGCTGAGTAAACGCCTTGGGGATAATTAGTTTACAAAATGGGAGGCACTCAAGAAACAGGCCAACCATGCAGCTATGTATAGCGAGAAAGAGAGTGGCTTAGAACAACTAGGACGCAACACAACGCTGGTTTTGTGCATGTGTGTGTGTGTGTGGGGGGGGGGGGGGGGCTATGTAGATGTATCGTTTCAGGTCAGAGTACATGCTGGGATCCCTACGTCTACTGTGGGCTGAGGCAGCAGGACTGTGTGGAACATCAAATGAAGCTGAAAAATAACTTTTCATACCATATCAAAAGACACAATGACCCATGTCACCACACATGCTCACAGCTGCTAATAAACCCATAAAAACCCACCCAAAGGGCAAACAGGGATACAGATAAGTGACCAGCAAATTCCTGTGCAATTTTACCAACACTGATGCTGAAGGGAATTCCATGCATGTGGAAACATGTGTCTGCTGTGTTTGGCACTCAAAATGCCGAAAATAAGGTGATTCAACCTTGTGCCAGACGCTGCGGTCACAATGTACTGCCTCAGAATTTGAGCATTTGGACAATGCTGCTTCTCTTCCTCATAACTGCCTGCATGAGCAACTTCCTAAATTTTGCAAAAAATATCTATGGCTACAGTTACCAAAAAGGAATGGCTTGCTGCTGCCTTTCCTGAATTCATGCAAATCAACGAATTGCAAACTTCAGACAGGACACAGATTTCTTGACTTGCTATTGTATGCTGCCGCTGATATTACATATTTGCATGGTTAATTTAATCTTCGATCAAAACAGTGAAGATGAGGCCTAAAATGAGGCCTGACCCACTGTAAAGGCGGATTTGAGGATCAAGGAAACAAGTGAGCGAGGCACACGTGGACCCAGCACACGTGAGCCCAGCACACGTGGGCCCTGCACACGTGGGCCCTGCACACGTGGGCCCAGCACTCGGGCGAGCTCACGCATGGCTTACTGTTGACTGCCACCCATTCATTGAGGTCCTCTCCATCTGGCAGCATGACGGCCATGCGCAGGTTCCCACTGCCCAGCGTGGCTTCAGCATGCTTTAGCAGCTCGTACTGGTGCGAGCCCTCCGGAATGTTCTTCTTTGGCTTGAACGTCTTCGATGAGCGGCTCCCACTGCACAAATGTGGACAAGCAAGCAGAAATCACAATGAGAACACAATCTGCAGCTGAGCGGAAAACTCTGGGTGGCCCTTTTTGTGTTGATACAAACTGATTGAAGCTTCCACGGATGTAGGATCTCCTCTCTGACCTTGAACCTGAAACCTAACAAGCCTCTTAGGGCAGCTTCAAATATAGACTTAATGCGGCTAAAGTGCAGAATTATCTGATCAGGCTGCAGAAAACACTGTCAATGCTGCACGACCTATTCTGCTACAGCTGACTGAATAAAGCCACCATGCGGCCTCATATGAGGTCTTCTGACAGGGAGACACTTGATTTGCCCATCTGTGGAGGTCCTTCAGTAGAAACATATAAATAGAATGAAACAAAAGAGTCCAGGAAGGGTTAGGAGACCTGGAGGCCTTCACTTTAATTCCGTAGCAGTAGTGCCATTCCCCCCCCCCCCCCCCCCCCACCTTTTTTTAAGAACTCCAGGCTAAAAACGTCATAGTATTGACAACACAATTAAAGGCCTCTTTTCTGCTTTGAAAAATTTTCCGAAGGGGATGATATCGCTATGAATTCATGGCTTCTAGCCTGTTACAGAGTCCTCTGCGCTTAACATCCCACACAATAGGGAAGATGGGCTCTTTCGCGCACTCACAGACAAGCACTCACTGGACTGCACATACCACTAGCCCAAAGTCTCCCTGGTTACAGGACTGCTACAGGCTTTGCAACATGTCTAAGACCAAATATGCAGTCCAAGTAACTGAAAGAAGGGTGTGTACAAGTGGCAAGTGAATCACATACTCAAATGATAGCCTGCTAAAAATAAAATACCGAGAAGAGTCAATAATGTGTTGCATTGTTCATTATTTGTCAATTTCTTAAATCACCTTTATTTACTTCATTGTGTATTCTTTTGTACTGTAAAAAAAATTGAGCTTCACTGTTGACATATTAAAGGAGCTTTGAAAAATTACTTATTATTATTATTGGGAATTGAGGCTGAAATGAAACAAGCGCCAAAACCAGTCTGCATTCACTGCGAAATTACAGTTTGAAGCAGACCAGTGCTTAACATTTGGCTGCATTCTTTCAGCACCAAATGCTGCTGATATCAGACACCACGGTCCCTGCCTACATTCAGCTGGGCGTGGCTTTTGAAGGCAAGACCTTTTGATGGTGAGTGCTGTCAAATGACTCATTGCTCAGTTGTTAGGGCGTGAGAGCTGACAAACAACCACATAAAATGTATTCCAGAAGAGTCCTGAAATTGGCTGTGAAGTTAAGCACCTCACTTGTCCAACTCAGAGAAAATGTTTTAAAAGCTTGGAGATAACTGATCAAAGAACAACGATGGGACCTGCAGTGAAGGCCTTCTGTTTAGGTAAATACTAAACTGAGCATCTACTTCCTTAATTGTGACCAATACAAAACATATGCTCTACAAGTGAGCATATTTCACCTTCACATGTCCTGTGAAGGTGAACCGAGGACAGCACTTATGATGGACCTCACCACATTTGCGTAAGACAAGTGACTTGCAACATGGCAGTGTGTAATAGATGGATGGGGAACTGCAGTTCCATAAAACAAAAGCAGAGGTCACAGAGGAAATTGCCACAAATTGCAAACACTTTATCCTGAAGTACTGTTCCTTCTTGGTGTACCTCTGACCCAACTACTCAATGTAGGCTACATCCATCACAGGGGAACCTAAAAACAGCATAAGGCCCTACTGTACGCAATGCAACAGGCACATTCAATTACAAGGAAGGTTTCATTAAATAATATTCTCACTTGAAGGGAACTTTAGGCACACAGATGCAGAGACAGGCCTTGTTTTTTTAAAACAAACAAGGTTGAATCTTACACACTAAAAAGAGCAGAAGAGAGAGGACTTGAGTGCTTAGTAAGAAAACATAAGAGCATGCTTCCTATCTAGGTTACTGAAAAACAAAAGCGAATACGAACACATTTCATCTTCCTGAAATACTACAGATTCAACACGTTTATTCAACATCTTTATTCTCAGCTGTTTCAAGCGGTTGGACACAATGATAAGAATGACAAATGATAACAGTAGTCATTAGTGGAGTGGTTGTTTGGATTTCTAGTTAGTACTGCAGTGGTACTAGTAGTATTAACAAATTCACCACATCGTCTTCCATCAGCTAGCTATAGGCCCATGAATTTTGGCCGATTCTTGTAAACCACTAGGTTAGCACAAAGCGTAGTCATTCATATCAGACATACCATGTCGGACTGTCAAAATACTGAACACTACCTAGCCATCCCAGTCAGCTATTCCAACATTAGGTCGTTTATTGGAGGATGGGTCACAGACTAACATCAGTTCTGGCGTGCCCACTATACCACCACCACACAGGAAGTAGCCACCTAGGAGAACAGGCTAGCTAACCTAGCTGCCGAGGATGCTTAACGCTACTATCCACAACTGCTTTAGCTCGGCATCTGACATTTTAGTAGCCAGATAAATAACTTTAAATGCGAAAACGCTTTGGTCACGTCTTCTAAACATGATAGTTCGGTAGACTGGCTAAATTATCGGATAGAACTACAAAGTTCAGATATAAGCCTTTGTTCAGTATTAGCTGACGAACTATTAGCGAGTGACGATTACATATCATAGATGAAAATAACAAATAGATCATTTATTCACATGAGCACATTGGAAATTATATGGCCAGTCTCTGCCAGAGCACATGGTCTCTATACAGTGGAACAGCTAACCAGCTAGCAATATTTTTGTATGAGTGGCCAGTAGCTAACTAGCAGTAGAGTAAAGCGCAACCATAAAGGAAAAATAAAAAACACGCGCGTCATACTTACAATAAAAAGCTCATATCTATCACTGACGTTATCAAATTACGGTGCCAAAAATATGTCCGTCCTTACAAGCAGAAAGGCTCAAAATACAAAATATTATACGGTGATATTTCCAAACATGGACACTAATCCAGCAGCTATTCCGTCTGTGCAACAAAACTTCTCCTTGCTACTCAAAGTCCCGATATCACTACTTGAAATCGCGAGATTTCATAGATAAATGAGAATGTAAACCTTTCAATTTAATGCTATTAATTATCTCCGTTGAAAATGTTTGTAAAATGCATTGCGTATGCAGCCGGTTTTATAATCAATTCTAAAATATGCACATGTCATAATAAAAACAGAGATTACTTTGGTGCATATAATAACTAGCAGGTCACGCCATAAAAAGCCACGAACGATATTAGCGTCAGAAAACGGAACTAGTTACGGGTTTGCTGTTTTTTTTCAAAATAAAAGTAATAAACGCACGTGAACTAAAAAAAGCGCGTTCATTTACTCATGACACATAGAGTACTGGAAGAACTATTATTTTGAAGCATTTTACTGCAACCAACTTCACTAATCTTGCGTCGTGACGCTATTCTATACTCAAGTTAGGTCAACGTGTTTCGGCATAAGTTGCATTAACTCTTGTCTTAATACTGGTTTTCACCAAAAAGCTATAGCAATTTTGTTTTCAGTATAATGGCTGTAAATGCAAGGGCAGCATTTATCTCATCACTCATCCGTTGCCTCGGGGGAAGACAATCCTCATGCGTTAAGAAGATCCTTGAGCAAAATAAAATCAAATATTTGTCTATGTGTACCGCTACAGGAAATTGTGGACTTCTAAAAGAAAGGCCTACTTGGTCAGCGAATAACGTACGAAATCTTAACGTCAGATTAACCTGGTCATTACCTCTGAGAACTTTGACAACAGATGTAAGTTGGTTTTAATTTGGTTATTGAACGTAGGTTAGCTAACATGCTCTTCCAAGGTTTAAAGAAAGGATGCTCGAGAGGTCATTTAAGTGTCATGGGGTGTACTATAAAACGAAACTGCTGGCACTGTCGTAGATAGGAAGCTAGCTAAGTTAGATGGATACATATGTGCTAAATTTATATAATGGAGTTTGGCTGTATTGTTAGCCCGCCATCCTATGCAGTGGCACCTATATTCAGTGTTCTATGCTAACATAATATGTTGTTGTTGTTTGTCGTAGGCACCATGCAAAGATGATGAGTACCCCCCACTTCCCGAGTACACTCCCTCTCAGGAAATCAACACAAAGGAAGTGTTTATTATCCATGTCAAAGGTCTGCCATGGTCATGCAGTCCTGATGACCTGATGACGTTTTTCTCAGGTATATATTGGCTGCTTTAATTAAGGTTTTCTTTTCCTTTTTTTTTTATAAGTTTAAAACATCATGTTGTTACCTTATGAAGTATGTCCTTGTAACGTATGTTTGACTTCATGCAGAGTGTCAGATTCGTGGTGGTGTAAAAGGAATACATCTAATGACAACCAGATACGGAAAGCCAAATGGCCAAGCCTTCATTGAGCTGGAGCACGAGGAGGATGTCAGTAAGGCCTTGGAGAGACACAGGCAATACCTCGGGCCCCGTTATGTAGAAGGCAGGTGCAATGAATGAATTGTTTTCAGTACAAAGCATAAAATAAAAATGATGAATCTGAATTGACCAACTGTTCCACCTCCCTCTCCCCTGATTGTCATTTCATTTTCATGGCTGCAGTGTATGAGGTGACCAACAAAGATGCAGAGGTTATGCTGAAGGGCGCAGAAGAAAGCAAGGGCAGCGATGGAGTGGTTCTGCTCCGTGGTCTCCCCTTCCACTGCACAGAGAAGGAGGTCATTCAGTTCTTTTCAGGTGAGGATCTTGCAGATTCAGTACTTTCGAATCGGCCCTGTGTTCTGAAGCCTCGGATTCAGTGCCTGCTGAACAAACCATTTCAGGGCTGGACATCGTAAAAGACGGGGTCACCCTGGTGACAGGCCGACGAGGTCGAAGTTCAGGAGAGGCGTTCGTGCAGTTTGCCACTCAGGAAATGGCGGATCAAGCCCTGCAGCGGAACAGGGAGTTCATTGGGAACAGGTCAGGCCCGTTACTTAAGAGTTGAGGGAACTAACCAGGCCATAGTGAGGTCTGAGGATGTTTAAGCACCATTTGGACTGCTGTTGGTTGAACAGGGAACAACGATGGTCACAACTGACTTTGCTAAAGGTTACTGGTTAGCTGTATAAGGTTGAAATAACAATCAATGAAATATATGATGATGCATTCTTACTCTACTGTGAGGTGTTTCAACTTCCTGATTGTGCAGGTACATAGAAGTGTTTCCTAGCAAGAAGAGTGAGATTCTAGCTCATTCTGGCAGTGCAAGGGGAGACTCTTCAGTCACTTCGTTCCGTACAAACAGGAGTGAGTTCCATCTCACCTTGCATATTATTAAATTAAGTCTAATTCAGTCTAATTAAGGGTTTCATGTTAAATATTATGCAAATGTGGTTCATTCTTTATTCTCTCTTACAGCAAACAGTTTCTCTGTGACTTCACATTTTGTCCACATGAGAGGCCTACCTTTTCAAGCCACAGCTGGAGACATAGTAAATGTAAGACTTATTTAAAAGGCTTTACTTTAGATTATTCTGCCCTCTTAACCAGACGCATGCAGGCCTTGAACTCATAGGGTGACCCTTGTTTTACTGTTTATATATTAAAAGGAATTACTTTGATGTTGGTAATTCTAGAAAAATTGTATTCATTCTTGGCTATATGGATTGCATTATGTTAGCATTGCATATATATAGTAAACTTTTTTTTTCTGGCTTTTGCCTCAGTTCTTCTCCCCCATCAGACTGGTGAAGGTACTGATAGAGTTTGGCCCTGACGGGCGGACGAGCGGAGAGGCACAGGCTCACTTTGCATCGCACCATGACGCTGTGGCAGCCATGGACAAAGACAAGGAGTATATGCGTGAGTTCTTCATGTCCAAGGCAGCAGTCTGTCATTTTTCCAGTGACTCTTCTTCATGGTATGCAGTAGCCATTATATTGACACCCAGTGGCCTGGATGTATCAGAGATCCTGTATTGAGTCTATTTTAAACATGGCCTCCTCCAAGTGGAGGAGTTGCTATGTGAAACATTTGAGGACTACAAATGAACTGAACTACATTTAGAGAAAAATAGTGTCTGTTGACAGGGATTGACTTTTTTCTTTTTCTTTTTTAAATCCAGAGGACAGATACATTGAGTTGTTCCTTAATTCATCAGCAGCAAAGGAAGAACACTAAAAGTGAGTTTTGATTTTCAGCTGTTTTGTTAATACTAATACAGATTTTAACTGTAATACTAATATGTCCTTCTCTCTCTAGGTGTTCTGGGAAAATTTACATTTCTAAATGTAATGCACATTATTAAATGATGTCAAATTTTCATTAAATGTCTGCTTGCAAGAAAGCACATTCATGTCATAGACTGACTTCTTTTTTAGATTTTGCAAGCAAGAAAAGCAGATGACCTCCATTAGAACACAAGCAGTCAACACAATAGCATTTCAGAGATGCAAGATAATTAATCTCTGGTTTGTTAAGGGGGTTTGCATCGGTTTGTAAAAAACAGTTGTTTTATAAAGATCGATTCATATTTCATACAAGACTGTGGCCTATTGAATGGTGATTTAAACCAAAATTTTAATGAACCATAACATGGAACACTGGTTATACTATTCCAGATTGCTGAGTTTAAGTTTAAGAGGTGCACTTGACAAACCAATTTCATTCATTCAATAAAATGCTTATAATGCAAATAATGCTTAAAAGTAATGCTTATAAAGTACTTATTTGTGAATGTGTCCATGTATTGCACAGAGGCTGTCCACAATTTAAATACAATGGGATTGACCCATTTCTCAGTTTTCATGAGTACCCACTACTGGGGGAGAATGCACCAAAATAGTCAGGCTTTAAGGGGTCCATTGAAACTTGATGTCACGTTTCATGGGAATTACAGTTGCTGACTGCAGCTGTACCACAATCCAGAAGCATTCCACAATCCAATTTAGGTTTGAAACAAAAGCTTTTTTGCTTTCAAAATACATATTTGTTAAATGGTCCTGTCAAATTTCATGAGAATTACTCAAGGGATTCCTGAACTGTGGCTTTTTTGAAAGAAGAACCACCCCATGGAAGGATAGATTAACATGTGAAGGCCTGCACATATGTTAACGTTTTTGACGATGATTTGAGTTTCACTCTCTTGCACATACGGAGATCATATTTATGAGGCCTAGTGAAAAAACTCATTTTAGGACTAGGACTTTCGGACCAGCAGGTTGAGTTGTATGCAGATTAGGTTCTCCCACTGACTAAACGTTGGTTAGGCACATCATCAGTAGCCAAAGTCTTTAAGTCATGTATTTTTATTGATAAGCTATTACAACCAAGTGGAATACATGAACATTCTGCAGTATGTTAAATATTTCCATTCTTTCAGCATGACAGGTCAGCAGAACCTTGCACGGCCCCGGAAGCTTGATAATTATGTAGAGGTCATTCAGTTAAACATGCTTACTTTAAAAGTAAGTAATAACAAAATCACTTAAAGAAAAACCTCATGTAAACACCAGTGCTTTGGCTCCATAAAACATAAGTTATGATCATGTTCCCCAGACAAAAAAAAACATAAGGCAGCTCAAGCTTTAAAGATATAATGCTAAAATTGTTTATTCTGTCTAAAACATGGTAAAAATCATTTGTAGAATTAAATATATTTTGCCCTGGAGAGCAGACTAGAGATGTATTGTATTTGACTTGGTGTCTACTAAAGCATAATCTTTAAAGAGAACCACATGACACATGCACAACAATTTTGTGCACACCTCAAGTAGAACATCTTAAGTCCACTTGGTGGACAAAATCAAGTCTTTTAACTGAATTCAAAGAAAACATGACTCAGGTCACACAAACTGCATGTAAAACTATCCCTTTTCAGTGAGCAAAAAAAAAATATATGTATAAAAAAGCCGCTTGTGTATTTGGTGCAAACATTCAAAATGTGAGATGCAAGTTAGGTTCCTCCGTTTGGCACTACCCTGATGCCGCGGTCAGGAACACGTGTTCAGGAAGGGCTGGAGGCGTACTGCTGCAGGAGGAGGGCGTGGCAGCCGTCACACACCTGCTGTAGGTCGATGGAGGAGGGAAGCGGCAGTTCGTTGGTCACGCAGCTTTCGCAGAACACGCCACTGCAGTTCCTGCACTCCCGCTGAAATGGAAAAGGCTTCTCATCAGTGACTGTTCAGTGTCAGTGACTGGGAGAGTGTTAGCAACTGGGACACAATCCATCACTAAGTGAATTCTTTTTTTGGACTGGGTTTTACCTTTGAAGTTAAATGGCACTGTTTGTTTAAAACTAGGGATTTCTAGGGGATTCTAGGGATGTAACAATATTGAATTTATTAGGCTGATATGATAACTGATATTTAGCACCTTCTTGTAGCTGATACCGATATTAGTTTCAGCTAATGCATAATTGTCCAAATAATATATCATACGCAAATATAATGTGCACCCTCTAACTGTTCGTGGATAAATTAAACCAAAAAACATTTTAAAATAAAATCAAAATGAACTCTCTCACTTCATCCTCTTCCTGAGCTGTGTACAGATGAATACCTTAGGCCTGGTTAGGGATTCCGCACATTTGCACATTGAACAGATGGAAGGCTCTGGGTCTTCATGAAAAGACTGACCCTTTTAAAACAGATGATAATGAACATTATGACAGGGCTGGCCGGTATGGTATTGCTACTGAGCTGGAATGCAGATTACATTTTTAGATGGTAGAGGTTAATTAGACAAACTAGCCAATACCACACTGGCATAACATTAGGTTACTTTGTTTTTGATAGTTGCTAAAAATGAAATGCAATATACCTGTTCATCTTCATTAGAAAGTGACCTAGGAATCAAATACAAATAAACAGTGTTTTAATAACCTTGTGGATTAGCTTTTTTTAAAAAATGATTGTATTTATTTATTAGTTTGTGTCTAAGTAACTGCAAAGACGGTATGACCTACAAACTTGAGCTGAGACTTTTCTCTTCCAGTGCATTTTGGAGTGCATCTCTTTCTTTTATCACTGCCTCCAGCTCCTGCACAAAAAAATTTATAAATTGCTGAACCCAGTAATACATCACCCACAATGCCATCTAATAGCTTAGGGAGCAGAAGCATTATTGAGTTCAGTTCTGAAGGGTAAGCATGATGGGTGGACACCTTCCGGATGTCTTCGGTTTGCTGCCTTGCGTCTTTTGGCGGTGGTGAAGGCGTTTTCCCCAGTGGAGCTTCGGAACGCTGGCCTCCTCGTTTCTCACGCTCCCTTTTCAGCTCCTGATCCAAGCCATTCCTGTACCTCCCCCAAAACCCCCAAACAAACAAAAAACACAAACAACAACCATTTAAAACTGTGACTTAGAAGAATGTGGCGAAAATGCAGGACCCATACTATAGGGTCACCGACGTAAGGGGTGTCGTCATCCCGGCAAGAAGATAATAAGCTAGCCGGCACAGTTAGCATAAAAGCCAGTGATGTGTCGGTGTATGAGCAGCGCATACCTCTGCTTCTGCAACAGCTCCACCTCCTGCTGCAGACTCTCAATCTTGTCCCCAAACTCCTGCTTGAAGAGCCTGGTGGCCTGCTCGGCCAGGTCCCTCTGGCGCTCCACCTGTTTACATCTGGAGTTGGGCCAGATGAACTTAATGAGGTAAAAAAAAATGAAAACTAAAAAGCCATGGCAGGGAGAAGCGCAATAAATGTAAAACCACAGCCAGGAACTGGGAGAAGAACAGACTGAGGGAAAGAAGTAGTAAGAGGGGGAGGGGAAAATAAACCTGGAGTCAGAGGGGTGAACATGGCCAATGCAGACGCTAAAGAAAGCAAGGACATCCAAGTGTTTGAGTCGTGTTTTATTATGCTACGGTACTACAGTTTACATCTATTGTTAAAGTCCACATACAGTTTTTCGTCATTCCATTGCAACAGAGGACAAGCTCATCCATGGAAACCTTAAGGAAGTTATGACAGGGCTTACATAAGACTGCAGCCTTTCGCATTTGGCATATGCTACCACCTCGAGCATCACATTTGGATTCAGGTCAGACTTTAATCCGGTTAAATGCTGCTTTAATGTAATTCAGGCACATGGTCATACACAAAATAGCAAACTAAAACCAGAGTATATGTCTACAATTGAGAGTTGATCATGTTTTTTTTTTTCCATTAACATGTGAGAGGATTTAATGTTCAGCAGACTGAACATCATTAGATATTCTTGAACCTGGTTAACTGCTTTTTATGTCCATTTCACTTGGGCTGTGTTATAAAACTGCAATATTGTGCGGTTTTAAACTTGGCATTTACCAAATAAAGATGAAAATAAATTTAATACTTTTCTACTGCAAATTTTGGACTGTACATTTTTGAGTCAGTTTTACGATTATTAATTTTGCCGTATGTTTAACCAAGTTAGGCAGTCCATGGCCAAAGGTTTCATTTTGTTAACAACCATATTTTATAATATCCTACCATTCAGTCTTTTATACAGCATGGAAATATACAGCAGATACAAGAGAGATGCATTGCTCTATTGCCAATGCTTTCAAACTGCTCACCCAAGAATTTTTCAAAGCCAATACAAAAAACAGTGACTGTTTTTATCAGTTCTAAGCAGCTCACCAGCCACTCACATGGTCTGAAAATGCTGCGCTTTGTATCTAGAAAAACAAGGACAGGGAGACTAGAAGAGCTGTGTTAGGGGATGCTATTAAAGGAGAGGCAAACAAACAAACAAACAAACAAAAGATGGTATCCCGTATGAAAAAGGAGCTGTGACTGATCTCGAACCCAACAGAACCCTTGTTGAACCCAACAGAACCCTAGTTGTTTCTAGAATATGCAAAGACAAATTTAGGATTTAGGGTCTGTGTTGACAGAGCTGCTATAGAGCATCAGTGAGTGGCCTATTGTTGGTTCTGCAGCAGTTTTCCCGCGGCCATGTTCAAGGTTCTTGCCTGTTTGACTACATCTTTCTCACTAGCCAGAGAAATGGGGGAGGAGCAGAGAAATGAGGGAGGGAGGGAGGGAGAGAATGCAAAATGAATGGACATGAGTAAAGTAGGAGACAGGAGGGAGAGAGGAGTTATTCCACAACACCATCACACCTGTCCAGAGAAAGAACATAGGCTAGTCCAGAGCTTAGAAAAAGGAAAGAGAAGCTTTATTAATGTGTTGAGGCCAAACTGGGACTACACTACTGTCATTAATCAAATGAAATGGACATTTATTCAAATACAATTTGAGAGCTAACCTAATCAAAATGGCCAATATAGCTGGGGAGATAAGCAACAATGACGTCAATGTGTGTTCGTCCAAGAAATCTTTGTATGGGAGTGTTCAGCAAGCAATCAATTACCTGTTCTCCAGCTGTTTGATAGTGGCTGCCATCTGGTTTGTTTTCTCTTCCAAGCGACTAACAATCTCATTCTTCTGTTTCACACTGGCCTCCGAGCTCTGTAGGCATCATGCACACACACACACACACACGTCCCTGAACGCAAACTCCATTTGGCTTATCCGGTGTATCAGTCTAGGCAATGACATGGATTTACACAGGGAGTGTATAGGCATATAGGCAACAATATTTGTTGAACATGCAGCTATATCCAACCTAGATTTAGTACAGATTGGTACCTGTGACTTGTGGGAGAGCTCGTGGTTGAGTCTGCGCAGGTCGTCTAGGTGCTGGCGGAGTTCTACCAGCGCATCGTGCTTCTCGCAAATGTCCTTCTCCAGCATCTTCATGGACAGCTCCATCTCCTGCCTCATGCCTATCTGCACTTCCAGCTCCTTCTCAACATCCTACACATACGGCAGCTGAGTGAACCCAAAGCCGTCTAAAGAAACTGCGCAATTTTCTTGTCATCTCTTTTGAGACAAAAAAAATTCTATCGACCAGTCAACGCAACTCTGAAAATTGGGCTAAAATGAAGGCACGTTACATTTTTCCCCCTGACCCCCCCACACTGCACACGGGAGACAGATGCACACACTGAAGACCTAACTGACCAGCCGCAGCTGAGTCTCCTCTTTCAACTGCTTTCGGGTCTCTCCAAGTACTTGACCATCCGCAGTCCCTTCTGGCCTCGATGCCTTCAACAAATACACAAACGTCGACGACTAGATTTTAAAACGCTTATGTCAGTTACAACAACTGTCATGTTTACAATCCTTAGACATAACATGTTTTGGTTTGTAGATACGGTCTCGGGCACGTGCGCACAGAAGATGCCACACATACGCCATTCTTGTGTACCTTGCGACTGGACTCCACAAGGTACGAGCTTTCTTCTTTCACCCTCTCCACATCCTCTTGCAAAGTGATGATTCTGTTGTTTGCAACTGCAAGCTGTGATATTAGTGAACAGATTCAGTTAATGGTGGCAACGACCTTTCACACCCAGTTACCTCTTGCATTCATAAAATCTCCAAAGAGAAAATGTCAGGGGAACATACATGAACAGTTAGACTAGTGAAAAAATAACTGGTCTTATTTGTTACTTGCCATCACAGTTTAAAGTCCAGATATTAGCTTTTAATTTTAGATCTAGAAAGACGCACCTCCTCCGTTAGTTTTGTGTTAGACTTTTCTAGAGCATCCACTTTGGCTTGTAGGTTATTCACAGAAGCACTGTGAAAGGGAAAGAAGGAATGACATGAGAGTCACTGTGTTCTCCAAATAAGCCAGAAATTAGGAACACGCTCCACAAACCAGAAACACATCTGGAGAAGTGACTGCACCTTAAATGTCTGTTGAGTTCTTCGACATAATTCTTCTGGTCAAGGATAGCAGTGATCTGACCATCACTGAAACAACAGAAACAAACTTAGAAAAACAAACATATACAATACTCGAAACTTGATGAACAATGGTCATAGTGTAGGTAATATGTTGTGGAAGGTCCATTGAAGCTTACCCCTCTGTGCTCTTGCTACTGTGGCCTCCATCTTTAAGATACATGGAAAAGTCTATCACCCCAACCTGCAGAGATTTATCATATTAACCAAATGATCAAATTAACAACACAAACAACACAACACAAGAGGAATGCGATTGATAATTAAATTACATACGCATTCACTTTATTCATCTGTAAATAAAGTACCTGGGAATCAAGGTCTTCTCCCTTCATGCACAAATTTGCATCAATGACATTGAGTCCCACCAACAGCCCAGCGATTACTGCTCCCTCTTCTTCCATCATCAAAGCATTGGGCTCATAGAACTCACTGAAGGAGAGAAAAACCAAAACCTAAGCACAAACAATCTAGAAGCAGGGATCCCTCATAGGTCTTAGTGCCCCTCGTCTTCTCAGTAAAGCCAAAACGCAGGAAGGGTCAGTTGCTGGTGAGTGGCCACCTTAAAAGGTCCTTTCTGTTGATAATGGTCTTCATGTAGTCTGAGAGTTTCTTCTGCATCAGGGCCAGCCGTAGCCATGCTCTGCCTCTTCCTAGAGGAGTTCTGAAAGTAGGAAGCGCTTATGAGTCAGAACCACAGGGGAACATGTGAGAGGAAGATGTGCTCGGTGATGACGAGAGAAATGGCACTTCTTACTTGAGCCCTGGAAGGTCTTTGACACTGGCGGTGATCTCTCCAGCTTCTGGGGTCAGCTTCTCCACCAGCTCCAGAGGGCCCCAGAAGGATTTGTTCTGACCCAAGAATGTCTTCTTACCTGTAATACACAAAACATTGGGACACCATGTGAGGACACCAGACAGACGAAGCTGAAAGAGGAAGCTGAAACAGTGTGCATGTACTTTTGAGTCCGTGCTTCAGGCAGTGCTCCATCACCACAAAAAACTGCTGTAGGGGGGCGTAGTCGGAGTCCAGTGTGCGGCCCAGGTTGAGGGCAGACTCGATGAGGCCCTTGATGCTCAGCTTGGCCATGTTCATGAGGTTCAGCCTCTCGATGGCAATAGGGTCCTTGGGATCTGAGGGCACATGAAAGAGCATGCAATATTACATGAGGTAACACCATCAAAGTTTTTGCAGATCAACAATGGTTCTCTTCTGACAAACCATAATGAATTACCACAAGCTTGTAGCTTATCACAGGACAACCCGCTACGAAAAAAAAATCATAGGCCATCATGATAGGATTTGTACATCATAGGCCATTTTAAACATTTCTACAATTGCAGAGTGCATTTGTATATGTGCATAGTGCTGATTTTCTATTCCCTAGCCATCATAAACCATCTTATCCTATAACTGCCATGTTTGAGCATGTTTGGGAGTAGCTGCATTGTGGGATATACGACCATACACACCAAATAAGTGCCAAAATGAGTCAGGTTTTTCATTGACATCATCAAAGATGAGAGTTTCCTTATAATTGTAGATATTAGGTAGCTCTACAGCCCAGCAAATAAACAGTTGCCTGACATGTTAACAAATGATGCTGTTCAGGGAATGCAGTGCATATATTTTAGAAAATATTTAACATCAACAGCATTAAGACTCATTGCATTCAGTGTATCTAGTCCATCATCAGTTCATAAATAACAATTCCAGAGTGTTCATGTATGTGCTGGTAGATCCATGTTAAATATTTTTTAAAGGTGGCTGCAATATCTAAACGAAGGGAAAAGGCAGCTAATTCCTCTGACATCAATTTACCAGTAATTACACAATACGTAGGCACAGCACAAAAAGCCTTAGCTTTTGTGGAGGTGTGAGAGGGAAAATGTAGCAGACAAGTCGTTGCTCACCACTTTGAGAGTGAAAGGGAAAATGACTATTATATTCAATAGTGATTCTAAGCATGACATTTTATTTCTGAGTTTAACACAAAGGCTCATCACTTTAAAACTGAAAATGTCTGGGAACAAGAGAAGACATCTAAGGACTTGGTTGGCTTCACCTTGATTTCTATTCACAGTAAGCTGGTAAGGTATAGACATGTTGACAGCAATGTGCCAACAGCAAATCTGCTCCTATTCCAGCCTGTTTACATTTGCCTGTTTCCATCCAGGGTGATACGAGGTTTTTTTTTTTTTTATTCAAAATCCGTAAATCTATGTCGGGCGTCTCAGGCCTGAGAGACTAAACGAAGGCGCAGAAACACAAAGAGGAGGAGAGAGAGTGAAATGCCTGTAAGGACATGCAGTTGCCAGCAAAAATCAGCCCTAGAGGATGGGGTGGGGCAAACAGTCAGGGCAAAAAGAGCAGACACCAAAGACAAAAAGGAAACCAGCTCTTCTAGCTAGCTAGTGGGACAGCTATGTCCATTTTGCTGTATCTAGCAAACTAGAAAGCTGGATACCCATGACTAAGACTTTAGCACAAGGTCCAAAATACCACAACCAAAATCAGGGTGTGTGTGAGCAAGAAAACAAGCATGAGACACAGTGGGTGAAAATCAGCCTCTGGAGTGTCTGTACTGTGTGGGTTCGGAGGATCCGTGGCTGTTGTATGATAGGGACAGAGCTGGATGGCCACGTTTGATGGTGCCTGGGGTGAGAATGGGGAAAGCAATGCTGCCATACGCACCTTTGAACTCATCAAGCATTTGCATATGCTCCACCAATTCAGTCAAATCCTCCCAAGAGTCTTTGCACAGAGCAATGGAAAGGAATAATAATAAGAAAAACAAAAACAAACAAAACAAAAAAAAGAAATTGTTTCATTGTTTCATGCATATCATGAGTGTACACAAAAAGCAATGCTTTTCATAACTTTGCACTGTGCAGGTTTCTCTTAAACGCATGACGCTGTGTTTAATTTTAATATCACTAACGGTTTATCAAATTCCCTCTAGCATTGCCTAAATGTTGCCGCAATGTTTAAACCCCAGCAGCTGATCTTAAATCAGCCACAAGCGCATATTACAAAAGCCCACGGAGCCCAAATGCTCGTCATTTTTACCACGTCAAGTAAATGAGCCGGGCCAGTCGTAAACCCAACGGCAGACACTTGTATATCCCCCCTACAGTGGTGGTTTTATGGCTTCACAATCATCATGAGAAAATGGCAGTAGTTTTGAGAGCCAGGGACATGGATGAGGACATACGTAGCACAAGCACCCTGCCGCTCACTTCATAAGGGAAAACTGCCCACAACGACAATCTGCTCTCCGAAGCAAGTGTGTGTTGTTTTATTAAAGTGCATAAATGTCTGGATTATGGTTTCAGGGTTATGTAGACAGGAATATCTGTTTACTGGAGAAGCATGGCTAATAACATGAAGGTCATGTGATGCCATCATGACTTTCTATGACATACTGTACCTGTTAAATGAAGCGTCCTGTTCTGCAACTTGTGGAATTGAGGAACGGTTGCATTACTGTAGCTGAATGTGTATTAGACTAGGTTTACACAGTGGGAGAGACGTACCTATAGACAAATAACTGTCAGCCACTTTTGGTGTCTTTATATGGACAGTACTGCAGTTCAATGGCAAGGTCACCTGATTTCCTGTTTTTATTATAGTATATGATTATTGTGAAAGCTTTAATCGTAATTATTTAAACTACCACAAATTCCCCCATTACTCTCATCACTATAAAGATACTTTGCTTAAGTCACTACTAATATTTCTCTAACAATGCCTGCGTGCATCTCTCCACACTACTGGTAGTAATATTCCTTTTGCAAAAATGTTACAAATTCAAATAAATGGCAACAAACAAAACAACCTAGAAGAGTTCTGGTGCCTCCAGCCCAGTGTGGCTCTGGTGTAAAGCCAAAGCGTAAGAAGAGTCCCGTGAGGAACTGCTGAGTCAAGCACATTCAGACAGACACTGCACGCGGCAGGACGGGGCCACAGCTGCACACAGCAGGACGGGGCCACAGCTGCACACAGCAGGACGGGGACACAGCAGGACGGGGCCACAGCTGCACACAGCAGGACGGGGCCACAGCAGGACGGGGCCACAGCAGGACGGGGACACAGCTGCATACAGGTTCACTGGTTCAGGTGTAAACTAAACTGGCTTCTCTCATGGCATTGTGTCTCCACCGTAAAAAAAAAATATATATATATATATATATATATATATATATATTATATAAAAAATAAAAGTTGGTTGGTAAAACTTAGCTTGGTTAAGGTTAATGTACTTTTAACATAAGATTGTGAAAATGTAAAATAAATGGCAGTACATACAGTAAAAGAAACAAATTCAACACAAAAGAATAAAATCATCTCCAGTCTCTTAAAATGGGAAGCAGCTTTGTTTCCTGCAATAGTCCTGGGTTGCCTAGGATAACAAAACCTGTAATTTACCCTACGGCCATTGATCACGACTCAACACAACACACCGAGTGGCAATGGTCGCCTCGTCTCCAGGGTGACGGCACTACTCAGACTGTCATCGTTTCATGCTAATACAGAGCTGGAGACCTTGGCTCTCCAGGGACACACTCGCTATAATGAACGCATAGCAAATGACTTGTATGAGCTCCAGCATAGGACATTATTATATTATTATATGATTTCCCCCTACATATCTGATATCATATCAGCCAGACATTCATTGTTCCCCTTATTCTTAGACCTCACTGCTATTCAGATAACGCCCGATAGGTCATCCAGGAACACAAATCTCGACTGAGTAACATACGAGATCTGATGTAAATCAGTTAAACAGCTATGTGAGAGTGATTAATACACTTGTAGTCTGATTTATATGTTGCGATTCTCAATTCAGAACTAAATTGCTATTCCCAATGAGTGAACTAGTTAAATATCTTATTTGTTCATTTATGCCTGGATGTCCAAACAAACTAACAACTACAAGGCAACACATTACTAGGAACAAATACAGTTAATTATTTTTAAAAGATACATGACATCATATCTGTTTTTGAAATTTCAAAGGACTAATGAGCAATCAATAGCTAATATAACAAAGCCCTGGGTCTTCAGTGCATCTACAGAAAGTATTGTTCACAAGACATAGAGAGCCCAGGCGTAATTTGTTCAATGCGACTATCCCTGGATTAGATTAAAAAGACAACGGTGCATTGCTCGCCAATACTAAATTCTGATGTCCTCAGTCTTAATACAAAATGTTGAAAATGTTGCCAGTGACAAAAAGAATCACATGAACATAAATAAATAAAGATGAAAGAAAAACAATTTTCTCCTGAGAAATGTTTAATCAAATCCTTCAGCTGCATGCTAATCGGTATTTACTTGGCATCTTAACTTGGTATTAATCTTCCTCCGCCAGGCTCAATGTCTGACACGCCTTAAACGATAAACAAGCATCCTACACCTGCTCTGGCAAGACGTCATCTTCCAAATGGATCCAAATCTAAGGGGGGAGGGGAGTGGGGTGCTTCTCTCAAAACTCGTTAAAAACTGCACTTCCAGGCTGGCAGGAAGCCCCAGCAGGGAGCCTGGGGCAGGGGGCCAGCAGGAGGGTTGGTACTGGCCCACCTACCTTCGTGCGCTGGCTCAGGGTCGGGCGTGAGTGAGATGTCGTTGAGCTCGCGCAGGCACAGCCACTCGCCGTCCACTGACACACGGAAGTTGCACAGGTAGATGGTCTCCCGCGCCGCCTGTGTGATCTTGTCCGTGGTTGGGGTGGGGGCCTCACTCTGGGGCGTCAGATCGGCCATAGTGACTCAGCTGAGAGTAGAGGGATCGACGATGATGACGACGACGACTGCGATGACAACAACGCCGCCGGCAAAGGCGATGGCCCTCGTGGACGACCCAAACGCGGGGCGGAACGCCGATTGAGCGGGTGCGAGTTTGTGGGTGGAAAAGCACAGCTAGGGCTCCTGATTATAGTCCTCGCGAACGCAGCGGAAAGCAAGAGAGAAGACAAGCGCGAGCAACACAATGGGCCCGAGCAGGAACGGAGCACTGAAAGGCAGAGGCAGGGGCAGCTGCAGCCTGCGAGGCTTTTCTTCTCCAGCGTGAGCAAGCGGGATTGCCCCCTCGTCTCCCACCCACCCCCCCCCCGAGCGAATAAAGAAGATCTGGATAAAGGCTGCCCTGCCCTTTGGTGCGACTCAGCACAGACCGAGGATTGAGATGCTACGAGAGGCTCAGCGGCAAGAGAAACAATCCCGATGGACCTCTTTCTCTCCTTCTCCGTCTCTCTCTTTCTCCCCTACTAAGGCTAATTGGCTGTGCTCACTGCAACCAAGTGGGTGTTGACCAAGATGGCCACTGTGATGCTGAGCAGGATTTGTGGGAGTCACGTGAGCAGATGGTGCAAGCGTAAAGAGATGAATTCCCCAGGGGCGGGCTGATGCGGGAGTGCGCTCATCTGTGATCTATTTCTCTGAGATCTGAGAGGCTGCCTGAGAAAAGGGCACAGTCAAGACTAGTCAAATTGTGAGCAGAACCTATTCACAGCAGCAAGCTGGTGATCCAAAGTGGTGGGTAACAACAATCAGGACTCGTATTTAGGGCTGCCAAATAAGGAGCATGCTCAGGTTTTTTTTTAAAGGACCAATCAGTGCTCATTAAAAAAAAAAAAAAAAAAAAACTAATTACACAACATTAAAACAGATCCTAAATGACGAATACTCTATGATCTATAATTAATCAACAGATCAATGACACACAAAAAATAACTTTCTAGTTCTTAAGCATCATCCAAACAACCAAACGCTCACAAATTTTTGCGTTGTCTTACTAGCAAACAAATCACCCTGTTTACACTCATGTGACTTGCATAACAGTGGCAGGAATTCAAAGTAGTATCAGGCAGAAAACTGCTCACCGTCAGACTTTAGACAATCAATAGACATTCTTTCACATTTTAAGCCATGAGAAGAAAAAAAAGTATAAGTTCCATACATGAAAACAAGAAAATATGGTATTGATAGATTCATTTGGCAAATCCTGACCCGACTTAAATGTTTAAAAGAAAATTATAGGCAATTTAAGTTTGTCTTGAGTTTATTTACATGGATGGTAATACTGAGAGTTTCAAAAGAAAAGTGAGTGAAATATAAACAACAGCTTAAGCAAGAGATTTTCTGATGTAACTATAAATTGCTCAGCTCTTCATGTCTCATTAACCATTAAACTGCTGGCAGTACCTGCACAAATCATGGTACAAAAATGCATATGATTCTGCAAAATAATTAATAAATAATCTAATTTATTTTTCATATACATCTATTTGAAGCCTACTCAAAGAAATGTGAGCCTAATACTAACGTGTAGCATGCACTTCACTTGGAATGAGTCTTCAAAATTCAGCTCTGTAGATAATCAGCAAGCATCATGAACAAGCTGAGATGAAGGTGCTCTTGTGTTTACATATCCGAGCTACCCGAGTTTGGTGAGACATCGACAGATGACACATGCACGGTAAACAATTGCATTTCACTCGTACATTCAGAGACGAGAATCGAAAGCACAGGTGGATATTCAAAAGAGTCCCACAGGTGAAATGCTCCGTCGGTTGTACTGACTAAAATGTTTTTTTATTTACATCGTTAGATGTAGATACGTTAGATGAGGTGGTACTAAGGAACTTAACAAAATGTGAAATGTCATTCATACTTATTTATTCACTGAGATTTACAAGGAGATGATTATAGCAGTAAATGTAGCTAGCTGGGTAGACAGCCACCCTCTACGCCTATTTTTACTTTCCAAAACTTTAATACTTTTGGACAGAATCTTGTAAAATGTGCATGACAGGCAAGTACTATGAAGTGAACCACATTAGCTAGCTAGGAACATCGCCACAAGAAAGTATGGGTGAACATTACCAACAGCAAAATTAACAGCATTAACATGTTATCCAAATCCCCAAACACTACGTTACAAACATGCACTTTCTGCATTATGCAATCATGGAGCTCCAAGGAGGGGATGCTAGCTAGTTAAAGCTAACTCCCAGTTCAGTGTTGACATTGAAACATAATCCAGCATTGCACTGACAGCAGCTTGCTGACTAGTTGTGTGGACATAGTTGGCTAACTAGCTAGTTACAAAGCACTCGGTGCACAAGCCGATATATGTATGACAAACGCAATTATAAGGAACCGTGTAAAATACTCACTCTTAGTTTTGCTCCTTTCAATGCGGAATTCATATTGCACTGCAGCTGGTGCTGTAACATACGAGCCTTTCTTTTTCTCAAATTCTATGTTGCTTGAATTCAGGGCCTCTTTGAAGTAAATAACCGAGGTTGGAGAAAACGATTCCTCCGGACTGCTGGTAAAATGTCCATTATTGTCCTGAAACTGAGGTCGCACAATTTCTGCAGAAGATTCTAAACTTTGGGAAACTTCTGTGCACTGGTGCTCTGGTGCATCTGAGTGCTGGTTCGCCATTTTCAGTTCAAATTCACGTGACACTTAGTAGCAGTTGCAGACAATTCTGCCAGTGGTCGTATGGATGTTCTCTGTCACGTCCCTATCTCAGTACATTATAATACTAGCTGTAATTGCCTGTGTCCAGGAATGCGACAGAAACGGGACGATCTTTTCCTGTCCAAAACCATCTGAAAACTAAGTAATCACGTTACAGGGCGTGACGTCTGACAACGCAAGAGCTATTAAAGGAGCAGCAGACCATCTAGATGTTCTGAGTCGATTTCTTTTTTCAGTTTTTGGAATTTTTTTGACAGTTCTAATTTATAACTAATCAGTTGAGTTTATTGCTGGCGACCTGAGGCACTGGGGACCTGCGCTCTGAGCGTCAAATCTTTGAGGACAAATTTTGTGTCATAGTTGAGTCCAAAATTATTTATCTCTCAAACAGATATGGCACCCCCATAAATGTTTCACAGGGTGGTCAGATGAGGTCACTGTAAACGATACCACCGCTGGTTGGAGTGTGAAACAGATGCTGGAGTGATGGTGGCTGGCTACTTGGATTTGTTATTTTCTTTCAAATGAACTATTGTAAAAATATACCTTATTGATTAAAACGGACACGAGGTATTACACTACCTAATGGAATATATCAGATAGAAGACTCTTTTGCAGGATAGTATGCATATGTGAGCCAGGTCTCTGAGGTAGGGTCACTGGAGGGGACAGTAATTTTTGATATTGGTTGCTGGGCCACCTGTCTGCCCCCCTTGACGGCATCCTGGTGACAAACTCCTTGATTAGGATCCCAGGAATAAAAGACAAATCGAATGAATCCTTTGTTTTCTGCCTTCTTGACCTACACAGTTGCCCCATTATGTCTATGAGTTCTGTAATAAAGTAAACCTATTTATATCATGTGAGGCAGCTTATGCGTCCAGAGCAGTCCATCTTACCTTTTACTCATACTGTTATTTAGGTCAAAACAACATGCTTTCCTGCTTTTTGCTAAGATACCAGATCTAACTGGGCTATAATCATAATGAATTTTTTATGAACTTGCCTCGACTATGATCCAGTCTGCTTTTTGGATGACTTCAGATGCATAGTGCTAAGAAGGTTATCAGGGAGAAAATTAATAATAATAAAAAAAAAATAAATAAAACATGAATACCTTGCTGAATTTTGTGTTCATTATTAAAGACTACTAGATACTGATATAAAATCTCTTAAACAGCTTGATGTAGTCATTTGCATGTATACAATAATTGGTGCATGCAATCAGCCTCTTTCATTTTGCTGAATTATTCTTTGGAATACATGCTATGCATTTATTTTCTTTCTGTTCATTATCATTCAGTTCTCATGCTAACATAACCTTTCTCTCTTCCTTAACCACTGTAGCATCCCTGCTGAATAATGGATTGGCTCTCAACTGATGGGCTATGCATGCTTTTTCCCATTTCTCTCTCTCTCTCTCTCTCTCTCTCTCTCACACACACACACACATGCACACACCATAAGAACTGAACATACTTATTCACAACATACTTTCATTACACAATGGCATAACCTTTAAACATTGAAAATATCCAAATTCATCCATTTTTCAATATCAACATCTAACAAATTTTAATACAAATAATTAACATTAAAATACTACATGCTCTATACATTATAGCCAGACCCAAGAGTTAAAACCAAAATAACTACTAAGCTCTCACTATAAGGCTAAGGTTTCTTTGATAGAACATGTCATGACACACTCCTATAAAATCATAAAGAGGTTTAAGCATTAACATTATAAACCACAATGATTTCATATCAATGATTAACCACATACTGTCAGAAAAACAGGACACATGAAATTAAATTATCTGACAGCAGATATCATTTTGAAAGGGAAAGGGGGGATTAAATTATGCCTCCACAATATTAATTTCTGTACTGGACACTCAACCACTGAAAACAACTGAACCTTGAATACCCAGAGGCTCTTGCACCTCTCCTAACAAGTCCGACCTGGTTAGAGTTGGCCTCAACAACCTTTGCCAACCTCCATTAATTTCTTGGCACTTCATCTTCTCTCAGAATCCCAATGTCACCAATTGGTACATTTCTTTGAGGGCGTGCCAGCTCTGTCTAATCACTACACTGGCTACTTCCTCCAATGACTCCAAAATTGTTCTACAGGATATTGGACTCTTGGTCATCTCTTACAAGCACAGATGTCATCTCTAATAAATGTTTTAGCATATTTTCTTACATTTGTCTCTAAACATTCTTACTTATAGCATCATACCCATTTATTCCATATCAAAATGTTCACAACAGTCTCAGACCTAATCCTAATGAGGTTACATTTGACCTACAGTACTGGATAAATATGGTCCTGAAAAAAAAAGCTGAAAATATGAGGTCCAAATATCATCATATGTGCTGCTGTAAGCCTTGGGATAGTCGTGAACTTAGTTGGAGAAACACGGGACCTTTCTCGTCCCCATAAATGAAGACCTACACTATTTTGCCAAAAATATTCGCTCACCCATCCAAATTATCGGAATCAGGTGTTCCAATCACTTCCATGACCACAGGTGTATACAATTAAGCACGTAGGCATGCAGACTGATTTTCAATCATTTGTGAAAGAATGGGTCGCTCTCAGGAGCTCAGTGAATTCCAGCGTGGAACTGTGATAGGATGCCACATGTGCAACAAATCCAGTCGTGAAATTTCCTCGCTCCTAAATATTCCACAGTCAACTGTCAGCTGTATTATAAGAAACTGGAAGTGTTTGGGAATGACAGCAACTCAGCCACGAAGTGGTAGGCCATGTAAACTGATGGAGCGGGGTCAGCGGATGCTGAAGCGCATAGCGCGAAGAGGTCGGAAACTTTCTGCAGTCAATCACTACAGACATCCCAACTTCACGTGGCCTCCAGTAGCTCAAGATCAGTGCGCAGAGAGCTTCATGGAATGGGTTTCCATTGTCAAGCAGCTGCTGTCATACTTTGCTCCTCCCCCACCCGTCAATCTAGCTTCTGCTCCGTCTTTGTTTTCGTTTCTATGGTTTCCGTTTGCTTCTTTGTTTATTCGTTTTAGCTGTTCCTTGTTTCCTGGTTCGTTTTGTTTTGTACTTGGTTCCTTGTTTCCCCAGTATACGTTTGTAGGTCAATGTTTCATGGTGGCCGGTTGTCGGTAGCATGTATCACGGTACTGCTTGTGTTTTGTATTATGATTATATATTCTGGAATTTTCCCGTGTCTCTTAGATTTCCCTTGTCTGTAAACATGTTCACGAGTGTTCAGTTAAGTAGTGATGGGCAAGTGAAGCCTCATGAAGCACTGAGGCTCTCCTAACAATTGTGCCGAAAAAGAAGCTTCAAGGCTTCGGTGACGGTGACATCTGGTGGACAACTGAAGCCATAGCACCCTCTAAAAAGCATCACTGAAGCAATGACACTGGTTCAATCCTATGACCGCAATAAAAGTTCAGAAAAGTCTGAGTGGTCATTCAAGTGTTTTGTTCATTCATACCCCAAATAATGATTATATTGTCATTACAATAAAATATGCAGATGCCCTCCGCCAACACATTCCAGATTAACCCATCGAATAAATGCAAATTATATAAAGAGTATATTAAAACCATCTTGTTTATGCCACCGAATGCATCATGTCAAATGCGTGTTTGAGACATTATGTAAAGCTATGCCGAATATGGTCTTCACAAGTATGCAATACTTAAGCTGTACTTTACCATTCTTATTTTTCTATACTTTCACTCCCAGTCGTTTCGATGCATGAATGTACGGCACAATAAAGCAGAGGAGCTAGGATGCTACATCCCGACTCATGTATTGACTGATAGGAGTTTGGCTCGCTGTTAAATTGCATAAACGTACGCGCGCAAGGCGAACAATACACAGTTGCAGATATATCATTTAGACTAGGCCACAGCGCGGGAAACACAGCAAACCTTCTGCCAGCGTGCGTGCATGTGCCGTGCTGGACTACCTGTGCAACCTGAATGGACTAGCCTAGTGCTATATAGTGACTAGCCCAATGCAAAACTATTGTACTGTAGAGAAGAATCAGGAAGTCGGGAAGAATAAGAAAAGAGTAACTGACTGTGGCCACCACAAGTCTCCCCTTTTTGGGAGTTTTCTTGCTGATGCCTTTAATTTACACCTTTAATTTACACCAAAGCTCCAATACCTCACTAAAGAACGCTTAGATTCTGGGTAAACAACCAACTAACATTCACTCCTCAAACTGCTAACTTGATGGAATCTGTCCAATTTTCCACCATGGTGGATTTGTCTAAAAAAATTAGATTGTGTAACATCAGAGTTGCCTCCCTCCTGAACAAGAGTGTTATTAATTCTGCAGAGCACTGTAAATGCTAAAAAAAAACATTATGCATTCTAAAATAAGTTCTACTTGCAAAAGGTGTACATCAAGATGTTTTATTATGCTTTTATTGTGACACAAATCTTGAAATCAATATCACCTCAATGGACATTTATACATCTGCATTATGTTCAAGATGTGCAGAGGTAAAACATGAAAACGTTAATGCAAGCATAAATTATTGTAATAAATATCAATAAATGTGTAGCACAGATTTTTACTTTGCTTCCCTTCTTCAAGTGGATGCCCTGTAGAGAAATCAATAATGCTTCTTCCTAAACATGGACTAAAGAGAAGGTACATCCTTAATGACAGCATCACATCAAAATGCACTGCATAAACAAAGTGAAGTCAATTTTGAACATAGGGGCAGATCTCTCGTCATTCAAGTGGTGTCTATATTACAATGGATTCGAGTGACACAAGCAAACATTTCACCATATTCGGTAGGGAATTCATCTGAATCATAATCAATTTAAGTAAATGCATCACTATTTTTTTTTTACTTAAAAAGGACCACTGGAAATCCCACAACAAACATCCATTTCCACATCCATGTCTGTATGCACATTTTGGAAGAACAAAAAGTGAAATTATCTGGTGAGTGAAAAGGAAAAAATAACTGCTTCCATATTCAACACAGAAGCTTATTAACATTTGTCTTAAATAGCTATAACTTACATATATTTCTACATAGCTAAAGCATGTTGGAAAAGAAAGGGGAAAAAAGACCAACAGAAGTATTGATTAGCCTGTGCAAATCCAGCAGGCAAAAACAAGCAAACACAGTTTCCCCAAACCTGGGGAAATGATATGTGCAGGGCTTTATCCATCAGAAAAGGTGCGGCATCGGAGACAAGCAACAAGGGACATGTGTCAAGTCACGTTTAGAACAAAATGTGGGCTAGTAGGCTGGAGCAGTGCCAGAACCACAGATATGAGAGCACTCAACAGCCTGGACCAAACCATTGTTCATGTGGAAAAGTCACAATCTTTTTTTATGTTGTATGCAATGGGCGAACACATTAAATAAAAACATAACACAACTTAATATATTACTATAGCTTGACTTTGTACATGCCTCACATACTCTTTATAGGCTCAAACAAAATATACCTTTATCAATATAGGCAGATAATTCCTCAAGAGATAGCAAAGCAGTCCATCTTGCTTTTAAGAGTCAACTATTTATATAATCTTCCATAGCACATGCTAAGTTTTTGTTGTAGGGCTAGTAGCATCAATTATTTATGTGAATGGTAATAAAAGTTTTAAATATCTCTTGATATAGGAGGTAGTCCTTCTCAAGCCATTCCCTATACTCTTTAAATAAGTATGTCAATACTATTGTCTTTTGAATCCAGCCTGTTAAACTCATTAAAGCTGAAGCAGCACTGAAGGTGTGAAGGTGTGTAAACAAGCACCACTTGTGCTGACAAGAAAAAAAAAGCAGTAATAAGGGCACAGAAAGGATTTGGTAGGAAAAGGAAATCTGAGATGAATCAGAGGGAAAGCACAAGAGTGATGAATAGCAAATGATGGAGCGGAGAGGAAAAAAGGAGAAAAGGAAACAGCTTTTTCTTCCTCAGTTGACAGACCATGTGACATTAAATACAAAATGTGTGTTTTTTTTCAAGGTCTGAAATAAACAAAGCCCTGGCCTTTATTATGGTAAGTAGGGCTAGGTTCCTTATAGTCAATTCTGGTCTTAAAAAAAGAAAACAAACAAAAAAAAAAGATCTTGGTCTTGGTGATCGGTAATGGTGATAATATCTGTTTGCTACTGAACTAGGATGGGTGGAGGTTTAAGGGACTATCCACTTAGGGGGTCCTCACGATAGTGTATGGCATAGCGTAACTTCTCCAACATCACATCAAGGGAGGAGTATTGGGGCAGCTTCACCATAAACATGCAGGTTTCCACTCGAATGTAACGCAAGTCTGGTGAACCTAAAACACAAAAATATTTCTGATCACTAATAACAGTTCTACTAGCAAAAGCAGTTTAAAAAAGTAAAAGTCCTTATTTTTAGTTTCAATTTGATTTATTATGTACTTTTTATGACACATTGTAATAAGATAAAAAGGTGCAATCACAATAAGAGGGCAATAATTAGTGGCTAGATGCGATCTGAGTGGAAAAAGCTTGTTTTTGCCCTTCATCTGCCATGTCTCATTTTACACATCCACAACATAGCATGAACATGTAGCGTATTGTACATACCTACAGCACCATCTGGTGGAGCTATCTTCATGGGGTACGGAGGTACATGCGCAGTGTCTGGTCCTCCATCTTTGCAGGGGCAAGTGAAGGGAATGCGCTCCTGATTGCAGGCAAATTTGATGAACTTGCAGAGTTCCTCTTGTGTAAACATCTCCAGTGCAGCCCAGAAAAACTCAATGTGCTGGTCTGTCTCCATGAGGCCCACCTGGTACATAGTGTGAGCCTAAAGAAGGATGTTATGATCAATGGAGAGTACTGAAGTATGTGGTGAGGACTGGAAGGTATGGATGCATCATTTAGCTGTAATAGAGAACCCCTAAATGAGTAAAAATAATACTTAACCCCAAAATGCCTAGTTAGAAGTAAAACATTTAAAAAAATGAAAGCAGAAATGTAATTTATGCACAGACATTATAAGAGGAGATTTCACCTTAAGGAATTCCAGGTTGATGTAGGGGAGGCCGCAGGTGCGTAGCTCCATCTCCAAGGGGCTAAGAGCGGTGAGGAGCTGCAGAGGGATGATGGAACCAAGGCCTGCACGCACAGCGCTCATACACTCCACATTCTGCAGCTCCCGCAGGCGTAGAGCACGTATCGCCCGTGCATACATATCCTTGTTCTCCCAACTGAAAACGTACAAGACAAATGGTGGATCTTATGTGAAGGATGGAGTGGTCTTGCTGTTATTCATTTCAAGAAAAGTATTTAAAATTTGTTTTATTTTTTGAACTACAAAAGCAAAGGTATTACAGTCACCAAGTTAAAATGATCAGATGGTAATGAAAATATGTTTTTTGAATAAACATCTCGTGTGCAATCATTCAGGGAATTATGTTCTGGAGGAGGTAGCTACATTACGACCTCGTTTAACATTTGTCTCCAACATTAGAAGTAATGCTAGCATTGAGGCTATGAGTTTGTTTGAGCTTGTCACAGTACAGATATGTTATGGCCTGCTGAGTACGCATGTCTGTTGTTGTTATTGTGGTTTGGTTGCAAGACTATTTTAAGCCTCCGTTAGCCTGTTTTCAATGGTCTCTTTGTCTTCCCTCATTAACATGAGAGTATTTAAACCTTCAGGTTTTGCCCTCCATTGTCTGTCTTTGTCGTCACTGCCCATGTCTGTACGTCTTTGTTAATAACTGTTATTCATCTCTCTGCTTCCCATCCCTCGCTCATGATGCGCACGTCATGTTACAGAAAGTTATTACAATAGTTACGCATCTATTCACTGAAGCCAATTACACTGCTATTTCAGGTATTAAAACATTTTTATAAGACTGCCTTTTCATTTCAACCAGAGAGTAATTCATCAGCGTTAGTCATATCCAAGTTATCTACAGACTTATACAATGTCAAATTAACGACTTAAAGTTAGTATGAGAATAATTATGTCTTCTCTACACATTTACTCATATACATATATATATATATATATATGAGTATGGGTAATTGAGTATGAGTAATTAAGTATGAGTAACTGAATGAGTAATTGTGTAGAGACACCTTATAAATGTATATACACTATATTGCCAAAAGTATTCGGTCACCCATCCCAGTTATCGGAATCAGGTGTTCCAATCACATCCATGGCCACAGGTGTATAAAATTAAGCACCTAGGCATGCAGACTGTTTTTACAAACATTTGCTAAAGAATGGGTCGGCAACTTTCTGCAGGAATGCAAAAACTAGAACGTAAAAATATTAGCTCTGTTCATATTTTTTAGGCCCAATTGTAACCCCAAATCCCTCCAATTTCCATCCATTCTGAGCATGTGTCTTTCTCTCCATAGTTCTTTCAAAGTGCTTTTGGTTGGTACCTGACAGCGAGGTTATATCCACCCTGACACAGTTCCACCTCCTCGCCCGTCATGGTGACATACGTAAAAGAGCAGCAAGGGCGGCTGGGAGAGTCAGGGCTCTCGCCTGATTGGTTCTGCGATGAGATCTCTGCACACAGCACCTCCAATTCAGCCTCATCAGTCACCTACGAGGGACAAAGTATAAAAGTCAGCTGAAGACTGCATGAACTAAAATATAAAGCAAAGTCACTGTCAGTGTTTGGCCAAAGGAAAGATATTAACTGGAGCACATAGAAGGGATATAAAGTAACTACTAGACATTTCTGTAGAATGGCTGTTAAGTGAATATGTAATAGCCACTGTATTTTCAGGACACTTTGAATAACCGTTACATCTATGGCATTCAGCAGACATCCTTGTCCATAGTGACCCACAAAAGTGCTTAGATGTCTACTCAGAAAAGTAGCCTTCGCTAGCACAAATAGATCAGTGTCCAAAAATAAACTATAAATAAATCAGTGATAACCTAGATAAATATAGTGCAATACAATAAAACACTATACAAAATAGTTTGAGTGCTATTAAGATTAGTCAATTGTGATTTTCACCCCAATTGAAATTTGTTCTGCAGTCAGAACACACACACTAGTGATCACTAGGTGGCTGTGGTGTACACGTGCCCAGAGCGGTGGGCAGCCCTAGCCCGACACCCGTGGAGCAGTTGGGGTTAGGTGCCTTGCTCAAGGGCACCTCAGTCATGACCTCAGGCCTGGGAATCGAACCCACGACCCTCCGGTCACAAGACCGGTTCCCTAACGATCAGACCATGACTGCCCCAAGATTACAAGATACTTTGAATAGATAGATTTATATAAGTAGATAAGCAAATCCAAAATTTCACCACAGGTGCATTAACAGGCTAATTTCAATTGTTTTTCAAAGCGATGAGCCTTTGGTTGGCACTTGAAGATAGCAAGGGACATTGCTGATTGGACAGCCTGTGGAAGCTCATTCCACCAACTGGGCGGCCAGACAGAGAAGTGCCTTGAACTTCAAATGGTAGTTTGAAGGGCTCATGGTACGGATTGGTTTATGACATGGGAGAACATGGGAGAAGCAGCACAGCTGAAGACCATCTGAAGACCAGCAGTGCTGCTTTACATCTTCTTAACTAAAATAGTTCAATAAAATAGTTGCTTTAAGCAACTACCAGTTGATGGCTGTTTATACCTTAATTTGGATTAAGTCACAGGTTTTGAGTTGGTGCACTTTTATCCATCATGTCTCCCTTATTCCTGACGTGTGATCGCTTCATTATTTCTTACACGTCAAAACGTAAATTTCACCGGAAATCATGTTTTTGTACTTAAAATTCATTTAAACCATGGGTATGTCTTACACTTTCAAACTTCTTGACATGGTTGTAGGTGAGGAGGTCAGCCTCCTGTAAGTCTGCATTTAGGTCTAGCGTCTCACACACTAGACCCTTCCAGAAGGATCCCAACAAATCCAGAGGCAAAGGGACATCTGCCCGAATGGCGATGCCCAGCAGCTGGCCGAAGAAGTGCAGAAGCTGTTCTTCAGCGTAGCTAATGGGGCAAGGTGTCAAGATGTACTTCCCCTAGACACAGACATGCATTAGCATCATCCTGCAAATAAACTTGATAAATGAAGGGAAGTCACAAGCCGTATTTCATCTAATTGGTTCTCTCACGAGTTGATAAAGCCTGCGTACCTTGTTATGATTTGCTGCAGCGCTAGGGCACAGGAGAAGCAGTGAAAGGGCAGTGCTCTGCAACTCTTTGCACACTTGCCAAAGGAAATGGCGAAACGAGCCACCTAAGGAATAATTAAAAAGAACTAAATGGATATGAACTAAATCTTGGGTTGGATTAAGTATGCGATGAGATATTTGGACTGTTTGTTTGCAAAAATGAATGCTTTGTATACAGACTAGTGCCATGAACTTCCTCCCCGGTGAAGCGGATGTTGAAGGCATAGGTGGGATCTCCTCCACTCGCGAGTTTCACACAGAGCTGAGATGAAAGTACGCTAGCCAGCTGTCGGGCTGCTTGGCAAAAGTAGGTGTTTTCTGACGACCGAATTTCACCTGAACAACACAAATGTGCGTTTGAGAATTCATAATAGTAGCCAGAGTTTTGTTGTTTTGCTGTTGTTCTGTTCTGTTCTCCATACCCCCCACTATCTCCAGAGGATCCAGTATGATCTCAGGAGCAGCATGGTCAGCAGTGCGCTGCACCGTTGCGTTCAGCACTCTGTTCATAAACGTCACTTTGGTGTCATAAAAAATTAGGCCTGAAATTAAGAATAAGAAGAAAAGTGAGGGCTTTAACAGCAAACTCTAATATCACTGGTATCAGACTCAAAATGAAGACTAACCTCATCAAATGGGATTTTATGCTGAATAATGTTTTCAGGCTAGGTTTCTACTTTTAGGAACAAAAAAACTGACCTAAATAACCTCTAAAACAACAGGTACATGACAACACACGCAGGATCCCACCTTTGGCCTCACAGAGCAGGGCAGAAATACTGTTCTGATAAGTTTGCGTCTGCCTGAGCTCCACGAGTGGCAGGAAGAAACTCTCCAGCATGTTATTAAGAGACTGCAACAAGGCAAAACGCAGACGCAAACTTTCCACAGGAATGCCTAAGGAGTAAAGTTTGGATATTAAAGAACAGTAAAAACAAAAAAATTTATATATGCACATCTATTGCATATTCTCCCCAAAAAATACTCCAAATTCTCAAAGCTTGAGATATTCTCATCGATAACTCCTATAAAATGTATCGTTAATAACACGTCAAAGCTGGTATACTCATATACAGCTGGTCTTACTTAACAAAGATGAGACTCTTGGGTCTGCTGCATCTGTGGGGTCCAGGTAAACTTCATGTGGATGGAGGCGTGCAGGTGTGATGGCCAGATGACGACAAAGGCGATTCACATACTGGACTAGGGCGATGTCTACCTCTAAGGTCCATTTCCTGCTTGCCTTCTGGGCTTGTCTTGTATCAACGCATGAGCATCTACAGAAGACACCACACTGGTAGGGTTATTCAGAATTTACAGACATTTTTTGCTATACTTGTAGGACAGTTGAACAAAAGAAAAATTGCATATATTACATGTAGCACAAAATGAGTTTTCTGCAGAAAGCAGATTACAATTGCTACAATGTTACTTTTAGTGCTTTGAAAAGTAGCTTTTAGTGCTAATGCTTTGAAAGACATACATGTACACACGCAAACTCCAATCTACACGGAGAAATAATCTGGATTATTACATACCACATTTGGGCTCAGATGTGTTTTTACTAACCTTTCAAAGTGTAGGTCATAACCACATGCCAGGATGGCTCGCCAAACACTACGAATGTCTTGCTTGGCCCGGTCAACTGTAAACTTGTGGAAACCTTCCAATGTTAAATATTTTTCTTCTGGAACTGAAACTGAGAGTGGGGGAGAGTCTAACTTTAGATTTACATGGACCTTAGAACGCACATGTGTAGGTTGGGGGGGGGGATGTCCTCCCTAGTAACTCCTGTTCACACATAGGAACTATTGATATAGTTCCAAAATACACATGTGGAGTTGTACAATAGGAAACATCTTAGCACAGGAGGAATAAAAGAAACAGACATAGACAGAAACACAAGCTTGTACAGATACTGTATATGCAAATAAATATGTAAAACGATATTCTAAACAAAGCAATCAGATACTGATATTGTTAAAACCTTCCAGCTTTTTGGTAGGTGACTTCTCCACGTCTTTCTCATCAGGCCTAGACTTCTCTGGGGACTTTGGCTTCAGGACTGGCTTCTTCTCACTCAATGCAGTCCTGAAATTAAAAATCAGTGGAACACAAATGACTGACACATTCTTAATGCATGCACATGCGGTTTAGTCTGACACTTATAGCAAAAGGCATCAAATCATACAGTTTATCATTGATGTAACAGCAATGCTACAAGATCTCACTGTATTTCTATTCACTTTTGAAAGAAAGACAAATACAAAAAAGAACACAATTCAGCTTAGATATAGAACTATAAATGTGATCTGCTACGAGAAGGACCACCCAATGGACCACCCAAACACGGTCATTGTTTTCTAAAAAAAAAAGGAAATAAAAATTGTAAAAAATCTTATGAAAAGAAACATCAAAATCTCAAATTGTAAAGCAGATTTAGCTTGTTGGCCATGTCCATGGTGCCCTCTACTCCTTTGGTTTCACTGGACCTGGACCTGAAGCCAGTGATAGTCCTCATTCCACTCCAACATGAGACTTGGACTCCGTGTCTCCAGCTCTGAAGGCCCTCGGTTTGTTATTAAGGAGAGCTTTAATGTCGTTGCCCATGACTTGTTGTTTGGGTAACAAATGTATCGACGTCCTCTTCGTGTGGCTCACAGAGTGCTGACCAGTCTGTAGCCTCAAAGCAGTCCTGTAATGCTTCCAAAGTCTCTTCAGACCATCTCTTCACTGTCTGCATGGTCACACACTGACTATCCACTGATGGCACATACCAGTGCCTGAGGTGCACCAAGATGTGGTCTGACCTACCAAGAGGTGAGGGGGAAGCACCTGTATGCGTCCTTAACATTAGCATACAGCAATTCCAGTGTTCTTTCCTCTCTTCTAGGACAGCCCACATACTGAGTGAAGTTTGGTAGTGTGTAACCAAAGCCATGTTGCAACCACCGTAACAACATGCGGAAAAACAACAGGGCTAAACTGAGGAAACGTGGGATGCTCAACATGAGAAAAACTAAATAACTTCATTAACCGGACTAAGGATGTCAGGGGAAGTAGCTGGCTCTCTGACCGTTACGGTAGGTAACACAAAACCCTTCCCCAAAAAAACAAAAAACCGATTGAGAGAAAAAACAGCAACGGAAAACTTGAGAACGGCCAGAGAGTGAGAATACGCAGGATTCTCACAGGAGTGAGAATACGCAGGATTCTCACAGGAGTGAGAATACGCAGGATTCTCACAGGAGTGAGAATACTCAAACGAGCAGGGACAGGAGAGAGTGGCAGCAGGCCGAACTGTCCTGACAGTTTTATGTCCTTGTTGCCATATTATTTTGTAACATTTAGCATTTGTAACATTTGGTTTTGAAAGCAGTCTGTGAGATGACTCACCGGACACTGTTGAGCACAGACTTCTCTTTGATGGGGGGCTTGGTAATGGGTCTCTTTGTGCTGACTACTTTGCCCTGATGCTGCTCCTTGCCTGACTTACTGTACTTGCACTTGTTTGGTTTCACTGTGCCATATTTGCGGAGAATCTGTTGATAGAAATATGGCGTACATAGACATCGTTAGCACATTTCAATAGTAGACTCAAAACTGGTTTATGACTTCTGAGTCAATTATAGGTTCATGAATGGATATCTTTTGGGGCATATGAATCTTTATGTATATTGAATAATATATGTAAACAGTAACCTGTGTAAGCTGATCTTCAAGCACTTTCTTAGGAGGTCGTACGTGGTTGAAGAACACGTATAGTAGGTTGCCAGGTGTCTGAGAGTTTATCTGTTCTTTGCTGAGATAAATGTCAGACACTTTCACTGGCTTGGTTGGGGTAAGGCTTAGCATCTGCTCTGAGTGAATGCAACTTTTAAAGATGTCCGTCAGCACATCCCGTGCCCCAGGAACAAGCTTGTCTCCTAATCGAATACCAATCTTGGTTAGACATGTGAAGCAATCTGCTCCAAAAAAATTCAACATACTATTCAGCTGTTGTTGAACTGATATTAATTACTCCTGCCACGGCTGGCCAATAGTGACCAGACACATATAGCAAGCAGAGTAAAATGAATTTGGCTGATGTAAAAAAAAAAAAAAAAAGACATTTTAAAACCAAGATCAGAATAACAAAGGGGTAGTTTAGTCTAAAGCATGTAAGTTAATGACCAACCGAAGAGAACATATAAACTACAATTACCTCTTATTGTCTTTTCACTAAAGTAGTCCTCAAGTGCAGAGCTTCCTTGCGTATCAAACAGGCTTTGGTTAACACTCGAGGCAGTCAGGATTTCTTCATTAGTCATTTCCATTAGCTCCTCCTCACCTTCAAGGCTGGACAAACCAATGAGATCACTGCTGTTGAAGAGGCTGGCCCGAATTTTCTCTACTTTGGCCCTGGACCGTACCTGTAAAGCAAAGACACAGCGATATACCAACCGACAATAACTAAGAGGATATCCTTTTAAATAAGCAACCCCCCCACACACCTACCTCTATGACAGCATAACCTTTAATGGAGCGTGCCATGCTGATGTTGTTGCCAAGTGAATAGACCGAGTACAAGGATCCCCCATCAGACACTGAGGCTGTATCCCCCCCATCTAGCTGCTCCCCAAGGCTACCAAGACTGCCAAGGCTTCCTGTGCTACAAAGAGAGATGTCAAGGCTTTCCTGACTGGAGATATTATGGGGATCTAGAGGTCCCTGTGGCTGAGCAGGGGTTACTTGTGGAGTCACAGTGGATGCTAACAGTTCCTGGTCCACAGACAACTCGCTGGCAGTCCGGGACACCCCCTGAGAGGAGCTGCAAATGGATGTCTGGCTTGTTGAAGCTGAAGCACTCATGCTGATAGCTGGGTTGGCACTGCTGGAACTATCTGGACTGTCCATAGTGCCTGATTGAGGTCTCACTGCTTTAGTATCCTGGGGAGTACTTGGAGTCCCAACCGCAGCTCCTTTCGTCTTTTTAAGGTCCTCCACCTGAAGAGGAATGAAGATCTCATCTTTGAAAAGGCCGCCGTGTGCATTGCAAGCCCGTCGGATTGCCTTACGCACCACGGCTTCTTCCAAGTGAGTTGGAATGCCAGAGAGCACCAGCAGCCTCCCATGAGCAGTAGGACCAATAAGAGCTTGGCACGCATCTGCTACAGCATCCCCAGTCACAGCTAGCCCCTGAGGGTCCTTGTTGGTTAGATGCCGTACGATCATGAGTAAGGTCAGCCCACGGTGGAACCACAGCATATCTTCTGGCTTTCCCCCTGCTACGTTCAGTAAAGCACCATCACTCTCCGACAGTTTTGTACCGCTTCCAGAGCCCCGTTTTCCTGAAGCTACAGCTGCTGCAACAACGGCCGCAGCTGCCCGTTCACGTTTCAGCTTCACCTTCTTGCGCTTGGACAACAAACTTGGACTTTGGGGGGTTTGGCCCGGTGAAGATGATGAAGACGATGACGAATCACTAAGATTTGGCGCGTTGGATGATGAAAGGGTACCCACAGCTGAGGCTGCACCACCCACATTTAACGGCAATGTGACCTCTGCTACAGCCAGGCACACCTCCATCAGGGCATGGAAGTAGGTGGAGAAGCGGCTTTGCTCAGCAGCCAGTGCCAAAGAGCCACTACTTCCTGAGGAGCAGGAGCTTACACTAGCCAGCCCCCAGCTTTGGGTCTCGCGGTCATAAAGCTTTCTGAGTTCCGTCTGTAGGGCCATGAGAACAGCCAAGCAAGGATTGAGGAGCAGTGCAATTGAGCTGGACAAGCTTGAGGGACCTTTGCACTGTTCTAAGTGATGGATCTTACGAAACAGCTCAGCAAGCAGGTGAAAGATCAGCTCCTTGATACAAGGTGCAAGATCAGTAGTCCACAGTAGTCCACCTTATGGAAGAAAAACAAGGCGACTGATTAAAGAGCAGAGGCTAGAATAATGAGACCAAGAGGTCAGTGAAGAGGCTCTTTCTTACCCAGTAGCTCCACAACCTGCAGTAGCACAGAAGAAGGCACAGTGTCCAGTTCCTCCTCTGAATGCTCACTGCTCTCATCCAGTGTCCATGTCAGGAGCTGTTCAGCAAAGGCCATGGCCAAGGGAAACTCCAGAGGCAGAGCATGCAGTACAAGCACTGCTCCAGGCGGGGGAGACACACCTATGAGAAGACCAAAGAAATCCAAAGAAACAATTGAAGCTTCTCTGTAAGCACATGACCAGTTACATTTGTGTCACATGTGAATGTAGTGTACATTTGTGTCACATATTATATGTAGTATAATACCACTACATCAGACTAAATGACTCAAAACTCATAAAATTATACAAAATAATTTATACATTTATACACATCGCTTCTCCAGCAAGCAACCAATCGTTTGTTGCAATCTCATGTAGGCGAGTAGCGTCTCAGGCAAGCGATGCTGGTTCTCGTTTCCGAGATTAAATATGCACTATTTACTGTAATTCGTACTATTTTATTATTTATATATTTGTAATATATTTTTATACATTTTGGGTTTTTTTTTCATGTAAAAATTCATAAAATATATATATTTTCTGCCGATCGAATTCCGCGAATTCCGAGATCCGCGAATTATATTTCCCATCAATATCTTATAAACACCAGCGAAAGAGTGAAGCCGCAAAAGCTGAAGCTGAAGTGGTGAGGGATCACTGCACCACATTGGGTTAGGGTTAGGGTTACCCTAGGGTTACTAACCCTAACCCTAACCCTAGGATCACTGTACCACATAGGGTTAGGGTTAGGGTTACCCTAGGGTTACTAACCCTAACCCTAGGATCACTGTACCACATAGGGTTAGGGTTACCCTAGGGTTACTAACCCTAACCCTAACCCTAGGATCACTGTACCTCAATGCAGTTACAAATTCTCTAAATAGCACCTTCAGAAATGAGTCATTCCGTAACAATAGATGGATTTACAAAACAAATTGTGAACAGTTTAGCTCATGTATGACAGAAACATAATGAAATATATAATGCTTTGCTGCTCTAACCTAGCTTGATGTGCACTTTGTCAGTAGGAATGATTATGCTGGGGTACTGGTTGGTTGTGGGAGGAGGTGTGAGGCCTGTATTAGAGGGAGATGCATCCAGTGGGTAGCAAACGGCCTCCATCAGATTGAGCTGGCCATTGCGCCGCACCTTGTGTCCCAACCCATACACCATGATCCGGGCCCAGGGAGCCTTATACAGAGATGAGCTGAAGTAAAAATAAATAAAGCAGGAGTGATGATTCTGCAATATCAACATGCCTTGAATCTTACATTCATATCAGAGGTTTTATGGCATGTCGTCGAATTCCTTTTTTCCCCAAACAGTATTTTTGGACTGAAGCTTCATACTGAAGTATTCAAAGGGAATGTTTACTCACTCTTTGCGGCATCCAAGCTGATTTTCTTTACAAGATGCAACCACAAATGCAGCACCAGGGAAGTTGACATCGATGCTGACTTTTGACTCTGAGATGGGGAACTCCTCTGATGTGAACTGGTCTGGGGCATTCTGGAGTTTCACCAATAATATACAACATTATGTAATAAACAAACATCAAAGAAATGAAGATCTGAAACCAACACACACTAAATCACACAAAGCAACATGAGCATCTGGTTATATATCGAAATGTCAGTATCTGCTAAACGTTTAACACCACTGATCCAGAACTGCTGCAGGCCAGACTTACCCAGCTGTATGTGTGAGATCTTATCTGTCAGAAGATAACATATTTCCTGACAGATAGGAGCCCCTAGATACAGCTGGGAAACCAAAAATCAGAACCCCTCATCGTCAGCACTAGTGCTCTCACCCCTTAGTCTTTAGTATTTACACCAATGATATATATATTACACCAATATATATATAAAGCATTGTTAATTCCCTTATCTATGCACTCTGTATCATCAGTATGTCTGATTTGTTACACCAAAACAAATGCCTTATGTATGTGTATATATATATATATATATATGTATGTATATACCTGCCAAATAAAACCTGATTCTGATTATAAACATCTGTCCATCATTCTATTAATAAGTGAACATTCATTGTCACTTTAAATAACTTTGCTTTTATGTAGCATGTGGGAATAAAAAGATTATATAAAATCACATGGTGCATATATTCTACAAGTTGAACTACAAAATATTAACTATTTTAACAGTGTATGAAGTCATAGCAGATCTTTTTATTAGACTAAAATCTCAGACCAAGTACCATCAAAATGGAGGACTTTTGTACCTGGAGAAAGCAGCAAATCTGCTTGGTAAGCTCCAGCAAGCTCTCTTCTCCTTGGTGCAAGGCTCTGCTGATTGCCACGGTCAACCACTCACGAATGGCCTGTGCGTTACCTTGATAAAAGAGCTCAGTTGGGGAACAGCTCTGGCCTTGAAGGTTGTGAAGCACAGACTGGGCGAACAAGATAGAGTTTGAGCTGATGGAGCCATCTAACAGACAGAAATCAGGAAGGAAATGTTTCAGGGAAGATGATAGCAGCAGAAATGAGTCAACTTACAAATAGTGAACGAATGCAAAAATGCAATTAATGCTTATCATGCGATCATATATAAAAGAAAGCAGTTGCTAGCTCTAGTTATATTTCTAATTCCAGGCCGAGCAGTCATAGTCCCTCCAATGTAGATGTTGTGCCTCGGGTAGGAGTCACCATCGTCCTTATGCAAACGAGATCAGTCAAGTGGCTCACGAATGAGTCAACATTTATGGGTGAACTCGCTCAACACAACTGTTTTTTCTATAATTGGTATAATGAAGCTACTGGATTGCTGTAGTTAATGATCCTCAATTTGAGTGAATTTAGAGAATATATTTTGCTTTATATTATGCAAAAATAACACTGTATGAGCACATTATTTCATTACCACTAATGGGTTCGTTTAGAAAAAATATTCAGATTAAAGACTCATTATTTTTTCTTAATGAATCAGCAATTTATATATATATATATATATATATATATATATATATATATATATATATATGTGTATATATATAAACTTTTACATTTCAATCTTGCTGAGATAAGTGTGATCGGTCACCCTTCACCCTCAGCAACAATGAAACCTCTGTCCCAATCTACGCAGGTATGAAGCAGTTTTGCTACCTGACAGAGGTGGAGCAAGCAACTGATTAGACAGAAGCTGCAGGTGCTCAAGGGTGATGTCCCGCACAGCTGGGATGTGGAAGAGCCGTGTGAAGGTGTGAGGGCTCTTTGGCGCAAAGATATTGAGTAACGCCATGCGACAGTACAAGCGCGCCAGAGCGCTCTCGCAACGCAGCAGCTCCCTGAAACGCACACAAATAAACAAATTCAAAAGGCCGTCGATGTGTGTTTCGTAGTTTCACCTGAGTAAAGTAAACGTTTGCTCAACCTGTGAATCTGAATGTTGCTGCTGTCCAGAGACACAAGGCCATTGGCAGCAGTTCTGCGAGAACCTGCTGGTGGACGCTCCAGAATCTCAATGGGGTACCAGTACCTGACCAGTACACCTTCACTGCGTAAATATGTCTCCACCTGGACCAATTCATTTACCTGGACAAATGTGTATATGTACACGCATGCATACAAAAGCAAAACGCAAAAATACACAAAGACACACAAACACACAATATTCATCATATACAAAAAATCTTATTCAATCATGAAACACATATAATGAGATAATGCCCAGATAATGCCCAGTAATTTACTATGAGGCAATGAAACTATGAGGGGAAAAATATGGATGTGGGCAGGAGGTACAGGGTACCCAGACAACTTACAGAGTCAACATCAAGAACCATCCCATGAAGGCCAAATGTTTTAAGCATGCCTCGGACAGCAAACTTGGGTAAGGCTGTTCCTCCTGTGCTGCACCCAGTGTTGCTGCTTTCAGGGCAGCGTATAACCACGGTCAACCCTACAGGAAGTTACAACAACCACATCTGGGTTAATTCATCTATTAAAGAATTTACTTTTTACTATTACTACTTATCTAACAGAGTGGGCTGAAGAGAAATGTGGTCTCATGCCAAAACAGTAAAACAAGAAAGCACAACCAATGGTGACATTCTCTACCTGTCACATTTATTCACCCTTATTCTGCAGAGAGCTTTGGCTGTGTGTACCTTTACGGACTTTGTCAATTGTAAATTTATTGGCCTCGTCCTTGATGTCCTCGATAGTTGGGAGGTAGAGGTCTCGAGGAATACCACCATTCTCCTCATACAGGAACTCCACGGTTTGTCGTGCGATGTCCACCATTCCTGGATAACAAACACGCCCCACACACACACAAAGGAAATATTTACTGCACATTTCATGTTATAACCCCAAATCTGAACGGGCAATTTTATTTGGTATATGAACTGAATATGTGAAATATTGTTCTTACCAAGCTGGAGAGCTCCCTTGATCTGATCTAGACCTGATTTCCTCTCTGCTTCATTCCTGAAGCGGCGGCGAATGGTGGGGAACACTTTGGTCTCCCAGGCTTTCACAAGGAGGGCATAGTGGTCCTCCTGGGAAAGGTAGAGGTAGAGTAAGAGTGGGGATGATGAAGGTCAAATTAAAATAAGTATCTCTGATAACAGTAAGACCACTTTCCTCACCCTTGGTACATCTTCGTCATCCTCATCATCACTTTCATCATCAGCAAGATGTGGGGGATGTGGATTAGGGCCTGAGGTCACCAGATTCTCATAGCTAAGCTCAACTTTGTAGTAACAGGAAGCATCGCTGTTATACTCTACTCAAAGAAGAGGTAAGAGGTAAGGTAAGAGGTAAGGGCATTAAATGGTTTCTATGCTGTTTAAGTAAACAGGTTTTACATCATATGCATATCATTGTGACTTTGAAATAGGAAGCCTACCAAGATAAATTACCAAAGGAACAACAGAGAAGGTAAATTTCTTGTAGCATAGCAGTGTCAAACTACAGAAGCAGACAGGAAAAGGCTTCAGTTTTCATTTATGAAATAATAAAAAAAAAAGTTTACAAGATTAACTGGTTAAGTGTGCTTTTGGGACAGTAGAACAGAGTGAATACGTAATGCAGCTGGAGGTTCGTTGACAACTGGATTAGAGCATGTTACAGGAATCATTGCTAAGAGCAGTTCCACACAATATCGGTCACTGACGCATCAACTGTGTGAGACAAGTCTTACGTTGTTGAGCAGCCGAAACTGCAGCAATGCGACAGGGAGGTCCATGGGAGCCTGAATCAGATGTCACACTGGCTCCAGCATCATTGTCACTGTCTGAGGCCATTGCAAATGGCAGGGCCTCAAAGTTGGCACTGATCTCCTCAGACAGGTCTATACACAGATCAGCAGCGTTCCGGTGGGCCTGGCCTTCTGCATATGCGAACGGCCGGCACCCAAAGTTAGCGCGGATCTTTGTGTTCTAGAAATGTGCACATACACAAGATACATTGTTTAGGTCCATAGATGGTAGATGATGTAGCTTAGCAGTTCATGCAGTGGCACGCAAACTATGTTCAAGCGCTCTGATGTAATTTGGCAGTGACCTTTTGCAGTTTCAGCTACTAAACTAACCATTAAAATATTAAAAAAACATACTGAAAAGGAACTGTAACCCAACATCAAATTTATGACCTCAGTGTAATATATCTACAGGCTGCAAGCAATTGTAATGTATTTCATTGATATCGTTTGAAACTACAGGGTACTGATTTCAAATGAAGTTAAGTGTTAACCTTCTTCTGAATGTGGACTAGGGGCCACATGCCTCCAGCCACGTCTTCCAGGCAGGGGCTGAGGCGCTGGCCACAGTAGGTGAAATACACCCTGCCTTTCGGAGCCTGTCCTGGGGGAGGTGGGGTTCCCTCCAGACGCTCCCAGCCTATCCCAGCAATGTCTCCTGAGTAAGCCAGGGCAACGAGAGAAAAATGAGCACATTATCCCTAACTCTTATAATTATGCACAGTAATTTATGCACAGTACATTATAATATTAGATGAAGTATAACACGTATATCATAAATGTAATGAATAGACCATGCATGCAAAATGTTTGAAAGAGCAGCTGGTCCAAATTATACAGCAAGTTTTATCTTTGTCCAGAAATTTACTGTCTATATGGACAGTATTCTAGATACAGAAATGCGCTACCAAGGTGTAAACGCCCAATGTAAGATCAAAACATCCATCACATCTCACCAGGAAGCAGAGCCACATCCAGTCTCACACTCTTCCACTGGAGCAAGCTGGAGCCATTATAATGCACTGCCCTTCCATTACTAACAAAGGAAAGACATCAGAGTGTTGACATATGAGTGTTACATCAGGTAAAGAATCTAACCAGGAGTGTTAAAGAGGGCATTTCAACAAGTACTCAGTATGAGTCAATTCAAATAAATGGGAAAAGGACATCAAAAAAAGAATACTTGTGAAAGAGACAGGTGCCAACAGGATTAGTCCAGGCACCATCTCTCTTTTCTGCTTCTGTGGCAAAGCCAAAAGACACAATTGGACCGCTGTCATCCTCAGAATCTCCGTAGGTCACTATCTCGATCTCCCAATAAAAAGATGGAGCCTGAGAAAAAGATTAATTTCATTAATTTCAGCTTTGATAGGTAAGACTGGAAAAAAATGTATGCTGTTAAAGGTTGTATGCTGTTAGCTGTAGCTTCCCACTTTGTCTTCTTCAAAATATATACCTGAACAGGAACTGGTGAAGTGGCATAGATGAAAGTGCCTCGAGGTAGGCCCCCCCCAGCACTGGGGTCCGCAAGAAAGGTCACAGAGGTCAAATGGGATGAGAACATACAGGCACGCACAGGTGGGAAGACGCGGGATGGACACCATGTAATCTCCTTTGGCTGCAAAGGGAGAGCCAGAAAGAGATGTCCTATGAGAATATTTAAAAGTAAAACACACCGTATTTAGATTATGCAAAACCTAATCTGGTAAAAATCTGGTAACTTGAATAGCAAAGTTCAGATCAGCTTGCCAAAATAAATATTAACAACTTCCACAACATTAATGCATGTTAAATACAAAAATCTAAAATCAAGACATTGCCAGCAAGTTTACGTAATCACAACGCACTTGATAATGGCACCAAATCTGCATCCTATTTTAAACTTTAATAACACACTACGACCAAGAAACAGAAACAAGAGACCTGTCTTCTATCCGTCTGGAGAGGGGGAGGAGGGGGGCGGGCACAGTCTCTGTACAACATTCGAACTCTCTCACACTGAGACTCCACCATGCCCAACCGCTCACCTACATATACACAGATTCATGCACACACACACACGCACACAAACAGGCACACACACACACACGCACACAAACAGGCACACAAACAGGCACACAAACAGGCACACACACAAAATTACTCAGAAATTAAGCTAGAAGCATTAAGAAAATGGCAAGCATAAAGATTAAAAAACATACAGAAACATTAATTAGATTCAGTAATGTGTATCAGTTCAAATGAGAAGGCAGATGGGTTAATGATCTTTTCAAGACTATAGTAAATGTCATGTTATTCAGTTTTTACTTCCTGAATTACTTGCCAATTATCTGCAACATTAACTGTAAAAAATACAAGCAAGTCAATAAAGTCAGCAAAGCAAACATGAAGACAAAGATGAATCAGACAGATGATGGCAGAGAGCAGCACAGCAGTGAAACTAGTTCTCAGTGAATGTTTATATATATTTACAACTACAAATGCACGTTTTGTGTATTTTCTATACCATGTCTAGTATTGAGTGACTACATTACCAGGGCTGCACTCCTGTGCCACTAGGTTGAGAACCTCCACAGCCGCAGGGCATTGCTGGATAAACTCCTCACAGAATGAACTGTCCTCCAGCAACTGAGCCATTACCAGACACGCTCTGTGAGAGAAAACAAACACAGTCACAACCACACCATTTACAACAGCTATTCACATACGAGGCCAGAACAAGAGTGACAGTTCTGCTATAGCGGTCTATGTTCTGACCTGGTCCTTATCTCAGCCAACAGGCGCACAGCTGCCATGACTGGACTGGAGCCATCTCCAGAGGCCGGTAAGGATGTGTGAATGGAGAGGCTGCCCTCTTGTGGCAGAAGCATGGACTGCACCGCTTGCACAACCTTTTCAGTGATTGAGAGCTTATAAAGTGGCAATGCCTATAACAAAGGGACATGTGCATGGAGTTACTGAAGATTATCAATGCCAAATGTAAAATTTAAGAAAAGTGTTGCATAGCCTCAAACACACAGAAATTAATTGTCATTTACTTCACATAAATTTAATGTGTTGACTTTACTAGACTGAATTTATTTTTAATTAATGCGTAACATTTATTTCACAAATGACTGTGTCATGGTACGAAGGCCCCCTGCCGGCCACCTCTGTCAGCAGCGGCAGTGATGAATTTTTGTCTTGTTGCTGTGACGCTGTCTTCGTCCCTCAGAGGGGCATGGCCCATTAGGAAGACTGCCACCTGAGGGTCGTTGGTCTGTCTATATACGCCTTGTCTTTGTACCAGTTGACTGCTGGTTATCGTTTTCCTCAATTCGGATTAAGTGACGGGTTTTCAGTTAGTGCACTTTATTCTATTAAATCTCCCTTATTCCTGAGACTGGTGTGATTGCTTCCTTATTTTTGCACCTCTGTCATCCGTCACATACTGTTGTACATGCAATAGGTCCTAAGCATGTGTAGTATTTCCAAATCATCATCATAATTTAAAAAAAAAAGCTATCTCACCAAAAAGCAATCGTGTTCACAAATTGTGGCAGTATGCATGTTTCCAAAGCATACAATTGGCAAAATTAGTTAAAGTTAATTAATTAACTTATTAGTTAAGTTAAATAAATAATAGTAGTAAGTCAGCTGACAGGAATTGCTGATGAAGAATCTTTAACGGTCTTACCTCTGACCGAGGGGTGCAGAGGCGGGAGATGGGTACGGTCAAGATGTCAGAGGCCTTACAAGTCCGCCGATATTCACATGAGGGAAACCGGACTGTGGCAATGCCTTCTTGCTCATTAATGGACATGACGATGCCAACACTTCCCAGAACTCCTTTCCCTCCTACCTTTAGAACAGAGGTAGGGCAAAGGCTAAAATGCAAGCAAAATGAAGATCTGGGCCAGAAAAGCCTCTGTAATGCCCGTTCACAGAGACATTCCACATGTCACTTCATAAGCTTACCTGGACCTCTGAACCAATCTTGATCGTCTCCTTGAAGCCACCCAGTGCACATAAAGCTGCTACAGCTTGTCGGCCAATTGCCTGCAACTTGGCCAACTTCCTGGCACTGCTGCTGCCGCTCTCCAAGATGGTTTCTGCATATCTACCCAGCTGAGGTATGTACATCAGGGCCCGGGACAACACCTGTGAGAGAGTGTGTGTGCGTGTGTGAATGGGGTAGTGAGACACAGACAGATAGATCATTAATGACAAATGAATAACATGTAATGTAAGTAAATTATTTTTATTATTATTTTATATATTGATTAATTTTGTTTTTGCCTGTAAAGCACGTTGAGATGCTCTAGAAAAGTACTATATACAGTAAATAAAGATTAGTATTATTATTTCAGGAATTGTATAAAGCATCAAAGCAATATTTAATAAACAAAATGATAGGACAACCTTTTCAAGGCTCTAAATCAGGAGCTACATTTCAGTAAAAAAGCACTTAAGCATCACTAAAGTCACAAAACACACTTAACCAACAATGCAAAAAGGCTTGTAACCATGACAGTATCAGGAATTGCTAAATACTAAAATGGCATAACTGAACCGCACAGTTCAGTGAAATAATTTTTTGTTGTTTTGAGGTGAAGGTGTTTTCAAATGCCTGTAGCAGGATCTCGGATACATGGATGTGTTCAACAGGTATATGAGTTAATAATAACCTAAGAAAGGTATTTAGTAGGACTTCAAGTACGAGTTTTGATGTTCATTATTGAACACACAGCCTTGACCAACAGATCATTTTGTCTGTCTATGGAATTCATTACGCAATAGTACAAAATGAGAAAAAATGCTCACTTTTTCTACCGTACTTGTCCAGATCTGAGCGGTGTTTGACTCGGGTGCTGTAAGAAGACTGTGCAGCAGGGCAATAACTTCAGCAGCCATGCTATTAGCCACGTGGCCACTGATGAATGGACGGATTGGATCAGACCTGGGAGGAGAAAGAGACATACATGCACTTCCTGCTACATTTGTAATGCTTCTGCACCTTTGCGGAGTCAGACCATGGAAATGTCTACAATTTATTACAGGAGGAGACAGGAGAAAAGTGGAAATATAATTTTCAATTTGGTTTGCCTGGTTCTTCCTTATATTGCCAAAATGACCAAATCTTGCTGCTCTTTGGCACATTTCTAAGCAGTGTTCTTGCATTTTCTGTAGATATAAAAGTCTATTTTCCTTAGTTTGTAGTCTGTCTGTAGCCTGTCCAAATTATAGCTTTTATTTGTCTTACCTGGCCAGCTCAGCATTCCTGTCCCTGCACACCACAGTCTGGGCACTTTTCTTCTTATCTCCACTGGTGGCTCCTCCTGTCGTCTCCTGGATGAGAGTCTCTACTGGGGGGCCCACACTCACAATGAGGCCCGACTGAGCCCACTTGTTGGCCTTTCGTAGCGCTGCTATAGCCTCTTCTGTGATCACTTCACAGCTCCCAGTCTTTAAGCAGACAGATTAGGTGGCAGAGATTCTCTTGTAATATACCCGTATAACCAAATAGTCAAGTCAAGTCAATTTTATTTATATAGCGCTTTTTACAACACATGTTGTCTCAAAGCAGCTTTACAAATTGTATGGGTCCAGATCATCACCATATTCTGCTTAACAGTAATCAGTTCAATCGCAAGCTTATGGCAGAGTTCCTCCAAGAAAGTAAATACTGATGCAAATTTTTATAGGCATATTTAATAAATGTAGCTTGTACTCATCAATAGTGTAATTGTCAATAGTATAATTTTTTTAATGATAAATGAAATGGTGATTTTACATTTAAGACTAACCTTAGTCATATCTCTATCCATTTTCACCACCTTCTCCATGTTGGCCCCTGTGCCAAGCCGAAAAGGACGTCCCTCTGAGCTGCTGCAAGAAGACATGGGCAAATAACAGATCTTTAGAGCAATTGTTGATTCAATGGGTATCACTCATAATGTGGTGGGTCCTACGCATTATTGTAGTCATACATTAGACTTGGTCTTTAGCAGGTTTAGCAGTACATCCTCAGAGTGAGGGCGTTTCTGACCACGGCCTCATAACGTACATAGCAGAGGATATAAATGAGCTCTCAGAATCCAGTGCCTACATAGAGGTAGAGCAGGTTCTAGTGAAGACGACAGACGAACACGTTTCACGGAGGTAGGTCGCCTGACCGCCTAACATTTGAATTTTGTCTTTTTTTTAGCGTGGTGGTGAGGTTGAAAATTACATTTCAAATGTATTATCACAGAATACAAATCCATATTAAGTGAATTGCATTTTAATTTTAATTTTGATACAGCCTGCACAGTTGATGAAGGACCTCCAAAACATCCTTTTATTCATATAGTTTTTTTCTTTACCTGAGTAATGGCTGAAGTACTTCATGGGAAGATTGATCTTCTCTCTTATGAATGAAGATGGAGAGTTTGCCATCCACTGCTTCTCCCTCCTCACCAGCATCTTTGTCTGTCTTGATGCTGTTCTTTGGGGTAGCCCGGCTCAGGCTGGTATCTGGCTCAGAGGAGGCAGGAGAAAGGAGCGTCTGGCAACCTAAAGATGATATACAGACATGGAAGAGAGTAATACATATATGAGTAAACTAAGACAGATACAAAAATAGTTAGAAGACAACCAATAAATTATTTTAAGATCATCATTAGCAATAACAACCCTGCCTCCACCTAGTAAGAGTATCTTAAATGGCTGGTGATGGCACACAACCATGCAGGACATTACTAGAATTCCATCTGTAAAATACAAAGCAAACTCCTGAGCACTTTCCCAGAGTTACTCGATTTTAAAGTATTATTTAGCCATCTTTTGCTCAAATTATCCTTACTAATACAAACCAAAGTGTTTCATTTCCTCATGCCTGCTCTCACCTGGCACTACGTAGTCAGCTAATTTGGCCAGCAGAAGTGCTGCGATGCAGGAGGCGGGGTCACTAGCATCCTGTTGTTCTGTTTCTATGGCATTAATAGAGTAGCTCCAGGAGGGCAGTGCCACATTGCCACAGTCCTCAACACTCATAAGAGGTAAGGCAGCACGGCACAGCTGTAGGATGATCAGCACCAGTTTGGGGGACGGTCGCTGGTCCAGGAGCAATGAGAGGAGCTTGGAGACACAAGCTGGCTGGCTCAGGATTGTCTTGCCTATATGGCTCCTGGAAAATGCACAAGTATTACAAGTCTGTGATAATAAAATGGTTTCTAGTAGAATCTAAAGGTAGGATCATATATAATTTGAATAGGAACGTGATTAACCAAAAAAATTATATATATATAACGAATCTCACATTCGTATCTCGATTATATATAAACCCTGGCAAATCAATTTACCATTAACCCTTTCACCACAAAGGACTCGGACCACTTATTATCTTTCTAGACACAAAGCAGTTGGTCAAACTGAATACCTAGACAAGTCATTAAGTAGACTGAGCACATCCTGCAGGGCATCATTTCCAGCTGCTTGGTAACCACAGCATTCTGTTGCTCTGGCCAAGTGGTTGGTCAACAGACTGGACACCTGCCTTGCTAGCCCAGAATGCACTGCATCTGTGGAACCACCTGAGACACAGTCATACATTTAATTCCTTATAGATTATTTTAAGGCATTCAATGTTTATTTCTTCAGCACAACTGCAACAGTTCAAGTCCTCAGAGTGGAAATTGCTGATGTAATTACAACTATAGTACATTCATTGTGACATGGTGATGCTACATTTATATGTAAACAAGAATGAAAAGCAGGGGTGTCCAAAGACTATGTTGTCGAATGCCAGGAATGCCAGGAATGTGATCCCGCACATGTTCACCTCAACAAATTTGACCCTCATTGCAAAAGGTTTAGACACCCCTGATGAAAAGAAACAAAAATCACTGCCTTCCTCACTTTGGCAGTAAAAATAAAAAAATTGCTTTGCTTGCTAGTTATATATAAAAAAAAAAAACATCAGTATACAATTTAGTTGCCATGTTACCATTAGGTAACTGAAGTTTATGTATGTATAGGACATCAGACAGTACCTTCTACCTTCTCCCACTCAATGCAGCGATTGGCCAGCACTTGGAAGGCTGCCCAAGCCATGGTGGCCACTTTCTGCTTTTTGGTCTGCTTCTCATTGGAGCTGCAATCTCTTTGGCTGCTTAGACTGCACAGCCGGTCCATCAGCTGAACTAGGCCGCTGCGCACCAGACATTGCTCCTCACTCCTGAAGATGCCAAAAGACGTTCTCAGGTTTAACGGCTGTGGGGCTACACATTGCAGAAAGTGTGTTGCTGTATTACTGCTCTCTTCTATGTGACAAACGGCTGGGAATAATGGAAATGACGTCTGATCATAATCTTGAAAACAACTGCAGAAAGTTACAGTGTGTGCTGTCTAAGCACAATGATTAATCACTGGGGAATAAAGGAAGAGGCTGGAGCTCTGCTCGAAACAGCCTACTACACACTACTACATACAACTACATACTACTACAGCCTACTACATACTACTAGAGAATATACTACATACTACTACTACTACAGCCTACTACATACTACTACAGTCTACTACATACTACTACAGTCTACTACATACAACTACATACTACTACAGCATATATATACACTACTACATACTACTGCAGCCTACTACGTACTACTACGAACAGAGCGATCTTCGTGCTGTACAACATCTCGTCAAGCGCTGCACAAAAGGCATTTGAGTAAGTTAACGCAAGCTTTTTTGCTTTAGATCGATGTTCTGAATCAGGGGCGATCCTAGGATCAGAGCTTTAGGGGTGCTAAAGCTCAACATTAGCTTGCTAGATAAAAATGTCAGATAGACACAGTCCTCCCTACAAATGACATAAGGGGTGATCAGTGGTTAAGTGCAGAAGAAGAGGACTGCGGTTAAAGCTTGTAATATGAGGAGTGGGAGAGAAAATGTGGATCATACCATTTGCGAGGCAATTTCTTTGTTTCATTAGAGACGAACGTCCATTGCAAAAATGACATTTAACTCTTATTTTTAGGGGTACTGGGACTCAATTTAGGGGTGCTTGAACATACCTGTTCTGAATCGATCACAAATAAAGGTCATCCTGTTCCGCATTACATTCACTAATCTAATTCTCCGTTCAACTGCGTGCGCCGAACTGTGAGCACCACACTACAGTATGTCGGTTCATTGCGAATACATTTACCGAGCTCACCTGGTGTAAGGGATGGTGCAGAGCAAGCCAATGCTATTGGCACAAGCGATGGGATAGCGAGCACACAGAGACACCACAGAGGTCATGGTCTCCCCAAAGGCTTCCTGAACCTGCTCCACCACACCACCACAGGTCAGTTCCTCAATCCTACAAGCACAAAGCACACACACTGCACGCTCACCTTGTCTCAGTAGTAATAGTAATACAGTGTTCTGTGTACAGTTGAGATGTTCTATTGTAATGACATCATAATAGCTGCACTTCATGAAGACATGATGGAACAAGCCCCTTAGATACACAAGATATACAATTTGCAGACATTTTTGCACCACAAAATGCAAATCATACGAATTTGGAAAATCTTTTTCTGATGATAGCACTCGGAATCCAGTTTTAAAGACAAACATGTCTGATATAATCTCTAAAATCCTTTGCTTGTGATTTTAAAACTAAAGACTTACTGAATTATCTTAATTCACTGAAGGAACAAATAGACCGTAATCATCTAGACCAACCTTCTTTATATAGTTACTGATGTTATAGATTAGAGAAAAAGGTACTAATTATAACAATTTGATATAATTTGATATAACAACATACAGTGGTGTGAAAAAGTGTTTGCCCCCTTCCTCATTTCCTGTTTTTTTGCATGTTTGTCACACTTAAGTGTTTCGGAACATCAAACCAATTTAAACAATAGTCAAGGACAACACAAGTAAACACAAAATGCAAGTTGTAAATGAAAGTGTTTATTAGTAAAGGTGAAAAAAAATCCAAACCATCATGGCCCTGTGTGAAAAAGTGATTGCCCCCAAACCTAATAACTGGTTGGGCCACCCTTAGCAGCAACAACTGCAACCAAGCGTTTGCGATAACTTGCAATGAGGCTTTTACAGCGTTCTGGAGGAATTTTGGCCCACTCATCTTTGCAGAATTGTCCTAATTCAGTTACATTAGAGGGTTTTCGAGCATGAACGGCCTTTTTAAGGTCATACCACAACATCTTAATAGGATTCAGGTCAGGACTTTGGCTAGGCCACTCCAAAGTCTTCATTTTTGTTTTTCTTCAGCCATTCAGTGGTGGACTTGCTGGTGTGTTTAGGATCATTGTCCTGCTGCAGAACCCAAACGCGTTTCAGCTTGAGTACACGAACAGATGGTCTGACATTCTCCTTCAGGATCTCTTGGTAGACAGCAGAATTCATAGTTCCATTTATCACAGCAAGTCTTCCAGGTCCTGACGCAGCAAAACAGCCCCAGACCATCACACTACCACCACCATATTTTACTGCTGGTATAATGTTCTTTTTCTGAAATGCAGTGTTCCTTTTACGCCAGATGTAATGGGACACACACCTTCCAAAGAGTGCCACTTTTGTCTCATCGGTCCACAGAATGTTGTCCCAAAAGTCTTGGGGATCATCGAGATGCGTTTTGGAAAAATTGAGACGAGCTTTAATGTTCTTTTTTGCTCAGCAGTGGTTTTCTTCTTGGAACTCTGCCATGCAGGCCATTTTTGCTCAGTCTTTTTCTGATGGTGGAGGCATGAACGCTGACCTTAACTGAGGCAAGTGAGGCCTGCAGTTCTTTGGACGTTGTTGTGGGGTCTTTTGTGACCTCTTGGATGAGTCGTCGCTGCGCTCTTGGGGTAATTTTTGGGCGGCCGGCCACTCCTGGGAAGGTTCACCACTGTTCCATGTCTTTGCCATTTGTGGATAATGGCTCTCACTGTGGTTCGCTGGATTCCCAAAGCTTTGGAAATGGCTTTATAACCCTTTCCAGACTGATAGATCTCAATTACTTTCTTTCTCAATTGCTCCTGAATTTCTTTGGATCTCGGCATGATGTGTAGCTTTCAAGGATCTTCTGGTGGACCTTACTGTGTCAGGCAGCTCCTATTGAAGTGATGTCTTGCTTGGGAACAGGTGTGGCAATAATCAGGCCTGGGTGTGGCTAGGGAAATTGAACTCAGGTGTGAAAAACCACAGTTATAGTATGTTTTAACAAGGGGGGCAATCACTTTTTCACACAGGGCCATGATGGTTTGGATTTTTTTTCACCTTTACTAATAAACACTTTCATTTACAACTTGCATTTTGTGTTTACTTGTGTTGTCCTTGACTATTGTTTAAATTGGTTTGATGTTCCGAAACACTTAAGTGTGACAAACATGCAAAAAAACAGGAAATGAGGAAGGGGGCAAACACTTTTTCACACCACTGTATATTATATATTGATATACAACAACAATAATAATTCACCAAAGTTATCAAAGTTTTAGTATTCCCACCACCAGATGTGCAGGAAAATGTTCCATTGGCAAGGGGTGAGATGGTTAATTGCATTTTAAATATGTGGGTGCAAGTGAAAAGCCTAGATGCAGGCTACAAAAACACCTGCACTAAGCAAATACACAGAACCGTTAATGTAACTCCAGTGTAAAAACACCAAACCTCACAAACAAAGCCTGAAGTTCTGAAGTGATGTTTTTATTCATGTTGTCCTCGGTAAAACTATAGATAATAATAATGAATTTATGATCATTTTTTGGCAATGTTCAAAATGCTTCAGATTCCCAAATAGAGGCTTTCTCAGAGGAGATAAGCACTGCCGTGTCCTGTTGTCGCGGTACGGAGGCCCACTGTCGGCCGCCCGTCAGCAGCAGCAGTGTCCTATGTCTGTCCTGTCGTTGATGCGTTGTGTTCGTCCCTCAGAGGGGTGTGGCCCATTAGGGAGTTTGCCACCTGAGGGTTGCTTGTCTGTCTATTTATATCTCATCTCTGTACCAGTTGGTTTTTGTATCCTTCATTTGGATTATGACATAGGTTTTAGGTTTGTGCACTTAATCCGTTAAATTTTCCATTTTCCCTGAGACTGGCATGATCGCTTCCTCCTTTTTTGCACTTCCTCACCCGTCACACCTATAAATCTATTATTTTTATAAAAACAGTATTAGAACTGGTGGCTTGTTTGACTGTGAAGGGTTTGGCTTGTTTATACCATATATTTTTTACCTTCATTTTTTAATTCCTATTTTAGTTTTTAATTCCTATTTTTGTTTTAACACAAACAATCCAAATAATTAGTAGCATAATTTTGCTGCAAACTCAGGATTCTTTTGATATGTTAGTCAAACATACCTGGGCCCACCCTGCAGAACCATGGTTACTGGACCCACCAGGTGGGTTACTCCCCCCACTCGAACAGCAGCAGTAAGTAGCTCCCTCATGTGGAGCAGAGCCTGCTTCCTGGTCCTGCCTCTTCTCCAGCGCGTCTGAGCTGCTGCTAGAAAGCTACTGCTGGACACCTACACAAGATCAACATTATTAGTATGTAGATCTTGACTTGGCCATAAATGATAAACATACTTATAAACATACAGTGCCTTGCGAAAGTAATCGGCCCCGTTGAACATTTCAACCTTTTGCCACGTTTCAGGCTTTAAACAAAGATATAAAATTTTAATTTTTTTGTGAAGAATCAACAAGTGGGACACAACCGTGAAGTGGAACGAAATTTATTGGATATTTTAAACTTTAACAAATAAAAAACTGAAATCTAATTTGACTGTAGTGGGAGACCATGAAAATGAAAATGCATTCTGCTCGGATTGCATTTTCAAAATGCATTTTGACACAGACTGAGTGCTGTTGGTATTGTAATGTTATTGCAAACAGAACAGGTGCTATTTCTCCTTTAATATTTGAATTTTGACATCTTTTTAGTGTGGTGGTGAGGTTGAAAATTACATTTCAAATGCATTATCACAGAATGCAAATGCATATTAAGTGAATAACATTTTAATTATAATTTTGATACAAGCTTTGCATGAAACTTAATTAAAATCGGGAAATACATTTTCATTTAAATAAAGGCACAAATAAAGTAGCAAAATGTGTGTGTAAATGAAATATGAATAAACATCTACCAAATTGCAAATGTAAATGGAACTATTGCATTTGAATTTGAATTTTGAGCTCAAAGTTGCTCGTATAAGTGGAACATGTAGATGCAAATTTAGGATTACAATGCCATTTTGCATATTACATTTTCATTTTAATATTGACAAAGAATAACAATCAGGATATGTCCTGTCCGTCTTTGGCCACACAGCATCCATTTTTCCCCAATAAAGCCTAGAATACTTCTGACTGCAATACACATTTCCACTGTTATGGTCCTTCCTGGATGCCTCAGAGCACTGAAGTTGACTCCACTTCAGCACTTGTTTAAACATGAGGCTTCTGTTTTACACGGTAAAGATTTAATTGGCATTTGTGTATGTAACTCAACATTTACAAAGGTTTGGGGTTGTGGACTTATCATGGAGAAGACCAATCTTTCCCAAGCTCCTCCATAAAGAAACACATGTAGGAGGATTCAAATTGGATAAGAGTTGCTGAGATCATTCGGACATACTGGACATCAAGTCAAGTCAAGAGTCAAGGGCTGTACTTGAGATACTCACCCGGTGAGACATTGAAACCTTTCCAGCTCCAACCACACCTTCTGCTGCTTCCTCAACGTCACAGAATACACAGCCACCAAGCAGCAGCGCTCCAACACCAATGTGGTGGAAGCTCTCCCAACCCAAGGGGCAGTATTGGGAAGGCAGCAACAGGACCTCAGTGAGTTGTGTTTCCTGGTGAGCAACCTTGCTAGTTGCTAGTACAGCAACTTTCTACCCGAGCAGGGTTGGGCAGCACCACGAACCCTGAACCCGGTAAGTGTCATATCGCCACTCCTGAGCACTACTCAGGTGATCCAGAGCAGTGCGAGGTCTGCATCCGCTGACCCCGCTCCGTCAGTTTACGTGGCCTACAACTTCATGGTTGAATTGCTGTCGTTCCCAAACACTTCCATTTTCTTATTTAGGAGTGAGGAAATTTCACAACTTGATTTGTTGCACAGGTGGCATCTTATCACAGTTCTACGCTGGAATTCAATGAGCTCCTGAGAGCGCCCCATTCTTTCACAAATGTTTGTAAAAACAGTCTGCATGCCTACGTGCTTAATTGTATACACCTGTGGCCATGGAAGTGATTGGAACACCTGATTACAATCATTTGGATGGGTGAGAGAAAACTTTTGGCAATATAGTGGATATTGTTCATTGGAATCCTTTTCTGTGTAAACAGAACAGGAAGGCTACAGAATGAGTCACTGTCTGTTCAAACCACATCTAAATTTGACTCTGTGCAATCCAGCCACTCCTAAATCTGCAACTATATATGTTGTTTGTTCTTCTTCCCGAAAGACAGCAGTCTCAGTCTGCTGAATGATGCTGAACTACCTTAGTTAAAAAAGGCATAGACTACTGCAAATTTCATACCCTTTTTGGACTTATGGACTAAACAACTAGTAGTTTACTTTCCTGTACAATGACACAACTGGCTTCTGCTTTTATATTTGGCTCCTCCTCAGTGCTTTCTCTTTTGTTGAATATCAAACATGCTTGGGTGACTGGAACAACACACTTTACATGACAAATGCCTCCTACAATCTTTACATATGTGCCCGATGCATGAACACCTAAAAAGTTCTTTTAAAAAGACAATTTTATTGCTATGTTTCTTTCCATTAAAGAGCAAGTTAACTGCATGACCTCCTACACAGTAGAGGCACTTTTTGCCAGACTGAGATTTCTCTTTTCATTAAAACTTATTTTGAGTTTTTAATTAAGTTTTTCCTTCTAGTATGTTAAATGTTATAGCAAAATTAGTTCCTTTTGGCTGAGCCTGACACAATTGCTTTAATGCCCTCTTTAATAAGTAAAATCTCTCCACAATTCGGGTCAATTCAAATTTTCACTTCGCTCAATGAAATGTACAATGTTTAGAAACGTTATGTTCAGTAGTCTCTCCTAAATCTCACCACCATCCTCCAGTTATGTTTCAACCTATAGGGAACTTCTTTATCACCATAAGCATATTGACAGGCATGTCCAACTCACTGGCATTGCAATACCCACTCAAAACTAAGCTGTGCATTTGTAGTGCCTTAACATCTTCTGACAAACACTTGTCATGAATGAACATTGTGCAGATGGCCTCAAGCAATTTTCCGATCATTTCCAAAGTGTTTTCCAAATGTCCCTTTGCTCTACAATATCATGACAACTTCCAAGAAACCTCTGACAAAAAGACGTGCAAGCAGTTGTCTGTTCTGGCTTCAATAATTTGTTTAAAAGATACATAGAGCAAATATTTTTGAATGAGTAGGTGACAGTAGGTACTCTGTATTTTCAAGGACTAATTGTCCACTGCAGCTTCTAATAGCCCATGTCACATTCTTACCAAATTTAAATTGACAATATATTTTCTTGGTTTTTACATCTAGATTTTCATGATTCTGTTCAATAGTCAGTTATCACACCATGTTTTTATAAACTAGGAATTTCTTTTTTTTGATCACATATTTTATGCAATCGTTATGCAGAACTCACAAGCAATATTTTTTCTTCTGAGATAGCACATTCTCTTTGATAGGAGTAGGCTCCATTGATGATTAGCTCTGAAAAATATATAATTTTCTAGCAAGAGCTAGAAAAAATTAGTAAGCTATTCAACAATGTTCATCAGTACTCACTGCTTGGTTGGGTGTGGTTCCTATAAAGGCAAAGAGCTGTCCCAGCAAAACGCTGTATGTTGGTTTGTCTCGGCTGTCTTCAATGGCTAGAGACTGCAGCAATGTAAATGAGCTGCTTCTGTGACTTGCGGGATAATGTCGCCTCCTATAGAAAAGTGGACATTGTTACACTGTCACACTGTGTAGACATTTGACCAAGCTGCATATGTTCCAACATCACATTTTCTTTGTTCGCACTATGACTCTCCCTTTCTTTCTCACTGACGTTTCTTTTTCAGAAAATTTTCACTAATTTACAAAGCTATTATTGAATCTAATGTCAGTAAAGCTTACCAAACTAATCTGACTGTTCATTGTTTTTTTTTTGCAGTTAGAAAAATGCTACGTCTACAGGAGGTCAAAACATCTCACCGTTGTGCTCCATGTGTGAACTCCAGGTCTTGGTTTGCGATCATTTCAAGGTCTGAAGGAGCTGACATACTACGCAGGAAAACTGGCTGCTTCACCACAGGAACCATTGTCTTGGTGTCAGATACCGACTTACATGCTGAAAACGATACACAACAGTGGATTGTTTGCATGTATGTGTATACAAATGGAGGTATGTTCAATTCACCTGTACAAAACTATGTATTAGATGTGTATGAGAATAAGTTTCTCTGTGTGTTAATTAGTCATTGCACTTGTAAATGTGGCAATGCTCCTGCAATGGAGCTGTACAGAGCAAGTCTGAATTTGTTTGTGTAATTGTATGTATAGGTTAACTACCTGGTGTGCTTGTGGGTGTTGTTGTGAGGCTTCTACAGTGCGGGGCAATTGTGACGTGTAGCAGTAACTCTGAGCGATTCATTAGGCTCTTCACTAGGGCTTTGGTTTTGGCCAGAGGGATAGCACTTCTAGACTGCTGCATAGAACTGACCTCCTGAAAAAATTTCTCCCTGCAACACAACCAAGCACACTATTTTTCACATGATTATTATTACTAAACCACCAATCAAAACATAGAGTTTTTCATGCAAGTGTCAATTGTGTAAGATCCAACTTAGAAAAAGGGACAGCAGTGTTTTAACGCTGTGAAAAAAATATCTTGTTTCATAGGGATCTGGTAGCATGAAAGCTATTCTGATGCTAAATTACACAGTTGATTATTTAATGTTCTTGGTGCTTTTGCAACAGGCCATGCTTTATGTATTTTGTTCTTACAAATGGGGAGTCAGTGTAAAGAAAGATCCCTGTACAACTGTTACTAAAATATTAACAACATATTAACAAAATGCTTGGCTGCAGTGTCTGGGAAAATTGATTTTGAATTTATCAAAACATAATGCTTTAACCGAATAACAGACTTCTGACATCCATAACCCACAGATCAAATCTTACCGCAGCGCCATCACTGCATTCTCTAGATCACTCCAGTCTAAAGGAATCTCTTTCAAAGAACAAAGAAGTTCAAGTTCCTTTATTTTGCTCTGCAAAGACACACAAAATTTTACATTTTATAATTATAATAATTTTGAACACCATGTTAATTACTAACTGTGAATTACAGTGTCTTTCTAGTGTTGACTCAAGAAAGTGTTTTCAGATATGCTAAATGTTTCATCATTTTGACAATACAGCTACTGCTGGATAAATGTTAGTCCAGAATCACAATCACAATTCCAACATAAATGTCCATTGACATAACTGACTTATTATGCTGACCCCTTCTTACCTCAAAGAAGTGGTAATCATGAAAAAAGGGTGTGTTGTTCTCTAGTTTGCCCTGTTGAGCTTCACCGACTTCACTTTGCCACTTCTGTTCTAGCTCAGCCACACTCTGTAATACACATCATGCATGCCCAGAGATAGAGAGAGAGAGAGAGAGGGAGAGAACATAGAAAAAAGACCCATAAAATATAATTAAAGAAGAAACATGCTATCATGGACCCACATAAGCGCACAAACAGTATGCATACCTGTAGCTGTCTCTCCATAGCATTGATTTTCTTGAAGGTCTCAACCATGATCTTGCACAACAAATCATGCTCCTCTCTATGTTCCTCTCTGTACTGAAAGTTTACCAGAGACTGCAATGCATCTATTAGACCCAAGTGCTTTATGACACATGACACGATCACCTCCTCCATTACATCTGGCTGGATTACTTCTCTAGAAAAGGGACAGAAGGAAGCAAGTGAGAAAAAAAAGTTTTAATACTCAAAAGCACAAGAAAGAGTCAACCTGGTGCCTTAGCACTGTCCTTTTTTGCCTTTCCAGTCATCATAGGATTGTCTTGTAAGAGTCAAAGTTACATTTATATAGAGAGCTTTTTACAACATATGTTGTCACCAAGCAGTTTAACAAACGCATGGGTCCTGATCCCTAAAGAGCAAGCCGGGGGGTCACCTCCTCCACATTCTGGCAAGCATAGAATGTTGGACCATGGGTGGAAAGCCATATGAATAGTAAGTAGTTTTCTGGTCTTGATTTTGGTACTCTTCTCTTATCATTGCCATTTAGCTGGCTCTTGAGGACCAGCCCTATGCTAACAAGGACATGGATGCTGTTTTCCATCTCATTTCTCATTTCATAATTCCTATGTGATTAGAGAACCATGGGTATTTGTGGTTGTGGTCAAAGGCTGTTATATTCCTTGTGGTAGTTAATCACTTTGCTTGCACAGCTGATGAATGTCCTGTTTCTTTGGAAACCTTATATACTTCACTACAATCTTAAATATCTCAACATCTCTTACTACAAGATTATGTCACCTAGAATCTTCTAGCAGATCTTTATGATACACTTACTTGATGCTGGGGCGAAATTGCGGGCGAGCTCTGCCAGAGAGTTCCCTAAGGCGGCTCATTATGCCTGGTGGAAGACGGATACGTGGCAAGTCACAGTAGACACCAGGAATGAGGCCCGGTGTAGGGATAAGAACATCTGTGGGGTAGGTAAACTCCCGGTCCTCATCAATAGTGAGCGGAAGGGGAGATGGAGAGGGGGTAAGGGCAGGAGAGATGGCACCATTGGCTTCTACCTGCCACTGGCATCTGAATGTGAGAGGAGGCACGAAGAAATGCATACATTTTTAACAGTATTATAATTTATAAGGATCACATTTATTAACTGAGAACCAGTTCACATCCCATCACATTCCAAGTCAGTTCACCTTTGCAAAAGTTTGGAGCAGAGAAGATCATGACAAGCTTCCTCCTCCCGTGTGATTTCAGGACCATTGTAGAGAATGCGTAACATAGAGCAGGCCAGCACAGACAGGCCCAAAGCCAGATCAGCCAGAAAGGGCAGACCCCCAGAGACATCTTCTGAAGACTCCTGAAACATTCACACCTTTGTAAGTGGGTAGTCAATATTAGTTATTCTCCTCATCTGCAAGCAGAATACAATAAAATAGTAGTTTGAAATAAGCATGACAAGTACACTATTTCATGTAAAAGGCACAGACATGAGTGTACTACATGCAAAAGAAAAATATGTCTCATACAGTACACAAATATGTCTATACAGTACATAGCAACTGTTGCACATTTATTAAATTGGACAATAAACAATATCAATGTCTTAAAATGCTAGCAAATGAATAAGAGAAATGTTATTTCTCATTAATGTACACTCAGTACCCCATTTTGACAGAAAAAAACAGAAATGTAGAAATACTGTATGTATTGCATTTGCAATATTTAAATGCTACCTCTGTTGTATATGGCATTTTGGGTGAATTTAGGCAAGGAGAGAGACCAAACGAGACTTAAGTATAATGGTAAACTGATACAAGAGAGACACAGATACTAACCAGAACACACAACAGAACGAGGACGAGAAACAAACCGCAAAACCAAGAAACAGAAAAACGAACCGGGAATACAAGGAAGCAGGCAGAGGGGAACAGAGAGCTGAACAAACCGAGATTCCGCCATACAATGACCGACAACCAGGACACGCAACACAGGGTTTAAATAAGGGGCCTAAACAAGAGAACTAAACCAGACACAGGTGCAGACAATGACGAGGGGTGTGGAAACGGACCGACAGAGGCGTGGCAGGGCAACACGGAAATCCAAACATGAACGTGTGGAGAAAACAAAGCAAAGACATGACAGGTAGGAAGGGGCGGAGCTTTGCGTGACATTCATTCTTACTGCGCAGCATTTTTTCCCCACACCTACATGAAGCCTTTACGTCACTGCATTAACTGTCATGCAATATTCCTGTGTGGAGGAATCTGCACTTATGTTTTACTCATTCACTTTTTCAGGTTTATCCTTTTGTCACTTGTCCGCAGTTTTTATGATTGCAGTCAAGGTTGCCTGAACAAGGGGAAAGACTCTGAAATCCCCATACAGAAAGACTAATGAAGATTGTTACATTTTGTTTGAAACATTGCAAAAAAACTGTCTTCAGTTTTGCATTTTATTAGTTGTCAAACAATTTTGACTTTTAACATGCAAGACCCAAAAAAAAAAAAAAAAAAAAAAAAAAAAAAGACTGCATGTTCCAGGTATATGACCAAGTAATTGTATAAAAGGTTAGCGGAACGTGTCATCAAATCAGTGAGCTCAATTGCTTTGACAACATGCTTGCCTGTGCTCGAACAGTGCAGGAGAAACCCCACATGGCTTTGTCCGGAGTGTTGTGCTCACGGCCACTTCTCATCTCAAAGGAGAATGTCACCGTGTCTCCCTCCACCTGGATGAAATAAAAAGGGCGCGACAGTGACTGTATGTGTGGAAAGTAGACAACTTGTTTGCTTGATGTATTTTTCACTTCAAATACATTGCATGAGTAACATTCTTGGCAAAAATAAAATGATACTGATGCCGACACATTGATCACTAGCAGTTAATATAATTTTCATGCCAATTCATTTGAAATGGTCATTTAAATGCAAACATTTTTTTTTGTTCCTCTCTATTTAGGGAAAACAACTGGGTATTTCATTAAAGAAAATAAGAATTATAAAGAATTATGCTTCATTTAGAGTTCAAATAATACAGAAGTCTACATGTTCATTTCTCCCACCTTGACTAGGTCTTTTGGCCAACCCGTACCCAGGACGCTGCGGCTGCCGTACCCCAGAGTGTTGCCTCCATACTCGGTCACTTTGCGACTGTTTGTGTTAGGCCCAGCAAATATAACAAGCTTCAAGCGTAAAAGAGAGAAAGGAGAGGACACTGTAAACAATAAAAACATATTACACAAAAATAATTTTCATGCATTCAGATTATTCATAAATTGCATTTTTTGTTTCATTTGAACTCAAAGTTAAAATAAAAAAACTAATTTGCCTCATGGAAATATGGTTAAGTGGTATTAACATGATCTATGTTTATACAATTGTTAACTAAAACAAGACATTATGGACCCACGCACTTGTAAAGCTGCATTATGACAACAGACAAGAAAATGGGCTATATAAATAAATTTAACTTGACTTGACATTCTGAGGGTGTATGATATGCACATTGAAATAACTACCTTATCATAGTCATATTGAGAAGAGCAGCGTGGGTCAAAGCGCAGGTAAAGACAGCGAGCACCAGGGATATGGACAGTCTCTTTAAATTTGTAGTTGTCCCGCACTGGGTGGACAGTCTCCACAGTTTTTCCTGCAGCCCATGGTGCAGGGATCTTAAGACCAGTCAGGAACCCTGGCTCCTCTCTTTCATCAAGAATCCGGAAACTGAGGGATAGGTTTGTATTATGAATAAAGATGATGAAGGCCAGATGAATGCCAGGTCATGTACACATACACATGCTTGTACAATGAAATGCTTCTCTTTGCATATCTACACAGATAAGGAAGGTACTATATAAATAAATTTGCCTTGCTAAAAAAATATTTTATTAATATATATATATATATATATATATATATATATATATTCTAGCCATCTGTGTTACGCTACAATAATATTGTTCAAATAGCAGATGAAGCGTGAGAAAGCAGAAGATTTTTCATTCCCTTGCTCTGAGGGTCTACTGTCACAATCACAGGAAGCGCATCCCTTCATAAAGTTTGAAACTAACCATCACTGGTCCTTTAAGGTTCCTGCAGCATGAAATGAAAAATGCTAAGAAAGGTTCTTTCAGCCCCTCCACTGGGAACCCAAAGTTCACGACCCCAGGACTGAGGAAACCCTTCTTATCAGAGTCACCAGGACCTTAGTCTGAGGAATTATGGCTTCCACCAAGGCAGAGGGATTTAATTGAACTTTTTCTATCTTTGCCATGGTTCTTTGTCTTAGTTGTTGCATTACTTTTGTTTCCAACTGGAGGAAAATGCCTTAACCTTAACTTTGAATATGCATAGGCATTAACAGCTAGACCCTCCCCTCTCACAACACCCTTGGAACAATACTAAAACTCCGTAACCTAGTAAGAAAAGTTAGTTGAAGTGGAAGTCGGAATTAGGAGTTGGAAAGAAGCCAAAACATCGCTACAAGAAATGTGCCTGGATTTCCACGAAAACGTCAATCTCAAGGGAATACAAGAACTAAGTAGAATATATAAGCCGTGTTTAGCCATGATTTCGTTTAAACTCACGTAATTTGCTCTAATGCGTGACGCAAAGTTCGGTTGTAAAGTTAGAATGTTCGTTTGTGAAGTTAGAATTAGTTCTGTCTTCAGAAGAAACTAATACAAATTCTACAGTAGCGCATAAAGACTGGCAAGAGAGCACATCTGTCCAAGTCCACGAAGGCCTTGATTACTCAACCAAGTGTACAGCGGTCCGGAAAGGACCCGTTCATATTTCATCGTTCAACTTCACCGAACAGCTGGGTCACTGTGAGTGCTTGGTATAACCTCGGAAAGTATGCGTGGGTTTATTTTTAAACCAATTACTGTGGCAAATATATTTCAACCAGTGGTATTGGGTCACTGCGCAGACTCTGAGCTTCACCTTCGGTAATGAGACTGATATATCATCATTTCATCTATTCCAGCTATCAAATACATATTTCCCTGAAATTTCAGAGTGGTGCCCCTTTATAATAATTCACAATTAATCAATATATCGCTACACAGACAAAAAGACAAACGCCTTAGTCAAAGAGGACATTGTTAAGATGATTTACATATGAAATGACTTGTACTACAGGTCTAGACAAATAATAAATTACATTTGTGCCAGAGAGAAAATTCTAAATACAATGTAATACTCCTTTAATGCTTCATCTTACAGCCATCAAACTTGACATAAGGAGTCAACCTCTATGCAAGAGCATATAACTGCATTTCCTAGAAACATCACTTATGTAACCCTTCACTGCTTTCTTCCTCAAAAAGAAAATTGATCAGTTTACTGACTTTTTAAGCTAGAGTAGTCAAATACCCAAAGAAAACATTTGCACACTGATACAGTACACTGCTAGACAATTATTCATTTCCATGCACAAGTTCAAAAACTGAGACCAAGCTAAAAAGATATAAAATTGAAGAATTATTCAAACAAAAGATTAACAGTTTACATATAGTAGAAAATTGGAGCAACAAGAGTAAAGGACATATAGGAACCCACTTGTCATCATTACAAGGCATTTTCAGCCCATGGGGGAGTGGACCACTGCTCACTGGAGAGCCTTCAGCCAATAGAGGGGACTGGGTCTTCAGAAGTAGAGCAGTCTAATACAACAGAGAGAAACCTGTACATGTAAATCAAGTAAACGTGCATGACACATTGCAAAATACTTCACATTAATGTATTTCCTTATCTCTCTCTCTCACACACATGCACAAATGCACACACACACACACACACACACACACACACACACACACACACACACACACACACACACACACACACACACACACACACACACACACACAAGCACACCACACCTGACTGGTGTAGAGGACAAGCTGGACAAGTTGTGGCATGAGAGCATCTGCGAGTGCCAGAGTCTGAAGGTTGGGGTGCATAAGAGAGCTCAGTAGGACTGGCAGCAAATGGCCCAGCATGGTAGCTTTAGTCACCTGCTCCAGTCCTTTAAGTCTGGGGAGTAAAACCAATGAAATTGTGCTTATGAGAGACAGAAACTGAAATAAGTCCAACAGTTTGTGAACATGTGCATATGTGTGTACATACAAGAGTGACTACAGGCTACATAAATGAGTGACTTTAAATTAATTCACTGAAGCATACACTGATACCGTTAGAAACACCTGCACTGCGCAATACCTTTTCAATACACAAATGCATAGGAGTAATATACATACACAAAGAGATCAAGAATAATTCTCACTGTATTAACAACTGCAATTAACAACGCATTATTATTTCTCATACAAGTGTAAAAATCTCACTTTATGCCATCCATTTATTAATCTTTAGTATCTGCATTTATTGTTTATCATTTAGCTATCTAATGATTCAGGTCATGGTCCTGAAGACAGACATTTTCAGGTAAGCATCTGTTGAAAACATTTACGAATATGTCAAAGTAAATATTTGTTTCACTCATGTCTGTTTTCAAATGTTCACTATCAATAATGTTAGGGTATCACACATTGTATGGTGTAATGCAATCATACTTAAAATCAGTAATATTTACAAGCTCACCTGCTCTCACGATCATTAATGTCACTGTTGATAAGCGCAGTGGTGACTTGCTGAAGAGTTTCTAGAACTTCATCACAGCCCATCAGGATCTTAGTGGCCAAGGACAGGATACTAGTCTGCAGCTCCTGGGAGGAACACATTACACACATAAGTGAATTTTTGACTTTATAAATGAGGTGGGTTTCCCAAAACATTTGAAATGCTAAGTACTTAGTAACTTCATACTTAAGAACATTCTTACCTTTCTGAGTGATTCCCAATACTAACCATGCACTTACATTTTTTCGGAACCTAAGAGAATTCTGACCCATTCGTAACTCAATAAGCACTTCTTAACTTGAAGCTTAAGTGCAGTTCAACCTCAAATAAGTTAGAGGCCACTAATTTCCCTTAAAAAAAACTCTGGATCCAAGTATGGCATTAGCACATTTACTAATAAAAACCATGAAATCATGGAAAATCCCAGGGTTTAAGTCATTTCATTCACATCAAACAGCAAAAGTTGCTAGAAGTATATGAGAATATTTGTTGATGTACACATTTACATTAAACGTTTAAATGTAAATGTTATACAACAAGCTGGATTTCTAGCAAACAGCTGCATGAAGACAGCTGGAAATTGGTATGCAGGTAGATTACCTAGTAATAAAAGGCATCCCAATGTGTGCATGCTGTAACTAAGGCACTGCTGTGTCATGCATCAATATATAGAACATTCACACATACTAAAGATGCAGTGCTTGAAATTAGAATAGGTTTTCATATAATTGGAATTCCTTTCTTTCTTTATAAAGCAGACATTCCAAATAAGAGGCACAAAGTACTTATATATATATATATATATACTAAAGTATGTGAACTCTTTTAGTTAGTAGCTTTATGATGATAGCAGGTATCCACTTTGAAGCTACTTTCTTACTCTTGTCTTGAACGACCAGGAGAGAATGACTTTTACCCGGCTGGCTTTAAAACACAAAGGCAAATGACAATAAATGTTTTTTTGCCTAAATATACTTGAAAGATTCATTTGGGATAGAGATGTGTGTCTGTTGTTTGTTATATGTTATAAAGATCATCTAGACATTCAATGGCGTACAAGTTTTACATTCACTCACCACTTGAAAGATAAATGAAATACAAAAATATCCTGTCTATATGTAAATGTATGTAAATCAATGGCTCGGTTTTAGACTGATGGAGCTTTTCCAGCACAGATGCAGAGGTGAAGTCAACAAAGAAGTACTTAAAACTTGTTTGTAAATTTGGAGACTAAGGTGGCTCTTGGGAAACACTGGTAAAGTTGATGTTCTTAAAGTTTTGTCATTCATAAAGTCGAACTACATCATTCATACCATCATTCATTCGTACTTGCCTTTCGAAAAGTAACAAATATGTGCGGTTTACTTATCCAATATTCCAAATTCAGTTTTCAGCAGGCATAATTAATCCTCCACTATCACGTATTAGTAAAATACCCACTGGTCAAAGGTAAGTTTCAGTTTCCTTTTATGCCTAAACTATCATGAGTCCAAGACCTATAAACGTAACTAAAAAGTTATCTACCAAAATCCAGAGGTATACAATTATGTTGCTTCAATCGTGTGCGATCGATGTTGTATTTGTACCACTGAATAATGACAGCAAGAAATGGACTCGCAGGTAGCAAGAACAATCTGAAATACACTCTGAGTGTCACGGTGGCACGGCAGGGAAGCCACCAGAGGGCGCGTGCTCAGACCGGCTCTCACACACACACACACACACACACGCCCATCTCAGCTAGACACACGCCCCCTCATCGCACACCATTCCCCAGATCCCAATCACCGCACTACTGACCCATGTGCACAATTCACCAGCTCTGCGCTTAAGCCCACAGGTCTCGCAGTTCAATGCAGCACATTGTTGCGCCTACGCCTGACGTCACGGACCGAGCCGGCTTTCCTCGTTGCCTAGGATTCCTCTCCTGCGCTGGACTGCCCACCTGGATGCTGCTGAGTGCTCCTGTACATGCCTTACTGCCTGTCTGGCCTGAGTGTTTCTGTTGTCTTTTTGAATTTCTCAGTTTCTATTTTTCACAAATAACTGAAATTAACTGATGAGTATAAGTAACATAACACATCTGCTATCTGTAAATAGTTATCAGTGAGGTATTATCACATTGCTCAAAACAAGGCAGAAACACTGTGTAAAAGGATGCAATAGTGTTCAATGTGTAAAAATAATTTAATGTGTTCAGCACATAGTGCTTGTAGTGATTTGTATCTTTCATTCTTTAAAGATAAAATAAATTATTTAACTTTTTTCTTTTGCATTAGCACTTCTAGCTATGACATCTAAAATAGACATCACACAACATCTAAGCTAAAAATATTGATTTTAAATGCTGATGAAGTCCTACTTGGCAACCATAACATCATGAATAAGCAGTGAATTTGTGAAGCAGACTGACTTGCAATGAGCATATATTTTTTAAGTTACTATTTATTAAGGAGATTTCTCTTAATTTTTCTTTTAAATGACAACTGAACAGTTTACCGATTATAATTTTAATCACCACTCGCATCTATCGTGTGATTTATTATTTTGAAGTACACAACGACTCCTCAGAGAGCACCAAACAATGTATGGATACAGCCATGTGTGCAGAGATGTACAGAGACAAACAAGAGTTATGGGTATTTAAAGGGGATGTTTACCTGTACCTTCATTGTTTCCCCTTGAAGGGAGCTGTCACTGTCATCACTGTCATCAGGGCGAATCAGAACAGTGTTGCTGAGTAAATGGTTCTGCACAGCCATAAGGTAGCGCAAACTTGGTGAGGCCACCTGAGGTAAAATACAGATCCATGATCCCCTGATTTGTGTGTCTCTACAAATATAAGGTGTCTAAAATAATATACCTATTGCACTATGTAAAAATTTACAACTACTTTTGTAGGTTTGTAGGTTTAAGGTTTATGACAATAACACAATAAATAAAATGATAAATTATTGTTATATAATATATAATTATATATGTATTACATTATTATAAATTATAATTCAGAAAGTATATATTATATATTATAAAATGTATAATAATTGTTACATACAGGCACAGTGGACAGAAGCTTCTGGAAATCGTCCTTGGCAACCCTTTGGCATTTAGTGATGAGAAGGCAGGATTCACGTACCACTGTCTTCAAGATGCAGTGTAGCAATTCATCATTCAGTCTGCAGAGAGCAAACAAATGAGGAAGTGACTACATTTTTCCACATGACAAAGTATTACTAGTATGTATAATATAGTAAATATTTGTCTGACCTAAAGTGCAAGATATAGAAGAAAATATGCAGCTCTTAACCTGTAGTGATCATCATCCTCACTTCCAAAGCGATTCTTTTGTAACTGGTCTGCTAGATTAGTAAGAATAACATCACGCAACTGTGACAAGCCACTGTTTCTCTCACCTATTGGATGTTAAGAGAAAAACATCATTAAACCAACACTGTATATACAGAAATATGTTACAGGTTGGTACAGAAAAAACCTATTAAAGTTTGCTGCATAATTTTTATGCCCTGGAACAAATTGCAACATTCTACAGGGCAAATCTCTTAGCATCCTGACATTCATAGCAAGTCAATAGAGACTTGATGTAAATTGTACGTTACAACAACCTGTAAATCATACCTTCAGTGAGAACCAGTTTTAACAATTTATTCAGCTCTGACTCGCCCTGATATAAGACATTCAACCCAGAGCTGAAAAGGAGTAAAACAAACAACAAAACATCTTGTTTAGTAATTTAAACAGATTGGAAAACAAACTATGACCACTGCACTGTTACCCCTTTAAAAAAAAGGTTACTAAATAATTTCCAAGTTTATTACTCTTTTCAAGTCTTTTAATTTGATGATTATAACTGACAACTAATGAAAACCCCAAATTCTGTATCTCAGAAAATTAGAATATTGTGAAAAGGTTCAATATTGAAGATACCTGGTGTCACACTCTAAACAGCTATTTAACTCAAAACAAGGCTTAAATAATCTCTCAGTCTAGTTCTGTAGGCTTCAAAATCAGACTGCTGACTTGACAGTTGTGCAAAAGACGACCACTGACACAAGCAGGGCATTGGCACAAGGCACAAAAGTTCATTGTTAAAGAGGCTGGCTGGTCACAGAGCTCTGTGTCCAAGCACATTAATAGAGAGGCGAAGGGAAAGAAAAGATGTGGTTGCAAAAAGTGTACAAGCAATAGGGATAACCGCACCCTGGAGAGGATTGTGAAAGAAAACCCATTCAAAAATGAGGGGGAGATTCACAAAGACTGGACTCCAGCTTCAAGACCCACCACGCACAGACGTATGCAAGACATGGGATTCAGCTGTCGCATTCCTTGTGTCAAACCACTCTTGAACAAGAGTGGTTTGACACAAAAGAGTTTGTCTATTTAATGTGCGTTTACGCAGTGTCCCGTGCTCGTCTTTGTCTGGAGTCAGTGTGCACGTTTCGTGTCTGCTACCTTTGTAGCCGTTATTGTTATTAAAGTCTGTTATACTGGAACGTCAACTCAGCGTCCTGCCCCATTCCTCGCACGTGACAACCAGATTAATGACTCTTCTTTAGGATTTGCCCTTAATAAATCTTGCTCTTCTCTTCTAACTCGTTATGGCTTCACATCCTCAGGGTTACACACAGCCCTTACACACAGCCCCTTCCCATGACCAGTAGTTGACTACAGGCAGAGGACATTCTGCACTGTCCCTTTGTCTTTGCTTTTGCCACACTTCCCTCAGATGGTGTGTATTCTGTCAATGTCCTCACCACCTACCCAATGACAGAATTAAGTTATTTTGTGCCTTATATAAGCTCTGTTTAGTTTGACAGTCATGCTCAGTCATTGTGTGTTATGGCTCAATTTGTTGTTTCTATGCACTTTGACATTGTATTTAAATGTGAAGCTGCGTTTTTAATGCATGATAGGTATATAAAGTTTGTTATTATTATTAGTAGAAGTAATACTTTATTACTACTATAATAGAGTATATTATATAATAGAGCATATTCTATAAAATTCAGATTACCCTCACTTGTCAACAAAAATTTCATTATATACTTTTCCAGCACAGTGATTACCGCATAACTTATTCTTTAATCGATTGCTAAAAAACTACGGAAAATACACAACTCAGTTCTGAATAAGTGCTGAATATACACCAAGTAAAATATATTAATTGCTAATAAAATAAAAAACAAAAAGTTAAAATAACTGCATCTGTGGTTCTAAGAGATCAATGGTCTCAAGTTCCCATAACTTCCAAATCAAATAATCATCTTTTATAACTTACACCCACCAAACAACTAATCTTTCAATTGTTCCACAATAAGTGTTTCTACCAGTTTACAGATGTAAGCCTGACCTGATGGCCATACAGACTTCTCTTTGGATTTCTGCCCCTATTTGATCCATAGGAGCCATAAGCAGCTGCCACAACAGGAGTCCAGAACGCCTCACACTTTCTCTGTTCTGCTCTGACTGGGGACGGAAGAAACGAAACACCACCTGCAAGAACAGCAAATCATTTACAAAATGCAGACACTATATTATTTAGTCTGTTTTAAGACCAGCAGACGCCACAACCATAAAAGTAGTGGTATGGCTTCAGCAAGGAGTCACCTGGAAGACCACAAGGATACAGCGGATGATGCACGTGTCGGATTGCACCATAGCCTTCTCCATTATGTCACAGATGGAGCTAAAATGATGGGCTTCCATTGGCTGCTGTTTTCCCAGGAAGGAGCCCAGAGGTATGCTGCTACAGCAGGCAGCCAGGAGGTTCAGCTGGTGGATGCACATGGCACCAACATGGTGCAGCAGCTGGCTGATCACCTCCCCTGTCTTCACCATCTCTTCTGTGGGCACAGATGTGATTAACTGAATTATCCATCAAGGAAAATTAAAAAAAAAAACCTCAGATGAAGAAATAGAAAGATGATCACAATTTCTGAATTTTAAATGAACTACCTCTATATGGGGAACCTGCTCTATGGACCTGGTTAATTTGAGGACTACAGCGCAGTTTGATAGTATAGCACATTACAATAAGAAAAATAATAAATAATTACTTTCATAAATCGCTTTTAATAATTTATTGATTCAATAAATGAAAGATTAAAAGGACAAGCAATAAAGAGGGTATCAGGAAGTTTACATGGATTTTATAAACCGATGTAAAGATTTCTACAGTTTTTTTTTTTAAATGGTCAGGTAAAACAGCATATTCTGATTTCTTATATCAGATAAGGCCTAGAAGTCCAATTTAGAAATCTGAAGAGCCCAGTATTTTAGCCCAATGTTTGGATTCTAGCCCAGTATTTGGATTTCTCAAAGCATGTACATCATTATCCTGATTTCTTAAAAAATGAAGGCCCATATTTGATGGTAGTGAGTGAGTCCATGTTCGAATTATTAAATACATGTAGTCACACTCTGTATTTGTAAATAGCGCTGCAGTGTTATACAATACATGGAATTGTTATACATCTGCATTTGGCAATCATAGAAGCAGTTTCATTGCTGTGATGCAATGCATTTACCTTTGGGCTCTCTAATAACATGGCTGACACCAAGCCGTTGGCAAACATGATGAAAGGCTTGGTTGCCAGGATTACACCACTGGTCCATGTAGTCACTTGAGCAGGTCCAGATCAAGTTGTTTAGTGCATCATAGCATCCCCCTAATTCATTATGAGGAAATCCATAGACATAATCAAGTGCTATAACAACATTATGGTACTAGGGCTTGACAACACAGCATTCAAATCATACTTATAGCAAAATATAACTATATGGCCCCAAAGGAGTAGACAGCAGTCATACCTAGACCTGCTACCTGAGCGCCACGGCCCAGAGAGCTGCCAGGAGCATCGAGGAGATCTGCCCGATTGATGAACTGACCATCGGCCAGGCTGAACACCAGACTAGACGCCAGGACTAACAAGCAATGTATAAGTGAGCGGAAGAGTGAGAAAAAGAAAAAAGAATGAAAGAAAGCAATGAAACAAGCAAAAAGACAGACAAAAAGAAAGTCATTATTGCTCTAGGATTTATAAAAATCTTCAGGTAAAAATGAAATTTTTCTATCAGACAGCAACGATATCCTATGTTATAACAACACCGACACTATGCAGACAGATTTCTTCTTTGACTACTAAAACCTAATTGATAATGAAAGCATTTTCAATGTATCAATTTAATTTATTTTAGATGATCACAGGAAGCAAAACAATATCAGAGCTTTTTTCCTTTTAGGAGCCACTGGCTCCTTGAGTAATTTTTTGCTATATTATATTTGTTTCCTAAGAAAAGAGACACTTTACCTGCCAAATAACATTTGAACATGTTAGGTACAATGTGTCTTTTCTGAGATGATAAAACAGTTGCATGCATGTTGAACACCTATGTAAGCACATTACCATACTTCCTTAATATCGGAACATAACGCATTACCGTTTACCTGCACATACCTAGTATTAATACCAACATATAGCATTAAATACTCTAATGAGTAAATGTTTTTATTATTATTGTAAAAGTGTCATTTTAAACTATAAAGAATCAATTCAGTATCTTACTTTTAAGGGAGGAAAGGCTGCTAGAACCACCAAAGATCGAGCGTGTGGCAGAACTACCAGCTACTCCAGGAGGGGAAGCCAGCATTACCAGGTAGGTCCCACACACATACATTGGCGTTTTCCTCAGCGTCTTTAGAGGGAGACCACAGCTAGCATTTACTGCTAGGGACGTTGAAAACAAAGAGATGACAATAAACAATAAACAAACAGTGTCATGCCCAAAAGCTTAATTTTTAAACCTGTGCCCAAGTTTGAATTTCATCTGTAATTCTGCCAAACTTTACAGCATATAAAATTTTAACATTATACATTATTATATTTATTAGATATTTTAACATTGGAGCAATAAAATGTACTAACAAAGTGGTAAACAATATTTATGAAGGTGATTTTATCAGATTTCTCTTTAATCTTCAAATGATTGTATTTGCTCCATAGTGTCCTCAAATGTAAACAACGGTGTTTAAAATAGATTGGATAAAGGCAATACATCCAAGGCACTAAGTGTCAGTATAATGGCTGTTACATAATGGAAAGGCAAATCATTAGAAAAGAATAATCTGATTGCACTTTATGACTATAAATTGCACATTTGTAAAAGTAAATGACTGTCACAATTGTAAATTATTATTATTCAGTAGCTACTCCAAAACGAACATGAAATGGATGTAACCACAAGAGCTAAAGATGAAAGTGTGGCCCCACTGGTGTGCCTTGGGTCTAAGAAGGTTTAATGACCACTGAAGTGGTACGAGAGCTTACCAGACTGCTCCTCTTTGACTGGGTTGGTGATGGCTGAGCCAGTGAGGGCAGCAAGTGTTGCTGTGTGTGATGCACGAAAACGGGACATGCGGCTAATCAGCAGTTCATTCAGACATTTGGATGACTCGCCCTCTTTCCTTGACAAGATCACGCGCTCCCGCAGAGGACTAGCCACACACAGGCCAGAGTCATTCTGGAGGAAGAATGTACTGTTTGTAAACATTTTGGAAATGATTGTCATTAGGCCTAGACAAAATTTGATGAATTTATCAGTAAAAAAAAAAAAAAAAAACATCTTTAAAAATATTTATATTTATTAGGTACACTTGTCCTACTACTCATTAACGCAAATGTCAAATCAGCCAATCACATGGCAGCATTTAGGCATGTAGACATGGCCAAAACGATTTGCTGCAGTTCAAACTGAGCATCAGAATGGGGAAGAAAGGTGATTTAAATTACTTTGAACATGGCATGGTTGTTGGTGCCAGACGGGCTGGTCTGACTATTTCAGAAACTACTGATATACTGGGATTTTAATACAAAAACCATCTCTAGGGTTTACAGAGAATGGTCCGAAAAAGAGAAAATATCCAGTGAGCGGCAGTTCTGTGGGCGCAAATGCCTTGTTGATGCCAGAGGTCAGAGGTGAACGGCCAGACTGGTTCAAGCTGATAGAACAGCTGATAGAAATGAGACTGATGATTGTCAATTTCTGCTGCGACATTCGGATGGTAGGGTCAGAATTTGTCGTCAACAACATGAAATCCATGGATCCATCCTGCCTTGTATCAACGGTTCAGGCTGGTGGTGGTGCAATGGTGTGGGGGATATTTTCCTGGCACACTTTGGGCCTTTTAGTACCAATTGAGCATCGTGTCAACGCAACAGCCTACCTACAGTTTTGTTGCTGACCATGTCAATCCCTTTATGACCACAGTGTACCCATGGACCAGACTCTCTGAGGAATGTTTCCAGTTCCTTGGTGAATCTATGCCACGAAGGATTAAGACAGTTCTGAAGGCAAAATGGGGTCCAACCCGGTACTAGTAAGGTCTACCTAATAAAGTGGCTGGTGAGTGTATTTCCTTTGGGAGTGGTTTAGTGTGTTAATTTGTTTTTAATTATTTATATTTTTAATTTACAATTTGTAGTGAAAGCAATTTTATTGAATGCTAGGAACAAAAGTGTAGGCAGACAAAGTTTTAAGAACAAAACATGGTTTTCAACAGGTGATTAAGTCTTAAATATAATATTCAAAAGGTTTAAAAAAACTTGATTTTGAACTGCAATTGGCTGACATTGTTGGGGCTTTCATTTTGAACCCTGTAAAGATGTTATTTGGACATACATAGCGAACATTTAAAAGACATTTAGAAAGATGTCAGTATGTAACGTGCAAAAGACAGTACAGAGAAGCCAAAATGAAAGTTTTTGCTTAAAAATGTCCATTATTGATGGTCACGGACATCAACAATGGACGTTTAAAAGACATCAAAAAAGACATTGCAAAAACTTTTATTCTGGCTTTTCAGTGGACATCTTTTGAACGTTTGACAAAGACATGAAATTGTCATCTTTTAGATGACAATTAGGGGGATTTTTAAAATTTTAAAACATCATTCCATATTATTTGCAGTTAAAAAATAAAACGATTTGTTCTGGACAGTGACATGCCTTTTTATGGAGTTACAAGATATGAACAAACATCAGTTTTGAGATTTTGAGACCCACTGTGATAAAATGTAATTTATATGATCAAGGCCATGAAATAAAAGCAGTTTATGAAACTCTTAACACTAAAAGAACTGTAAAAGAGTGCATGCTTAAACCAAATTCCCCTTTCCCAGTCTCTTACCGCTAACTGGAAGACATCCATGAAGACGGAATGGCCTTTCTGCGTCTTTTCATTGAGACTTACAGGTGACCACACCCAGTAGAGGTAGGTACCATCAGAGCACAGGTGCAGTGTGGTTAAACCGCTGCCCATGGGGAAGTGGTGAGGGGGCATAGCCACAATCTGGCATACCTTTATAAACACATAAACTAGTTAGAGGTCTGGAGATAGACAGATTCAGGTGAAGACACACTCAACAAAACATTGACAAAATAAGCTTCACCTATATGCACCATTATCTCTTATAGACGTATCTATGGCTGTTTTACAAATACATCAGTACAGCCTGAGTAGTGCTTTTTTGTGGTGTTAAGAACATTCAGGCTGCTTGCGTGAGCTGTGTCCTGGAAGCCAAACCATCCTGAAGATGAAAAGTAAGATCCACTCATGCCATGCTAACATGCCAATGTGTGAGACTGGCATAATGCTGTGGAGAAATATTTAGGGCTGGGGTGTGTGTGCACATTTGTGTGTGTGCCCATGCTAACCTGTAAAGTGAAGGAGTCCAGAACCTGGCACAGCTGATGGGGTTTAGTGTCAAAGGAGGCAGGACGGTGGAGCAACTGACCACTGCTGTGCACCACCCAACCAGCCTCCAAGTCTTCATTTCGAGAATACACAAAGCCCCTGAAAAAGAGTATAATCAGATTTTATTTCAGAGTTAATTGTGGCATATTTTATGCTGTGCACAGAATCGCACACGCACGCACATGCGCTCAAAGAACTTTTATACAATACAGTAGTAGCTCGGAACTAAAGGTCTGTAAGATAAGAAACAAAAAGAATAATCAAAAAAGTATTTCGGTACAAATGAATAGCAGTGGAATCTATTACAAAAGAAAGAGAAAGAGATCCGACAGGAAATGCAGGGCAGGTGTTGAGGTGAGAGGGATGCGTAAGAAGAAAAGGCGAAGATGGACCAGGAGGTGAAATGTGATCCTAGCTGCATGTTTGTATGTCTGTTAATGCAGGAATCATAGGCAGAGATCTCATTTTACCTTAAGGTCCCATGAAGACCTGAGCCCAGCTTGCTCAAGCCCCTACCAAACGAATTAGTTGTGTAGAGATACAGGCCATCTGTAGACAAGCAGCGGCCCAGGTCTGTGTCTGAGAGACAAACAGAGAAATAAAAAGAGGAAGGGAAAGAGAGACAGGTTAGGTCAAAAATTGAGGAAATGGTCTGGCTCTGTAATAATGATGAAATGATGTTTACACACATCTGCTCCGATCACAAGGTGTGCTTTCTTGATCAGTACACAGAATTAAAATATTTGGTTTCCTCTGTAAATTCAATCAGTGGAAATAACAGGTAGGACAGATTCATTTTTGTATTTTGCATTTTTGCAACAAGGATTAAGGGGTTGAGATTGCCAACACATACTGCTGTAAGAAAATGTTTGTTAATCCTTTCTGGAATCACACACTCATGCCATTTCATGTCTTTCTCTGGAAAATGATGATAAAAACATATATAGTCCAACAAATAATAATAAAGATTACAAAACCTTTTCTCTCAGATGAATACATCACCTTACAAAACCACACCCATGGCAATATTTGTTTTGCTTTTTAGCTCATAAATTATTTGAAATATTACCTTCATACTTCTGCTTCAGTTCAACATTCATTGTGCACTACAGAGTGCACAAAAATAATCTTTAATTTTCACTTTTGTTTGCATACTGCCACTATTACACTTTATTTGGCATTATCTAATGCTAATTGACTATAGTGATGGCTAGACCTTTAATTGCATATTCATGAAACCCTCTCACACAGAGATGCAAGTGGGAGAAAAGTTCAAATCAGAACGGCTCAAATTTCTGTGAGTGAAGCGACACCAAATAAAGTTCGCAGCTGCCATTAATTTGACAATCGGGCTCAATACAGCTCCTGATTTACCAGCCATCTAAAGCTTAAAGCAACCGCTTTACTAACACTTATTGGAGGCAATTTAGCAGTCACTGTTTTTACTTAAGGCTTATTATATTCTCAATGTAGAAAGCAGTGAGAATATATAACAAAATGTGCAGGATAACATTAGTGAACAATGCTTTTTCTTTTGTATATAGAACACAATACAAACCAAAGGCAATATGAGTATGTGACAGTATATGTGTCATGGCAAAAAGTGAATTGCAAACAAAAAGGACAATTTAGAACAGGCATTGGAAATGTACATCGCGTTCTCTTCGAAGCATAGTTTCTATAGTATGTGCAGCATGAAAGCATGAAAGCACTCCAAGATTGGTTTCACCATGTCCGTAGGCTCCTCAAGAGCCTACTTTTATTTTTTACCTTGATACATAAAAAGCATTCTAGAGTCAAGTGGAACTGCATGGACGGAGTAAGTCTCTTTCATCTCCGGAGTTTGTCTGTTCTTTTCTTTTCACAATACATCTAACACAGAGAAAACATGAGCTGTTAACCCCATAAATACCAGCCTATACAAAAATTACAAATGATACCCCAAGTTTTTCTCCTAACTGCCATTCAGGACTCAATGCAGGACAGCAATTATAGAAAGCATTTGGTTCAGGTTCATTGCCAATAACACTCTGTCATAGGTGTCTAATTTGGCCCGCAGTGTAATTAAATTAGGCCCGTGAGACAATACCAAATGACTGCTAATGCTAGCCCACCTGTATTATTCAGCGCGTATATTACTACTACTACTGGCACTGTGCATTCCTCCCAAAAATGGCAAAAAGACAAGGCAGAAAACAGGAGCCTTTTGGACAGGTGAGAGGCAGAATATCTTTCTACATATCTAATATGTAAATATCTAATATAAATCTAATATCTAATCTAATATAAATTTATAATATTCTTTATAAAATATAAATCTAAAAGACAAGACCTGTTTTTCTTGTATGTGGAGCCAACGTGGCTATAACCAAGGAGAACAGCATTATACGACACTATGAAACGAATCACCACAACAAGTACAAGGACCTGGACATGACTCAAAGACGCCAGAAAGTAGAGGAGATGAAAGCAATGACACATCTGATACTGCCCAGCTGTCAATCTTTCTAAATCTGTGTATTACGGAGGAACTTTTGGGATTAAAATCAATGGATGGCACAACCACAGGACAGGAAATCTTTGAAGAAATTTACAAATGTGTAACTGAAATGAAGCTGCCATTGGATAAACTCAGAGGTGAGATGGTTAAGCCGAGGAAAAGTACTGAACAGATGTTTCAAGATGTGTAAGGAAATATGTCAGATTCTGGAAAGCAAAGGGAAAGACACAGTAGAGCTTCGGGAGCAAAAGTTCCTGTGTGTACTTGCCTTTCTGTGTGACATCACGAATCATTATCCTGAACATGTATCTTCAGGGGCAGGGGTGCATCATCACAGACATGAACATGTACACGGAGGGCTGCTGAAAATAAATTGAGTCTGTGGGAGATGCTACAAGGAAACCTGGGTCATTTACCCTGCTGCCAAACCAAGAAAATGCAGATCTCTACCGCCATGTTCCCGTGTGCAGTTTGCTGAAAAACTCTGAGTTTTCCAGCAGTAATCTGTAATCTGTGCTCAGTAATCTGTAGTTGACGTGGAAAACGCACCAGCCGACCTCCAAATGGAGCTGCCTGAATATAGACCATACTTGAATATAGACTAGACAACAAGACCATAAAGGTTAACAAGCCGTACATGGGAAGATACATGAAACCAACCTGAGCTAAACACAATGTAAACTTTCTTGCCATAACACAACCGTAGATAACATGAAGGCGAATTAACCCCGAAGTTAAACACGACTACTACTATATATACACACCAAACGAACATGAACTAACACAGAATAGCTGGGGAGTCAAAGCCTAGGGGCGAAACACATGGCGGAAAGACAGACGTAGGCATGACAACTCAGGTGGGGGCAGGGCCAGGCGTGACAGCTGTCCATGTACGGGCGAAAGACTAATGTTGCATACCTAGCCACCTAGACACAAGCTCAAAAGGTGGTGTGTAACAATGACCAACAACATAATACAATATAATACGTGGACAACGCTGAGTCTACTGGCAGGCAGTAGAATGTGTTGTACTGAAGAGCATATCTCTAAATGATACGGTCATAGCATGCTGTTTGATCTTCCTCTGGTCAGGAGATCTTCTAGGAGCAACAACAGCTGAGCCAATAAGTGGTACAATGCACCAAGTGTTGTAGCATGTAGTGTATAAAAAAATACTTTTCTGCTGCATCATTTACTGTAGTTCCAAGCAACCTTAGCAAAGAACTATGTATGAGGAGCTTGATAACTAAATTAGAGTGCATGAAAGAAAGGAAGATAAAATGTTTTTCCACTGCTAAGCAGTGCAAGGCAGGAGATCTTTATATTATGGTTTTGGAATACAGTGTATCACAAAAGTGAGTACAGCCCTCACATTTCTGCAGATATTTAAGTATATTTTTTCATGGGACAACTGGTGGTTTAGACATTAATGGCTGTATATTGAGTTATTTTGAGGGAAGAATAAATTTACACTGTTATATAAGCTGCACACCGACTACTTTTCATTGTGTCAAAGTGTCATTTTGTCAGTGTTGTCCCATGAAAAGATATACTTAAATATCTGCAGAAATGTGAGGGGTGTACTCACTTTTGTGATACACTGTATGTCCTGGCTGGTCAGACCATAAGTGGCCAGCACCAAGTACAATTGTGAACAGGGTACAATGCATCTTAGAGACACACTGTAATCTGATCACTCAAACCACTTTCAAAGGTGTTAAGCATAAGGCCACATCACAGCTGTTGTGTGAATGGTAATGCATGCTGATGCTTCCTCAGCAGCAACGAAGTAATGAAGTGCCACCCATATCAACAGCATCAAGCTAGTGGATAAAAGTGATACTTGCTGCTGATGCACCAGAGAAATGAGAAGCCATTTCTGCTGAGGACTTAAAGTTTGTAACAGCCCGATACAAAAAACAATTTTACAGTACTACAGCATTTCTTTTGCCTTCAATTGACTTAGTTAATGTCTCTCTTGGTGAAATTATATTTGCTGCCTTAGTCATCTCCTTTTTGGTTCTCAGCTTTAATGTATCTCCTTCAACACACACACACACACACACACGCACACGCACATGCACACGTGTTCTCTCTTGCTCTCTGCTCAGTATACCTGCCCCACTCATTTACTAATTCCACATCAAGTTAATAATAACCTCCTCCATGGATCACCTTTGTGGGGTTTTTTGTCCCCATAAAAAAATTTTACTTAACATTTTTTTCCCCAAGAAAATTTTTTGGGGGTATATTTGTGCCTTTGTATTCCTTTTGGGTTTCCAGCCAAAAATTCCAGCCCCCCAAAACACCAAACCCCAGGCCCTTTCCCCTTCTTAGAAGCCCCCAACAACCCTTTTTAATTAATCCCCCAAACCCCCTTTCGGGTGGGGGGGTTTGGGCCCCAACCCAAAAGGCTGGTTGTTGAAGGAATGGGGGGCCCCAGGGCTTTCCTAGGGGGGGCCAACAAAGAAGGGGAAATCCCCAAATAATTAAAACGGGAAAACCCCTTGGGGAAAAAAAGGGTGGGGGCCTCACCCGGAGAAATGGGGGGGGCCCTTTCCCCTGGGGCCTTTAAAGGGGAAACACCCCAAAAAAATTTACGGGGTTCACTTTTTTTGGGGCCCCCAAATTGGGGGATTTTTTAAAAGGGTTTCGGAAAAATTTTTTGGGGCGGGGGACACTCGGGTAAAGAGAGGAGCTGAGCTGTCAACCGATCACCACCTAGTGGTGAGTTGGATTAGATGGCGGGCGAGGATGCCAGACAGACCTGGCAGACCCAAACGTACTGTGAGGGTTTGCTGGGAACGTCTGGCAGAGGAACCTGTCAGAAAGGTCTTTAACTCCCACATCCGACAAAGCTTTGACCGCATCCCGAGGGAGGCCGGAAACATTGAGTCTGAGTGGGCTTGGTTCCGTGCTTCTATTGTCAATGCAGCAGATCGGAGCTGTGGCCGCAAGGTTGTCGGTGCCTGTCGTGGCGGCAATCCCAGAACCCGGTGGTGGACACCTCGGGTAAGGGAGGCCGTCATGCTGAAGAAAGAGTCCTATCGGGCCTGGTTGGCCCGTGGGACTTTGGAGGCAGCAGACAGGTACAGGGGGCCAAGCGGATCGCGGCTTTGACTTGTCGCAGAGGCAAAAAGAGTCTTCGTGGGAAGAGTTTGGTGAGACCATGGAAAGTGACTTTCGATCGGCTCCGAGGAGGTTCTGGCAAACCGTCAGGCAACTCAGGAGGGGAAAGCGTTTCCCGACCAACACTGTATACAGTGAGGCTGGGGATCTGCTGACCTCGACTGGGGATGTCATTAGGCGGTGGAAGGAATACTTCGAGGATCTTCTCAATCCCACCACCACGTCTTCCATAGAGGAAGCAGAACCAGAGGACTCGGACGGGGGTTTGCCCATCACTAGGGCTGAGGTGACCAGGGTAGTTGTGAAACTCCTTGGAGCCAAGGCTCCGGGGGTGGATGAGATCCGTGCTGAGTTCCTTAAGGCTCTGGATGTTGTGGGACTGTCTTGGTTGACACGTCTTTGCAACCTCGCGTGTACATCGGGGGCAGTGCCTCTGGATTGGCAAACCGGGGTGGGGGTTCCCATTTTTAAGAAAGGGGACCGGAGAGTGTGCTCCAACTATCGGGGGATCACACTTCTCAGCCTCCCCGGTAAGGTCTATGCAGGGGTTCTGGAGAAGAGAGTCCGTTCGATAGTCGAATCTCAGTTACAAGAGGAACAATGTGGATTCCGGCCCTGGTCGTGGAACACTGGACCAACTTTTCACCCTTGCGAGGGTCCTAGAGGGTGCATGGGAGTTTGCTCAACCAGTCCACATGTGCTTTGTGGATTTGGAAAAGGCATTCGACCGTGTCCCTCGGGGATTCCTCTGGGGGTGCTCCGGGAGTATAGGGTACGGGGCCCGTTGCTACGGGCTATCCAGTCCCTGTACAAACGGAGCAGGAGTTTGGTTCGCATGGCCGGCAGTAAGTCAGACTGGTTTCCGGTGGGAGTTGGACTCCGCCAAGGCTGCCCTTTGTCACCCGATTCTGTCCATAACTTTTATGGACAGAATTTCTCGGCGTAGCCAAGTGGCGGAGGGGTTCGGTTTGGTGGCCTCAGGATTCCACGCCTTCTCTTTGCAGATGATGTGGTCCTGTTGGCATCATCGGGCCGAGACCTACAGCTCTCGCTGGATCAGTTTGCAGCCGAGTGCGACGGCTGGGATGAGAGTCAGCACCTCTAAAACTGAGACCATGGTACTCAGTCGGACAAGGGTGGAGTGCCCTCTCTCTGGGTCGGGAGTGAGTCCTTGCCTCAAGTGGAGGAGTTTAAGTATCTCGGGTTCTTGTTCACGAGTGAGGGAAGGATGGAACGAGAGATTGACAGGCGGATCGGTGCTGCGGCTGCAGTATTGTGGTCGCTGTACCGGACCGTTGTGGTGAAGAGAGAGCTGAGCCAAAAGGCAAAGCTCTCAATTTACTGGTCAATCTACTACGGAGCACAGTCATCCGGGAGGGGCTCGGAGTAGAGTCACTGCTCCTCCACGTAGAGAGGAGCCAGCTGAGGTGGTTCGGGCATCTGGTTCGGATGCGACCTGGGCGCCTGCCTAGGGAGGTGCTCTGGGCATGTCCAACTGGGAGGAGGCCCCGGGAAGACCCAGGACACGCTGGAGAGATTATATCTCTCGGCTGTCCTGGGAACGCCTTGGTATCCCCCCCAGAAGAGCTGGAAGAGGTGGCTGGGGAGAGGGAAACCTGGGCCTCTTTGCTTAGGCTACTGCCCCCGCGACCCGGACCCGGATAAGCGGAAGACAATGGATGGATGGATGGATGGGTTAATAATAACCTGATAACTGTTCTTATGAATTTCAGTGGTAAATCATTATTCTTCTTTGAATATACTAAAGCCATGGAGGTTATTGAATATACTAAAGCCATAAGGTAATTAACTGTGAATTTACAGAAGGCAAGTACTTTATTTAGTACTCCGTTGCCCAATCCTGAATTTCTCAGTCAAACTGGAAACATCATCATTTGATTTTTAAAACAGGTTAATAACAAATCAACGTTGGTCACGGATACAGCAGGGAGCAGTGCAAAAATGCTATTTCGTCTTATTTTTGTCTCATATTTAAATGCTCTCACCAGAAGGCAGGTAATCTGTTCACCACGGAAACATGGATATTTGCATTTGATCATTATAGTTTATAATCACTAATGGGAAAAACGAACGATACAGCTGAACTCTACAGCAGTGTATAAACTGCTCACAGTAAAGCAACTGTTATCATGTGACTTGCCAAAACTAACCATGCTGTGCTGCCAAGCACTGTGGTGCTATTTTCGTGCTTTTCATGCTGGATTGTGATGATATCAGATTGGATTCCTTAAAAATTTCGGACCAATATCTGATCCAATATTTTTGCTGATATCGGCCCGTTTCTAATGCATCATGTATCGATGCCATCTCGAATTAGCAAGGATTCACATGACCTTTCTGTTTCAAAATTATCTCAGTGGAAGAATGATGTAGTAAATGTGGTGCTTTATTCAGTGGCAATTATTGAAGCAGACACTCAGGACACGTTCACAGGCATGTTTGTGTGCAGTTTTGTCTGCTTATGTCCATGTATGTAGTACTGTGGGTGTGGTCCTGTGTGTGTTACTTGTCTCATTATCATTATGTGGTGCACTTGTTCCTTGTTTATGTTAAGGTATTAAATGTGTGTCAATGTTGTGCCTGTCGCTCGGCATCTTTTTCCAAACCCCTCGTTATAGTGTCCTTACCTTTACCCTCTGCTCCTCCAGCATTGCTGTCTGGGGTAGGGAGCATGTCCTCAAAGCCCCATGAGACACTGTGCTTTCCCCCAAGTAAACAAGAGGGAGAACCTGGACCACCTTCCAGAAGAAGAAGTCTGAGAGGAAAAAAAAGAAATGAAACAGTAGTTTTTATAGCAACATACAGCTAAAACACCCTAGAAAGTCTAGAGACTGTAACACTTTGCATCAAGATTCCAACAAAATACTGATTATGGAATATACATTTAAAAACACAGTAGCATTTCATTGGGGAAACAAGAGTAAACTTACGCACAGAATATCTATGACAAGTTTGTTCAGAACAAAACAACTTTTCTACTGACACTTACATTTAATTAAAGATAACAAGGTGTATAGTCTAACCTATAGAGGACATCTGCCACTGGAAGCTGTCCTAGGTCTGTATGTTTCTGCAGCAGGTGAACAGTGTGGATGAATGTCTTTAGAGATCCCCTAGACACAGAGGAAAGGAATAAGAGTACAGCTCTCAGTTTGACACAGTCTCTCTCCCTCAATAAAAACCATTTTAGCATGGCAAACGGTATACAAACATACCATTAAAAGAAATTAAAAAGAGCAAAATGGGGGAACCTTCTGTATGCTTCCATAATAAATGGCAGCCCTGTGTACATCACTGAACAAACACAGGGCTGCCATTTATTATGGAAGCATACAGAAGGTTCCCCCCATCTATCATCTATCTCTCGGTTTCTCATCTATCTCACAGGTCATCTATCTCTCGGTTTCCCCTTGTTTGGACAAACCTGTTTAAATGTATTACTTTCAACATTAAAAAGTACAGAATACACCAAAACAACAAAATAACATATGTTCACATGCTCTAATAAACAAACATCAACTAACTTAGATATTAGATTATTTGAAGTAGCTATCCAATATTTTGATGACAGCTTTGCACACTCTTGGTGTTCTGTTAAAAAGCTTCATGAAGCAGCTTCTACGATGCTTTTCCATCAGTCCTGAAAAGATTCTCACATATGCATATATATACAATGCTTATATAAATTATGCTCAAATTTGTTTAAAAGACAAATATAATTTGGGAAAGGTGCTATCTTATATATGAATTCATTTTCAACACACACACACAAAACACACAATTTTAAATGCACCCTCAGCAAAACTTTCAGCTTCATGAAGCTGGTTAACAGAACACCAAGAGCATGCAAAGCTGTCATCAAAATATAGGATTTATATTTCAAAGAATTTAATATGTGTTTATTGGAGCATAATACCATGTTTTCTTTCATTGGTTTGTCATCTTCCCTGTTTTTTTTATGTCAAAAATAATAAAAAGAAACAGAGTAGATGTGTCCAAATTTTGACTGGTAGTGTGTGTGTACATATATATAAAATGATATATCTGAATACCCCAGCAAGTAATGAGTGAGGGGGCCTATCTTTAAGGATATGTCTGGAACATGGCCACCATCTTGAAAGCCACTATATTGGATCAAGGGCAAGTTTTTCCAACGGGAAGGTGGTCATGTAGCATATCAATGAAGACCAGAAGGGAGAGCAGATTGTACACATTGAAAACTCAATAGTTTTTTTTTTTTTTTTTTTATATTGCTAATCTGATTACAGCAATCGATTTCTGAGACAAGTCTGGTCTTCTTTGATAAGTAACTTATTAATAAGTCAAAGTAATAGCACACGATCTGACAATGGCTTTGAGGACTTCATCCTGGTACCAAACAACAGGCAAGCTATCATTGGCAATCATGCAGAGGTTTCTGTGACCTTCCAAGGATGTGCCTCTGCAGACCATCACTGACCCACCACCAAACCAGTCATGTTAGATGATGTTGCAAGCAGCATAACATTCATCTCAGCATCTCCAGACTTTCAGGTTTGTCACATGCCATATCTACGAAGAGAGTGGGGAGCCAGTGGCAGACCTGGCAGTTCTCATGTTCTCTGGTGAATGCCAGCTGAGCTGCACAGTGCTGGGCTGTGAGCATAGGTCCTGCTAGAGGACATTGGGCCTGATGCCACCCTCATGGAATGCGTTTCTGACAATTTCGTCTGCAACATGCACAACAGTAGCCTGCTGGAGGACATTTTGTAGGGCTCCAAGTGCTCATCCTGTTTCTCTTCACACAAAGGAGCAGACACCAGCAGATATTGCTGACTTGATGCCCTTCTATGGCCTTCTCCAGCTCTCCTTATGTAATTGCCTGCATCCTGGTATTTGCACCATGCTCTTGAAACGGCTGGGAGACACAGCAAACCTTCTTGTTACAGCACATATGGATGTGCTGTCCTGGAGGAGCTGGACAATCTATGCAACCTGAATGGGCTACAGGTACCACCTCATGCTACCAGTAGTCATGAGAACACTAGTGAAACACTAAACTGCAATAATGTGAAGAAGAATAAGTCAGGAAGGATCAAGAAAGAAACCATTGCCATTTTGGGTTTGTCATGCTGTTGTCTCTCCAGTTCACATGGTCACACTGTCCAGTTATGAAGCATAATTGTGAATCAGTTTCACTTGCTTTATTGCAAATGACAGTTACATCCCTGAAGTTTAACCAAGTTGGTGTTATTGTCTGATGATGTATAAACCATTGGTCTATACACCACTCTTTTCATCTGTATACACTGTGTAAATATCTAATCTGTCCATAAGTACATACTTATTCATTATACTCTGTTTATATCCTGTCATATTTATAACCTGTCCATAGTCTGTACATTCATAACCTGTATATATTTATACTTAGTCACCACATACTCAAGCTACTGTACATTAGTAATATACATATTTATATTTTTGCTAGCACTTCTGGATGGATACAAACTGCTTTGTACTTGCGACATGTGCAATGACAAAGTTGAATTCTTTTCTATTTTTAGAATTTATGTGAAACAACATTCATACATGTGAAGCAGCAGCAGCAAAGAACCAATTTGGGTGATATATGTAGAAAGATGCAACTGTCTGAGAAGCATCAACACAACACACAACACAAAAAATACCTAGAAATGGAGAAAACAGTGTTTAAAAGGATAAAGGGACTATGCATGTTATTCAGTAGGGGGCATTTCAAGCAGCTTAGCCTGGATATATCAGTGATGCAATGAAGAACTATGAGGGGAAAAAAAGAAACTCAACAGTATAGTTGCTCTGGTTTTGACAACTCCATGCATGTTATCGCTGTCAGAAATGCCCTAAATCAATTAATAAATTTAATTTAAAAATAGAAATAGGGAGAAGTCACCAAGGACAAGATTGACACCACAGAAGAACATGAGGGAAACGTGTCATTTGGCAACCAGAGTCTAGAGACTGAGAGGAAATTAATTAATTTGGTGACATTCATACTAATGTTTAAATTATGTAAAAAACATTAAAAAGACCCTAGAAGATCCCAACCTTGAAATATAAACCCTGTTATTACCCTTAAAATTGAATGATAATTTTTTTTACTGTACACACCTGGCACATGACAGTGCCACAAGGGCAGCAGCTGCATTCTCCCTCTGCCTCTGGTTTAGCAGTGGTCTTTCCTGTACCACACCTTTTCCTCCCTGCTCACCCCCCTGCTCCAACCAGGTGCACAGCAGCCCCTCCAGGCCATTGAGGCAGTCAGCAGGCTCCTTGCCCAAGCTGAGTGGCTGGCAGTCACGCAGGCAGGCCAATAGTACTTCAGCAGTGACACCACCCAGTGCTGGGTCATGGCGGGTTTGAGACTGTAGCAGGGGGAAGACGAGCAGCAAAGCCACACGGGATGTGAAAGGAGCTTGGTCTGAACTAGAGGGCAGCGCTGTGTGATGGTGGTGGGGGTGATGGTGCTGCTGCTGCAGGTAGCCCTGCCGCTTCAAAAGTGACAGTGCCTCTTCATCAGCCCCGGGTCCAGAACCAGCCACTGCTGCAGCGCCATCTCGCTCCTGTTGCTCTTCCAGGGCCAGCTGTCTCTGTGCCCCCCACAGGCCACGTAAAGCATTGAGCCGGTACTCCAGGAGACGGGCATACGCATTACTCTGAGTGCCGCAGACAGTGCGCAGGCGCTCAGCTAGTTCCACGGGGTTCTTGGTCTCAAAGGTGAGGATCTACACAAAGTTAAGAAGAAAGAGAAATGTACAGTAGTGGGATACGAGTACCCAGTAGTTACGGTAATTAAGCATTGACATTTCTATGTAGACACCTTTGAGAAACACAAAAACAAACCTATTTGGACACATATAAACAATAAATATGGTACAAGTTTGGAGAACACTCAATAGCTTTTTTATATAGTGCAGTTAAGCCAAATTCCAAATTCAAAAACAAGCAGTCACAATGATTTCAGCATAACTGATCATGTCAGACATTAACACATGGTAACCTGATGGCACTATATAACCTCTGATCAAGTAAAATGTCTGAAGTCAGCTATGAATTGCAGTAAGACCATAAGGCTCGATAAGTGGAACAGGAGAACATCCATTAGCCTTTCAGCTGCTGCATTTCATATTGATTTCATACCAAATGCACTAATGCGATCCAAATGCACTTCAACAGAAAAAATAAAACACCAAACCAAATATCAAATGGTTCCATATCCAGGTAGACCCACAGCCTTCCTCCAAGCACATTTTGGACTTTCAGTAATTAGTCAGGACCTGCTAAACTCTCACATGTCTTTTAGCAAGCCAAAATGCATGCTACATCCTCAGTTTATTTCTAAATAGTTCTTGGCCATGACTATTTTTAAAATGTATGGGATTATAAACATCCTGGTTTATTAGTTACTACTGACAGCATCGGAAAGTCCATCGGAATGCAGCTGTACTCAGTAAACCAAAATGTACACAATTTTCAAACATCACATTAAATAGTTTACATATCCTTTTGTTTACTTGTGTTTACATTATCTTTAAAGAAGGATGCGACAAAGGACAGCAGAATTAACTATGCCTTAGCTTGTCTAGGCCAAAGGATCATTTCCTGAGATGAATTACTAATGTTGCTGAATGTGCTCCAGCATCTGGCTGGCTCAATTCTTTGCTTAGGAAAATGATGCTGGGAGGTCCAAGGATGTTTTTTTTAGAGGGGCTAAGAGCTACCTGCTCAGACAAACAGCTGCCACCCTAATGACAAAATCAGGTACCAAATAAAGCAATAATTACTTTAGATGGACAAGAATGTGATGGCATTCACTAGGTTGATTCACAAAGTACAATATCATAAATTTCATTGCATCTCATGTACCTGTACTACTGATTCCACTATAATTCAACTATGATTTACATAAATTGTGAGGTGTTCTACAGACTTCACTTCATTCAATAATTGTAATAATTCTATTGCAGTGATGTTTTATCATATAAACTTTCCTGTATAAGGCTTTGAGATTTTTATTTTATTTTTTAATCTTTTTATCTTTATTATTATTACTTTTATTAATGCAACTATAAATGCACATGGAGTCAGAATGTTAATAAATGTCTAACACTGTTCCTCACCTGAAAAGGTCCAGAAATAACACTGTAGGTCTGTTTATATTTCTATTTGACCCTAGAATCCAAAAGGAAAGGATTTTGCCAAAGGAAAGGACATGTTTCTGTCTTTTCCTTAGCCACAAGTTCCCTCTGTCTTCAGTCCACTATGGATGGACTCTGATTAGGTTACTGTAGTCCTTAGGAAGCTCATGTTGCAAAACCACTGCAGACTCTGCCATGCTCAAACTGCAGTAAGATTATTATATGAAGTAACACCCCATTGGGCAGGACAACAATATAAAATCTAAATATTAGCATAACAGACCGAATAAAAGGAATTGAAACATGGATGTAACATCGTGCTTCACATTGTTGATCCTATTATTTTTTTCCCATAAATACTGAATAAATGACAAATGTATGAAGTCCCAGTATTAAAAATAATAATCAATCAAATGCCCATACCACGCTATTAAGTATACAATTAAAATTTAATACAGCACTGCATGAAGAGTAGAATAGTATATAACAACGCTTCTGTTGTGAAAGAAGCATAACTATATCTGGTCATTCCCTTCCAAGTGCTGCAAAATGATAACTTATCATTTTGCAGCACAACTGTCATGACATTTAGTTACGGCTTGCTAAAGTTTGCTAAAGTTTAGTACGACATTCAACTGCCTTTCTGATCTACACAGGGCGGCATAACTTGGTCTCTACGCAAGCACCCAAGAATACTTTAAGTGCCTTCAAAACCTTCACAATTTACCTTCCTAAGTCACAAGGACGACAGTTATTTGCTATTATAATAATTACTGCCAAGCTACAAGCTGTACCTAGCTGTACTAGCTAGCTAACTAATTATTCACTGCATGTTTAAAAGGTCACCATGATATCAATTAACAAATGACAATTTTAGTACCAACTTATCATACCATTTATTTACATGTAGCTAAGATGGGTTAGCTATCTTGATTACGTGTAAATAAGGGACGTTGCTAACTACCTTATTAATATGGGTTTCATAGGATAAACCGTTAGACCGTTGTTGACAGCCAGTTACATAGTTATCTCTGAATACCTATGTAAAGTCAGTATACATCTGATACACTTAATGTTAACCGATTTTAATTATCCATATTAATTAATTATCCATTATACATTATCCATTATACATATAGCTCACCAACACTTGTCTTGCTAGTTTTGATTAGCTTGGTAGCTAGCGAATCTTACCTAGCTAGCTGGCCAGCTAAGACAGTCCAATACAAGAGGGGCGTTTAATAGATCAGATGGCTAGAGACGTTACACTATATGACAGATCAGCAGACATGTCTTGTGGTCAATGTGAATATGTTTACAGCAGAACCATTTTAGCTTGATAGCTAGTGACTAGATATCGGGAGAACCCCACAGTAGGAACCCGATATCTGTAGTTAGCTAGCTGAGCTAGCTATAACGTTAGCTAGGGCCAAACCAAATAGCTTGGCATACAAGTAAGACATGTTATGTTGCTATCACAATGCTGGTTGCGTTAGTCATAGTTTACATTTGTTCACTTTAAAAAGCAAAGTTTTAAGATTACCTCTTGCTCGGTGTCACCCTGTTCAGAGACTCCGATTTCGCTGGGTAATTCTGCAAGGTCCGTGACCCGAATCAGCCCATCGTGAAGGAAAATAGTCTCTTCCTTCACGGATAACCATTGAGACGAATCCACAGCCCCTGATCCCATCTCTTTCTCCCCCTTCGAAAAATGAAAAAGTTGACGAACATTAAAAATCAAGTATTCGACGTTTCAACTAAGTTCTATCCGGCAGTGTACATAATACTATCCGTCAGCAAAACCGCGACACCAGTGTGTGAGCTGAGCAACGCCCGTTAGCTGCTAGCTGAAGCAGAACAAGCGTCCGCGTCTACGAGCTGTCTAGCTAGCTGAAGCAGGTAACGTTAGCTTCTAGGAGCTGTCTAGCTGGCGTTCATTGGCGCTGCAGAACAGCTAGCTCGTCTGCTCAAGAGATGCTTTCGTATTTTCGGAAAGGTGGGCGTGACATATACCAAATGTTCTATACTTCCACACCTATGTTATTAAAATCATTTTCAGTTGAGATCTAAGTCCGGTCAAGCAATTTAAATAGTACGCCCAAGGCAATACAACCCTTGCATTATCCAACCTCGTTTATAGGTAGGAAACTAACTAGCTAATGAAACTGCACCGCTGTCAGTGAGACGCCATATTTTCCAAAGCCGAGTGCTCCCAGTGTACATCGCGGTTCTGGACAAACACGACAGACCGTGCCAATGAGAAATCAGAGAATATAAGAAGTCAAATACAGACAGACCTATGCCGTTTTTACTAGTCTATGGCGGTTTTTACTAAGATGTACAAAATTCAAAATGGCAGATTTACTTTAGTAATTTTTGCGTTTAAAATATGCGATATCCATACGTTTGAATAAGGCTGTTCCAGTCTCTAATACCAAACAATGAAATGGTATGCAATAGCAGTATGAAGCAGTAGCTCCTAACGGAAGACTAAAGAGAAAACTAGCAGAATTAAGCTACATATTTATGAAATAATTGGTAAACTAATGGTCAATACTTATATTCTGGTTTTCAAAAATATATTTTTGGATTGTGCGGACATTTAAAAAAACACATTTACAAAACTTAATAATAATTCAAATGACATTTCCAATGAACATACTGCAGAGGTGTTCAATTCTGTCTTGAAATTAAAAACACACAATACCTGCACTCACTGGCCACTATAACAGCATATAATAATAACTAACCGACAAAGGTTACAGGTCTATTTAACTCTACCATGCTGCACCCCACCCCATATCAGTGGCAGCCCAGAATTTCTAGTGGGCAACTCTTTTTACATATATGCTTGTGTATAATATCCCCCATACAGTGACAGTTGCTTCCCTGTGCCTTCAGGTTGGGGAATGGGCTCTGACTCTCCGGCACAGTACAAGGACAGTGTGCCTAGTGTGACTACGCCCTTAGTGACTTCTGAAAAACTCCTAAAGTAATGAAACTCTTTAATCTGCTGACCCTACTTAAAGTACACCTATTGTCTTGAAGGGGTCTGAATAGGGGGGTCACTCTCAGGATGCACCTGGGGGAAATAAAACGGGGGATGAGTGGGAGGGGACAATAAAACTTTTATTTCATTAGGGGGCAATAAACCTGGCAAAGCAGTTTGAAGTTTACCCCATCCTATTTTACATGTAGTTTGATACATGAGCGTCACACATAGTATTACACACAATATTTGTGTGTATACATTTGGTGTGTATACAATGGGGTGAGAAAGTGTTTCTATTGTTTATATATTTCTACGATGAGTAACTGAGTGAGTGATGAGTAACTAAAACCAGAGGATTCCATTTGTAGGTTTTAATAATGTACATATTTAATGTGTATGCATTTTTGTTTTGCTTTGTAGACTAATATTGTATTATATTTTGGTTTAATTATATACATTCTCAAATGTATTCCATAAAAATGCAAAATTCTGCGGGCAGCAAAACGTCAGTTTTATTATAGTGGAACTAATATTTCGAATAAATACTTATAAATACTTTAAGTGAATAAGAAATTTAACTTCTTGATCAACGCACTGTTGATCTATAAACTGTCTCAACGCGTTCAGAACGCAGACAGCCTATAGCTGATCATCATATTTTATGCTTACTCTTGTTTTTTTGTTTTTTTTTCACAAATGCCTTTATTGATTTTAAGTATTTTACAATCAAACATATACACACAAACACACCCACCCACACATATACATACATATGCACACATACGCATATATACATGTCCTCCCCCCACCCTGGAACACAGTGCTCACTTCATCAATATACAATTAAGTTTACATGTCACAATCTTTTACAAATCGCAAGAAGGGCAACCACATTTCTTTAAAGTCTTCAAGCTTCCCTTTAGCAATATTGGTCAGTTTCTCCAGTACCAGGTTGCTGGACATTTGTTCAGTGCAATCACATGTTTGGCCTGTAACAGACAAAAGTTGACAAGCCTCCTCCTTTTTGCAGTCCCTTCAAAGCCAGTAGGAAAAATGTGTAACAAACAGAGTTTGCAGTCCATTGGCATATTGCAGTCAATCAAACGAGAAATAAACGTAGTAACCTCCTTCCAATAAATCTGGAGTTGAGTACATTGCCACATACAATGGAGGAGAGTACCTTTGTCTGCACCACATTTAACACAGTCATCAGGGATATTTGAGTTGAAGTGGTGAAGTTTTACAGGAGTAATATAGGCAGTACTCTTGTTGACGGATATATTTTTATAACTCTCGAGACATATGAAAACTCCAGAAGCTTTCAATCATTTCCTTTTCCTTGCATGGAGAAACACAAACCACACCCATTTGATCCTACGTTGAAGGTATGTGAAAACTTGTCCAATCCGATGGGAAGTGTAGCGCAGGTCAAAATTGTTAAAAGTAGGCAAATATGCATTTACGCTTTACTACATAGCATTTTATAAAAGCATTTGGGGACCAGTTCTTTGGAATAACTACAGTACCGTTGCAGGACGCTATAGCTTTTGCATGCGCTCTAAAAGTACGGGTGATTGCTGCTAGAAGATCAGTGGTTGATAAAATTCTGTGGAGTGACTGAAAATAATCTTTCGCTGGGTAACATTAGCTTTTAACTTCGTTGTACTGTTATTTATGTAACAGATCGTTGTAATATGAAAATTAGGATTACTTTGCTTCAGATGGTGGTGATGCTCGGTTATTCCAGAGCTGTAAATCCAGATGCCAAGAACGAATACCACGAGACTTTCTGTATTCGCACTAAAACAGCTTTTGGACATACTCAGTGTAGTTTTCTTAGAAAATCAGCGGCGATAGCGCCTCTTCTTTTTTATTGGACTATTTGGACAGCAGATAAATACATTGAAAAATGTTCGATAAGCGCCGACCCAGATTTGATTGAAAATTATTTGTCGTTGTGTCCTGAAATGCGCACCTGGAATTTAAAGGAGACACAGTCTCTGAATCTTAATATAAGTCAGCTTTTTGGACTTAATAGTCCATGTGAATTCCTACCGAATGCGCTTAGACACTTGAGGAGGAACTTCGACATGGACCGGGTCCACCGTTCTAGAGGCAAAATTCGACAGAAGCGTGCGTGGATATTACCTGGGACATTTTGGTGCGGCCACGGAAGCAGCGCGGGGGACTATGAGCAGTTGGGTGAGTATATTTAATGCTATGTGCATTTTAAGCATCAACAAACTTAATTATTATTAAACTGTGACGTTTAAATATATTTATTCTGACGAATGTCTATGTCAAAAGCAGTTTTTTATTTCCATTTGTTCCTTTCATCTAGGGATGTTTGAGCCTGTAGACAGATGCTGCAGAGAGCACGATCACTGCAGTCACATCATTCAGCCCTTCACTCTTAACTTTGGGGTGTTCAACCCCACTCTATTCACCGTTTCACATTGCAACTGTGACCACAGGTGATTGCTGCTAACTGGAGGGCATGGATTTGCATTCCATTCCTATATGATATATCTTCAACCCTGCAGGATGACTCTTGAAAGTCATAATTTATCCTCTAACTATCTGCAAATATGTTCAGCGATTCTTTCATTGAATGAGTTTTCAAAGGACATGTGAGACAGAAAAGTTTACACAATATAAACTTTTTTTAATCGTAATTAAAAAACAACTACGTTTGCTAACCGTACATTGCAGTGAAATCACAGACCAAACTGGAGAAACAACACTGTCACATGTCTTTAATTATATTAATGGGAAATTATAAGAGCACTCTCTGTGATCAGAGATGTTGAAAAGGGTATAGAAAATATACAGTATACAGAAATGGAGATTATAACAATACACTAAAAATTCTAAACACTATAAGACACTACAGCACTCAATTGTAATTTTTTACAGCATATTTGGCCTAGTTCACAGTTTACTGTAAAGCAACTGACTTATTTATTACAAAAAAGTAATATTGCATTGTATAGCATTTATAGAGTAATTGATCTGTGTATAAATTGCTGTTTAATTTACAGTGTGTGTAAACTTCTTTTGCAGCAGTGACTATTGGTATATGCATGAATACTGAAGATGAATATCTTGTAGAAATATGCTTTGGTTTATTCAAAGTGCAAATATACATTGAAGAGTTCATTTTCATTTCAGCAGCAGAACATATTTTAACCAATTCTCTCTGCTGCACATTTAGGTTTAAGCAGTGTCTTCTAGATATTAATGGAACAGTATCAAACATGGTGGGATACACGTTTTTCAATATCCTTAAGGTCCGCTGCTTTGATCTCATCAAGAAGAAACGGTGCACAAAGATAAACTGGTTTGGAATGTGAGTGTTGAAAATATAGAATGCCAACCATCAAATTTACTCCACTATTAAATTCTATTAAGAATTTTATATTCAGTTGTCACTAATGTCAGATTTTTAGCATCTTTAGTTGAACTGCATGTTTTAACTTGTCTTACATCTGTTCCATTCTCACAGCAACTCTTCACAGTTGGCAGCGATATCTTCGTTGTCATCTTTTGACATAACTAATTCTGTGTAGGTCTAATGAGCCATAAATACGTGCAGCTTCAAGTTTTCAAATCTTCTCTTTCAGGTGCACTTCAGTTAAGGTTGCCCCCTTTGCAATCCTCAAATATTCCACACCATACAATTCTGTGAGTTCAAGCCAAGAGAACATTGTAATTACTGACCAACCAGTCTATCAGGCAAAACCATCAATTAATGGAAAACAAATGAATATCAAACCTAAACAAAGAAAACAACTGGAACCTCAAGAGAGATATGATCAACTAACCCATTTAAGGGAGGATGCATTCTGGTTGAATGAAAAGTTGAAGCAGCAATATGGTACAAGCAAAACACCTTTAACAAGAACTACAACTCTACCTTCAGTTTGGAGGACCACAACACACCTCAACACACTCACAACCCATAGCTCTAAGTTGGTTCATAAGAAGAAACAAACAGTTAACCAGAGGACATCATCAATTAAAAAATCTGAACTATGTCCAATGATTTCCTCCCAAGTACACACAAGAGCATCTCAGGGATGCTATGATCAAAAACCACTTCATACTCAATTTCCAATGGAAAAGTCTACAAATAGGAGAAAGATGACCACGTTTCAAAACCATACTACTTCAAAACAATCTAAGATGATCCAAAGTTCTAAACCTCTGAGGGCAATGCTCAGTTCTTTTTCTATTGGACCTCCAAGAGGTGATAACCTCAAGCTTAAACAAAAAAGAGGAAAGTACTGCAAGGTAGACAATGCTACCAAAAAGAAAATTTCAAATGCAACATCATCCCTGGCAAAAATCAAAAGGAAAAAATCAAAAGGACAAATGGCAAAGTGGAAAAATCAAAAGCAAAAAGTTAACCTCAACCACTCATTGAACATTAGCACATTTGCAGAAATAAAAAAGATGACTAGAATCACTAAAGTTTCTAAGACTAGGAAGCTATCTTCAGCAAAACGTATGCCACCTACCAAACTTAGAAATGCAATCTGGAGAAGTATTACTTCAAACCCTAAGATTAATGCATCATCATTAGCCCAAGCATCTTCATTTCTAAAGACATCAGCAACTGTTAGGTTTAATTCTTCATCTACAAATCAGGAATCCATGTCTTCAGTTCTGAAAGACACCATAATAAAGAAAATGTGTTCAAAAAAGAATTTCTCAGTGACAAATACTGCTTTGAAAAACACACGGCCTGAATCTGCAGCTCCAGTGCACAAATCCATATCTGTTCTAAAACAAAACATGGTATCTGCAACTGAGGCAACAAAAACACTCAACTCTTCTCTTTGGAATATCTCTAACTCTACTTCTGATGATTTTAAACCAACAGGTAAAGACATTCATACTCTTATTACTTATGTTTCTAAAAAAATCAGTGTTGATTGAAAAATACAATACAGTGTTCAAGTTACATTACATGATTATATTTTGTAATTTAGCAAACAACTAAAACAAATGTGTGAAAAAAGCTGTTTTTTTTTGTAGACCTAGTTTGAACTGTTTAGCATGACCATATTTTGGCAGCAGCATACTGTAGCATTCATTTATTAGTGACAACAGTAGGATGTATGACTGATATATCACTTTAATTTCACATCAACCAGAAAGTGCAATGTAACAAGGCATAAATTATTTTGTATAAATTAAAGAAATACCCTTATGCCTGTAACTGCTTCAACTACAGCAGTTGTGTCCTGAGGTTAAATTCATGATGTATCTGAGATTCCTGAGATACCACTGAAGAGTTGGGGCAAAAGAAGAATGTCCATATAGTACTCCTTGGACAGATAAATACACTGCTCAAAAAAATAAAGGGAACACTTAAACAACACAATGTAAGTCCAAGTCAACCACACTTCTGTGAAACCAACCTGTTCAGTTAGGAAGCAACACTGATTGTGAATCAATTTCACCTGCTGTTGTGCAAATGGAACAGACAACAGGTAGAAATGAGAGGCAATTAGCAAGACATCCCTTATAAATGTCAGGGTTCGCTCCAGGACCGCTTCCCCCGTTACCACCAGAGGGGGAACGCAAGCTTCTGGTAGAGCTGGCTTGCGTGTCACTCCCCCTGTCACCTCTAGAGGGGGAGCGCGTGCCCCTGGTAGAGCTGGTTTGCGTGTCACCCCTCCTGTCACCTCTAGAGGGGGAGCGCGAGCCAACTCTTAATTAGTTGTTTAATTCGTTGTTTAATCATTCTATTTTTCTATCAGTGGTGACGACCTGCAGCTGTCCGCCCCCCTACTTAAGGTGGATGGCTGCAGGAACTCATCACTGAGTTGTTGTTGTTCTTCCTAACTCTTCTCAGTGTTGGCAACGGTTGGCGAGACTATTTCCCTGTTCTCTTTTCAGCGTTGGCAACGTGTGGCGATTATTTCTGGGAAGCTTTCTTCCCCTTTTCTTATTTTGCTCCTGTCTTTTCGAATCCTTTATTCCTGCGCCCTACCCTGGCCTTCCTCAAGTCTTCCTCCCCTGTATTTCTTCCTATCCGTTATTATTTTCGTATGACCTTTTTCCCCCGAGTAGATTTTCTCGCAGGTGTGCGACACGTAGATATTTTCGTGTATTTTTGCTTTTCCCCTTTTACTAGGTTTTGGCCGTTTGCCCCACGTCGAGTTTTCCTCCGTGGGTGTTTATGTTTTTTGTTCTTTTTTTTTCTCTACTATAGACGCCCGGTATTACTACCATCATTCATTCTTTTTCTTTCTCTCGTTTCCCGTCATTGTTACGGAGGCCTCAGTTGTCCATTTTGCGTTGTGGCATTTGAGTCCATCTTTAATAAAAATCACGCGAGTAGTCCGCTCCGGACTGCCCGCGTTACAATAAAGGAGTGGTTCTGCAGGTGGTGACCACAGACCTTTACTCTGTTCTCAACCTTTCTGGCTGATGTTTTGGTCACTTTTGCATTTTGTCAGTTCTCCCGCCATGGAGGTAGCATGAGGCGGTGTCTACAACTCACAGAAGTTGCTCAGGTAGTGCAGTTCATCCAGGATGGCACATCAATGCGAGCTGTGGCAAGAAGGTTTGCTGTGTCTGTCAGCACAGTGTCCAGAGCATGGAGCAGATACCAGGAGAGAGGCCAGAACACCAGGAGACATGGAGGGGGCTGCAGGAGGGCAACAACCTAGCAGCAGGACTGCCACCTCCTCCTTTGTGCAAGGAGGAACAAGAGGAGCAGTGCCAGAGCCCTGCAAAATGACCTCCAACAGGCCACTAATATCCATGTTTCTGCTGTCAGAAACAGACTCCGTGAGGGTGGTATGAGAGCCCGACGTCCACAAGTGGGGCTTATGCTTACAGCCCAACACCGTGCAGGGCGATTGGCATTTGCCAGAGAACACCAAGATTAACATATTCCCCATTGGCGCCCTGTGCTCTTCACAGTTGAGAGCAGGTTCACACTGAGCACATGTGACAGACGTGACAGAGTCTGGAAACGCCGTGGAGAACGTTCTGCTGCCTACAATGTCCTCCAGCATGACCGGTTTGGCAGTGGGTCAGTAATGGTGTGTGGAGGCATTTCTTTGGAGACCTCCATGTGCTAGCCAGAGGTACCCTGACTGCCATTAGGTACCGGGATGAGATCCTCAGACCCATTGTGAGACCATATGCTGGTGCAGTGGGCCCTGGGTTCCTTATGATGCATGACAATGCTAGGCCTCATGTGGCTGAAGTGTGTCAGCAGTTATAATGAAGACATTGATGCAATGGACTGGCCTGCCCGTTCCCCAGAATCCAATCGAGCACATCTGGGACATCATCCACCGATGCCACGTTGCACCACAGACAGTCCAGGAGTTGACTGATGCTTCAATCCTGGTCTGGGAGGAGATTCCTCAGGAGAACATCTGCCGCCTCATCCGCCGCCTCATCAGGAGCCTCATCAGGAGCCTCATCAGGAGCATGCCCAGGCATTGTAGGGAGGTCATACAGGCACGTGGAGGCCACACACACTACTGAGCCTCATTTTAACTTGTTTTGAGGAATTTCAACTGAAGTTGAATCAGCCTGTCATTTGATTTTCCATTTTGATTTCAAATATGATTCCAAATCTAGACCTCCATGAGATTTTATTCATTGAGTTCTAGGATGTGTTTTTAGAGTTCCCTTTATTTTTTTGAGCAGTGTATATCTATTCCTAAAAGAGCTCTAAGGTGAACCATTTGGGGTTTAATTAGCATTTATATATGTAAAGTAAATTAAGTGTCACAGCTCCTAACACATTGGCAATGAACCATCAAGGAACAGATGTTTTCTGAAAAATATTTTACATGTGACTTTTGCTATAGCTCTGCCAGCTGCTTTCAACATTCTTTATTGCTATTATTGCACAATCCTATTAATAATAATAGTAATTTAATAAGAATGTATATATTGTGAGTAATGTTTTTACAAAGTTCATTGACTCATGATCAAGACTTTGTTTTTATAACAATGTTACTGTAGATGAAGCTGAATATGCATAACTGGCATCAGCACAAAGATTCCAGTACTGCTGATACTTACGTTTCAATAGATATTACATTTGTACTTGAGAGTAGCCTGATGTCTAATATATCACAGCGTATGTACCTGTTCTTCAGAATCTCCATCAATATGTGATGTAGCTAGATACTTGGATGGCTGTAAGTACAGGATCCATCCCATGGAGAAGATATATGGACATTATAACACAGAGTCAATGATTATTTACCATTGTGACTGCATTCACAAGTAAGTAAATCAGTAGTTAATGCAGCCAACCATTCCTGAACACATTCCTATGTAATGTGAACACATTCCTAAGATTTTCCTCAAATCTTCCTGAGTGTTTCTACTTCTCTTGCAGATTGACAAGTCATTTAAAACAACTTAAGAACGGCAAAATTTTGGAGTTAATTCTAGCAAAATTTGTGTCCCAGTCTTGTATTGAAATATCAAATATCAATGAATGCAACAAACATACAGGGTTTGTAATAATGCGTAAATCAATAAATAAATATTCTGATAGATTCTGAAAGATTTTGCTTTACTTTTGAGAGTGATGTATAACTACTTTTTTCCCTTTGTGCATAGTTGTCCTGCTCTTCTTTCCAAGGTGACTGAACTTGAGTCAAGATCTCCAAATAAGGAAGACTACTTTACAGCAAAAGATGATGAAGAGCCTACAACCAAAAGAACCTCTGATCAAATTTACAAACATTGTGTTAAGATTTTAAGTGGCAGAAATTCACATCATGTTGGGAATGGTCCATCTTGACAACCACAAACCACAAACCACAAATGCTAAATTTCAGGATCTGTATTCTTAAGCTATATTTACAGCTTCCAGAATATAAAAAGCCTAATAATACCAGAATATACAAAGTTTAATAAAGTCTAAAATTATGCATTATTTCCTCAGAAATGAGAATATATTGACTTTCCGCCAAGGTTTGGCAGAGCAAATGACAAATTAAAACTTTAATTAGTATAATCTTCTAAAGGCAATTACATGGTTAAATGTACAGTAACTGTGGTACATATCATAGATTTGATTGTAGCTTAGATTAACAAATCTTTACAAAGCTCAGAAATATAGTATTGTTATATTTTGTTATATTGTATATTCTATATTCTAATTTTAAACCATATTACTTTTGATAGAAATTGAAAATAACAATAATATTGAACCTTGTAGGACTCGTTTGTTATATATAGACTTGCACCTCCTTAGGATCACATGTGAAAAGACTGTTGGTCTTCTCTATTTGCACTATGATTTACAGTGCACTTAGTGCAAAGTGGTACTGTGCATTTTTGCTTTCATTCTGTTTCCAGGGAAACCTTAACAATGGGATTTTGCTTTCGTTGCTCTTGTCTCTGTCTCTGCCTTTGTCTCTGTCTCATGCTCTGTGAATCCAGTCCCTTTAGTGTATTCACCGGTCTGATTTCCCTCCAATTTACTTGTGTATATAAATATCTAGTATTCTTGTCTTGATTTTTGTTCTTTGATTTTGTGAACATATGTTGTGTTAGGTTTCCCAGTGCACGCTTTTATCTCCTGCTGTGCTCTGTTTTGGATCTCAGCTGTTTAGTTTTCTGTTTTCTCCTGGTAGTGCTCAGTCTGTTTTCATTTTTGACTTTCTTTTACACTTTTTATTAAATTAAACTTGCAATTGCATCCTGCCTTGTGTCACATTCATTGTGGGACAAAGACATTAGAAATATCTTAGCTCAAATTATTTGTATAATGTAAAAACACTTTTTACAGTGCAACTGTCATGATGTTCTGGTCCCAGCCAAGCACGGACATGCCCACTGCCACTCACACACCTTACTCCTGCCATTCCCAATCCCCCTTTCATTATCACCTACTACTACTACTACTATTGCATATATAGCCCCTTTCATGATCTCAAGGACACTCCAGAACCAGAGGGCCTTAGTGTAGGGACAGGAGGGAGCTACAGCAGGATGTCCCTGTGGGGATTGATCCTCCTCAGGGCACTGTGTACCTGGGCTGATGATACTGACAGTGGTGGGGAGGGCGTCCAAGAGCACGAGGATAGAGCTGCATCAGATATGAAGTCCATAAAGAATGAGCTCGTCTTAAAAGTGGACCATATATGGTATTAAAATTGCAGCAAGTGGTTCATGTGTTGGGTGGAGCAACCGTATATATCTAACAGCTTCAAATGTTGATCTTTGAATCTTACTCCCTGGTAGAGGAGCACACTGCGCTGTGCTGAAAGATTCCCTGAGATATCTTGGCTTTAATAAATGGTTAATAGGCACAAGACTGGTACTGGTCATTATTTTCTTTTGCATCAACGAACACGCTGAAAAAGACGAGCGCAACAATCGACAATGGGAAGGCTGAGGTATCCAGGGGTTAGGCAAGTCTGGGGTAAAAACACAGGTCGATACACGGGTAGTGACAGGAGAATGAGAACTGCTTGGTATGCCACATGAGAGACAATACTTCGTAAATGACAGAGGGAATGAGGGTGTATATATATATGTGAAGCGAGGTGGGAAGAACCAATGAACAATCAGGGAGGCGGAGACTAATTAGGACTCTGGAGATGGGTCTCTGTAGTGGGGTTGAGCTCCCCTAGTGGTGAGTGTAGGGGTAGCCTCAGTGGTATGCATTACACTTGCTGAGGTGTTTTCTTTGCAGAATGCAGAGGTCAATGACATTGACTGGAAAAGCAGTGGGATTCCACATGACACGTCCAGTGGAGTTGACGTAGATCAACATTCCATTTAGCCCTTGAAATGGAGCAGTTGCGATCTTCAGTTGACCCCACAGCATTGTCTGACTGCTTTGCCAGGGACATTTATTTGAACAAGGTACAGCATGCTACTGAATAAATCATGCTCCTCTCAGCACTTGGGTCCACCTCCTCCGACCTCATCACAACCTCGTATAGGTTTATGGGCACAATGGTGTGAAGGGAATTACAGCAAACTGATTTGTATAATGAACAAACAACCATGAGACCAAACGTGTGATAACAGCAATGGTTTGTTTACAATACATCACAATAAAGATAATACAAAGTCTACACAAAGTGCAACACCAGTTATAAACTTCGTACGTGACACAGACCAACAAAACAAACCCAGTATGGATACAAGACACTACACTTAAACAGGGAGAAAGGTGTTTTCTTTTTCCCTGTCTTGTATCCATAGGATACATAACTTCCTAGGTGAGAAATAGTGACAAATCCACAACCCCAAACAAAATGGCAGCCACTTCCTACTTACATATATACACAGACGAACAAACACTACATAAATATATACTATAGTGTATACTATAAGCATACGCTATATATAATTGATAGAAAGGCAACCAGATTTTTATATGGGCAAGGTAGGAGCAAGGAGCAAAGAAACAAAGTCATACACTAAAGACAAACAATTAAATCAAGTAACCACAAATCATAAAGCACCAAAGCCAACATCAGCATGCCTTCCTCTTCCTTTTATATTGTCTGAGAAGGGACAAATTCTTATTGGTCAATGGTGAATGTGAAACCCTGGAACAGAACAACAGAACCTGAAACAGATAAAAACACCATGTAAGAGAGACGAGAGAGAGACGACCATAACAGCATTTGTGGCAGAAACATGGACTCTAGATTCATCAGGAAGTGCACAAGAGCATCCAGGAGATGTGAATATCAACTAGTGTTTACAGATATCTTTAACCTCTATCTCTCCCTCTCAGTAGTAGCATAATGTTTAAAACTGGCCTCCATTGTTAGGCAACTGTAAAAGATTTGTTGCCACAGCTGTCACCTGATCTCCATACATAGGATTTCAATAATAATAATACAGGATTTAATCTTCATGTTAATATTCATAACACCAGTCCTGATAGCACAGTGTATGATTAGCTGCTTATGTTCCAGACACTGAATAACGCTGGGCTCCACGTTCTGATGATACTGTATTCTTTATCTATCTATCTAACAGTTATCCTTGCTCTTGAAGAGTTGTTTCCTCTGGGAGGGGTTTGAATCCAGTATCTATCTCGAAATATGGAATTATAAGAATCATGGTCAATTTGTGCATTCTTGGATATAGGTCTGTTATATCTGATATAGATATGTTGTTATAAGAATCATGTTGGATATAGGTCTGTTGGTGATGCTTCATGGTTCATGGTTAGGAATGTATCAAGCTAAACAAGAAAAGCCATAAACAGGGGACCTCTATCCTGGTGAGTCTGATAAGAAGGGTCTCCTTAGTCCTATGGGGTCTGTGTATGGATTTTTGAAAGAGATAACAGGTTATCTAAGCAGGGTGTTGTTAGGGTCAGGGTTAGGGTTATCACACTGTCTAACTGAGACAGCCAATAGTTTAATGAAAAGACATTTTTTGTTGCAGATAAAAGAAGCTTTGGTGGAGAGTTTAGAGAAAGTGTACTTACCTGGGTTTAAAGAGTTGGTCCAATAGAGGGCACTATTTGCTATGTTATGGTTGCTCTTAGTATTATCTTGCAGAAGAAAACATTGTTCAGCTTTGGAATGCTTTCATTAGCCATACTAACCGTTATAAGTTACAGATGCCAGCTCTTTACAACACTCGTTAGTCTGATGTTGGAGTAATCCTGTAAAAATAAGGTTTTGCCCTCAGTTTAAAAATATAGGATGTCATTATTATAAACAAATATTTCAGTATGAGTTCTGTATTATAATATTGATTGCAATAACTAGCTGACAATTCTTCTGCAAGTAAGTTATGTACATTTAGAGATAAAGTTGTCTATAGTTATTATTTGGAATGCATTTCCAAGTTAACTTGGAAATACTACTGGAATCACCACAGTAGTAAGTTCACAATGACAATGGCAAAAAAATGTTGTTTTTGTAAAATCCTTCATTTTCATTTTCATGCCCAGAGTTCTCTATATAAATATAGAAACATAAATGTTCAATTAGAGAACAAATGCATAGGCCTATAAGGTAAATGCCATTATTATTGCATATCCATGCAGACTTTTCAATTATTTCAAAGAACAAAAATATAGTATAGTACTTTATAGTAGCAGTATTAGTCCTGAATTTACAATTTATACTAAAAATATAAAAACGGAAAATTCGACCACTTGGACAATTATATTCAGAGGAAGATTTGCAATTTTACACATTACATTTTATTGTGGATTTTGCGTGGAATATGCTGTTATAACCCCAAACCGTAAACATTATTGAATATTTGTTTGGGGTAATCGGGCCATTTTATGCTGATCCTGGAACATGCCTCGCTAAAGTAAATCTGGAACAAATGCGTTGCCCCAACCTTTTTGTCAACTTTCTCCTTCCATAAAAGAAACAGCAGTGGGCGTGATTCGCAACGTCACGCGTGACGTTTTTTTTAAGGAGCCCTGACGTTTGATGTCACTCTTTACGTCTGTGAGCGAGTGTTGTCCGGCAAAATCTTACTGAGGAATTTTTGCAGGGATGTAATAGAATCGAGATGCTCGGTCTCTTTCTTGTAAAAGGGACGCATTTTGACTGAGTTCAGGAAATTTACAGCCAATCGAGTATCTAGAATTTATCTCACTTGAATGTCTTCTTGTCCCTTATGACCTACAGGAAATTATCCCTACATTGTTGCTGCGTTGTTAAACGTCGAGTGTTGTCATCAAGGAGTTATTTGCGTTTTATCAGTGTTAGATTTGTAGGGAATTTTCCCTAGCTAATACAAAGGATGAATTCAATACGACAGGTGCCGTCACGGGTGAAGAGTAGAAGGTCGGAAACCAATTTGGGAGCAGAAAGAGAACATTTTGATAAACAGCAGGTAAGATATCTGACTACGTAAAATGCCCTGAATTTTACCTGACTTAAGATAAATTATTACGTGTTTTGCTTGTGTTGCGGCATAGCAAACCATATTCTTCGATAACCTTTGCGAAATGTTTGCCAAGGTTATCATTCGTACGGAAATTAGCTTTCATCAGCCACACAAAATCCGTCTTGGTGCTGTCTGAAAATGGAAGGCTCTTCCTGCTCGAGCTAAGAACACTCAAGGGATCACCGAGTTTGTGGTAAATTATTAGCGTGAGATGTAGAGGGTTGTTGTTCACAATATATGAAATACTTAATGTTGTATGTATCTTAACGTTTTGGGTTATTTGTTGAGCAAATATAACGATAGGGCCACTTGCTGTAAAAACCGGTCCGACGTGTTTATTGCAGCGTTTAGCTGTGAGATCGTGGCACCTGTCTGAGGAATTTCCCTAGACTGCATTGTAATTCAGAGGCTTTGATGGATATAAATCGAAGCAGTTTAAACAGCACCTTTGCAATGATGCCATGCAATAATGCTTTATTATTGCATTATGTAGGAAGCTGTATTTGCACACGTTTCACTTATTCCACTTAATGCATGGAACTGTTAGTTTTAGTCTTAATTTATAATGAGAATGCAATTTTGGTCTAGCATGCCATGAGTTTTTTCCCCAGTGTCACTTTTCTTGTCTATGGCTCAGACTTACTGCCCTCCTCAAAGATTCAGTTTGATCAAAGACATATCACTGCCATTTTATTGCAATTAGAAGGCAAATAATTTTACTACTTCGTTTAAAGTAGTTATTTCTGACTTCCACCAGGCCAGAGATAACTCACTAAAATTCCATGCCTTCTATTCAAACCATGGTCCAATGACCCACCCTTCAAAGACATGCTTGCATAGCATTTAGCATAGTATGAGCTTCAATGACATGCAAAATAACTGAGAAGATGGACCACAACCTTGTAGATAAGTTTCCAGTTTGGTTAGTACAGCTGGTCAGTGTTGAAATTTTTAATTGCTGAGAGCCCAGGGCAGTCACACAGACCTTTTCTTTCACACAGAATCTATTTTAGTGATTACTGTAAGAATGTAAATAGACCAGTTTGGGCATAGCGTCATAATTGTCACTTGCAGATGCACAAGCATTGTAGTGGTACGAAAATCCACAAAAAAATGCAAAAACAAATGGAGAGCCACAGAATAACTACAAAAATGTCTTGCTGTGCTGGTAGATGCCAGAATAGTGATGGAAAAACAAACGTTCTTCATCTTTAAGGATCATTTACCGTCATTGTAGACACAATATTTAAAAATGTAGATGTTTATGCAGAATGGATGGACTGTTTTACTGTGTTAGGCCTACATTAGCCTTACAAGTATTAAATAACATTTTTACATATACTTAAATAGTTGCAACACTAGTTCTAATGACTTGTATTGGTCTAATATTCCATAAGCATTGAAATAGTTAATACTAACCCAGCCATTCAATTGCAGGTTGCCATCAATATATAGTTTGATTTGTTTATAGTTATAACTCTATTTTGTTTATAGTTATGCTTGTCCATAAGAAGCAAAAAAACATCTAACAAATCTTGGTGCTTAAGATCCAGGATGTGACTGCAGAGTACAAAACTGTATGTGTAGAACTTGTATACAAAAATATTGTCTTGCTAACTTTGGTCATTTAGTCCTCTACCCACTGACAGAAGATCTGGGAGATGGACATGTTGATCACAATACACTGTTTCTTCCATCTTCTGCTGGCAAACTATTAAAATAACTGGCGAAGGCACATGGATTGTGTTTTCCTAGTAAGCTAGTAATCTCTTTCATTAATAGTATGGTAATCTGAAATCACAGCTTTTTCTCTGGAATGGGACGTGATATGGGAATTCAGCAACTTCCCATCATGTCCCTCCACATAATGTCCTTTATTTTGTGTCTGAATTTTTTTTAGCGTTTTGGTGAGCGAAACAACTGCATTCATGTTTCATGCTTTGACCCACAAGGCATTGCTGCAGACTTGCTAGGTCTAATATAAACACACAGATTTATACATCATGTATTATTATTACTGCAAAAGTACTGTAGTTTTAAAATAGTAGTTGTTGTAAATGTGCTTGTATGATATCTTAAAAAGTCAGGAACAAAATATGCAACACAGCAAAATAATCTAAGAGGGATTTTTCTTACAGCTAGTTTTTCTGTATAAAAGATTGTTCCATTTAGGAAGGGACTCTAGGGAAAACTATGAAAGAAAGTCTGGTTCACCCCGTTTAACATAAATAAACCCTTTACTTGGAATGGCCAGATGAGTGGTCATGTTTGATGAACTTGAGAATGATTTGCTGAGGATTCAGTAAACATGCATGTTTGTCAGCGACACCTCAAAGCATAATAAAAGGTTGACTAATTTTGAGCTTCTAGACTGTCTTTGGAACTTGTGTATGCTACATATGCATTGTTCTATATATAGTGTTGGGAATGTAGAATGGATGGCTAAACATAAGCTCATGTTCAATTAAATCTTTGAAGGAATGGTCTTCTACGGGTCATGGCGTGTACCAGGCACTTTCGGATAGTGGCATTTGTTAGGAAGATGGGCTAGTTGGTTAGACCTTCAGTACCTGCCGAGTAGTATAGCAGCTTCATGGTGCTAGTGTACTTCTCTCCATATAAACCAAGCATGTAAAATACGTGTGTGGAGGTGGGAGGTGGTTGATGCGATCTCTCCACACAAAGGGAGTAGACAGTAACAATACAACGGACGAAAGCTGATGCCTCTAGAGCGCATAGGAGGAGCTTCTCGTGCTGAGGTAATGCTCATGCAGTCCTTTGTGTAACAGCAATGCAATGATACTTGTATCACCCAATAACACACATTTTGTATGTGGTATTCCAAGAAAAAATACAGATTTCTGTAAGACAGTATTGCACTGTTTAAAATTTTGTCTTGCTTAAGTTTGCAGTCTATAGCAATATGATCCATGTTTTTGTTTCACCTCCTTTTTGCCTGCAGCTGATGCGGGTCCAAGCTTGTTTCTAATCATATTTCCAGAAAATGTGCCATCAAACATATCATCAAAGCAGATCACATATTTACATTGGCCAAGATGAATACATACAAGCATACATACATTCAAACATGGTACCTAACAATCAGCATGCCACTAGATCATATACAAGTTTTCAGGAGATTAAATTATTTGTAACACTTTTCAGTTAAGGAACAATTAGGCTAGCAGTGTATTAAAACTATTACTTGGATTTCAATATCTGCTTGTTTCTAAGTTAAACTGTTGGAACAAAAGGCTGTTGTGATTCATGGATTGTAAAATTACTTCTTTTTTTCTCATAGCTTCTGAAAGGGTATGTGCAGGATACAGTGAGATTAGTTGACAAATGCGCAAATGCTAGTGTAGCCATAAAACAAGATTTTAGCTGTTATTAATGGTGTTTGTGGTTACTAGTAATGCAGATACTGTGTGGTGTTTGTGGCTGAGGTTAAGGGCTATAGGTTAAGTGAGCTCGACAGGGCAATGAACCACAAACAGAAGCTACATTAACTTCCATGTAATGTTATTAGCTGGTCAACCAAGCTTTTCAAGGACCCATGTGAAGCATTAATATGGAAGTCTTTCTAATGATGTCTGTTTGCTAGCTATCTTCATGTAAAGAAATGGGCCTTTTGTTTTAAGTGGAGCCAGTGATGTAGCCAGCCAGCTAGCAGCCCATATGGAAGAAAACCGTATGATTTTTATAAGGCTAGAAATGTCTTTCTTACTTAAATCAGATATGTCTACATCCCAGATAGCAATAAATGTTTGGCCCAAATGTGGCACACATCTACAGTCCTCTTCTGGCCCACATTTGGCCTTGAATTACGGCATTGACTCAGGGCAAGTATTTTTAAGTTTGGCCGCATCTGCAGTGATGAGTCAGAAATGGTGATACGTTCAAAGTGACTTGATTATTTCTATTGACTTAATCTTGATTGAATATTGACTAAATGCTTTCATCAATAAGCGTCAAATATATTCTTATAAAATACAGATACAGCACAGACAAAATACACTTGAATTGGAATGTGTCCTGGATGAATGAGTTTGGCGCTGGTGAGTTAGGTTGTAATTGGAAACAGTGTAAACACTGCAATCCAATGTTGACTGTGAAGTACATCTAACTCGCCCAGTGTATAAGAGTTCTATTCATTGTACTCTCAACACCCCTGTAAACAGCTGACATCAAACATTAAAAATTAAGGAATTCCAATTAATTAAAATGTGCACCTAGCCCATTTAACTACACATCTCTACAGCACAAAAATAGATATTGCTCTATTAGTTTTCTCTGAATCGACCCTATATGTAAAATAATTTTTCATTAAAAAATTTAAAAATTCAAATATACACACTTTCAAGTGCATATAAATATACAGTATACATATAATAGTATATCTGTTGTATACATACAACACCATGTATGCATACTATTTCCACAGTGTGTTATCACTCAATTCAATTCAATTCAATTTTATTTATATAGCGCTTTTTACAACACATGTTGGCACAAAGCAGCTTTACAAATTGCGTGGGTCCAGATCCCTAATGAGCAAGCCAAAGGCGACAGTGGCAAGGAAAAACTCCCTAAGATGGCAGGAATTTAGGAAGAAACCTTGGGAGGACCAAGACTCAAAAGGGAACCCATCCTCCATTGGGCGGTCCGCTAGCAATGTCCACATTCACAGTTCATGTATATTCCAGATATACTCCTGTAGTTATGATTCTACTTCCAGGCCGAGTAGTCACAGTCCCTTCAGAGTAGATGAGCCTCAGGTGGGAGGCACATCCACTGGCATCGGCACATCCACTGGCAAGCCAGACCATCTCCTAGATGCTTGTATGGGGTGTTGTAACGGGAAAGGCTCGTCTTTCCTTGTCCCGGTATTTCTCGGGCAGCCATTGGGAAGAAGAGGGACAATTAGTTCTATATGGAATATGTTAGACAAAGTAAATGTAAACATTTCTGGAGTGTGGCAGCGACTCCGGCAATTAAATTATTACAGCCTAGCTAAAGGGCAGAACCAGAAGGTAACACAGACTTGGGAGCATCCTGAGACACTGGCATCCATCCACTACACCGTCGACAAACTTGAGTGACCGCGTGCAGTGATAGGATGACAGCACCAGCGCCCCAGTTTTCCATAAAAACCCTTTTGCCCATGAACCCCTGGATCTGTTACCTTATCTAAAGGGGCACATTAATTACCAAATGCTAGATCAAACAAGTAAGTTTTCAACCTAGACTTAAAGATTGAGACTGTGCCAGAGTCCCGGACACATTCTGGAAGACTATTCCATAGTTGGGGGGCCTTATAAGAAAAGGCTCTTCCCCCTGCTGTTACCTTATTAATTGATGGAACTAATAAGAGGCCAGCACCTTGGGATCGTAGTGGTCGCGGGGTTCATAATAAGAGATAAGCTCTTGGAGGTAGTCAGGAGCAAGTCCATGCAGTGCTTTATAAGTCAATAGAATAATTTTAAAATCAATACGGAATTTTACTGGGAGCCAGTGCAGGGCCGATAAGACTGGGCTGATATGTTCAAATTTCCTAGTTCTAGTTAGAACTCTGGCTGCGGCATTTTGAACTACTTGAAGTTTATTTATATTCCTATTTGAGCATCCTGACAGTAACGAGTTACAATAATCTAATCTGGAGCTAACAAAGGCGTGTACTAGTTTTTCTGCATCATGCTGGGATAATGCATTTCTTAACTTGGCAATGTATCACTGTTATCACTACATTTTAAATGTTTCCAGCTCTCCAACAGGAGAGAATGTTGGACTTCAGTATCTCACACTGAGATGAGAATACACTATATTGCCAAAAGTATTCACTCACCCCTCCAAATTAAGAAGAATTAAGTAGGTGATCCAAACACTTCCATGGCCACAGGTGTATAAAATTGCTCACCTAGGCATGCAGTTTTTCCAAACATTTGTGAAAGAATGGGTCACTCTCATGGTCGAGCAGCTGCATCCAAGCCATACATCACCAAGTGCAATGCAAAGCGTCAGATGCAGTGGTGTAAAGCACGCCGCCACTGGACTCTAGAGCAGTGGAGGTGCGTTCTCTGGATTGATGAATCGCACTTCTCCATATGGCAATCTGATGTAGGAGTTTGGGTTTGGTTGCCAGGAGAACGGTACTTGTCTTGCTGCATTGTGCCAAGTGTAAAGTTTGGTGAAGGGGGATTATGGTGTGGGGTTGTTTTTCAGGAGCTGGGCTTGGCCCCTTAGTTCCAGTGAAAGGAAATCTGAATGCTTTAGCATACCAAGACATTTTGGACAATTCCATGCTCCCATCTTTGTGGGAACAGTTTGGAGCTGGCCCCTTCCTCTTCCAACATGCACCAGTGCACAAAGCAAGGTCCATAAAGACATGGATGGCAGAGTTTGGTGTGGATGAACTTGACTGGCCTGAGTCCTGACCTCACCTGACCTCAACCTGATAGAACACCTTTGGGATGAATTAGAGCAGAGACTGAGAGCCAGGCCTTCTCGTCCAACATCAGAATGTGACCTCACAAATGCACTTGTGGAAGAATGGTCAAAAATCCCCATAAACACACACCTAAACCTTGTGGACAGCCTTCCCAGAAGAGTTGAAGCTGTTCTAGCTGCAAAGGGTGGACCAATGTCATATTGAACCCTATGGATTAGGAATGGGATGTCACTTAAGTTCATGTGTGAGTCAAGGAAGGTGAGCGAATACTTTTGGCAATATAGTGTAAATGGCCTTGCTAACAAGATGCTTGAGCCTCAAACAACTTCGTTTGGAATTACATGGAAGTTACACTGAAAACGTTTTGTAAAGGAAAAGAATGTCAGTATTCATTACATTTAAATGAAAAATATAAGCTAACCCTAGATTTTGGATAAATAGCAAGCTTTTTAAATTTGGCACCCCATACTATAGTGGCCAGTGAGAATTGAGTGTCGATTTATTAAATTGAATGCTATGTAGTTTTATTACTACATGTGTTATTTTTGTACCAATCTGTTACATGGACAAGGTAGACAAGGTACACTGTAGACTATTATCTAAATGTACTGTAATTGCAGCTATGCATTGTTCAGTATGAGTGCTTCATGTCTGCAGAGCCTTTCATGTCCTGACCATGTTGAAAGAGGATGTTCTAGAATGCTCGTTATACCTGGCTATCATGTTTTTCAGTTTCTTTTTCGTTTGTACTTGAATGAGGTAGCTAGTATTATCAGATGATATCATTAAGCTGATGCATCAGTTGGCCTCTAACATTGATTTTTCAGAAGGTTTCAGTATCTAAGATTCTACGTTTTTCAATAGATTTTGCCACTAAATACCATAATTCCATCTGTCCTAGATCATCATCTAAATTAAAAAGTGTTCATTTATGTACATTTGGCTTTGAATCTTATTTCAGTGTTTTCTTGACCTTGATTGGCATAGCTGGTGTGGAGGCGGTTTGTTGAATTAGGCTGATAAGGGCCAACAATGAAAGGGTGTGCTGTGGTACCAGGCAGCCCAAAATAAATAAGTCTTAAGATCAAGCCTCCACAAAGGGATATGCACCCTACAGGGAGAGTTGGGCATCTTGACTTGTTAATGAGGAGAAGAGAAAAACAGGTATAGCAAACTTAAACTACCACCACAAGGACAAAAATGGCTGTGGAGGATATTCTCTCTTTATTTCTCTTTATTCTTGCAAATGTATGTATTTTATTATTGTGAATTCCTTTCCTTATTCCTCCATTCCTTTCTATTTACTGTATGTTGTGTTTATTTCTCTATTTTCATATAACAGATGTATGGATTTATCTTGTTTCCAATTATTTAATTCCAGTGATACCTTACAATTGAGATCTGAACTGACGGAATGCAACTTATAATAAGTCATCTTATTGTGATCATGCTTTAACTCCTTACCTAATATTGTTAAATGGAGACATGAACATCATGTAGTGGTCTGATCCTAGTTTTGTTCTTTTTTAAGCTGCTAAGGACACCTGCTTTTGAGTGAATTTACTCATGTAGTACTGACTGTGTTTTGAGTTAATGTCTTTGAACTTTCAAGCCAGGAATGCACTAATCGGTTGTGTAACTGTACCTTGAGAGATCTTAACACAGATAGTACTACCTGGATTGTGTGTCAACTTTCTGGTTAGATTAAGCTCTTTCACCTTTACAAATTGTGTTGTTAGTGGACAGTAGTGAAACTAGTTAAACATGTCTGTGGACCTGAAATGGAACTTAAACCTAGTAAAACTGAAGATGCTGGCATGGCTGAACAGCTTGATTTCAGGCTTGATGTTGCTTTTATTGGTAACTTATCTTGCTCATTACACAAATTTGCTTCTCTTTTTTAACTTGTACATACAAGTTCGTCGTTTAGTTCTAAATTGTGTGCATTGCAGTTCCAAATGCAGACACCAAACTGAAAGCTAATCAAAGGACTACACATTAACAGCACTGCCAGGTGCACACAGTCAGTGCAACACGGGACCATTAAGAAACATTTTGGAGTCAGGTTGGCTCTTATGCTACTATGCTTTCCTAAATCTGGGGAATGTACAAAAAATCAATTTAACTTTGAACCTTTTTAGTAAATAATTTCAAAATAAGTTGGTTTGATGAGGATTGATGTACTTTAATGCTTTAAAAAGCTGTCTTCCCTGGTAGCAAATGCAGTTATATTTTTATCTTTTGGTACAATTTGTTTAGTCTTAAAGACACAAAAAAGTAAAACACTTAAATGAAATTGCTTAAATGAAAAACACAAGCCTGTCTCTACAAGAGAGCACTCACTTTTCAGCATCTTTCAGCAGTCAGTCAGTGATGTATGTGAAGGTGGCATTTTGTTCTCATTTATTGCATTGACTGTAGTAGAAAGAGAGTCTATCAACACATGAGGAGGGAGCAGATTTTAAGTGAAACCTCTAAGCAGTTTTTGTATTTTTTTGTGGAGATGAATTATGTAAAAGTGCAAACAAAATTCCAGAAACAGTAAATATGATTTAGCCCAACAAGCTGTATAGAAAAAGGGCTCCTGCATCAGCTGTGCCTTTCTGTACCTTGTTTGTGAAATAGACAGTATCAAGGAACATTTAAATAATTAGGATGTGCTAGCATTATAGTTAAGCTTTCCAGCATTTGATAGTAAGTTCATAAACAACACTAGACTTTAATGGTTGGGCTCAGATAGATTTGGTTTCCTGGGAACTGGGACAATAGCTTTTCTTTATGAAGAGCCAGTGCCCTATGTAGACAGACAGATCGAATAGCCTGTATGTGGGACTAAGCTCAATTCATTCTGCTCTGAAGTCCTTTGTATGAAGTTAAGTGAAAAATAGGCTGAGCTTGGTGGCCAGACCTAATGGGGTAAACCATGAAGTAAGCTCTGCATACTATGTTTGGAGGAAGGCTGGATTCACTAAAAACATCCCAGTATTAACTGATCCTGTCAGGCAATGTCAACTCAGTTTCTGTTTGTGCATTCATATACCAATCTGGTACTTTGTCATGTTGTCTTTGTTGATACAGCTACATCTTTAGTGATCTGAGTATTTAAATTTAAGGGTGGATAAAATGGGTGTTTTGCCAGTAAATAGGAAGCAAGCAACCAAATATGATGAATCAATAATTGACTGATGGAAACAAACCCCTTTTGAATTGGTCCTGGAACTCCTGCAATATGCTTACATATTTTGTATCAAAATGTTTACAGGACATTGAAATTCAATAATCATCAAAAACGTGTTGATGTGCATATTGAACAGCCTGCACAAAACAAGCAATGCTACCAAAAGTGTGCAAACTCAATAATCATCAAAAACGTGTTGATGTGCATATTGAACAGCCTGCACAAAACAAGCAATGCTACCAAAAGTGTGCAAACTCAATCTCCACAGCTCTTTAGGAATTTAAGTAGTTTAACTAAAACTTCTCTTTATTTTTACTCTGAATTTACTTCCTTTTGTTCATCTTCCATGTTGATTGAACAATCTACAATTCACTCTTAATTGCTCTACACCTACATGAATTTGGGTTGTGTTTAATGCAAATATTATGTATACAAGGACAAATGAGGGAATGCAAATAACATGTAAATGAGGCACCAGTGCATCAGCACTTGCTTTTTCTTCAACTGATCTTATACTGATGTTTCTTAAAATGATTCATGAGTTATGCTCAAATCACAGCTTGTTTTCATTTTATATGATTGTTTCAGACCTGGAATCAGACCCATGTCAGACCTGGTGTAGTTTAAGTCATTCAGGATCATCTAATCTGCACTCCTTTTGTATGCAACTTTGATATGGGTAACTGAAGGAATCCATACTGGCCATTATTTATCAATTTACTTGTGGTTTTGGTGAATATAGATTAATTAAAACATTTGATTACTTTTCCATTTGAAAAACCACCAGTTTAAGAAATCTGTATTGCCTTAGTGATCAACTTGTTAATCACAGTCAAACAGTTGGTGGTCACTCTCATAGACATTTAGCTGGTTGTCAACTGTAATGACATTAAACCAAGAATTAGCCTGGAATTCTTTATGCTCTTTCTGTCAGAATAACACTGACCAAAATTCAAAAAGCTCTCATTTTAGGTGTAATTGAAATAGACTGACTTCTTCCTCAACATGCATATAAAATCTAATGCCATGAACATGAATAACAGCTAGAGGTGACTTAAGAAGACTAGGCATGATCTTGGAGTCTTATGGACACGTAGCCACTTCTAGGTGCATAAAACTTCATTGCAATGGAAGTACAAAAGCAAGGCAAAGGCACCAGCACTATCAGTCATATGAGACATTGAGTATTACATTGATGAATTCAAATACAAGGACAGCTCAAGACAAACAAGGGTAAATTCAACCATGGCAACCCTACTATTTGTGTTGATATTGCTATTAAAAACCTAGCCACAGTTTAAACACAATGGACTTGACTGATGTCAGATCCAGATTTCAGTCATTTTCAAACTGGTTTTAGAAACCAGTATGAAGAATGTACTTAGAAAATTATTTAAAATATGTTTTATATACACTATGGCAGCCATAGTCTCCAAGAGGAATCATTTATGTAACCAACTGGATAAGACTCAGTTTGGATCCATGGTAAATTTGAGTTTGCATTTGTGCAGTGCTATAGCTCTCAGTCTTGTCTCAGTTATGGGTGGTGAACTTGCATTAATATGGGGCGTTACTGAGTCAGCATCTAAAGTGCAAACATACGTGAGTCATGCTTGGGACCTTTCATTGTAACTTGCGACCTTATTGTTTATACATTATTTATTAGTTTCATTTTTTTAAATTCAAAATATAAAGTAATATGCAAATTAAGATGTGCTGTAACTTTAAGAGGAGACCAGTAAAGAACCATTGTATACACAGAGATGTATTATTATAATTAATTAATTATTATTATATTATTATTTATTATAAATTATTAATTATTATTATTTAAAAGCAACGATGTCATTCAGATGGATTTACATTTCAGACAGGCAACAATATTGGAGCTTTGGGATTCTCAAAGTTAACAAGTTTATTTTTCAGTGAGATGATTAATGATAAATTAATGTGTTTATTAATTTATGTTAAATATCTGAATACATTTCTGTTTGCAATAGTCTTCTTCAAATAAAATGTCATCTTTTTCCTCCCTCATTCCACCAGCTCAGCAGCATCAGTAAAGCTATTAACTCCACTGAGACACCAGTAAAGGAAAAGCATGCCCGCCGTATCCTTGGAAGTTTTTTTTCAGATTCTTCACTCTGTTCTTATTCTTAGTTAAATAAGCACTGTGAATTTTCAGGGCCACATCTAATGAATATTATACGTTTCTGATAATGTTTGATGTATCTCTAGTTTTTGTTGTTATTGTGTGTCTATAATCCTTGACCGTGTTCAGGAATTATCCTGGGAACCCATCGGGAAAAGGGAGCATACACGTTCTGGTCCTATGCTATTGGTCTGCCCTTGTCCAGCAGTGCCATCCTCAGCTGGAAGTTTTGCCACGTTTTACATAAAGTTCTTCGTGATGGCCACCCTAATGCAAGTGTTTTCTGTTGTAATTATTTAGATTTTTATCCATTTCATGCATTTTGTTGGTGTCACAGTTGTCCTTCCCAAATTTAGATTTGTCTTAATATTGTGCATCATATTTTGACATTGACATTCATTGTAATCCAAGTACAAGTTCATTGTTAAACAATAATGTTTGCTGCTCATAGGAGGAATCCTGTATCCAATAAGTCATTATTTTTTCAGTAGCAAGCAATGTACTTCGTTAAAGTTAAGCGGTGAATTTTATAAAAATTCCAACTGGGGCCAGAATTTATAGGTTTCTAAAAGTACACAACTGGATGTGCCATCATTGGGAAAGATGAACATTTATGCTCTAAGAATGGCATTTTAGCTCCCATGCAGGGTATTGACAGCCCTATATTTTTCATTAGAGCTTACAAGACTGCATGAGACATTACAGTGACATTGCAGAGACTGGAATACTGTGGGTAAGTTAAATAATGGTTTGAGAACTCTCATCTAAATTATTGTTTAAACTGTAATTTCTTTTTTAAATGTATTTATCGTTTACTTATCATAATAGATGATAATATAACTAATCAATATGGTCTTTAGGCAAACCTCAGAGACAGATATGGATATGGACAACTTGTTGGTCAATATACCAAGCTTCTTTGCTCCAAGATGGAATTTCATACCAAGGTGAGAGGCTACTTTTAGTAGATTAGTTAACATTGTTCCTCATTAGCATTTTAAAGACAGAAGAGGAAAAGGGGAGTTGCGTCTTATTCATTAAATCTAATCACATTCTCCTGATTCATTTGTAATTTAAATGTGATTTTGAATATTTTTTCCAGATTTATTTACATAGTATAATTTGTGAAGAACATACATTTTGTTTTATATTTTCATAGTGTACATTGAAAAAATTACTTTATTTACTTATTCCTCATCACAATTTGCACTAGCACTTAAGTAAATGTTACTACTGTAATATCAAGTACAACTCACTTCCCAGTATCAAGTGAAATATACTTAAGACTAAACATATAATTTCTGAAAATATGAAGTAAATGTTACTTAATTGTACTTAAGTACAATCAGCAGTTCAAAAATCTGCAGTTCAAAAATCTGTTCAGTGTTACAATATAAGAGTAGATTAGCTAATAGAATGATGTGAAAGTCCTAGAGATCCAATGCAAATCCCATTCTGTTGATGGTTGGTTGGTTGGTTTGTATGTTTTTTGTAGCATCCAGAAATCCGATCCAACCTAGAAGTTTCCGATGAGGTCCTGGAGCGCACAGCAGGAACAGATATCAATAATGTGTATGTGCTATTCCATTTTGCTTATGTCATTGTGTCTGTGAAATATTTGTGAAGGGCAGAATGAATATGGGATTAGGCATAACTGAAATGAAATTTGAAATAAATCACAATTGCAAAGGCAGCTACACAGGTCGGTCTTATTAGGTTTAATAGTAATTAAAAGAAGATTCAGCAGTTGTGCGTGTGAATTTTGGAGTAGCAGAAGTCTACTTGCAGATTTACAAAAGTCCCATACTTCAGTCTTCATAATTACAACTCCACAATGATGCCAAACATGTAGAAACTACACTGGCACAGTATTAGAAAGTCTAAGTTAAGTGTCAAGGTGGCTCCCCATGAGAGTCCACTATTAGTTTTATGGATGTCCACATCGATGCAGCTTGCACATTAGAGTGTTCACACGAAGATTAATTCCAGCTTTATCTCGAGTACCACTCACAATTAACTACACACACATGGTCAACTATAACAACCTGAGACTGTGTGCAAAGCTAAGTACTGGATTTACCCCAGTAAGGTCTCTGCTCAGCTCTCCAACTATAAAAAGATGCACATGCAAAAATACCCTGCATATGCAACAACAACAAAAAAACAATAATTATGTATTGGTGGAGATAGAAGTGACAGCAGCAGACAGAACAGCAAGACATTGGAAATATTTGGCAGTGTTGAGGCTGTTGTCATCTTACTCAGCCAAAACATGGTGAGCGAGACTTGTTCCCCGAGCACCCTAATGTACTTCTGTGTAAGGCGACTAGAGCATTGGCACAGAGACAAAAAAACAAGGTTCATTTGAGGACCTGAAATATCTTGGAGCAAATAAAATGGTACCGGAGTTATTTAGTTATTTTAGTTATTCATAATAAGTATGAGCTACTCTTCAGCTCATCAACACCAGACTGGGCATGAGGTGTGAATAGATTGAATGTACAGAGTTAAAGGTAAAGCAGAAGTGTGCAGTCTGTCAAAGATTTTACATATTTTTAATAATTGTTACTGTAGTGTTTTCAACAAGGATGTTGATGACACCAAGATAAACCACAAGCGAAGACCCTGGAGTTTGGTTGCAGCGTTTACTTGCCTTCTGTAATGTAAAAACTGTAATGTCAGAAAATAAAACCAGTCTCAACACGGAGGATTACATACGTAACGCAAAAGTAAAAAAAAAAACTAAATTAAATTTGCATCTGTATAAACCATTAGTAACACTTATGACATTCCTGCCTGACAATTCAGCATGGATGGCATCTGATTATGCTTCCAAACCGCTATTTACCCATAGGTAGTTGCTTGCCAGTGGAAAACCGGAAGTACAGCACCGGAAACCGGCATACTTCTAAATAAGGCATACATAACCGATGAAATATTAATCTAAAAAATACGTAACTAACATTTTTACATTCTCTATTTAAACCAATAAACATACATATTTAGGGGGAAAGCCCTAAGGGTAGCACAGTTACTAGTCTGTCTTCATAGGAAAGTCTTTGTGTTGTTCATTCACAGGAATATCTCAGAAGTTTTTATTTCATTTACAATAGCTGCAATGTGTATGGGTAGTAACACTGTAGATAATGGAGTTGGCATAGGCCATGCTACCTGTTAAACCAGCTGGTAAAAGTTATGCTATGCTTTCCTGTCTCATTAGGAAAGCATAGCAGACATTGTGTACTCACTATGGAAAAATCGTTATACTCCTTTAGGATCAGATCCATTTAAGATGAAAAGCAAGTATGGAATCCATGATGATGCCTATAAATGGGTCACTTTGTTTCACAGTCACATTCAGTTACAACACAGAGTAGCACTGAATTATAATGCCACACTGCAGAGGCACGGAAGCCGCCTTGGGTGCTGTGTGCAGTTGCCTACACCACGCCTAAGCCTTCGGGAAAGAGAAGCACACATGGAAAGGGAGTAAAAATGAAACAAGACCTCAAATTTTAACGAATTAACTGACAGGCTTAATAAAAGGTGTTCATCATTGTGCAACTTCCTTTATGAACTGCTGCACAAGCAGTTGATACTGCTATGGTTGATGTATGGACATTTTCTAATGTGAAAATCACATTTAAATGAATTGCAGTGCTGCACTATTTATGTAAACTGTTTTTTCCAGAGGCAGTTATGGGAGGTTAAGTAATTCTTAAGAAAATCTTTTATAACTCTCTGATCAACAGTATTGTCTATATAGGCAATACATTCTTACACAGAGCACAAGCCAGTGTGAATTCTTATGCCACATCACTGTTGTTTTTTGCTTTTTTGTTATCACCATTGCTCTGAATGTTACATCTATTTAATCCTATCAGGTTGCAATAAGCTAAAAGCTTATTTGTATGGAAATAAAAATGCAAAAAAATAGAATTTTCAGACCACAGCTTTTTGACCAAAGTTGTCAATTGCAGGATTTTCATTGGAATGTTAATTTGGTATTGCAGCAGCAGGGTCACAACCTCAATTCAATGGCCAGATTCTTGTTGCTGCTCTGCTGCAGCCAGATAGACAATGATGTTGTGCTGTGTGGGCGGCATTGTAGAAAACATTCTCAGTAGACCAATAAGTGATAATCGTCAGTGTCTTTTTTTTTTTGACAGACCGTTAAAGAAAGCAAAATTACTTCTAACTCAAACTTGTTTGTCTGAGCATCTGTTAGTGATAAATAATGAAAATTTTCTTGGCTTGAGTGATTATTGAAGATTTTGTCTTTGATTTCAGCAATTACAACAGTATGTCTATCTGTAGAGCACTGGGTCCTTAAGATAAATACTGAAACTCTACATTCCAAAACCTTGTATCTCTTATGACTGCTGTGTGTGTAGTGCAAACTGTGCACACCAACATTTCTAGCACTGTTAATTTTCTAATCGCAATATGGGATCCCTTAATAACTCTAAACATAGTAAGATAGTTTGCACCAGGTTTGCTAGCTCTAGCATCTATCAATTGTAGAAGCAAACAGGCCACAACCAGGCAAATCAGTGCAAAATTCAATATCCCCTAATGGTCCACGTTTTGGACTTTGTCTTGAAAGGGAAGTTAAAGACCCTTAATCTCATTGAGCATCTTTTGCGATGTATTGTTTTTCGCTAGTTAAGAATATGTATTTACAAATCTAATTTTGCTTAATGATTAATAATGTATGTGTTCTTTTTGCTATTTTGCTAGTCTTCAAAATACATTGAATTACATTTTTCAGTTAAGTATCATAAAGTTAAAGCATTATGAAATTGAAAATACCCCAAATGTTGATTAGAAATGTTAAAAGGTAATGAGACTTGAGATCTTGAGAAGGTCCACAGTGTTCTGTGAGCTGCAGTGATGCTAATTTTCTATAGATGTTCAGCTGATATTTACATATTATCATACAATTGGTTGAATGATTAGGTTTTGCATTTGACCGTTTTTGTTGCACTAAACTATTCATGTTTCCAAAAGACAACAGAATGCTTTGCTTAACTGGTTACACTTGTTCCATGCGAACTATTTCTAAGTCACATAAGCTTCATACATCATTGCCCAAAAAAAAAAAAAAGAAAAGTTCACAATGTGTTAAGGAACATAATGGTGCGTATTTGATTTGAATTCTAAAAATGGCAGTCACAATCAGGTTAACAAAATGCACATTTATAGTGTGTATGAGCTGCTTGACTGATTCATAAGGCTGTCTTTGTTTTCTGTACTCAGGTTCCAGCTGACTGTTGAGGTATTTGATTACATGGATGTAGAGCTTCGGCTTGCCGAGGCAGGTGAGTGTTCTTTTTACTATATTTTAACAATCAAGTCTCCTTGACCCACTCCAAGCTTTGAAAACCTGTTGGATGGGAAATTATTCATCTTAAGTGCTCTTCATTCCAGACTTGACCAATTAAATTAAGCAAAACCAATACTTCTGTACTTTTATCATTATTTAACTAACTGACTGATTATTGTATATATTTTATTACACAATGCTCTTTATATGTTATGTAAAAAAAAAAAAAAAAGCTATGGTAGAATAGATGATGCCGTTGCCCCATAGCACAACACTGTTACATTCACATGGGCATGTGGTTTATCCACTCCCAGTGTTGTTACTCTCTGCCTACTACATACTATATACTCATACTCCCATAAAAAATAGAATTCCTAAAATGTCTTGGAAAATTCTCAGTCATCCAGTGACTTTACAGTTTTAAGTTGTCTGCCTAATTTGTAATCTAAATTGCTGAGCCAATTCAGAATCAGAATCACTTTATTCCGCCAAGTATGTTGCACATACGAGGAACTTTCCTTGGTGAGAGCTCACATGTATGACATACACAAGCACACAAGACTGTTACAATAACACAGTAGAAATATGAAATACAATAAATATATGTTGGGTATGTATAAGAGCCTGTGTGTATTTATCTATATGTATATATATATATATATATATATGAATATTATGTATGTGTGAATAAGTGGCTGTAGATATTATTTACAATTTACAATTACAATAACTTACTATACAGAATAGTGCAAGTGGCAGCAGTGTTGGTCAGTGCAGTGAGTTCTGTGCATATTGAGTTTAGCGATCAGAAATACAGTTCAGTTGAGGTGCAGGATGTCACTGTGGTGAGCACTGTGGTTGAGGAGAGCTACAGCTCTGGGGAAGAAGCTGTTGGCGTGTCGTGTTGTGCTGGTTCTGATGGACCTGAGTCTTTTACCAGAGGGGAGGGTCTCGAGATGTGATGTCCAGGATGAGAGGGGTCAGCTCTGATTTTGCCAGCACGCTTCCTCACCCTGCTGGTGTAGATGTCCTGAAGCGTTGTCAGGTTACATCCGATGATCCTCTCTGCTGTCCTGATGATGCGCTGCAGTTTGGCTCGTTCCTGTGAGGTGGAGGAACCAAACAAGATGGTGAGGATGTGAAGATGGATTCGATGATGGCTCTGTAGAACTGGATCATCAGAGTCTGTGGCAGGTTGAATTTCTTCAGCTGTCTCAAGAAGAAAATTCTTTGCTGGGCTTTCTTTGCTATGGAGACCGTGCTCCTCTCCCACTTCAGGTCCTTGGATATGATGGTACCCAGGAACTTGAGTGATTCCACAGTGGAAACTGCAGAGCCATTGATGCTGAGGGGGGGGAGGGAGTGGGGGCTGCGTCTGAAGTCAACCTCCATCTCTACAGTCTTCTGTGTGTTGAGCAGCAGGTGGTTGCTGCTGCACCAGGAGACCAACTGTTCGACTTCCTGTCTGTAGGCAGACTCGTTACCATTAGTTATGAGGCCTACCACAGTGAGATCGTCAGCAAACTTCAGGATCTTCACAGTTGGTTCCCTGGAGACACAGTCGTTGGTGTAGAGACTGAAGAGTAGGGGTGAGAGCACGCAGCCTTGCGGCACTCCAGTGCTGAGGGTCCGGAGGTCCGATGAGTGTTTTCCTAGCCGCACCTGCTGTCTCCTGTCTGTTAGAAAGTCCATAATCCACCTGCACATGGAATCTGGCACTGACAGCTGGGACAGCTTGACTCCCAGGAGCTGCGGCATCACTGTGTTAAATGCCGAGCTGAAGTCCACAACCAGAACTCTAGCGTAGTTAGAGTTAACTGCATCCTCGACAGATCTGTTAGCTCTGTATGCGAACTGCAGGGGGTCCAGCAGAGGGCCTGTAATGGCTTTCAGGTGGGATAGGACCAAGCGTTCAAAGACCTTCATGACTATGGAAGTCAGAGCTACTGGTCTGTAGTCATTAAGTCCGGAGATGGTGGATTTCTTGGGAATTGGAATGATGGTGGAGGTTTTGAAACAGGCGGGAACAGAGCAGAGTTCCAGTGATCTGTTGAAGATCTTGGTGAAGACTGGTGCTAACTGGTCACTGCAGTGCCTTAGGGTGGATGGAGAGACTGAGTCAGGCCCTGGAGCTTTCCTCACCTTCTGTCTACTGAAGAGCCTTTGAACATCTTCCAGATTGATGGAGAAGTGTGCAGGGGGCAGAGGTGAGAGAACCTGGGTGGGGGGGGAGGTTGACTGAATGGGGCAGACAGCCTGAAGATTGTCCTTTGATGGCTCAAATCTGCAGTAGAATTCATTCAGGTCGTTGGTGAGCCGGCGGTCTTTAATCAGGAGTGGGGTCTTTCTCACCTTGTGATTGGTGATCTGCTCCAGGGCTGTCCAGGCTGAAGATGGGCCATTAGCAGCATAATCTGCATAATCATAAACACACCCAAAAAGTGTACACACAAGAGTAGTCAATGGGAATTAGCAAAGTCCAAAACTGATAGACAACCTGTACAGATTTGTTCAATTAGGGTTGCTTTCAGTAATTTTTCAGACAAGGTCAGATTAATTGAGTGCAAAGGATCCAACCCCTTTAAATAATGAATTCATCTGGATTACATGTCATGGATTAAAAATCATATTTTATTTTAAAAGACTGACCCTTAAAATGAATATTGTTTTTACATAAAAAGATTCTGTGATTGCGTAAGAAGATAAAAAAAAAAATCTAAATCTGTGCTATGGATGCTCCAAGTGATGAGGACATAGTTGGTTTGCAGTCCTGGTCAGCTGTGTGCAAATGTTTGACTGGTAGTGTATAGCAAAAGGCATCCTATAGAAATGTTCTGTACTTCTGTCTTATTTGTATTGGTAATAAAGGTCATTTGAAATGACAGTTTATGCTGTCTGTTTTTTTTTCACAGTTCTACGACAGCTCAATACTTCTATTGCAATCTCAACTTTGACAGCAGGCCAGTGTAAACTAGCTCCACTTATCCAGGTTGTCCAGGACTGTAGTCACTTGTACCATTACACTGTCAAGCTGCTGTTCAAGTTACATGCCTGTGAGTCTCTTTTCATCATTTCTGCATTAAGGTTAATAATAATGCTAAAATGTTAAATATATAGAATATGACTTGCAATAAATTAAATAGTTGTCTTTTTTGTTTTATATTTGCTAGTGTTTTTATGCTGTTTTTTTTGTTTTTGAGTTATCCCAGTGCCCTCTACTGGTTGTGGTCAGTGAAGTACATTTATGTGTTTGTTCATGTTGTTGACCTCAGGTTTACCAGCTGACACACTACAGGGTCATCGTGAACGCTTCCATGATCAGTTCCACAGGTAAATATCATCATAGCAAAGAGCCCCTGGCATATAGTAATGTGCTATTTTTCAACCAAGTATATCCTAGATTAATACTGTATTGTGATTTGATATTTTGTCTAAATATATATTGAACCACCAACTAAAAAAGCAAATTAATGTACAGGATGGAAATTATCATTATCATGTTTCATCTCAGATGAATAGGATTTTTCATGAAATGGTTCATTTCTTTTCTTGATGGGAAAACAGGTATTCTCAGGCATTGTTTACATATCTAAGTATGAAAAATATTAATGGAGAGTCAGTCAACTGAAGCGCATGTGATTAGCTTCTTAGTTGGAATTAGCTTTATATACTTAGCTTCTTAGTTGGAAAGGCTATATATACTTTTTAGTTTATTTTTTCCTCCATACCTCTAACTGTCCATTTTGTCATCCCATTGTGATTATGGAGACTTTAAATGAAACCACACTGAAATATATTTACATTTATATTCTTAATAATATTACTGTTGTCATGACAAAGTATTTAAAAAGCACTGGCAGATCCTATTGGCTTCCTGTCACAGGCTATGCCATACTTGGGCAGTATTGGAGCCATAAGTACTGGTAAAACACATGCTGCAAAGAAACTGCTTGTAAATGTCTGTAGTAGTGATTTGATGTATATAAAATCATGTGAAACAGTAGGACAAAAATCAGATGACGAATAAGTTGGATTAAAAGAAATCCTCTTAAAAGAAAACACTTTAAATGATAAGCAATCATGTAACCAGTAAGGAGACTGAGACTGAGAACAGATATTTTAAGAGCCTTTCCAAAATATATAAACTTTCTCAAAATAATTTGTAAAAATCTAATCTGAATCTTTCTTATTCTTTTTCAGTCTCAAAACATTTTTTAATAAAGCAAGAGACATGCTGTACTTCAAAAGGCTCATACAGATTCCAAGGCTGCCTGATGTAAGTCCTGAAAACCTTTTGGGAAAACCACCTGTTTGCTTGATTTCACCCTCTATAAGGGCAAGATGGCTCAACACACCTAGACTTGAATCATGAATTTCATAATATTATAGTAAATGTTGGCCTAATTTGTGTGTAGCCACTGAAATTCAATGCAACATTCAGAAACCAACATGCAAGATCATACAACGGCATTCAAAGTTTTGGGCAGTCAAAATTTTTGCTACTATGAATAAGTGAGTACAAGATGAACTCCAAAAGACATAAAGTTAAAGATACATTTTAAGCAAGGTTATTGTACAATTTTTATTTTGTACAATGTTAAGAATTAAAAAGAATAAAAGAAGGAACACAATGTAAAACTTGGGGAAGTCCAAGAAATTGGAGCCATCTTATAGCGTTTACCAAGATCTCATACCTCTGACCTGTAAGGACTATGGATTTCATCCATCCATACATCCATCCAGCTCTGCTTATCTGGATCTGGGTCGCAGTGGAAACAGCTTTTCCAGGGGGATACCACTGCATTCGCAGAACAGATAGATAATCTCTCTAGAATGTCCTGGGTCTTCCCCGGTTTCTTCTCCCAGGAACACCTCACAAGCAAGGCGTCTAGGGGACACCCAGGCCTAAACCACTAAACCACCTCAGCTGGCTCCTCTCTATATATCTCTACTCCCAGATGACTGATCACTCTCCCTTAGAGATAGCGTGAGGAGTTCGAAGATATTTTTGGAGAAAAAGGGTGCAGAAATTCATGAAAAGAACATCTCTCCTTCAGCATGGTTGTGGATTGATCATGTTTGGTCTTGTGTTACACCCAGCAGCACAGGAAATATTTCACTTTTAGAGGGAAGAATGGATTCATTTATATATCAGCAAAGATCACATAGTCTATAAAAACCTGAAGATGAAGTGAGGATGGTTTCTGCAACAGGATGACACCAAACACCTCAAGAGGTGCAATCTGAAGGTTTTGCAATGGTTGACATTCATCAGAAATGTCCTGACCTTTATCAAAAATCAGTGGATAGTCCTCAAGAGAATAATACATTAAAGACAGCAAAGAATGTCGCAGAACTAGAAACTGTTTGCAAGGAAGAATGGGCCTTGGCATGCCCTCAAGAATTGAGACACTGTCTATAGAAATTATCTTTTGCTTTCGGCCCTTTTCCTTTATTTTGAAACTGGAATATATACATTTTGAGAAGTTCTTAACATATTAAATATATGTGTCAACTTTTACCAAGTGAGCAAGAAAATTATATTTCCAAAAGGCCCAATATGCCCATTTTCCCAAGAAGTATATCTTTATAAATCCCAGTTTTGGGCACGAGTTTGCTAATGCAAGTTATGTATGTTTCATGTACACCAATTCTGATGTTTTCTTATTCTTTCCTTTGAATATTTATTTAATCTACTACCATAGCGAAAGTAGATGAGATACAGAAAACCGCTGTTTTATCTACCTTCAATCTGTACTTGCTTGTATGTCTGGATCAGCAGGTTCTACAGGATCTTCGCTTTGTTGTTTTCCATGACTCTCTGTTGCTACTTCCATTATGATTTGGGGTTGTCCAGCCCATAAGCCTTGCACACGTCCCTGTTTATGATCCCTGCTATTGTGTCTCAGTCTATGCCTTTCCCTCCAGTCTCTTTGATCCTGCGTCTAGGTATTGTATTGTCTCAAGGGAACTTCTGAATCTTGTGTGGTGTGATGCAACCTTGTTTCCATTGACCTAGTGTTCTAAAGCCTCTGTAATGCCATTTAATAGTGCAGTTCCCAGCCATTGGTGAGATTATCTTATGTCACCCACCTTGATAGAGGCCTATCATGCCATGGCATCTCCTCTGCTTCCATGGTATCAATATCTCTCACCTCTTTGAAGCACACTTTCATCAGATGTTCTGTGTCTCATGCTGGTCTTGATGTCTGCAGTGTCCAGTTCTTCTTATGACCAACATATTGTACTAACTAATGACGCAAGGAAAATGTGTTTATGACTTTGATCTTATTCCTATTTAACTGGCACTTGAGGACTTGCGTTTCCCTGTAGAGGTACTTGCATGTTGGTGAATGAAGACTCTTCAGGGCTTTTGATTATCCAGCTCTCTGCCATTGAGCCATATCCGTCACTAACTGGTACATTTTTTTTCTTTCAGCTTTGTGACTAGTGTTTTTGACTTTTGACTCTTTCTATCTCTCTCTCTGTCTGGCTCCAGTCACCTCCAAACTTCCTCCGTGCCTCGGCCCTAGCAGAGCATGTGAAGCCAATGGTTGTCATCCCAGACAACGATGAACCTGAGGAGCAGGAAGAGGATGATCCTGAACCACTAATAGATGTCAGTGAGGCTGCCTCAGCCAGTATGGCCCCTCAGCCACAGGTAAGTATTTTCAACCTATAAAAACACAGTTTGAGAAGTTTTGTTCAAACGTTTGGCTTTAGTTTTTGTCAGTATCAACAGCCAGATTTGAGAGTGACTTATTTTTATCCCTGAGACTTGATATATAGTTAATGGTAATAGAGGCTTATCATTGTAATAAATAAGATTGATTTGCTTTTTTGAGTATACTTTGTACATATTCCAGAAAATCAAGGTATTTCTTTCTTTTCTTTTATGACAGGTTGATATTTTTGATCAGGCATTTGGGCCACCTAATAATGGTTTTGATGACAGGTACAAAAAAATTCTAATTTTCTCTTTAGGTTAGATAACCTTTCATTTCTTCTATACAATGGGGTATTATTTTTAATTCGCCATAGGGACCTGCAGATTAACAGTCTGAAACAAGAAATTGAGCTTCTGCGAGCTGAACTTGAGAGGATCAAAGCTGAGGTAAGAAATAGTCCTGGCTTTCAAAAGTAATTGTATAATACATTCTGAAGCAATCTTTATACAAATTTAGTGTTTGCTTATATAGAAGGCAAATCATATATAGGCATGGGCCTAATGACATGAACAGAACACCTTCCTAGAGTCCAGTCTTGAAATTACAAGGGACTGAAACAGCAACTGATTAGCCTTTATAGGGGGGGGGGGGCTCTAAATCCTCCTGATGCTGCACAGAGTAAACCTACTGAGCAGAGAATGGAAGTTGGGTGTCCAGGTGCCAAGGTTTTGTGCATTTTATGGATAGCAAGAACAGGGAATTGTCATAGATGACTGCCTACACCCTGATCTGGCATTCAGCTTTAGGGACAGTGATGGACAGCCATCCATAATGAGATTTCAGCTGGGCATGCTGAAATTTGAATCAATGTCTAATTTTAATCTTCTCCTTACCTCCATTTTTAGTGTTGTCAGCATATCTGTGGTAGGAGAAGCCATTTGTGGATATTACCTCATCTACAGAGTAGTAATAGAAAGAATGGAATTGGACAAATGGGTTGCTAGCTTGTAGTAGCTGCAGAATGTGTTCTAGAGCGAGAAGACCAGGGAGTTGGAATGATGAAAGCTATTGGGAATTGTGGACAAAGGAGGAACGGATTGATTGTCACTTTCTTTGGGAAGAATTTTAGCAGGACCAATGTGTGGTGGGAATGGGAGCTGACATGGATCCAGTACAGATGTTTCCAATTTTTTTTATAGAAGGAATTTAAAACAACTGTGTCAAATTGAGATGAGATGTAGGACTTTGTACAATAGCAGATCATGTTGTGATCCATCATTTCACGTTTGCTCTTAATTCTATATGGTTGCTATGAAGCACCTCAAACAATGTCACAAAATTGAAAAATATTATAAAAAAATATTATCTACAAATGAGACATAAGCAGGATTCAATTAAAAACATCTCTAATAGTAGTGTAATATAGTCTTGGTCATTATTTATAATGCCAGACAAAGTAAGCTTTTTAAAAGTCCTCACCCCCAGAGTCTCCGATAAGCACACCACATTTTTGTACCAACAGCATCAGAGAATATTAGCATCCAACAGCATCAGAGAACACTGACTCAGCCGCTACAATTTCCAGTAGCCACAATTTTTTTTTGTTTTTTAATTTAAATCCATCATATTTATATTTAACACTGGTGTCCAATGGCATTCTATAGTTTGTGCGTGAATGTTTTTTAGAACCACATTTCAGTCTGAAATTCCTGATTTAGAAAATTGTCACACTGGGACTGAATTTAATACAGCTCATAGCTGAACTGTAAATTGCTTTCCTAACACAATTATGAATATAGACCTTAGTGAGGGGGAAAAATGTATATCTTCATCTATTGAAGTAATTCTTTATCCATTTCTCCCCACTTTTTCATGGCTTTTTTTTTTTTTTTTAGACCCATCAACCCTTTAAAACAAAAAAAGCAAAATTAAGAAGTTTAGTGTTGGGTACATGTTGATGTAGTAAATGAACCCAGTGCTTGTTCATGTTCCATGTCTTCAGAGATCTTATTTACATCTTATTATCGCTGTCTCTAGCTGTAGTGGTGCTTTCTACCCGTCTTGCAGGCACAACGCTACATCACTCAGTTGAAGTCTCAGATCAACAGTCTAGAGGCTGAGCTCGAGGAGCAGAGAGCACAGAAGCAGCGTGCGCTGGTAGAGAATGAACAGCTGCGCATGGAGCTGGAGGCCACACAACGTCGCAATGCAGAACACGAGAACACGCAAGCTACATTTGTGGAGGCAGAGAGTGAGTTCATACATGCCATTAACTGAAATACACAGTCTTGCTGCAACATAGAAATCCAAGAAAGCACAATCGTGATCACTGCATTTCCCTGTAGAAAAGGCCCAGGCTACAGAGTTGCGCTATAACAAGCTGAAGGAGAAACATGCAGAGCTGGTAGCTAACCATGCAGAACTCCTTAGGAAGGTACGGCCATATTTAATATGTTCTGTATGTGTGTGGATAGAGGGGCATGCCTAAAAGTGTTCTCTGTAACTTGCAGAGTGCAGATACAGTGAAGATGCTATCAGCCACTCAGCAGACTCAGGAGGAGGTTGCCAGAACAAAGCAACAGTTGGCCTTTGAGGTGGAGAGAGTCAAACAGGAGTCTGACATGAAGGTCTCTCTCTCTCTCTTTTGTGTGATCTGTTACTCTTCCTCTTTTTCTGTATTTTTCTCTCAATCTCATTTCTCTTGCACACATACACACAAACACATGCGCGCATGCACTCACACAAACATGTACACACATTGTAGTCCACTCACTTAAAATAATGTGAGTGTTCAAATCATCTCAGAGCTAGCTATTCCTGTTATTCATTAAAACATTGTCATCATGCATTATGCCCATTTGAATTTCATGTTTAGTTGGAGGAACAAAAGTTTGAATTGGATAAACTGAGGCGAGAGGTGGAGGAGAAGAACGCGGAGGTTCTGCGAATAAAGGGTACATTACAGACATGTGAAAAGGTGTGTATCTGTATCGGTGTGTATGTGAGCAAAATCAAATGGCCTTATGGATGCGTGTTTACAAGTCTGCTTCTCATCACATGCAGGCCAGTGACCAGCTGAATACTTCCATGAGTTCACTACAGGCAGAAAAGGAACGTCTAATGCGTTGTGTGAGTGAGAAGGAGGCTGAACTGTCCTCCCTCAGGCAGGTAGCACAGTTGAAGGAGTCCTCCCTCCAGCAGGAGAGAGACAGGAGCACCAAAGAACTGGGAGATCTCCAAGGAAGACTTAAAGAGAAGGTGGGTATCCCACCCAGGACAGAGTTGACCACTTAAATCTTCCCCAGTCGGTGGTTTTAATACTATATTCAATTTAGGACTATTCATTCATAAGTTGTATACTGTGAGCTGCACAGTAGAGCAAAATTGAGGATGGAGGCCTGTGTTACAGATCCCTTCACAAATATTGTTATATGCACACTACAATTAACACTGCATTGAAAATATAGGGCTATAAGACATAAGGCATATATATAAGGCACAGTTGTAACTGAATTAACTTAAATATTAAATTGGTCAGACTCTCAAAAGTGTCAAAGTAGACTGGTTTATTAGTACTATATAATCCTCCACTCAGCCCTAATTTTTTAATTCCCTACTCTGCCAACAATAGTTTTGTAGATACCAGACCTCAGAATGACAGACTAATCTTATAAAACTCTCTGTCCCCAAATGTTACAAACTATACGTTCGTAATATAACATTACATCATATATGCTTTTAAAGCATTTGGCAGATAGTCTTGTCTTATCTAGAGTGATTTACACATTTATCAGTAATATTTTGTTTGCCCTTGGGAATCAAATCTATGATTTTGGTGTTTGTGAGCACCTTCTGCTCTTCCTATATTTTGTGGCGTGAGGTTCATGTCATGAGTCAGGGAGTGGCAGCAGAGAGAAAGAGCCGTGAATTAGACATTTATTTAGGTGAACAGACACTAGTGCATACGACGACACAAGTACAAAATGAAGACTAGCACTGACAATGTATGGACCAACAATGGAGAGAAAACATGTTTTATATACACCAACAGGTTTATATACGCTATATTGCCAAAAGTATTCACTCACCCATCCAAATTATCAGGTGCTCCAATCACTTCCATGGCCACAGTTTATAAAATTAAGCACCTAGGCATGCAGACTTTTTTTTACTAACATTTGTGAAAGAATGGGTCACTCTCAGGTGCTCAGTGAATTCCAGCGTGGAACTGTGATAGGATGCCAACAAATCCAGTCGTGAAATTTCCTCCCTCCTAAATATTCCACAGTCAGCTGTCAGCTGTATTATAAGAAAATGGAAGTGTTTGGGAATGACAGCAACTCAGCCATGAAGTGATAGGCCACGTAAACTGACGGAGCGGGGTCAGCAGATGCTGAAGCGCATAGCGCGAAGAGGTCGCCAACTTTCTGCAGAGTCAATCACTACAGACATCCAAACTTCATGTGGCCTTCAGATTAGCTCAAGAACAGTGCGCAGAGAGCTTCATGGAATGGGTTTCCATGGTCGAGCAGCAGCCATACTTGACCAAGTGTAATCCAAATCGTCGGATGCAGTGGTGTAAAGCATGATAGACCAGACCACTGAGCACAAATGAGGGAAAAAAAGGGGGAATGTGCCATTATTTGACCCTCTTCCTATATTCATTAAAAAAAATTAAATATTTTCACTGTGGAATCTGTAGCAGTTTATTTATATATATATATAACAGCTAGCTATCTTTAAAGATCAAAGCCATAAGCACATTTATTTATTTAAAGTGATAAAGTACCATCATAAGAAGTTTCTAAGCTGTTGCATGTTTCTCTCTCTCTCTCTCGTGTGTGTGTGTGTGTGTGTGTGCGTGTGGATTTCTAGCATAGTCGCGAGGAGCAGTTGCTGAAAAAGCTGTTGGAGGAGCAGTTTGCTCTGCTGCAGGGCACAGTGGCTGAGGCAGAATTGATCATTCAGGACGCCGTGGCCAAGCTGGATGACCCTCTACATATCCGCTGCACCAGTTCCCCAGGTATTGGAGACATGCACATATCATACGACTTTAACAATCGTCATGCTTTGTCTAGCTTGTTGTTTCATGTGATGAAAGCTTCCATGCTGAAATTTTGTGAAAATTTAATCTAATGCACCAGTCATCTTAGGTGAGCTTTCTTTGTGTGGGCTCTCTGTATATAAAGGTAGCACATTGACTCTGTCCTGTTATTTATGTACCCCCCACCCCTTTGATATGGTATTAGATATTTAAATTAGATTAGCTTTAGATATTAGATTAGATATTAGCTTTGTTTTTTTATTGTTTTTGATTTGATGAACAAGAATAAAGTTGGCATACCTGCAGCACTGATTTTGTACCTATGAAAGAGGATAATGCTAAGCTTTATGAAAAAAGGGTACATAACATTTTCTGCCTTCCCTGTCTCATCTTCTCTCCTAGATTACCTGGTTAGCCGTGCAGAATCCACACTTGTCTCCATTGATAAAGTTCACACTGGCCAAACACATTATTTGAAGAATCTGGAAGGTGTTTTTTTTAGTTCATTTATACTCTCCTACTGTATGGATTTTGGCAGTTGTGTGCTTGTATTATTGAAATTATCTGTGCATCAGTACAGGAACTGACTTCCCTTAAGTTGCCTTCTCTGTGTTTTGCTCACTTTTGCTTCTCTTCTGCTACTGTCTTCTCCAGATGCTGGGCCGCTGTTACGAGCTCTCGCACAGTTTTCTCATCTTACTGCTGATACCATTATCAATGGGAGTGCAACAGCACACATGGCACCTACTGATCATGCTGACCGTAAGACTTGATTGCAACGTTATGACTATTATTAGCTGCATATAACTGAGTGATCATTCTGATTATGTTATATGGTTGTGTGCAGGGTTGACAGAGAATTGCAGAGAGTGTGCAACTCAAACTTTGCACTTCCTACAAGAGCTGAAGTCTAAAGCTTCCATAAAGAATGCAGATCCTGCCTCTATTCGTGTAATAGTGCAGAAGATCCTCCGAACTGCACAGGTGAAATAGAAATGATCAGAACAAAGCAAGAAACCATCACAGCAACAGATGAATGCTTCATATCGAAATACTTTTACCTCTTCCACATTCGCTTTGATTTTAATGGACGTTAAAAAAAAAAGCAGTAGGGTCTTATGTGGCTTTCAGACCAATAGTTACCTGTTAAATGTTCCATTCTTCAGTTCATTAAACTGTACACAGATTCTTCTTCTCTTAAATTAGTTTTTACTGTTGTTTCTCCCTGCTTGTCTCAGGATCTGAGGCCTAAAGGGATGGATGTCGGAAAGGATGAGCTTGGAGACATGGTGGACAAAGAGATGGCTGCCACCTCCGCTGCCATAGAAGCAGCTGTGAGGAGGATTGATGTAAGTTTGATGATTGAGGAGAGTACACGGGATAATTGCATTATTGAACCCCTCACGTTTGCAGGCTTTCCACAAGTTTTGTGCTTACATTGAACACTGGTCTCCCTCTATTTCTGTCAAAGTAAATGGGTGGATGTGTTGAGTTCATAATAAAAGTGAAATTAAGACTATCAATACATGTTCAATTTTCCATAATGACCGAACTAACAATTAACATTGAATACTATATTGATTCTTAACATTAGCATGTTTGGGTACAATTCAACGATTTTAAGTTGTGTTAAATAACACATAATATCTGTAATATACAGTTATAACATCATAAAAGTACCAGATGCTGTTTCATAAGTAGTCTTACATGTTGCATGCATGTTATATTGCCAGCCACAGACAATTCTCTGTGCCAAATTGACATTAGCTTCAGCAGAAGCTTTGCTGTAGCAATGTTATGATATTATGATAATCTTTTTATAGTCAAAGTAAGTATGCCAGACTTGTAACACAAACTTGAGAGCCACAAGTCAATTATTATAGAATCATAATTGATGTGATTATCAGTTAAATTATATTTTTTATCAATTAATATTTTGATAGAAGTAATTAAGTAGTTTTTATAATGGTTCTTAAAGTTTAGAATGCATAATTATGCAGATTACTGTGTTGGTGCTAAGCATATCCACTTATTTAAATCTGTTCTTATTAAATAAAATTTGTCATTCATGGTCTGTAGTAGTTAGAACACACTCACACACACAAAAGAACAAATTAAAAGGAGGAAACGTGATGGTGTTGGGAACTTTCATCTGAGATTTGAAACAGAGAAGAACAAGAAGAAGTATTGAGAAGTATTGTGGGATTGAATTACAGAGTAGCAGTGATGATGCTTCAAATGTGGCTAGTCTGGTTTTAGGGTTCACCAGTAGACCAGTACCAGGAGACCTTGTTGTGAGATAGTGATTACAGGAACACACACGTGCTGGTTATGTTGTTCACGTAATGTGAATGTGGTATGAAATGTTGGTAGAATGCTCTAATTATGTCACTGCTTGTGTTGATGTTCTAATCAAGGCAAGGTAAGTTTATTTGTGTAGCATCTGCATCTGCATCTAAGGCATCCATCCCTGTACTGGGCCAGATGGGCATATCTGCATCTGCATCTAAGGCATCCATCCCTGTACTGGGCCAGATGGGCATGGTAGGCCCTGGCATGGCCAATGAGGGATTCCTTTGCAAGCACTCAAGTTAACAGATTTATTTATTTATCGCAGATTTATTAGCACACGTTTCAGGCGTAAACTGTAAAGCATTGAAAGCCTAAGAAATTTAGAGTGAGAATATATAAAGCTGTTTTGTGGCAACAAGCGTTATAAAAAGCACTAGATAAATAAATGTATAAACAAAAATAAATAAACTAGCACTGTTATTAGTGATGTCTGTTGAAGAATAATTGCAAGGCTATCACGACGTTAGAAAAGGACAGCAGAATTATGGAAAATGTTCGTTTTCTTGCAAAATGAAGAGACAGGGAAACTGAAATTACGTTCAATGAGTTCTGTAAGGAGGTGATTTACAACTGGTATATCAAAATCACTAATCTAAATGCTTTCTACGCCAGTGGTACAAAACATGTCCAGGGTATGTGCTTATGTGAGAATTAAAAGTATAAAATTGAAATATAAACGTAAGAGTTGACAGCACGTACATTAAAATATCCAAGTGAAATTACAGAACACATTTATTCTAGTAAATATATATGTATTTATGCAAATGTATTCTAATAACAATCTTTTGAAATTCTCTGACAATAGGAGATGATGAGTCAGAACAGACGAGATACTAAAGGAGTCAAGCTAGAAGTAAATGAGAGGTAAATTAAAATTGTATTTGCATTGCATTTATTAAATCATCCGTTTGTGCAATATGTATGAATAATAACATTTACACAGTGCTGTAAAGTTTTACCTCTGACTAAAATCATGCGGACATTCTGCAATATCATTTATTTTTAGAATCCTGTATAGCTGCACTGACCTTATGAAGGTAAGATGGAAGTTTTAAACATTAAGTTTCACTTAATTTGGCTATTGAAAAATCTATAATAAATAAAAATAAAGAATCTATTTTCTCTAAAAGTGCTTTTCTCTTATGTCTTTTCATGTCCCTCATTCATTTATTCTTCCTTCATGTGACCTTGGTTTCTTTTCCTCTTTCAGGCTATTCGCCTCCTGGTATTGGCATCCACAGACTTGCAGAAGGAGATTGTGGAAAGTGGAAGGGTAAACTTATGAATGATGCATTTTGCATTTGTATATTCAATCAGTGGGTGGTCATAGATACATTTATACATGGGTCTTTCCTTAATATTTGTGTATAATTCAAAAATGTGAAGAAAATGAATTACTATGCATGTATTTTGTTTTTGTTTATGCTGATTTTAGGGTGCTGCAACAGTGAAAGAGTTTTATGCTAGGAACTCTCGCTGGACAGAAGGGCTCATCTCTGCTGCCAAGGCAGTGGGCTGGGGGGCTACAGAGCTGGTGTATGAACTCACAACAACTCACAACAACCCTCAGCATGAACAGCAGAATAAATGCTAAGGCCCTGGACAGTACTTTTGCTCCATTACAGTTACTCATGGTAGCACTCTGCTCATGGCCTCTCTGTCCGTCTCTCTCTGTCTCTCTCTCTCTCTCTCTCTCTCTCTCACACAGTGATTCTGCTGATAAAGTGGTGTTGCACACAGGCAAATATGAAGAGCTTATTGTCTGTTCCCATGAGATTGCTGCCAGCACTGCACAGCTTGTAGCAGCGTCGAAGGTGGGATCAGTGTTGGGATCAGTGTTGCCTTTAAAGATGTTGTTAATCCATCCAGAAATACTAAAAGTGGTGTTTTCTTTTGAATTTGGTTAATGTTGCTCTTTTGGGCTTTTATTAAAGAAGTAAACTACTTATAAAGCTGGAAAATGCTTCATAAAACAATAATTATGAGATGTATATATACAGTGAGGAAAATAAGCATTTGAACACCCAGCGACTTTGCACGTTCTCCCACTTAGAAATCATGGAGGGGTCTGAAATTGGAGGGGTCTGTTGCCCTGCAACATGAGAACAGTTTGTTCCTTTAGAACCATATAAAAGAGTGGAGAAAGGAGGTGGACTAAGTGATGTTGTTAATATAACAATAATAATGCTTCTTGTAATCACCATAGTTTTAAAACAGTACAGTTACCTTGTATTTCCTGAATGCATATTTCTGTTCCATGTATTCTGTTTCTACCCAAGCTTGTTTATAACAATTGTCTTGAGCAATCTCATCAATATTTTGAATATGTCATCACATGGTGACATGTATCATAAGTAATACAAAGTCAGATTGAACTTTCTCACGCTCGTTCATTCCTTCCTGTCTGTTATTCTTATTCATGCTTTTGGCAATTTCTTTACAGGTGAAAGCAGACCGTGGAAGTAAGAAGCTCTCCAATCTTCAGCATGCTTCTCGTCATGTGAATGAAATGGCTGCTAATGTGGTTGCATCCACAAAGACAGGCCAGGAGCAGATTGAAGATAAAGGTAAATGTACTGTGCCGTGTTGATCATATATTTTTTTTTTTATAAAATTTGAATTATTACATCATAAACATTTAAAATGTGCACAAATTAGCTTGAATTCACTTGAGTTTACTTAATTGAAATAGCCATCATTTGTTCATGTGGATTTGTTTCTTTTTGATTAGACACTATGGACTTTTCTGGCATGTCTCTAATCAAGTTGAAGAAAGAGGAGATAGAGTCCCAGGTTTGTGTCCCATTCTCTTCATCAAAGTTGCATGTCACAAACAGAAGTCTAGGTTCTGCTAAAAATGTTAGAAATATTGTTAGCGAGCCTCAATGGTTTCTTTTGTCTGTGACTGTTGAATGTTTGAGGAAAACAGTCTAGTATAATTTTTGTAAATCCTCGTATAATGTAATAGCTTTTTAATAGTTTTGTCAAGGTTGTTTCAACATCGCCCTTTTAATGACGTTGTATTTAAACACAGCATAGATTTAACAAGAAAAATATGGGGGATTCTAACAAGCCACAGTTATGCTGTTTTGTAATCTGAAAAAAAGTTAGCTTTCCAGAACTGTTACTCTGTACAGTGTGCAAAGTGTTGAAGCCTGTAGTGCCCTACCATAACATGCTGATCTTAAAACTCAAATCAGCATGCAAGCTGAGATTTATTGTTGATGTTTCTAATCTAGAATAGCTTTCCAGAAAAAAATAAGAATGTAAACTCTCTTCATACATCCAAAAACATACTTATTTAGACCGGTTTAATGTTGTTTTATTGTTTTATGTGCAACTATAATATATACCCTCCCCTCAGGTGAAGGTCCTCGAACTGGAGAGCATGCTCGAAAATGAACGTCTCCGTCTAGGAGAACTGCGCAAAAAGCACTATGAAATTGTTGGGGTTCCGCTGGAGCAGCAAGCCCAAGACAATGGTCTGCGCGCCCCTTCACCCTCAGCGCCATCTTCCCCTAAACCATCTAAACCTACAGTAATGAAGAAACCAGCCCTTGCTCAGAAACCCAACATTCCACCCAAAACCATGGTAATGCTTCCACTGAATTGTGAATTATTAACCATAAAAAGTGGCTTCCTTAATAATCCTGTTATGTCTTGGTAAATGCTACTAACAGGCTTAGAGAGTTTTAGAAGATGCTGTAAACTTTACAAGCCTAATCCTTTGCTGACGTAAATGCTACTAACAGGCTTAGAGAGTTTTAGAAGATGCTGTAAACTTTACAAGCCTAATCCTTTGCTGACGTAAATGCTACTAACAGGCTTAGAGAGTTTTAGAAGATGCTGTAAACTTTACAAGCCTAATCCTTTGCTGACGTAAATGCTACTAACAGGCTTAGAGAGTTTTAGAAGATGCTGTAAACTTTACAAGCCTAATCCTTTGCTGACGTAAATGCTACTAACAGGCTTAGAGAGTTTTAGAAGATGCTGTAAACTTTACAAGCCTAATCCTTTGCTGACGTAAATGCTACTCAAAAGGGATACGTTTTCTACATACACACTACCAGTCAAAGGTTTAGACACACCTGACTAAATGTATGTTCTTAATAGTAAAAAGGCATTTTAATCTTATGGATTATGCTTACATTTGTTTATAGACAAATATAATTTGGGAAAAGAGTCTATATGAATTCATTCTATGCACACACTTGTAAATGCACCCTCAGCAAACCCTCAGTTTTATTTCAGAACTTTAGTTCCTCACTCTACAAGTGCTCTGGATATATGAGAATGTCTTCAGGACTGATGGGCACTCAAGTGAGTGACTCAAGTTGAAGTTGCACTTGAGTCACCTAGAAAAAGACTCCAGCTTTACTTGAAAATTGTCCCTAATGTATCTTGACTCGACTCATTGAAAATAAGAAAACAAATAAAGTGCTTTATCAAGGCACTGTGCGTGAAAGTTCTGTGATTTGGGACACAGCCCCTTTTTCTCGTGGTGTATCACAACATCGGTTATCGCGAGTGGGAAATCTGAGAGAAGTGTAAAATGTAAACAAACAAGGGTGGCATGGCTTCGGCTGGAGTATCGCACTTGGTAGCCTTTGGCTAACAAATTAAATACACTGCAATGACCACATCAAACTTCATAAGGCATTCATTGCCAAAAAGGTTAAACTTTTCATTGTAATCAGATTTTGCAGGTCTTTTGCAGGCTGTTATAACTGTCCAGGACTGCAGCATGGTTTATGAATGTGGCATTTAGCCAATATTTTTGCTGGTTTATATCAGTTATATCAGCCATAGTTATACCCTAATTTACATAGGGATCTATAAAGTATCTATTCTATAAAGCTTAATGCTTGTGTTAGTAAGCAAACTATAGGGACAACGTCTACATAGTACAACGTTTACATAGTATTCAAAGAAATTATTAAATGTATTCTAACATTGTGTTTCTGAATGTACCACAGAGAGAGATCACATATTTGAAAGTGGTAATGGATTGTGGTACACATGGATTTTGCGTATCTTGTTCGTCTTGGAATGCATGAATTTAAGTTCTCATTTCTTTTCTTGCAGTTCAGGTAAACAATTCCTGGATGGGTATTGCTGAACCTGGATCTCCTCTTAATGGACAACCTACTGAAATAATGATCTTGAAGTTTCCCGTTCCCTTCCTGTTCCTTTTTTGCCTGATTCTCCGATGTCCTTCACTCTTACTGCACAGGTTATTCATTTGGCTTCATTATTTAATGTCCTCCAGAGAGGTAAGGTAGAAACATCGTTGTCCAGATATGCAGTACACAATAGTGAAAAGGTAACTGTAAGGTCATGTATATTAAGGTTAACTTTGATACATACGAAACTTCTTTTTATTTTAGATACGGAGGTTTTTTAAAAACAAGGCAAAGAATAAAGTATGGAAACAGTGTTTTGATTTGGTTGTTTTGTTTTTCTTTTGCCCTTGTTTTCTTACATTTATTTCCTATGTGTATGTTTGTACTGTTTTAGTGATTTGGGGTAGGTGTGTTCTGGGTTGACTATCTCCACCTCATTTAAATATATAGGTTAAATATATATTTAAATTATCAATTGAATAAATTACAGTGCAACTTTTTGCTTTATTTGGTTTTTTAAATCATAACATTTATTTTGCAAGCAAATAAGTGTAATACAAGTTTACTTATTTTAGAGAGTTTAAAGAAATGTACACCTACCACAATGTTTCTGTAATTTCATTGCATTGATTGTATTTTCATTTGCTCTTTTCTTTTACTTTTAAATCCTGTTTTGATCAAATGTGAGGTTATTTTCTTAACTTAACTCGATCTATATATATATGTGTGTATGTGTATGTGTATGTGTGTGTGTGTGTGTGTGTGTGTGTGTGTATATATATATATATATATATATATATATATATATATATATATATATATACATATATATATATATATATATATATATATATATATATATATATTGTGAGGGTAGAAAGTTCTAAAAAGCATTAATTGTCCAAGCTCAGTTAAGCAGTTACTTACAATGAAAAAAATGGTGATTTACATCCAATCCTGAGAATGAACACTGCATATTTATTCATTTCACAATGAGAAATTAAAAATATATATCATAGGTTGAACAGTTTCAAAATAGAAACCATGTTGGGTGACAGTTAAGTTAGACCCAATATTTATAAGTAATTAATAAGTAAAGCACAAGCAGTAGTTTTTCTGTCAGCTTACATTACTAAATGTGCCTTGCTTCTCAGATTCCCATATTTTCAGAAAATCTATACCTCTTGTTCTTACTGTTGTTTTTGTTTTTTGTGTTTTTGTTGTTTGTGTTTGTTTGTTCGTTGTTGGTCATCTAAAGTGTTTAGTTTTTTTTTTTTTAATTACCTGGGGGGAAAGTGTGGTGCAGAGTGTTTTGTACATCTAGGTTTGTCTGGTTACACACATACAGCATTATTGTTTTCATTGTTTTGGAGCACAGGTGACATTGCAGCAGCGTCTGTTTCAAGTTTTCCTTAAACAAAAACACTTCTTGCAGCATCAGTTTTGCCATTTGATCTTAGCAGATTTTGGTTTCAGACCCCATGTAAAAATCTCTTTTGTGAGTCTTATTGTTGGAGCTGTAAGGACAATCCAGTCAGTCTGCCCAGTTCCAAGGTCTTATTACTAAATATGTTACATAGTTTTTTCACGACTGTTTTTCAAGGTCAAAATAAGCGTGGAGGAGAGATCATGTATAATGAGAACTATAAAGGTATTTTAATTCTTTGAAAGAAAATCTTACAAAAATTTAACTTTTTATTTTCTTGTCTTTATATATTATCTTTGTAGACCCAAATCAGTTAATATATTTTAGTTATGTTTGATTGTCTCCCTGTACTAAATGCAAAGATTAAATGAAAAATAAATGTTTATAATGGAACCTTTTTTTATTTGTATTGGTGCATATTACTTCATTCAGAACCCAATGATTGTTTCTGTACAATGTGTCAAATAAGTACAATTGGTTCAAACATAGGTTAGTAAATTAGTACAATTGGTGTAGAATAAGTAATAATGTAAATAATGTAATAAATGTTTACACAGACCTTTAGCACATGCTAGCCTTTGTTCCTTTGTATTTGGACAGTGTTTTTTTTTTTTTTTTTTGCCTTGTCTCATTCACACTGAATTTGAAATTAAAAATTGATAATGCAGTTATATCCTAGACTGTAAGTGATGTGTGTAGCATTGATATTGGGTGATTAACATGCAGAAGAAGCTACTTATCAAACCAACGTGTACCACCCATACAAGATTCATGGTGAAACATAACATGAAGACATGAGACAAAAGACAAGACTGCAAATCATCAAATCAGATCGAAATTTATTCATATAGCGCTTTTTACAACAGTTGTTGTCACACTTTACAAGTGTCCGAGTCCAAGCCCCCAGTGAGCAAGCCAAGGGCGACAGTGGCAAGGAAAAACTCCCTAAGAGCCTGAGGAAGAAACCTTGAGAGGAACCAAGACTCAGTGGGGGAGCCCATCCTTCTCTGGCTGACGCCAGTCACCATGACAACAGTAATAAAGAGATATGTAAACAATGAAGTGATGGGAATTATGCATAGTTCTCATCTTTGTGTGTATTTATATACATGTTCTCTATGTAATTCTTATTCTTAAGACTTCTTGATAGTCAGTAATAGTCCAGGGCTGTGGAGTTGCAGCCATAGCAGGGGAGAATTTGGGGGGGGGTGAGAGGGGCCAGTGCAGTGGGTTGATGCTTCATCCATAGCTGGTTGGGCAGGAGGTGGCAGGTCCAGGGTGGATAGCAGGAAAGTCTCTCTCTCGTCTCTCCTTGTCTCAGTATTTCTCAGGACAGGCCCCTCACTGTAATGGTCTCCTAATTGGATGCTCTAAACAGTCCCTAAAGAAATATATACAACATGTGATCACTCTAGTTGTGACAATGACTTGGGTGGAAAGCAGTGTCTCAGTGAGCCCTCATGACTGTGGTCACCCCCAGGCTCCTCCCTTTAGTTATGCTGCTATAGATAAGCCTGCCGGAGCCACATGCTAATCACTGGCACGTGAGCTATGTATGTCTGTTTGAATCAATGGTTGTCTAAATTGATGTTCACATACTCAACCTGTATTTTATATCTTGGTTGCATGCTTCTACCAAAGACAATTCCATACAAGCACCTAGGAGATGGTCTGGCTTGCCAGTGGATGTGCCGATGTCGTGGTTGGATGTGCCATTGCTGCAAGAGGACGCTCTGATGCCAACTCTTACCTGAGGCTCACCATCTGCATTGAAGGGACTGTGACTATTCGGCCTGGAATTAGAACTATAACTATAGAACTATATTTGAACAATGGAGGATGGGTTCCCTTTTGAGTCTTGGAAACAACATATTGTTCCCTTAAATTGATACATTCTCTCAGTTTAGACTTTTGATCTGTCACATATTTTCTATTACGAATAAGATATTTACATTTGCCATCTCCACATCATTGCATTGCGTTTTTATTCACAATTAGTTTAGTGTCCCAACTTTTTTGGAATCCGGTTTGTAGAATATATATAGTATATCCTGTGTAAAGATCATTTAAGCACTCCAAAACAGCCAGTCTTTTCCGTAATTCGCCCACAGCGTTGGCTTTAGCTGTTGCTACGGTAACTGAAAGCCGATTGGATGAACTTTGGGAAATTTTCATTGGTTGGTTAATGCATCATTCAACTCTCTGTAGGCCATAAGAAAAAAATCATTTGGGACGAGGAAAGAAAGTTCCTAGCTAAGGTTTTCAATTACGCATTTTGTTAGTATTCCTGGATAGTTACAGATTGTAGCTTAGTCTACCTAAGATTACTAAAAACAGTTTAAATTGGTCGTATTTTACTCCGAACCTTTATTTTTACTACAAGGAAATGGGAGATCTACAAGATGGTTTGTCCGTACTCGCTTTCGAAAAGGACCCGCTGGAACTCACGGTTGAAGATGTTTATGACATTTCATACGTGATTGGCAAAGACTTATTAAAAATCACCAGAGGTGGACAGGATGTGTCCGATTTACAATTCAAGATTGTTCGTGTATTGGAAATGTTTGAAATAATGGTCAACAGATATAACCTGTCGCTAGAGGAACTCAGAATGGAGCGAGATAACTTGAAAAGAGAACTGGACAGAGTTGTTGCGGAAGGTTCGAGTGAAAATGTTCACAATGTGAGTTATGAACACAACGTGTGACTTAGTAAACAATGTGAAAGTGTCACTGTGCTCCAAGTTGATACGTAAAGTAAAATAAAACGATACTTTGAATTATTGTCTTTGCACCAGCTTATTCGGTTTATAAGCACAAAATGTTTATAAAATGTTAATGTTATAAAGCTAGTTAGTGTTTTTTTATCTGAGACTACGTGTCGTGCTAGGGTTTTCAACATTTCGGCTGTGTGATATTGAGAATGCTCTATATTAACACTTAACGTATATGATTATTTAAATGGCAGTGAAACTGTGCTGACAGTAATCTTACGCAATTCACGATTTTCCCGCTAGTGTGTGCTAGAATGTCTTCTAACACAGTAACATTTGATTATCAATTGCTTAACTATACAACCTACCCATGTACGTCCTGTTCACATTCAGTCTATAAATGGACCAGTGGCTAGCTAAACTTAAGAATCTGGATAACAGTAAAGACAAATTGATTGTTTTGTAAGAACAATGAAATGCATTGATTTACATGTTGTTTATTTGTTGTCAGTTGCAACAAACTGAAGGGTGCTGGTTCAGCAATGCTGAAACCTCTGGTGTAGCTGGCGTACTAATAACATATGAGAACCTGTCCTGATGTTCATGTTACTTTGCTTTGCAAAGAATAACATTTTTTTTTGTTTATTGTGCAGCAGATAGTTGGGCCTGACAAACTGGTAGTAGATCTGAAGGACCCTAATCGTCCACGATTCACTATGCAAGAGTTAAAAGAGGTTCTTCAGGAGAGGAATCAACTCAAAGCACAGCTGCTTGTAACACAAGAGGAGTTACAGCTATACAAAAGGTAGCCATTTGCCATTCAGTGCCAAGTTTTGACCTATTTACAGTGGGGGTGTGTGTTGGGGGGGTATTTTATTTATGCACTTAAAAATTAAAAGACCCATCATTTAGGTGCTTTAGAAATGTTAATTACCTTGCAGTGGTGTTCTTCCTCAACCAGAAGCAAACATGGTTGAAGTAGACCTAGAGACTCCTTCTCCATCTGGTTCCTATCTTTCCACTACTACAAAGGATAATGAAGAAAACAAAGAGGAGAAGACCACTATTCAGAAACTGTAAGTTCTTTAATTGGCTTGAAAACACAAAGTTTATTTTTGTCAATTCACAAAATGTAAATTGAATAAGCAAAGGGCTCTGTATCAAATCAATATGTGATGTGACTACCCTTAACTGAAACTTCCAGAAAGATTCTCTTCATGCCAGGATGTGCTATATTCCATGCATATTCCAGAGCTGGTGGAACTTGCACATTTGAAGAACTGTTTATTTCTTCATGTTCCATGTAGCAGTACCAAAATTGTCATCAACATATCTCAGAAATACTAAGGGTACAGGTCCAGTATATTGTTCAGAAAATGTTTCGCAACAAATCCAATGAAGAGATTTGCATAGGATGGTCTCAATTTAGTACCCAATCTAATTAGTCTTATTTATTAGTAATTCCTGGAGTCAAATAAGATTCTATTGGGAAATATAAAATTCAGTGTGTAGCTTGTGTGGGTGTACATTGTGCACCAAATGAACCCTAGATAGACTTTAATGGCTTTGCTAAACTGTTGTGTCTTTCAAAATGCTTTTGGAGACATTAGTAAAAGGTGACACCTTCCCTTATTCAGCTGATTGGACAGAAGTACTGCTGAATTTACAAATGAAGAGGAGACATTATTTGTTGGTACTACTACAACATGCCAACTTTCTCTTTCTTCCTCTTGCAGGTTCTCATTCACAAGAAAATGAATTGTTTAGGATGGGCATCTGAGATCTGAAACCAAAGAGACCTGCGACTTCTGTTTAAACTTTTTATTGGTGGACAAATTTTTTAGAGTTCAGAGGATATATTCAGAAAATATATCGGAGATATATTTTTGAAAGACCATCAAAAGGATAGACTGTGTTTTGTCTACTGGAATGCCAGTTTTATGTTTTAAATCATCTAATGGTAAAACAATCAGAAATAAGGAATAGGTATTCCTATAATTTAAATTATAAAATAAAATACTAAATCAAAAAATGAATCTTAATCTATAGGTATGTATTAAATGTATTATAATATTGACCTAAAATTTCAACTACAACTCCTCAGATTAAGTTGAAGAAATTTATATGAAGACAGTCTATCATTCTGATTATCTGGCACTTTTGTTTTGAAGTGTGGCCCTGTGTCACCAGTGATATTTGATGTCAAGCACAAGGTATTTCAAGACCTGGTTATATTTATTGCTATGAAACAGTGCAGTGGAGGCCCTTCACTTTTCTCCATACAAATGGTGTCCGTGAAGAATATAATTAGCAATGAATGCTTCAATGAAGTAGGGTTAAAATGGCAAATCTAACACACACACACACACACACGTATATATATATAGGAAGAGTGTAGTTGAAGTTGATGTTATTGGAAATGCTTTAAGATGAACTGAGTGAAAGGTTGTTCTGTAGTTCATACTCATAATTATCTTGGATTTTCTGACAGTTATCATGAATAATAAATCACCATTTTTTAAAATACAAACACTGTAATGACATTTTATAAATAAATCTACATATTCACAATAAAACAAGAGAAAATTACAGTAGCTATAATTGTCGAACATGTTTGTTGATATGATGTAAATATATTAGGGTAATGTACCACTTGAACAGTGCTGTGAAAGTCTGCAATGTTTGTTTTGTTATGAATTTATGAAATTTGGTTAACATTTGCAAGACAGGAAATACAATACCACAGCAGGACAACCAGGAGAAATTAACTGTTCTTAATTTATGCACTGTTTAATTCTGCATGAGGACAAATTCTGTTGAGTTGCAGATTCATTGAAAATATATTGCATGTGTAATACTGTATCTTTTAGGTCATAACACTTGGAGATTTAATCCTAAAATATTGAGAAATACTAACAGAAAACTACTAGCTAAGCACAAGGAATCATAACAGCCATGGCAACCGTGAAAACCAGGGAGACAAACAGAATAGTCGGAACAATACCGGAAGTAATGACGCTTAGTACGAGAACGCAGGTGCAAGGCACAGACTGGCTCAATACGCGGCACCGGACTGCGGGAGACGGCTGGTTTTAAAGCCGTTCCCGTCATCTCTGAAAGTGTCTTGCAGGCGTGCCTAATCACCGGCAGATAACCGGAAGTCCTAAAACCCCCCTGGGGAAACTCCGCACCGTGACGCGCTGCCCGACGCGCTAAAGTCGGGGCGGGGCGTAGAGTCACTGGCCTGACACATTCAGTATAGGAATTATATTGTCTTTGAAACTTTTTCAAGTTACACCCTATTTAATATCTATTGTTTAACACATTTCTAATTTCCAAGTGTTAAACACACTGCTTTATAATTTAAAAAACAATTTCATAATCTTATGAAATGAACATCCAAACCTCAAATTGAAAAGCAAACCTTCCAAATAAGGGAGAGATTATTCATTTTCATTATTCAGAAACTAAATAATATTGACAACTAGCAGTATAGAGTAGAAAGTATAAAATGTGTAGAAATCATTTTTGTTTATGGCATGCCTGATTTTCTTTTATGCTTTAAGTGTCTTTTTTTGCTTATGACTTTAACAGTTTGTAATGATTAATTGAATATATTTTGACTTTGGAACTTAAGACACTTTTATTGCCTGTTATACAAGGCAAAACTCCCTTTCTTAGGCTCTGTTACGACCCAGTCTAGGTTGAGCACACAACAGCAAGGGTGAGATATGATGATGCCCAGAGAATAGAGACAGGATGGCCTATGCTGAAAACAAAATGAATAAAGAAACAAAACTGACTAACCCAATTCAGTCACTCTTAGCTTTATTTCTCCTGTACTTGACAACAAATGTGCCTACATCATTACAGCTCGTGGAAGTCTTTTTTCCAGCCAATGATGGCCTTCATGTGATTACAGTCTTGGCCAGGAGTGTCACTGGACAATTGGAAGAAAACATTGCTAATTTAGTGGCGTGTCCATAGCCTGAATAAACACTGAACAGTCAACAGAATGATGAACCCTAGCAGTAGCAGTTTAAGGTAGACTTTCCTGAATGCAGTTGAGTTTAAGGATCAAATGCCCATAAATCTAGTTACAAATGCTGGGAAGCCTGTATATTGCAATTATCATTTGGTAATACACAATCAAGTTAACTTTTGAGGAAAACAAGTATCTGTACCAGCAAATAACTTTGTGATAACACATGGATTAATTACATATTTTACCATTAACATGATATATGGTGCTATATATTTTGTATATTTTTGAACACTGCACTACAAAAAAATACCCTCTTGGGCGCAAAGTAGGATTTCTCAGTTTAGCAAGAAAACCCAAGTCCAAAATCAAGACTGCCCAGTGTTGAGGGACATTCCTATTGAGCAATCCTCAACTTTGACCTTAACAGGTTAAACTGAGAAATCCTGCTTTGTGCAATATCTCCCTGAACCTCTCCAAACAAGGCAGACATACTTAACAAATGATAGGTACAGATTAGCATGTTAGACCAAATTAGGAGTCGGTTTCAGTATATGTATCACTTTTTGAGGTAGTATGTACAGAAACCCTATGAATAGAATAGGCTTTTAATTGTTTCTGGACACGTATGTCAGGATATTATTGATGATTAAATCACTTTCTAGACGCCATGTACTGTATAAGTAGAATGAATGCATGTATTAATTTTTGCATTTATAATCCACATGATTTAAGGTAGCTGTCAGATATGGTCGTGTTCACTAGTACAGATCATCTTTGACTGCATGCAAGCAGTCATGTTTGTGATGCTTCAAGTATCCTTTACATACAATTAAATTTTGTAAAAAATAATGTATTTTTATCTTGAACCTCAGGTTACTTTATTCCACAGCATGTAATTCATATAATACAACACTATATGTATAATACAAAATATAGCTATATGTACAGGTAGTTTCTAGCTTCCATGCTCTTGGAATAGCCTTTGAGTTTGCTCAACATATTTTGGTAATGTATTAAAAAAGTCTGCCTGAAAATGTATTAAGACTGAATTACTTTGTCTAAGAGGACTTTCAAACATTCTCATATCTGAAAATCATGCTCATTAATGCATTAAATACCACAAAATCATATCAATATAAAATTCAGTTCTAAAAAAATGTGCATACATTTCAAATTGATGCATACACAAAAGATCATAATTTGAAAATGGACAAATGTATAAAAATTGTATTCAGTTATAAACAGACCATAGATGTGCCACTGGAGTATTCAAGTAACTTTACACTGATTTAGTATTACCAACCTGTATATCAGAATTTCACCTTATCTGTGCTGCATGGACTGTCTTGTTCCTAAATAAAAGAACTTGCTCTCAACAACATAAAGCTTTAGCCAATGTTATAGCATCATCCTGGAGTGTAAAGCCCTTTTACGAATGCCTTCATCAACTACGTAGCTCGGAAAAGACCGTTTTGATTGCATACAAATAACACTTGTTGGGAAACATGGATCTGCACACAAACATTAATTTTAAAGTTCTGAATTACATGAATGCAAAGCACAGTGTTGCATAACTAAAGTTACAAAAAAAGAAAATAATAATAACTCGATATGTCCAGTGGCAGGCGTCAGTCCTTGAGCCAGGGGTGAGCAGCGATGGCTTCTTTACTACGGTCTCCATAGTCATAAAGAAGCTCTTCTTCTACTTTAATGTCTCTGGATGCCACCAAGATGAGATGAGGTATGTCCTTTATGTTATGCACCTTCGTCTGGCAGTTCCCATTTTTGCTGTGGTTTATCAGTCGTCCCAACCGGTCACTCTCCTTAGTAGCATCCACACTAGGAAGGATGGAGGGAGGGGGAGAGAAGATATACATTTATTTTTTTTGGGTTGATCTTAACAGTTGTGCGTAATGTCCACTATTATTTTATCACCCATACAGAATTTAGTCCGTGTTGTTTATAGAGGTTGGTTTTAAATGTCAAAGAGATCTGAATAGTCTGACCGGGGGTGGGAGTGGGGTGCAATTACAGAGAAAGCTTGATCACAAGAGTGGAGAATGGGTGATGGGACAGCCAACACACTGGCCAAGGTGGAACTGAGACCATAGGCAACATATAGGGGTGCAGAAAGATAAGAAGGTGCAAGACTATTAAGAGGCTTCAGTTCAAGTAGGATCATTTTTAAATGGAAGCAATATTCAAGTGGAAAACTATGGAGATTACATAAACTGAGTGCAATTTACTGAGACAAGCAGATGTGAGAAAAGACAGGAATCTCCACCATCTGAAGCAGCTTTCATGAAGGCATGAATTAGACATCGCAGCAGTCAGAGGGAAGGTCTCACAAGAGCTGAATCAAGGATGCCCTTTAAAATTAATATTGCAAAACTATTATTGAATGAAACCCTCAATTACAAACAATTCCAACTCATGAAATGTACAAGATGTGAGGACTGCTTAAAAACATAAATAGTTAAAAAAAAATAAATAAATAAAAAAAAAAAAAAAAAATAAAAATAAAAAATAAAAAACACAAATACTTGGTAATCAATCAAGACAAACGTGGCTTGAAAATGAGAGGCTATAGCAGGTCACTGAGCATGTTCTTTTTTTTGTTTCATTTGCAAAATAATGTAAAGTCCTTTATTATAATATGTTCATAAAAATTTAAATGGCATTAGACCAAAGATGGTAGGATGGACATTCCATTCAGAAATACTGAAAATGCATCTCCTAGTCAAATGTCATGCATTTGATGAACTAGCATATTAAAAGTCACCCTGCATGTAGTGTTTATACATGCCACTGCCTTCTCCACATGTCAGGCCATCTCAACAAAAGCTCCTATTTACTCATCAGCAGCCTCAACACAAAGAAAAACTGAGCTGGATTCAACTTTATGCTAATTACATGTGACTACCATGCTGTGCTGACCAATCAGGGAAAAGCAACGTTCTGCTGTCTGTGCATGGGTATGTGCCTACATAGGCATGTACGAAAAACTAATAACAGCCGTGTTTGGTTTATTTATCACAAGTAGCTAGCAAACATAAATAAAGTTTGAGAGTAGCTTTCTTGATAATTCATTTGAAATTCACAACTTCATGGGTAACGTGTATTCATCTCTTGAACAGCAGACAAACATTCCCCTCAAGTGGTGAAGGCATGAAGGGAAAATGTTGCACTGTGTGCAGCAGATACACACTGTATTTTTACTAAATGACAATGAATGCTCATGAATAGCTGTTATGCGAGTGGGGGTATTTGATTAGCAAATTCGCTTACATAATAATAATAATAATAATCTTTATTTGCTTACATCATTGCATTGTGATTCTGATTCTGGGTTGGGACTGATATGGGCCTGTTGTGTATTGTAGCTTGCTTGTAAGTCACCTATGAAGATTAATGGCTAGTATTATGACAGTAAAACTTAAGATGCTGCTCTGCTATGGCTGCACCTTTTTAGTTTTCCCTGGTCAAAATGATACAATTATGTATGTATGTAAAGAATCCATAGGCAGTTCAATCTGACAAGACTCACCAGTAGTTGTTGTTCAAGTAGCGGAAATAGTACATGTAGCAGCCTTTTGTTGGGTCTTTAGCATACTGTGCCTCTCTATTCTTGGCATCATCAATTTCAAGCAAATCTCCATGATACTCAACAACAAACTGGCCTTTATGAAATGCTCGGTCTGCAAAAACGCCTCTTCCTTTTCCTTCAACGTATTTAACCTGTTTAAAGGACAAATTAATTGTCTCGTCAAGCCCATGAAAAGCACAAGTTTATATGACAAGGAAAAGACGTTCTCAACAAAGGTGTACCTTGAGTCCATCTTCCACATTGCTTGTGATTAGGTCGTCGATGCGTTGTTGTTCTTCACACTGTTAATATACATATATATAAACCCATGTTCAATAAAAAAACAACACACACCAAAGAATTCTAAGATGCAATAAAATTATTTGTGAGATGTCCATGGTTTGAAATGGTGTTATATTACTTCATCAGCTTAAAGATGATGTTCACTCACATTTGGAGTTTGACATTTAAGGTTGTTTTGTGTGTATTTTTTTAGACCTTAAATCTGTATGTCTGAATTTTTTCCTGTATTTACAATAACTGATTTATAACTTACTTTCCTCAAAACATATCTTTTTTATAGATACAGAAAACAATTACAAAATGCTTTGTCTATAAAGAAAATATATCATGTTATCATGACAAAGTAATTACAAGGTGCACTTCCCTGTCAGCCAATGTGATATCAGTGAATTTAAATACTTTGACTGACAACTGTGGAATTGGAATGGGATCTGGTTAAAATGTTGTGCTAAAAGAATAATTGTTTTTAATAATTGCAATAAAAATGACATGAGTAGCCACCATAATCATATCACATTTCATGCTTTAAGGTATTCTCAAAATAATTTTGATGCAAACTTGAACACTCAGCAGAACTCCATTTCTGTTCCAGACTTTTCGTAGCAGCTTGAGAACCAACTCACCTCAAGTTCAGCCTTACTTTTTCTGGAGCTCCTTCTAATAGGATAATAATCTGTAACCTTGCGGTTATGTTGTAGATTTTTGCTTTCTGCTCTGGAAATAAGCAAAATGCATGCAAAAGGAGTTAGTTAGCTCTAGTGTAATGAGGTCAGACGATGACCCCAAGTCACTCCCCCAATCTACACAGCTTCATCTACCAGCAACATTTTGTTCAGGTTTCACTTTTCTGCAAAAAAAAATCTCCTTTTAAATCTGACCTTTTATAATGGCACAATATTTTTTTTCCTTCAAAATCTTGAGATCATTGGCCCAGTTATTGTTAACACATTTTTTGCACGAATAAAAGTCACACATACCTTTTCTGTGTTCTGTGTTTAGAATGGTTTCTCTGTTCAGATTTGTTTGACAAGGCTGCACATGCAGTTCCATCTTCTTCCAGCACTAAAACGGTCCTTTTAGGTCCAAACGACGAGGGGTGTGCGTCACTTTTATCTTTAGTCAAACGTAACTCTACGGTAAGACTAGCTGTTTAGACAGAGAAGAAACCATCAAACAAAGCAACAACAAAAACTAGTTTTAGGTGGAATTTCTCAAACATTTAACAGTGGATAATTGTAGACCTGCTCTACCTGTCATTTTCCCTAAAATGGAGCAATATTTCCTGAAATACAATGCGCTGCCAGTCCCAAGACCAGCATAACAAAATTATGTTCACAGTGTTCATACAATATACATTATCTAGGATGTTTACGGATTTCCTTCGTGTCAATGGTTCTGTTCAAAACGACGTACTACATACTACAGTATGCAGTATGTGACCAAAATGAATTTTTACAGTACGCGAACATGGTGGATGCCAGTGGGGTAGTAGTGGGTTGTTATTGGTAGTACCTACTAATAACAACATAAAGAGTGGTCGGTGGTTCAGTGCAGCAAAAAGAGGACTGCTGTTAAAATATGTAAAGAAATCACCATCTACTTTCTTACTGTATCCACTACACCGCAGTCATATTAGCTTGTGCTTGTGAGGGGAGAGCAGGGCAGGATTAGGAGAGAAAAAATGGATCATACCATTTTTAAGCCTATTCCTTTGTTGTTAAATGTAATATTTAAACAGTAAGTGAAAAGTACCCGGATGGCTTACTGAATCAGGAGCCATTTTGAAGTATGCGATTGCAGCACACTGTCCTATACCATGATAAATGCTTAACTGGAGCATTTAAATACGATTGTGTGAAGTCATATGACATAGGTAAAATGGCAGACGTAGTACGTCCGACGTTGTATGCATACTGCCCAGTCTGTCATACTGAAAGAACGTACTGCTTTAACAGTTGAACAGAACGTACTGCTTAAGTATGCCATTTCGGATTGAGCCTGTATATGAGGACTAGTATGCAGTATCCAGTATGTACTACAGTATTCAGTATATACTGAGTGCAATACGCAGTATACAGTATGTGCTACAGTACTCAGTATATACTGAGTGCAATACGCAGTATACAGTATGTAGTACGCCATTTCGCACACAGAAAATGTTTCTTCTTAGTGACCCCTGGCGGATCTGTAAATAAACGTGCAGTTGCGGATGTCGAAATAAAAATTAGTTAATGGTACAATCGAGTCATTCATCGAAAAATAGTTGCAACATGAACTCCGTTTAACAGAACTTAACATGTGTGAACAAATAAAAAGGAGCAATGTGCATTCGTGTATGTTTGACCAATAAAATAACGCTTAATTTGTGTGAATACTTTACCTTCTCCGTGCTTTCTTGTATCACTCACGGTGCATGTCGGCGAATTTTCTTCATGAATAGGGAAGAGGGGGTTGTTACGATGTGGAGAACGAGGATTAGCTGGATTTATAAAAGAATGCAGTGTTTGCTGTTCTTGGCATGTCTGGAAAAAATGAGTGATTTCCGTAAGGCTTAACATTAGCTACGCATCCATCAGCTAAGGTTAAAATGAGCACAATGAATCTCCAGCTGCGATTTGCAACGTTTCAAGTAGCTAACGCCAATTACATTAACAAAATATTATACAAGCTCTGCATTTGGTCAAAACAACTTAAGTCCTACTGTTAGCTACCTCGGCTATATCACCGGGAGCCATCCAATAAGTAGTCAAAACAACCCAGACACTTCTGGTGGTGCCGTGGTGGTCTTCGACAGTCCTCATGCCGCATAGCTAAAGTTGCCCCAGTCTTACCTTTTTCACCTCGCTCTTGTTCTCTTTAGCTTCCTTCTCGACATTATGTTTGCGGGGGCTTTCGAGTGTTCGCTCGACCGGCAGCGTTTTCTTTTTGCCTTAAAACAAAATGAAAAAATCTAAGATATCTATTTTTTTAACCAAAGTGTTATAACTAGTTAAGATTACCCATCACGTTTTAACCCCTACACAATCTCACGTTTCATTTGTATTGCTGCACAGTTCGGTCTACAGACATTGAAGATCTAGTTCTGGCCAATAGACAGTTAGCCACTAGGTATGTTGGCTAGACTGGCGATATTCTCACTGCTCATATAGCCAGATAGCTGGTTAACTGTTAGACAAGATACTTAGCTAGATTAGATAATTTATACTAACCAGCTAACGTTTTCTTAACATTGAAAAGTGAACTTGTCATTAGCCTGCAAGTTTTGTCGTCGAACATCTAAACATTCTCATGAATAACCACGGAACGAGGATAAATGTTAGCAGGTTAGCTACAGGAAAACGAGTTAAAACTATGTTTGCTCACATAAAGGTAACTAAGATAGTAACAATAATGTAGATGGCATTCGAAAACTTCACCAAAGTTTGTGCTTACCTTTGCCCATTTCAGTTCGCCAGACAGTCTATGATCTAGGAGATTACAGTTTCCCAAATACCAAAATATACTTGATTTAGCTAATTACTCAGTTCGTCTAGAATGACAAAGGAAGCTCGATTAAATGTAAACTTTCCTTGTGTTGCTGCTGGAACATTGAAGATGTGTGAGTTTCTTGGTTTTTTAAAAATCTACTACATTTTTCATTGGTCGGCCGTAAGAGGAGGAGGTTCCCGATTGGCCCATGTTATCAGACCTTTTCTGGCCTGCAATGAATTCAGAAAAAACAGCCCTTCTATCTGCTTGGGAACACTATTGTGAGTGAGTTGAAGACACTTTATTACTAACTTATTAGGGTTCACACACATAGTGTGGGAAACCTATTGTATTTGCTCGAATTTTTCTTCTTCTTCTTCTTCTTATTATTATTATTATTATTTTTTTTATTAAAATTAATATTAAGGCATATGTTCTAAGACTACTTAGACTACTTCGATTACTTAGATTAGTCTCCCAACATAATAGTTTATTACTAATTAGAAATACTTAATGGGACTTTTTACTCACTATCTATCTATCTATCTATCTATCTATCTATCTATCTATCTATCTATCTATCTATCTATCTATCTATCTAATACAATATAAACTCTAAATATAAAATATTTATTCTAATTAGAATTCTAGTAAGGTACAGAGGGGATTGGTAATAATTAAACAATTTATCTATTTATCAATTCATATGCAATTAAGTGGGCTTCAGTTGGGCTATAATTCTATAATTCTAGGATAGGCAACAGACTAGAATATATTAATGTATTCTTTACAAATCTAATATTATTTTCTGGTTAAAGCCTAAAATTCATTATTGTCTTAGGTAACATATATGTTGTCTTGCATATATTGTTACAGTTATTACTTTTTAAAAGTTTGACTAAGTCGTGTATTTTACAATACACACAGAAAAAAATAGAAACAATTTATTATACAGGAAACTACATGGTAAAGCCTGTCGAATGTTTTGACACTGATGATTTATTGTTAAATAACGCCCCGGCTGCATAAAGTGTGACTTTACAGGTCGACCGACCATGCATTTGCTAATGTAATATTATTGCATTGTGGGTGTCAATATAAAGTGACGGCCATATTTGCCGGTGCTGCTGTGCTGTAAACAAAAAGTGTCGGAGGGAGACAGAGACGCTTCAGTGATTTCAGGACGTTTTTAATTCTTCAATTTATAATGTCTCTGGGAATGTCTTATAAACCTAACGTCCATCAACACGTTCCGGGAACTTCCGTGAATCAAGGTATGGTAAATTCGATCAATATTTCTCAGTATATCTTCTATTTATTTCGATGCAAGGTTCGATGTTGTAATGAATACCTGGGGAAAGCCCGTGTCTGTAGTTTTTGTCCAGTTGCATATATGGGGTCAGATCCTGCGAGCCGATTCATATCCGCCATTATTAGCCTACCAATCATAAATTCCTTTCCATTTTCCCGTGTAAAGTTTAAGAACGAAAGTTCGCTAACAGAACGAAACCGCACTTTCTCTGTATATTTCGCACTGTTCATTGTAGTAGTAAAATGGACTCGAAACGTATCACTTAGATGTTTCATTCTACCCGTTCCGCTTCCTCCATGATTGTCTTCCCAAAAGGCTAATGATTGATCTGGATGAGAAACGTTCTTTGACCCTTTGATGACACCCAGCGCTTACACTGGTGTATTGCATGTTACCTTGAATTTTAAGGGAATTCATACTTACGCAAAACAGAATGGAAAATGTGGTGTAATACTGCAAAGGATGGAAGACAGAATCATACTGATTCAAACATTTTTCACATGTTGTTCAAGGAAAAAAAAAACTTAATTTAATTCTGCTTGCTTATGTCTCAACAAATAGCCACAACTGTACATTCCCAGTCTCCAAGCTTGGCAGCACTGCAATCTTATAGATCTGTTGTGAATGACTTTGGTCCACCATCTTTGGGGTTTTCACAGGTAAGCGTATACCTTTCTTAAAATTAATTGATTAATTAATTCAAATGAATTCGTTTAAATTAATTGCGGTGCTTGGATTTATGGCACAAAAATCCTTTTTGCACCTACCAGTGATTCCAGGAATATTCCAACTTAATAATGATATTTGAAAACAGAGTTATACCAACCCACCATTTTATAGAAACTCTGGCCAAACTACACTCTGGCCCTGTAATAAGCACACCGTTCTTATAGGTGCATTTATAGACTGATGAGTTGTCCATCCATTGCCACATACAGTTAATCAGGCACCATTTCTACTCTGTATTACTGGTCACTTTACTGGCCACAGAAAAGCCATTTTCAGCACTGATAGCATTATTAGTGTCATGGTTGGGGTTGGTGGTAATAGTTTATGACGCATGACAGCGTTGTTAGGGTTCTTACACTCGTCACTATCACCGTCGGCTCTGCTACTCGAAAGTATACAGCCAACAGCTTCTTTGATGAATGACTAGACTCTAGAGGTTATCACAAAATGTTCATGGCAACAGATGAGCAATAGAGTATGAAGGCAGGTGTTTCTGATAAAGTGACTATTCAGTGTAGATTTAAAGACCACTAAGCATGATAAAGCAGTGCATATAATAAATGTAGGTGAACTAATAGGAACTTTATGTGAATTTCTTTAATAATAATCAATTGTTTATTGCAGACCACTAGTGGAACACAAGTGCCTCAAAGCAAATATGCTGAGCTGTTAGCCATTATTGAAGAGCTGGGGAAAGAAATCAGGCCAACCTATGCTGGGAGCAAAACTGCCATGGAGAGGCTAAAACGTGGTAAGAATATGAACTACTGTTGCTACAGTATGAGAAACAATGGATTTAGTCATTTGGAATAATTTCTAAGATGAAGGCACATTCTAGACACAGTAGTGATTGAGCAGTCATGTAAGGGGATTTCTTAGTGTCTGTATTATATAGACTTAATGCAGTTTTTTTTTCTCTTTATTACTCTGTAACACTTGCTATGTTTATCTCTACTTTCAAGGCATCATCCATGCCAGGGGTCTAGTGCGAGAGTGTTTGGCAGAAACTGAAAGAAATGCAAGGTCCTAAAGGACAGTACACACCAGATGCGAACCGTGGTTGTTTCCTAGGGATGGAAAAGAAGGTGGCAACAGTTAACAGGCTTTCTTTTTGACTTTGTCTTCACCAGAACAACAAACAGCCCCAAAATGTGTAACTAAAGGCTTTTTAAGCCTGTGACAATGTAGCCGGATATGTCATGACAGAAACATGTCAGAGATGTACTTGACAGGAACTTCCTGAATTTATTTATGTTCCCAATTGGGAATAATGTAATTTCTCTATTGCTTAAACAGTTTTAAAATAAGTTGGAGCTTTGCATGTTACACTTAAACGCCCCTTTTCTGTTTACTATGAATGCGTGGCTGAATTGAGGGCTTTTCAAAATACATAGGGACTTTAGAATGTGACAAACAATTTTGGTACAATGCTGTTTGCATCTTTGTATTTATCACCTAGTGTAATAAATAAAACATATTTTCATGTAAATTTGTTGCCTCAGTTACGTCTCAAACTCTTTTGTTACATAAAATATTAAGGAAGCTTAAGAATAGCTTAAGAATAACTTTTATTATTTTACCTTTACTTTTAACCTTGCATGGAAAAAAATTAAGACAGGATGCAACACTAATATAACACATACATGAACACATACGTGAACTCGTTGCAACGGGACAGGGGTATATGCATACAATTTTAATCCCCTGTATGGATATGCTCATGAGCTACAAACACGCGTTTGTGTGTCAGCATACAAGTTCATACGTTTTCAAGCACTCAGAAAGTGTTTGTGAAATCTTCACATCCGTCAGACCTCATCTGCTGTCTGTCCTTGATTTGACGCTGATAACATCGCTTTAAAACGTCTTTTTTTCTCAAGATTTTCGTTTACTTTCTTCCGTTTTTCTTGTTTTCGTACCCTGGATTCTTCTTTGATTTTCAGTATCTCGCTATCTTCACCTTTGTAGATGACGTCAAGTTTTTCACGCATGATCTCTCGTGCACGCTTCCTGTTTAACTCCACCGATCTGGTTTGGTGACACTGGATAAAAAAGTGAATCATTTTACTGTGATGTCGGAACATTTTCTAGTTTTAATATACGTTCATGTTTCCCTGGGACGCTCGTATACGGAGGCAAAAAGAAAGAAAAGGCTAGATAGACGCAGAAAATATAGTAAACGGTTCATACGAGATTTATTTTTAAACTACTGAATTTAATTAAACTGGTTTACCTTTACGACAAGACCTGTGGGGATATGCTTCAACACTACACAGTTACTGGTTTTGTTAGTAGCTTGTCCACCTGGTCCAAAGCCACGGACAAACTGTTCTTCCAAGTCGTTTTCGTGTAATTCTGGCAGATCAATCTGGTATTTTTTCCCTGCTCTCTGAATTACAGGCCACCCAACGGTTGGACTCGGCCAAAGTGGAGAGTGTCCTTGAGTTAACGCGCCCCGGGTCAGTCTTCCTGCGTAGAAGATGACTTGCTGAACGAAAGGCAAATTTGGCATTGTGCGTGGTCAGCCCTTGAAAATGTGGGCAACTACATGTGAAATCCTACACTTTTATAGAGGTATCAACAAAGGATTAATGAACCACATATTGGAAAGCACGTTTTCTGTAGTAGCTGCAAGTTCATTGCGACATGACAATGAAAAACTCTAATCCAGACCAAGTTTCTTGATATTCAGACTAATGAGATACTACCCGCTACAAAAACAGTCCATAGAACGTAAGTACGTTGAGGAAAAATAATGGAGGAGCTTCCACCTCACAGTTCTTCTTCGTCGTCCGTGGTGCAGTAACGATTACTGCATACTGCCACCTGCTGAAACCTGGAACATAAGACAGGGCCCCCTCACCAGAATGTCAACGCTTTTTCCTTAGAGGTCGAGTGCCACATCCACATGTTTAAACTTTGTGCCCAACTACATTTCTGAAACTACTGCTGCTACCAATAAATATCCACACTAACGTGTACAAGTTCCTGTTACCACCTCCCTCCTGTTTATACCATGTTAAGAAAGTAGAGTTTAATGTTCCGATCATTGTTTTTACGCATCACATAGGCATGTTCACTGGCAGTTCAGAGAGGAATCTCTCTACAACAGGTTTCTCCATTTGACAGTATTTATTGTTATGCACCTTTTCAGTGCCTATGCACATACATTTGGCAATCTAGAGTCCCTACCAACCCATAAACTGTGAAATAAGACAATTTTAGTGTGGCCTCCACCACATGTAACCAGTCTGCAGTATTTCATGTATGTCTACATGGCTAAATGCATTGAGTTGCTGCCATGTGATTGGCTGATTTGACATTTGCGTTAATGAGCAGTTGGACAGGTGTACCTATTAAAGTGGCCGGTGAGTGTATAGTAATATGAGATATAGAAATCAACAAATATGCATGTGTCTTCAAATGTACACACTTAACATTTAACAAGCTGTGTGGGCAAATGTGCACTTTGGGAAAGTTTTCAAAACTGGCTGTGACAGAAAGGAATCTTTCAAGCCATGAGTTTTGTTGTCATGGTGACCGGCATCGGCTAGGGGAGGTTGGGTCTTCCTCAGGCTCTTAGGGAGTTTTTCTTTGCCACTGTCGCCCTTGGCTTGCTCACTTGGGGCTTGGATTCGGACACTTGTAAAGCTACTTGTGACAACAACTGTTGTAAAAAGCGCTATATAAATACATTTTTGATTTGAGTTGCTTTTTTTTACATGTGGGAAAGAGCACCGTTAGTAGAAAATGGGTTCTGACATGACGTGGAGGCACTAGCAGTTCATTTTTTTAATCAGAATGATGCATTATACGTTTTCTTACCAATGCAGGTTTATTAAAAGAAGAAAGTAAGCGAAAATCCAAGACATCAACATGGTATAGTTGAGGTATGGTATGGTATTAAGTACTCTGTAATGACAATACCTGCTTCTCCTTAATAATTAAATTAAGGATAAATAAATAAAAACAGGAGAAATGAGTTAACCTTTAGTGCTCTGATCAGTGATCAGAGGATTATTAAACATGTTTGCTATTTATGTTCAAGAGACCTGCAGTGAAGGTTAGTGATGTAGTACTGACTACCTCTGTTTCATGTAAACCTCTGTTTCCTGTAAGCAATATCACATTTTGTCTTTTATGTGTCCTGTATGCACATGTAAATGCAAAAACAAGACCCAAAATGCAACACATTCACCTCCATCTTTTTTGCCACATAATAATGAGATTCCATAGATTCTCTAAAAATGTATTATTTTGATGAGATTTATGACTTCAGCAGAAATGCCTAGGTTTCTTGTTGCTAGGTTCTCTGTCAAACTTGTTTGTTTTGTACATGTTAGAATCATGGGAAAGAACAGGGAGTTGACTTACCTCGCCTTAATCCACAGATGGAACAAATTCCAAGGTAGCTGCTTAAGAGACTGAGCCAGTTTATTGAGTTGTTTTGTTCGTTGTGCTTGCTGTGCAAGTTGTTGGAGTTGACTGATCTACTGTTGGTGAAATGGAGAAATGACATCAAAATGGCAGATCTCATCTATATATTGTCCTGCAGCATTCATCATGACAGAAGTCAGCTCTATGGGGATGAACAGTGTAGCATGTTTACTTAGCAAAATACAGAGCAACGAATAAGCAGAATAGCAATCAAGAAACTAGATAAATGAACACAGGTGTAAAGATGAAATGGAAGAAACAAAGCAGCATATGAGAGCTAGCCATTCTGAAAACAAAATACAAAAATAAGCATTGGAAAATACTGCAAGGATACACAATGAAGTTGACTAGGACATGGATAGTAGTGCAGCAAGAACACATGGAGATGTGATTTTTATTTATATCATGTTATTTAATTATATTATTTATTTATAGCAAAGATGATAACCAGGTAACAAGAGTCAAGTTTTAGTACTGGCATCTGTAGCCATTCTTGGAAATGTTTTCATTGAGGGGGTTCAGGCCTATGCAGAACAGCAGCAGCAACAGGGTATGTCCTTCATAAATGGTATTGGTCTGTGTGGTATTGTGGTATTGGTCTGAAGTTTGACTAAAGGGTTGTCCTCCACAGCCCCACTGAGTTCTTCATGCAGTGATGCCTGTCAAGAGCATCCATGTTGTGCAGAGGCAGTTCATTGAACAGTAGCTGGATGGAACTGACACTTTCTGGAGGTCTTGCAGAATTAAGACCACTTAACTGTTCAGGGTGGGTTATATCCATTAGCAGCTGGTTCATTTATGCTTCCATTTAGCTTCTTCAGTCAGTAGACATTGACCATGTCAGCGCCTGGAGCTGTCCAGCTGTCCTGGAGCTGTCCATATTTGACATCTTGGACATCTATTAGTATGATGGTTACTGGATCAAGTTCAAGGAGGTTGCTGTGGTCTGCTCTGACATTCAATAATACCTAGACATTTATGTTGAGTGATGCCTCCTGCTCCCAAATACTTTTCCAGTATCGTTATCTGTTCTCATTCTGTCACCCTGCCACTGAGAACACACTTTGGATGGATTGTGGAAGAACATTCTGTTTATTCTCCTGGCTCATTTTTGTGTACCTCTTCAGGTGTGCAGCCAGAGTTATTCATCTTTGCTCAACAGTCTCCAAGGCCTCAGGTATAGGCATCTTGCTGTACTTCTCAGATGCCTTCATCATGCCTTTTAGCAGTTCTGATAGTTCTACAGTTATCTTGGCCTCTGTCCTCCTCCACAGAGGACACTGCTCCTTGATGATGTTCATCTTGTAATCAAGCATCTCAAGAATCACTGTTCCTGTGGTATGTATTAGCTGGTTGATTGGTGATCATAACAGTAGTGATAATCCATAGTGCTGAATTCACAGATTTATATATTTACAGATTTTGTTTCCTGTATACACAATAAAAATGTAGGTGTGAGACTGGAGATCATTTAAAAAAGCCAGCCATAGGAGATAACATCGCATTCTTGATGTTTCTTCTGAAAATGTAATATACAGTGTATGTTTGTCTTGACCATGATGTCTGCATGGTACTACCAGTTGAAAATGTTTCAGTGCCTATTTGAAACCAACTCTTCTATTTTTGGTGAAGTGTGGAAGAATGAGGTGGGACTTAGGGAACCTGCCATTCATTTCTACAGTGAAACAGTAGTAAATCCAGGTGGCATTATGGCTTAATTTTTAGTACCAAAATCTTTAAAAATGTAAAGCTTTGCTGAAGAGTATGAGCTATACTGGCATATAATTCCTAATTAATATTTGCAGGTAATGGTGATCTTTCAGAAAACCGAAACCAACCTCCATGAATGATGTAATAGCTGTTTAACAAATTATTTGTCTTTCTTTTTTGTTTGGTTCTTTACCTTGCTACATGTCATTGTGGATACCTCATATTACTGTTTTAATGTAGATATACATCAGCTGTTACAATTTAACGACCAATGCCAGCAGGCGGAGCGCTACATTCCGTTTCTGTCGTGTGTGAGGAAATACTGAAGACAGGTCGTTACAGAAGTGGTCTCGAATAGCAAGTAAAACAGGCGGGCAAGGTGTAGGGTTGTGATGGCATGGACTCAACCTTTTCGCCTTTTATTAGGCTTAACCGAGACAAAAACGTGGCTCCGTGAAAATCGCTATCCCATTCACGTCAACGAAGAACGCGCCATAAACAAGCTGTATTTCAAATCTGCAACACGGATGTAATGAAGTCAAGGGCATACTACTACATGACTTCGCTTGCGGTTTTCACAACGTGACGTTTCTATGCTGCTGTGGTGGGTTTAAAATGCTAAAATAAAGTATTACTGTTATATGGATAGACTGCACTATAGATTATGAAGCCTGTAGAAAGTAACGTATGAAGACACATTACGCAAATTCCTAAACTAACAGGCTGATGTCACTGTATTTGTGAGAAAGAAAAGGACTATTTTTCCATTACGTGGATACGGCATTTATTCCGGAAGGACAAGAACTTTTAGTCTTATCACTTGCAGAAACCATGAGTGAGAAACGAGGACAAATATTAGCAAACTTGGAACGATAAACTTTCTTTGTCGGTAAGTGCATCGACCTGTTCACATTTGAAAAATGTCTTGTTATATATTGTAGTGATATGTGATGGTCACTGCGGGCCATCAATCTCTGATTACCATGCTGCGATGTTGCTAGGAAACTGACGTGATGGAGCTGTTTGGTTTACTTCAGGTCACCACTGTTTTTCAATAGGTATTCAAATAGTGTTTTAGCTGATCTGTGCAAAGAAATGTAGCCCAACAAAGAAAACGCCCAGCAGTTCTGTTTGTGGCTAAAATCGAGCACAAGTAACTACAATTCTTAAATATGTTTTCGTTAGGCAATATTTTTATAATGACGCAGTACGATAAATTGCTCTTCATAATAGTCAGTCCTTGTGTCACAGCAACGTCAAGGATGTAAGATTAATGTAAAACCATCATGCTTGTCACACATAGATGAATTACATATATAAATAAATCCAACGCAGCCGCATTATGAAGCTCCACAAAAATGTGTTTGTGTAACTAAATGGCATGAGCTCTACTACTCAAAGAAAAAGAAAAATAGCTAGGCCTAGGTCCTCAGTGTTACAGCTAGGCCTAGGTCCTCAGTCAGTATAACAGCTAGGCCTAGGTCTTCAGTGTTATAGCTGGGACTAGGTCTTCAATGTTACAGGTAGGCTTAGGTCTTCAGTGTTACAGCTAGGACTAGGTCTTCAGTGTTACAGCTGGGACTAGGTCTTCAGTGTTATAGCTGGGACTAGGTCTTCAATGTTACAGGTAGGCTTAGGTCTTCAGTGTTACAGCTAGGACTAGGTCTTCAGTGTTATAGCTGGGACTAGGTCTTCAGTGTTACAGCTGGGACTAGGTCTTCAGTGTTATAGCTGGGACTAGGTCTTCAGTGTTACAGCTGGGACTAGGTCTTCAGTGTTACAGCTGGGACTAGGTCTTCAGTGTTATAGCTGGGACTAAGTCTTCAGTGTTACAGCTGGGACTAGGTCTTCAGTGTTACAGCTGGGACTAGGTCTTCAGTATAACAGCTAGGACTAGGTCTTCAGTGTTACAGCTAGGACTAGGTCCTCAGAAAATGTTACAGCTAAGCATCACTCAGTGTAACATCTAGGGATAAGTCCTCAGTCAGCGACTTATATGATGCTTAAGAATTTTGGGGGGGGATTCAACAATGTTAAGACAAGTAACCTTTTTTAAGATATGTGTTCATGATATCTTTACAGTAAGGTCGTTGTGTGTTGCAGTGTCTGACATTAGCCTGCTAAGAGTTGCTATTAGTTGCTTCAATCATAATATTTTCAGTTATTTAAAAAACTACTGAGCTGTCATATTATCTACATTCGGCTTGTAACAGGGCATATTTACAACTATATTTGACTTATATTTGACTATATTTAAATTTCTAATGTGTACTGTGATGTGTTACCAATTGCATTTAATTCAAGACTATGCTTAATCTCTGTTGCAAAATATAAATTATGATGATAAATTATAATTATATATATATATATATATATATATATATATATATATATATATATATATATATATTATAATGTGGTTTAACAGAAGCAGTTGCATTTTATCATGTACTCTAACAATATACTATATAATAGCGGATTATAAATGAACACACTGTATGATAGGCTATATACATTCACCAGCCACTTTATTAGGTACAACTTGCTAGTACCGGGTTGGACGCCTTCAGAACTGCTGGTCCATATTGAAATGATAGCATCACCCAGTTGCTGCAGATTTGTCGGCTACACATCCATGATGCAAATCTTCCATTCCACCACATCCCAAAGGTGCTCTATTGGATTGGGATCTGGTGACTGTGGAGGCCATTTGAATACAGTGAACTCATTGTCGTGTTCATGAAACCAGTCAGAGATGATTCGTGCTTTATGACATGGTGCGTTAATCATGTCATAAGCCTTGATGTGTATTGATCGGATATTCAGTATATATTTCTGTTCTCCATAATGTGTGTCTGTGTGTTGGGGGTCATATTGGTGCAGTCAGGTTGCTGAAGTATAAGTGGAACATTTTGGTCTCAACATCTTTGCTCTCTTACATGACCAGACCTGTTTGTGCCTCTTGGATATGCTTCAAGATCAAGATAAAATGTTCACGATTCATCTTTAAGGCATCGCATAGATTTGGTAACTGCATCCACTTTAGATTTACCACCGCAATACTAATTCAGCTTTTACCAACTTTCAAAGTTGACAACTAAATTTAAGAGTTCATTTACACTCACCTGCCACTTTATTAGGTACACCTGTCCAACTGCACATTAACACAAATGTTAAATCAGCCAATCACATGGCAGCAACTCAATGCATTTAGGGATGTAGACATGGCCAAGACAATCTGCTGCAAATAAACCGCGGCAACCAGAGTGGCTTGCTCCTGGGGAGCCACATGGGAACTCCCACACCCTTCTGGGGCCTCAACCCTGCAGGCACTGCCAAGTGCTGAGGCCCCCTGGGACCCAAGGTGGCCCCCATGGAATGTGCACCAGTCCTGGCCACAAACCACCCTTCTCCGGCAGCTCTGCCTCCCCCAGTTAGGAGGGAGCACCTGTAGAGGATCCAGAGGTGTCCCCTTGAGAATACTTGGACACCTGTGGACCAGGCTCCTCCCTGGTGACAAAAAGACATTGGGAAATGACCTGGCGTAGTCCCAAAGTGAGGCTAAGCACCTGTGGGGTTTAAATAGGAGGGAGATAACGATAGGAACAGTTCTGTACAGTGATCAGTAATCTGGTCATCGAGAACAAGAAAGCGATCAGGGTTTATGACTGGTGATGGCGGTGTAGTGTTTTGACTAGGTGTTCGCCGAAGTGTGACATACTTCTAAATTGGTTGAACTGCCAATGGTGTCAAAGTCAAAAGCCTTATTGTTTAATTCAAGATCACCATGCTTATCATTGTGATCCTACAAAGGATTTTCCTCAAGGAATTAGTGTTTTAAACATGTATTCTAAACATGTGACTTAAAAATTAAGCTGGTTGTTTGTTCTTCTCATTTCCCTGGGTTTTCTTTTCATTCTTGCAGTTTCAGAGCTGATCTTTACAGACTCTTATCACTTCCTATTCATGACAAACAGGAAGTGCATGACAAACAGGAAGAATTGGGTCCCTCTGGCCCACCTCAATTTCTAATTTTGGTAATTCAGGGGTGTATTATTAAAAATAATAATTTGAAAGTTAGCAATAATAATCAATAACAATCGGTCTCTCATTTCTACCTGTTGTCTGTTCCATTTGCACAACAGCAGGTGAAATTGATTCACAATCAGTGTTGCTTCCTAACTGAACAGGTTGGTTTCACAGAAGTGTGGTTGACTTGGAGTTACACTGTGTTGTTTAAGTGTTCCCTTTATTTTTTTTACCATAAAATACATTTATTATGCCATCATTACTTTCAACACTATTTTAATGGTAGGTACTATATACCTACCATTAAAATAGTGTTGAAAGTAATGATGGCACAAATCTGAAATCACATATCAGAATTGGGCTGATGCAAAAAAAAAAAACAACAACAACAAAGGACAACAACAAAGGAAATTGTGATCTGATACCATTACAGTCCAGCATGAATATACTGTAGCACAGCAGTGCTTTGCAGCAGTGCACTGGAGTCCACATGATAACAGTCAGGTAAGTTTGAGCAGGTCACGTGATAACAGGCGGATTAGTTTGAGCAGTTTGTACATCTCTGTAGAGTTTAACTGTACAGTTGTCTTAATATTAATGATTAGAACTACTATGTTCAAATGCAAATATACCTCACACATAAGAGATAACAATAGCAATGCTATCACTGTGATAACCCATGTTGGGGGGAACAAGATATCTGCCTTCTACTGAGAACTGGCATGTTAGCAGTGTTCACTGCCACAGATAGACGGCCAGTGATTTTATGAATCTGTTCTTTAAAAACAAAAGGTTGTTTCCAGATTGATCATGAAAAAAGGAAAGAGCAGCAGAAACCTGTCAGAAACAGATACAGAGAGGAGTAAGAATTACAGATATAATAATCATATTCTATTGTGCGAGAAGTTATATCATTAAGTTAATTACTTAATTACTAATTCAAACTGCATGAAAGTGAAAAAGTGAAAAAAAGATTCTGAGATTGCCATTAGCCTGCTAAGGGTGGAAATGTTTAAAAGGAAATGGGAGAATAAGATAACTTCAGTTAACTCTGATCATATATTTAGTTTTTGACCTACATATAATAACCATCTTGCAATTGATATCAGATTACATTTCTATTGGTTTTAAGCAGAGGGTCACTGAACAGAGACTCATTACATGTATCCTTCCTCTTGACTGCTTAGTTAGTGCCTGATGTGTGTGAGGTGTGTAGGGGTAGTGACTTACCACTTAAAGGCACATGAAGAATTATATGGTCAATTACATTTATGTGGAATTATGGTTGCATTCAGTAATGAGAAAAAATGTAGACAAACTGTAGTGTAAATTTCAGGATTTAGTGAGAGAGGCAACCACACTGAGCAGTGTGTTTGTATAAGCACTGTAGGACCAAGCTGAGAACCTTACAGGGGATGTCCAAAGCAATAAATATAATCTCACTAAGAGAGACACTGTTTGGCAGTAGTTATGAAAAAATATTGGATCAGTATCAATATCAGGGCAAATGGAAGATATCAGTATCAGATTAGTACAGAAAAATGGTATTGTCATCTTTAGTTGAAAGGGTGCAAGCACAAAAGCTTATACAAAAGCAGATACGGCCTGCAACAACTGTATAAAGCAGCTACTAACCAGAAACATAGAACTGTGCATGTAAAAAAATTTAAAAAATGTAAAAAAAATACATTTGGCAATAATGTCTGAGCAATCATGCAAAAAAGCAAAAGTTGAGGCTACATGTACTTTAATCATGTACTGTAATGGGTTTTTGCATTTTGTTGTTCAGCAATGCATTTCATGTGATAAGCTATTCGTTTGAATGTTGAAGGCACTTGAAAATGCTGACAATTTCCATTGAAATGAGCACTTTATCCTAAGCTGGTGGTTGAATATTTGGAACAGGTACGTCGGTAGTTGCCTGCAGGAACTGTGCATGATCAAATGTAAAACATTAAGTTGAAGTTGTGAGGCTGGTCCGCATACTGACATGGATGCACAGCCCCAGTTTTCTCCAGATGCTCCACATTGTCAGCGATATGCTCCAAAAACAGGCTTTGGGTCAATTTTTGCTGCTTGCTCCATGGCAAGCTAACAGAAATGGTACAAAATAAATATTCTCGCTGTATCACGAAATATAAACCCATAATCAACACAGAAAATAGCCCCAGATATATTTTACTCAGCAAGATTAATACAACCTCAACTATGAGGAAGGGGCTGATGGAGGTTATAGCTCAGCTGTTTTTAAGTCTGTTAGTTTGTCGAATCTTTTGCCCTGTGCTGTTTGACAGTCTCTGTTGATGCTGGTAGCTTCAGTTAAGTTAATCTTTCTGAGAAACTGCACTCTTTGGAGAACCTTTTTTACCATATGAGAGGCATTAATGGTCCGTGTCAGCTCTTTTGCGGACATTCGTACCTGTGATCTCCAGGATGGTCTCCAATCCTGCCACACTATAGTCTGTTAGAAAGAAACTCCATAACCCTTGAGCAGACCGAAGGGCCTATTATGGGATTATGGGATTTAAAGCAAACCAGAACTCTACAAAAACATCCTTACACAGGTGTTTGGCTGTTCAAATTGTACTTCATGTTCCTTAAATCTGACTCCCTTGGTAAATATATATGAATGTAAGAAACTTACAGATATGGCATCTTTCTTCATCACAGAACAAACCAAAAAGTATTAATAAACATATTCTCTTTCTTCAATTTTTATCTAATTTTCTTTTAAGTTAAATTCGTTGCCAGTTCTAACATGAGTCTAGTCTTCCACCAGTGCATGGATCCAACCTGAGAAGGTCAGGTCTAACACATATCCTCTGAGACATGCAGAACCAGTAACCACTGCAACTCACGCTTTGTTTTTTGGACAGATGAATGGGTTTGTAATACAGTGCTACCTTTTTTATTCTGTTTGTGACATATCAGGACCCCCTGATTGTCTGGCATTGTGCTGAATTGTTGAATGATTGAGATGAGTGAGGGTGAAACCAGGCTACCCTTCATACACGAGCAGGACCAGTTATGCTCCAGAACATAAATGGTTCTAACATTGTTGGGATTTACATGGGAAACACTTGACTGCAATGGTATTGGGCTGCCTGAAGGGGTCAAGAGGACAGCATGTTCATATGCTTTGCAAAGTGTTTATAGCAAACAGAAAATAAAATTGTGAAGGCTAAAACCTGTTTTTAACAAATTGGGCAAATGGAATGTGACATTGGAGTTCACCAAGTCTCAAGCTTTAACTAAGCACTAATGCCCCTTAGATGGTTATGGCTCACAAAAACAATGAACTCACATTTTTTTATATGCAGACGTTTATATCACAGTTTATATGCAGACTTATCATATTAATATTAACATGTAGAGTTGACGATATTCCTGTAGGGGATGATGTTCCCGTGTATAACCATGGGAGCAACAAATCTTTCCATGAAGGCTGCAGATAGGCACAGTGGGGGTGCCACAAGATGTTCCCATAGAAGAGGGATAAAACTGATCATGTGTATTTTAGTTATATCAGAGTGTTTGCTTCACATTTTTGTACTCTGCAGCATATTGTGTAGTGGGAAAGGTGAAGTCTTCAGTATAGTCTCACAGGTTAAGGGCTACATCACTTACTGGGAAAGATTGTAGACTTCACCCCAAATGTGGGGGTCCTGAGAGTAAATGTTCTCTGAATGCACTTGTACAATTTGATATGCTGGGGTTAAAAAAGGTGTTTAGAAGGTTGTGAAAGGTTTTTGTTGTAGGGCTTTTTATTCTCTTCATCTTCTATTCTCTTCGTATCTTCTCTCTGTTCTTCTTCATCCTCCTCTTTTATTCTTTTCTTCTGTTCTTCACTCTGTTCTTCAACATCTTACTCTTTTATTCTCTTATTATTGGTCCTTGGGGCTCTTCTCTTTCTTTTGTTTTGTTACCTTGATTTAGAATAGTAGCTCTGTTGAATATTTTATTGGTAAATTAATAAATATAGTTAAGTGCATAACCACACTCCCCAGTCTGGTTATAGCTAGACTCAGAATAAGTATCAGATAAATGTAAATGTATGATAACACCAATTCCCAGTAAAGTATCCCATCTGCTGTGCATGTTTATTAGGCCAACCCCCATGTAAGGGTAGCTGTATGGTAAACCTGACAAAGCAGGCTATTGTTTATAGTAAGGAAATGTATAAAATAGTTTTTTTGTGGCAACGTGCATTTTTCCACTGTGTTAGCCCTGATGTCAGGCGCTCTAGCCCCCGGGATACATTTGACTACGGCTGCTGGTGTCTCTAGAGGGGTCGCTATATTCACGTGTGGGAGCTGTGAATCTCCTATAACCAGAGCTGTTTAAACAGGTCGCTCAGCCGGTGTATCGCTGAGTGGGGCAAACCTGTTTGACACATGAACTTGAACTGAACCGTGCTCAGCCCTACGGCTATGCCGCCGAGACGTCACCCATTTGCCCCGCTGCGAGGGCACTTATGCTGGAGCTGGGGGCTCGCTAACTACGGCCTAGAATTATATATATAACTATATCTATAGAACTATATTTGAACTATAAATACGGACTTCTGCTAGCGGGCCGCCCAATGGAGGATGGGTTCCCTTTTGAGTCTTGGTCCTCCCAAGGTTTCTTCCTAATCCCATCATCATATTTGACATTGACTGTGATCTAGCATTTTGTGATAAATAAAAATATTCATGATTACATGGGTACTTAACCATAGTTACACAGTCAGTTAAATCACCCTCCTCACAGGTTTGTTCTAGTCAAGTTAATTGTTTGAGCTGGTTTGAGCTGGTTACCCTGCGCAAAATATATGTAACGTTTTTCACAAAATAAAACAGGTGCACCTTATAGCATTTTTACATGACAGGCCAATTTAAGTCTATATTATACATACATAGTTCTAGCCTTTACCATCTTAATATCAAGGTTAGAAATGTTTTGCATCCATTAGAAACAATGTACTGTTTAACTTATTAGAAACAAACAATGTAAATGTATTTTGCTGATCTTAGTACTATATATTCAATAGACTGAATCCATGAATTGTATTTTTTGTCAAGAATGTTATGTATTCTGTATACAACCACCCTGAGTTATGAATTGCATAACCTGCCTGCCAACTAGCCATTGTGGTGAGCAAGGCTTCCAGGGTTGTACTGAGAAGGGAGCTCGTGATGTGCTGAAACAAAACGCAAAAAAAAAATCCCAACTCTCCCTCAGGGTGCCCATTTTACAGCACTGCAATTTAAAAATGAGGAAGAGAGGGAGAACCAATCCTCTCAGCACCACCACCACAGTCTTAAAATAGCTCAGCCCTCCCTCTCCCTCTCTTGTTCACGTCATTGCATGATGCACAGTATTACCCTTGCTGTCATTCTGTCATTTGGGCATTCTACCTTTTCCACTCATTCCTACCATTCCTTTTTATTCTGCATTTTTATTCATTCATTGTCAAATCATTGACATTGTTAAATCCCTCCTAAGGTGAATATTCTGTTTTTTCCTTTCTGGTACTTTGCGTTTGTTCTGTCTCTGAAGGATAATCATCTGGCTGTTTATTATGGTTTTATCACCATATAGTAAAAACAACAAGCAAACAAAAAACTGTATGCCTGAGCATGTAATCTAGTTTTATTGCTTCCTTTTGTACAGAACCACTGTGCACCACCGTGCTGTACAGGTTTTGTTTTTGTCATATTTAATTTCTCATAGTTTCACAGGACTACAGTAAAACTGTTTATATATTTATTGCCCATTTTCTGGTCAGGCATGAAAGTATGCTAGTTTGAAAGATACAGACCGATGTACACATCTGTGGGACTGTATGATGTCAAGAATGCAGCAGGAGGTGAGAGTGAAGCTGTTACGTTTTTAAAGTCCTTCATGAAAATGAAATAAACATCGCACCAAAAGTAAACCTCAGAAAAGGAACGGAGAAGTGACATTAAGCTTTCAGAGTGCAATAAAGACAAACGAAAGAGAGTGTGTAGAACGACGTTCAGGGCTTAGTACAGGCTGGCTCTCTTGGGATAGGCTAGATGAATACACAGCACTGAATGGCAGGACCTGTGAGGATGTAAAGTAAATGTGCAACAGGCGTGCGAGGCTAATGAGGGGTGTGTCAGTATACTGGTGATTGGGAGTGAGGGAGTGACACTGTGGAGGTGTGTCGTTGTGTGGGCGTCTCCCCTGTGCTCGGAGACCGGCCTACTATGACATATACAAACAGTACTGATCAGTAACTATAGTTTTATGGAAATTCTAATGACACTAACTTACCTGTTTGTAGTAACTCAGCTCTGAATGTTAACAAACTAAGTTCATGTTTTGGAAGATTAACACATCACACCTGACAATTTTAGCACAGTTCCTTCTCTGAACAGGTGTTGCTGCTGCAGTAAATGTTTATTGTCACAATATTGTTACTTACAGAAATACTTTGTTAAGCTAGATAGCATACTTCATGCGATCTTAGATCTTAAAAATGTTTTACAGCAACATGCTCTTCAAATGGGACTACAAGGTGAAGTGTGAGTTATGCCATCATATTGTTTGAGTTGGCAAATTTTGGCATGGCTGTCTATGTGTATGAGAAGTTACAGCAGAGGTGCTTTGTATGTCTGGCGAAATAACCAGCTTTTTTGAATGCACTGATGGTATTTTGAAACAAACAAAATGTGCGTTTTTAATATTGTGAATGCTGTATTATCATATATTGGCACATGCCTGTAAGTTGCACAATGTACTTGTATGAAGAACTATTCCTGAATTCTCAGAGTTAGTTTAGTTTAAGCCACACTGTAATAGTGTAGAATTGACTAAGTGGGCAATTTTTTATAAGTGCATCTTAAGTTTTAATTGTAAGATGGGGATTTTAACGCTTAGTCACGCACATGTCGCATGTGAACTAAAGCGTTGTGTCATATTATATCAAATATTGACTTCTACACTAAAAAGTATATAGGCAACTTGTATATGTAAACAGTAAGTACAGTGTTCCAAAATCCAGCGCACACAGTCATACAGATCTACAAGTAACGCATGGCTGAACGCATGGACTCGCCACACCTACCAGACGAACTCGTCCTGTCTTGCACACAGCATATTTCACCTCTACTTCCAGCCTTGAGCTCATACATTATGAGTGTCAATGAAAAGTCAGAAACATGTACCAGCAACACTTGAAAGTAATATGCAGTAACCATTTTTATCCATGCAAATTATTTATACTGCTAAATGTGGGTTGGTTAAAATATGATCAGAAATTACTTAGTAATTAACGTCATTCCATTTTTTCTAATAGAACAAATGATTGGCCATCAGTGCTGATGTTGTGGATGAAAAGCTAAAATCATTATATATTAATCACATTATAGGTTAGATTCCACTGTTAGCATCTAATGCAACACATAATTGAATTTAGTTTAATTTGTGTCTTATGCATCATAATGTTCACTATGATGGCTCAGAATATGATGATGGGCATAAACCTTTTTTCAGTACTTTTTCTCTCTTCAACTGTCAGACTTTGCAAAGCCATTTTGATCACCATTGTAACATGACATGGTTGATAACAGATGAGGAAACAGTTTAAATAGTTTAAAACTAATAACCTACACAATGAGCTACGAGGATATATGTAAGATACTCTATCTTGAATGTCAGAACATTTTAACCTTATGTTAGTCCGAGGAACAATAATCTCACTCGCTAATATTTTATTTAAATTTAAATGTATTTTATTTATATTTTGTCCAAAATAACCTGGCAATATTTTATCTCAACATGTGATCTGTTCAGCCCAGAAATACATGTGTAAGTGCACATGCAGACAGTTCAAGTTGGGAATACGACGTTGACAAGATGCAGTGGAAGCGTGCGACTTCTGTCTGAACTGTTGGTGTACAGGCCTCTGTCAACACAGTATGTTCACTTATGTCATCATCTGCTTCCCCTGAATAAGTGAACTATCTCAGGACTTTGACATTAGTGTACAGTAGGCGTTGTGGTAAGGTCTTAGGTTAATCGTTACTATGTGTTACATAATATCTTAAAATTACACTGTAATTTCAGTAAAAATGGAAATTAACCTTAGAAATTAAGCAGAGCAACATATGTTACTAAGCATTACAGAGAAACAACACAGACCATTTACACGGTCAGTTCATGAATTGTGTTCATAAATTCTGTTTATAATTCATAAATGTGCATCTAATGTAGAAATTCAAACATTATTAACAATGTCACTCTCTTTTGACAGAATTACTCTAATATAGGTAGCAGCTGCTTAGGTACAGATTTTCTAAAATACCAAAATATGGAATGGTAATGTGATCCTTCTTGAGCTGTTTTCTGTTACATAAAGAAGCTAGTACTCTCTGTGGATGGTGAGAAGCTACCCACATTCATGTGTTATGTTTGTCACCAAGCCATGTGGTTCAGCAGCCACTAGTGAATATGAGTAGCAATTTCCAGAAGGGGAAAGGTTACATCTAAACATATTGATGTTCAAATATTCTAGCCTTATCGCTGTTGCTGTTTCATCAAATAAAACTTGTGTCTGATTATTAGAAGAAGACGGAAGCAGGATATCAGTGTTAGCTTATGATGCAAATGTGATCTAAAATTATCTAAACTTTCCTGTTTTGCAGAAAGAGGAATATTACATAAATAAGCAATGTTGCTGATAACTGTTGGAAGTAATGACTTTCCATAATTGTTCACAAATGCTATGGCACATCAAAAAAGACAATGTCAAAAGACTTATTAAAAGATTCATATTTAGGACAGGTCCACAGTCAATATTTAGACATTAGTGCACATGAACACAAGTGCCATCTTAGACTGATTAAGCCAGCTCACATTCTTATTTTCTTTTTACTTAATTAAATATTGATACCAATTAAAACACCATCCATATCAAATACCTAACCCTCTGTTCTGTCCATTACTTGGAGGCATAGTTAGCAAAACAGAGTAGACTCTTACTGTCTGATACACAATACTCATAAAATATGTAAGTCACTCCAGATAAGAGTGTCACACAGTCAAAATGTGAAGAATAATAACTTTAACAACCATAACTTTGTTGATAGTGTATTGGTGCATTTTATAACAGTGTCCCTGTGGTTATAAATATTTAAAATTTAAGTAGGGTTTTTTCAGTATATATTTGAGTATATCTAGGCGTCCATACTGACTGTATCTAATAATATCTTTGCTTAAAGTTTCTTCCTGATTTTAGCCTAAACTAACTAGCTAGAGATTTTGTTCTGAGTAAAACAATGAAGCACTTTTTGTAAGTCGCTCTGGATAAGGGCGTCTGCTAAATGCCGTAAATGTAAATGTAAATATAAATATGTGATTGGATGCTCACGTGTCACATGTCACGTGTCATGTGGCAGCATATTCCATAGATCAAAGATTAGAAGTAAAACACAATTTTTTTGGTTGTAGCAAAAGTTGTAAAGTTGTCTTTGTAGACCAGAGTAGTGTAGCATGCCTAAATAAATAATCTTCACATCATAGCTAAACTTTATCACTCTTTTGAAGTCTCTAAGTAGGTCAGAGGCATACTATTAATAATGTCTTGAACTAATTAATGGATTACCAAAAAGCTGAATTTCACAATTTTATTTTTAGTAATTGAAGAACCATGGACTACGTTCCACTTTCAAAAGGATAAACATAAATCAGTTTCTTTATGCACACAATAACAGGAAGGCAAAGGCACTACTATATCTGGGCCCTTAATGTAGTGTATCCTATATCCATAGCCATACCATCAGAGTCAGATTCTAGAACAGTGGCTCCATTTTAAGAATAGGAGCATGGTTATTATTAGAATTCCCAGGGCAAAGTATCTTGCTTGCATATGTTTATTGCAGCTAGGATATATATGAGCTGTATTGTTGCTAGTCTATATTTCATGTTTATTGTGGCCAGGCTATATTGAGGCTGCAGTCAGATATTTTAGATAGGCACACAGTCTATGAATGCTGTGTTGTTACAGCAAAATTCCCTGTTTATTAACATACAGTGAACATTGGATATTAATTGAATGTTGTGAAAAATAAAACAGGTGTTAGGATCAACACCCCTTCCTCCGCCCTCTGATCACCTGCTCTTCCACTCCCCTTTTCCTACCATATATATACACCCCTCTGTCACTTCCTGGTTGCGAAGTATTGCCAACCGATGTTGCATACCAAGCGTTACCATTACCTGCCTGCTTATCTGTGTACCGACTTCTGCTTCTGCCCTAGACCTCGTCTCCTGCCTGCTCAGGTTGTGTCAGACAGGGGGGTGCAATTCACTTCCGCTGTCTGGAAAAGCTTCTGTAAAGTACTCGGAGTTTCCACCAGCCTAACCTCGGGTTATCACCCCCAGTCCAACGGAGAAGTGGAAAGGACGAACCAAGAAATAGGACGGTTCTTGCGGCAATATTGCACTACCCATCACGACTGGCACAAGTTTGTTCCCTGGGCCGAATATGCGAGGAATTCGCTTACTCACTCGTCCACTAAGCTCACGCCCTTCCAATGTGTGTACGGGTACCAACCGGCTTTTTTCCCGTGGGACAAAACCCCATCGGACATACCGCCCTAGATGACTGGCTCTGCCGCAGCGCCCGCACCTGGGAAATGGCCCACGCTCAGTTACGCCGAGCCCTGCATACGCTGCCGGCTAAACGCCGATCGACGCCGCCTTCCCACCCTGGTTTATCACCCGGGCCAAAGAGTATGGCTATCCACCCAACACATTAAACTACGAAAACCCTGTAAGAAGCTCTGCCCAAAGTACATCGGTCCGTTCAAGGTCCTCCGTCGCATTAACGCTGTATCTTACCAACTCCAACTCCCCCCTCAATACCGCATTCATTCCACCTTCCACGCCTCCCTGCTGAAGCCCGGCCCATTACAGCCCCATGTCTAACCCCCTCTTATCTGAAACGCCCCTGAGCCTGTGGAAGTTGACGGCCGACCGGCGTACATAGTAAAGGAACTGTTGGAATCTCGACGACAGACGACACGGCCTAGAATATCTGGTAGACTGGGAGGGTTATGGCCCAGAGGTACGTTCATGGGTGCCCGCCAGGGATGTTCTGTGCCCTTCTCTCATCGCCGACTTTCACGCTGCCCACCCCGATTCCCCCCGCCCCCAGACGCCGCGGTCGCCCACCCTCCTCCCGTGCTGGAGCGGCTGGAGCCCCTCGTCGGAGGGGGGGTAATGTTAGGATCAACACCCCTTCCTCCGCCCTCTGATCACCTGCTCTTCCACTCCCCTTTTCCTACCATATATATACACCCCTCTGTCACTTCCTGGTTGCGAAGTATTGCCAACCGATGTTGCATACCAAGCGCTACCATTACCTGCCTGCTTATCTGTGTACCGACTTCTGCTTCTGCCCTAGACCTCGTCTCCTGCCTAGTGTTTCGGTACCTTCTGGAATCTGCTTACCCGTGCTGAACCCTGACCGCCTCGACATTGATTCTCGCTACGAAGTTCGCTTTTATGTTGTGCTGTTTACATCCCGTGCATACGTGTACTGCCTGGTTTCAATAAAGCGAACTCGATTCCGCATTTGGATCCCCCTCTGTGTGGTTTCATCATAACAACAGGTATGTTTATATGCATTTTAAAATGCAAGTGACATAAACAAGCTTTGCATTCTCCCAGATGCCACAATCCTTTAGGTCTATTGATAATCTAATCCAACATTAGCTCTTCAATTTTCAGAGTTAGGAGAGCAAAACTGAAATTAGACTGTGGCAGTATTTAACACCTGTTACATCTATTACATTGTTACAGATATTACCAGTGTATTAGAATAATTTGTATAATGTTTTCCATTAAAGCTTCATTTGTGAAGAGCAGAGGGAAAGCAAGAAAGACCCTCGCAAATTAGCAGGTGGTAGGAGGCATATAAGGCTAGGAGTATATCCTTTACAGTATGTAAAGGATAGGGATGCATTTCCAAATCCATTATAAAATGTTCTACATCTTATTGTAATGCTGTAAACATGTTGGAATACAGATGCTCACAGACCGTAAAAGAGAGCGGTTTATTATGCAGATCGTAGCAGTCCAGGGGGTCAAAACCAAAGATGCAGCAAAAGTACAGAGACTGGAGGATCCTGATACATATATACATACATCCTAGTCCATATTAGACAGACAAAACTAGGCAGAATTACAAAGTGGATAATCCAAAAGACAGAATCGAGAAGCAAACCAGATTGAACCATAGATAGAGAAACATAACGCTCGGTGTGCTTCAAAGAAGTTGTCAACAACTCTTCACAAGGAGTGTGTGTAGTAGGCTAGGCTATATAGTCCAGGACAATAGGGTTAGGGTGGAATTAGTAAGAGAATGCTGGGGACTGGAGTTCCTGGAGACGGGTTGCATGACAGTTATAAAATATGTTATAAAATAGAGCAAATATAACACTGAACATGACCTCTCATTTATGATGATCTTAACACTACAATGGTTTGGGGCCTAGACCAGTTCAGCTGTCTTCACATGTCCTTAGTAGGGCCTCACAATATAATGTGTGTTAAGCAAAACAGTACTGATGTTGCACAAGACTGCAGTTATTTTATTTTTTGGTGTTGTAAGCTTCCTGACCAGATTTATATTGTGTTTTGAAATCAGTGTATTTGAACAATTATTAATATATAATTGAACAATTGGTGCCTGATATATATATTAATATATATTTTGCCTAAAAACATGCAGGCTAACTATAAGTTTTTTAATGTATGGCAACTGGACATTCATTAGAACATGTGGGCAGAAAAAGCCTACTTTACAGATAGGGAGTTCAATACATATACCTAAAAATATAAATGTTTGGACAAAAGACAGTTTTTTATTACATTGGTTCATTATTTTACATTGCATCACTGTTAACGCTATTTCCAAAGTAGCTTTGTAGACTAGTTACTTTCCACACACAAGCACATACACTAAGCCCTCTAGAATGCCACTGCTTTAAGGGGCAAGATCTGACCCAAAACTCTGTATCTGCCTTGTCCTCCTGCACGCCCATCTCTGCTCTGTTACCTTGCCCACGCTGCAGTGCCATCAGCCTACTTCTACCTCACAGAACCTCCCAAGAGAGCAGTTATTTTGAGCCTTGCATGATATGTCTTTGGGGCGGCATTTTACAAGAAAATCTCTAAAAGGGGGGATTAAAGGAAAGAAAAAGAAAATCCTTAGATAAAAATGGTATTTTGTGGTACCGTGTATGTGTTTATGTATTTTTATGTTTATGAATTTGGATGTAAAGTGAATCTTTCACACCTGATTCATGTCACAGTCTTTGAATCCACTTTGACCGTCTGAGGTGATGCTGCTGATGTCAGTGGAGGTTGTAGGACCAGCACTGTGAAGATTTGTGTGTAAGCAGGATGTGCAACAATAGTAGCTGCTGTTCAGAAACCCTGCTTGATACAGTATCATGTTGATATGTACTTGTGTGACTGTACTGTTACATAACCATGCATTAATCACACATATATGGTCAAGGCTAAACTTCTGGGTATGTAATTTAGTGACATGTAGCTGTATTTCAGCACCTTTTGACAGGTGAGGACTATTGAAGAAAATTGGGAAAAATGATCTGAATTATAATTTTCCCAATATTCATTGTAATTAATTAACTACGAAGAAGAACTTCTTCTGAAGTATAGATTAAGCTGTAATTTCTTCAAATTCAGCTGTACAACTGTATTTGATGTACTGTATATATATACACACACACACACTATATTGCCAAAAGTATTTGCTCACCTTCCTTGACTCACATATGAGCTTAAGTGACATCCCATTCCTAATCCATAGGGTTCAATATGACGTTGGTCCACCCTTTGCAGCTAGAACAGTTATAACTCTTCTTGGAAGGCTGTCCACAAGGTTTAGGAGTGTGTTTACATTCTTCCAGAAGTGCATTTGTGAGGTCACATACTGATGTTGGACGAGAAGGTCTGGCTCTCAGTCTCCACTCTAATTCATCCCAAAGGTGGTCTATCGGGTTGAGGTCAGGACTGAGGTGCAAGCCAGTCAAGTTTGTCCACACCAGACTCTGCCATCCATGTATTTATGGACCTTGCTTTGTGCACTGGAGCACAGTCATGTTGGAAGAGGAAGGGGCCAGCTCCAAACTGTTCCTACAAAGTTGGGAGCATGGAATTGTCCAAAATGCCTTGGTATGCTGAAGCATTCAGATTTCCTTTCACTGGAACTAAGGGGCTAAGTCCAGCTCCTGAAAAACAACTCCATACCATAATCCCCCCTCCACCAAACTACACTTGGCACAATGCAGTCAGACAAGTACCGTTCTCCTGGCAACCACCAAACCCAGACTCGTCAGATTGCCAAATGGAGAAGTGCGATTCGTCACTCCAGAGAACGCGCCTCCACCACTCTAGAGTCCAGTGGCGGCGTGCTTTACACCACTGCATCCAACGCTTTGCATTGCACTTGGTGATGTATGGCTTGGATGCAGCTGCTCGTCCATGAAAACCCATTCCATGAAGCTCTTAGCACACTGTTCTTGAGCTAATCTGAAAGTCACATGAAGTTCGGATGTCTGTAGTGATTGACTCAGCAGAAAGTTGGCGACCTCTTCGCAATATGCGCTTCAGCATCCGCTGACCCCGCTCCGTCAGTTTACATGGCCTACCACTTCATGGCTGAGTTGCTGTCATTCCCAAACACTTCCAGTTTCTTATAATACAGCTGACAGTTGACTGTGGAATATTTAGGAGCGAGGAAATTTCACGACTGGGTTTGTTGCACAGGTGGCATCCTGTCCTACCTGTGATGTAAGTGATTGGTACACCTGGTTCTGATCATTTGGATGGGTGAGCAAATACTTTTAGTGTAAGTCTTTCCTTTCTGGGCAGTGAGCATCAATAAGATGTCTTGGTGCTGGTTTCCACACATTAACCCTAGACCTGGGCCAGAGCACCAGAATGTATTTGTTATCTGTGTCTGGGAATCTCATAAATCTGTTGATATGTAAGCAATATATGCTGACTGGACTTCACCTTGTTCTCGGGCATTATGAAACACGATAAAACCCCGATAAAACCAGTAGTTATATTCTCATCCTATATTGGTCTCTTACAGTGAATCTCCAGTGATGTGATTTCAGTAGCATGTTTTAAGCATCTGAGTGAGAGGAAAGCAGTCATGCAGTAGGATAAATACTACCAGACTTTGTCCAATTTCCAGATTTTTACATATGTTTTACAAATTAGATGAGGTGTACCATATTTGCCAGAATATTTTACCTTCCACTGAGGTCTAATTATTTTATTATTTACTGAGGTCTTATTATTTTACATCTAACCTTCTCTCTCCTTCCCCTCCCTTCCTTTCTTTTTCTTGCCCCTGCAGCCCTTCCAGAACATTCCTCGCTCACACTTTCCAGGATGCTAATTAAGGAGTATCGTATCCCCATGCCTCTGAGTGTGGATGAATACCGTATCGCACAGCTCTACATGATCCAGGTAAAGCTATGAATATGAAATCTTGGGAAGTCTATTCGTACAACTTCTATTCACATACCTCATTTTAATTTTCAATTAGAAAAATGCTAAGTAAATATGACTAAACTAATTAATGATTACATGTTACATAAAACTACACGACTGCTGGTATGGGACAATGATTTAAAGCATACAGTATAGATACTTAAATTAGAGTTTATAAGTATTTGAGTTTAAAATAGTTAATGAGGACAATACCACTGCTTTTTTACTTAATATTAACTTTCATATAATATGTACTTTCACTTTTTTTACCATAAACAGTAAAAAAAGGTTCATTTAGTAGTGGGCAAGACACAGATCTGAACATATCTTACATAAGTGATTAGACCAATTTTGTCACTGTGGGGAGTCACTGTTTTGGGATTGCCAGAGTAGCATTGCTTATTTACCCACGTGGAAGAACAAAAAGTGATGACTAGATTTATTACTGAAATATGTATTTCAATATCCCAGGCCTAAGTCAGTAATCTATAGAAATAGGCACATCTCAAAGGACATTATGAATATCAGCTCTCATAAAATGTATTCTTCAGTTCAGCTTATAGCTTGATTCTTTTTTCTGTTTTTTGACCTGTACCACCATTGACCCATGATGACCCATCCCCATCTTACAGTACCACTGTTACCCTGACAACCATGACATCAGTGGCCTCTGGTTATGTCTTCTCCACACTCTCACAAGAAAAGAGGAAGTGAGGGCAAGTGGAACAGAGAGTGAGAGAGTAGGAGGAAGAGGGTGAGTGGAACAGAGAGAGAGAGTAGAAGGAAGAGGGTGAGTGGAGTAGAGAGAGAGAGTAGAAGGAAGAGGGTGAGTGGAGTAGAGAGAGAGAGTTGAAGGAAGAGGGTGAGTGGAGTAGAGAGAGAGAGTAGAAGGAAGAGGGTGAGTGGAGTAGAGAGAGAGAGAGTAGAAGGAAGAGGGTGAGTGGAGTAGAGAGAGAGAGAGAAGGAAGAGGGTGAGTGGAGTAGAGAGAGAGAGAGAAAAGAAGAGAGTGAGTGGAGTAGAGAGAGAGAGAGGAAGGAAGAGGGTGAGTGGAGAGAGAGAGAGAGAAGGAAGAGGGTGAGTGGAGTAGAGAGAGAGAGTAGAAGGAAGAGGGTGAGTGGAGAGAGAGAGAGTAGAAGGAAGAGGGTGAGTGGAGTAGAGAGAGAGAGTTGAAGGAAGAGGGTGAGAAGGAAGAGGGTGAGTGGAGAGAGAGAGAGAGAAGGAAGAGGGGTGAGTGGAGTAGAGAGAGAGAGAAGGAAGAGGGTGAGTGAGTAGAGAGAGAGTAGAAGGAAGAGGGTGAGTGGAGTAGAGAGAGAGAGTTGAAGGAAGAGGGTGAGTGGAGTAGAGAGAGAGAGTTGAAGGAAGAGGGTGAGTGGAGTAGAGAGAGAGAGTTGAAGGAAGAGGGTGAGTGGAGTAGAGAGAGAGAGTTGAAGGAAGAGGGTGAGTGGAGTAGAGAGAGAGAGTAGAAGGAAGAGAGGGAGTGGAGTAGAGAGAGAGAGAGGAAGAGGGTGAGTGGAGTAGAGAGAGAGAGTAGAAGGAAGAGGGTGAGTGGAGTAGAGAGAGAGAGAGAGAGAAGGAAGAGAGGGTGAGAGAGAGAGAGAGAGAGAGAGGGAGAGAGAGAGAGAGAGAGTAGAAGGAAGAGGGTGAGTGGGTGAGAGAGAGAGAGTTGAAGGAAGAGGGTGAGTGGAGTAGAGAGAGAGAGTTGAAGGAAGAGGGTGAGTGGAGTAGAGAGAGAGAGTTGAAGGAAGAGGGTGAGTGGAGAGAGAGAGAGAGAGTTGAAGGAAGAGGGTGAGTGGAGTAGAGAGAGAGAGTTGAAGGAAGAGGGTGAGTGGAGTAGAGAGAGAGAGTAGAAGGAAGAGGGTGAGTGGAGTAGAGAGAGAGAGTAGAAGGAAGAGGGTGAGTGGAGTAGAGAGAGAGAGTAGAAGGAAGAGGGTGAGTGGAGTAGAGAGAGAGAGTAGAAGGAAGAGGGTGAGTGAGTGGAGAGAGAGAGAGAAGGAAGAGGGTGAGTGGAAGAGAAGAGGGGAAGAGGGTGAGTGGAGTAGAGAGAGAGAGTAGAAGGAAGAGGGTGAGTGGAGTAGAGAGAGAGAGTTGAAGGAAGAGGGTGAGTGGAGTAGAGAGAGAGAGAGAGAAGGAAGAGGGTGAGTGGGAGGAAGTAGAGTCAGAGAGGTGCAGGAATATAAGAGTCTCCTATTAATGTACTGGTAGTTGCCATGGCAGCAAAAGAAGCCCTGTTCACCTGTTGTGATTGTGCGATGTATGACCCATCTCTTTCCCACCTTTTCTCTTGATTTTAAAGACATATTTGTATCTTGTGCTGAAACCTGAACACAGTCACAGGTTATCACCTTAAAGTTGTCTTTAAACTAATGTGGTTATAAATACATTTTTCCCACTGAATTGATCATAGTGTGTGAAAGCTCTCTTTGGAGGTCTTTGTGTATATCAGTGAGTTCAACTTATGGTCTGTGTCAAAGGTGCTCAGTGGCACCTGTCAACAAACTAATGAAATGCCTATAAGAGCAATCTGTGTGTGTGTGTGTGTGTGTGTGTTTCTGTGCTATATCTCTTGAGCCAGAGCTGTTGTTGAGAGCCGGGTGCAGTTCTAATAAAAGGCCTGTCAGGGTTAATGAGGCAGTTTAAACTGGACAGCTCCCATACCTCTGCTCTTCTCCTCTATTAGTCCTAGAGTCACTCCTCCAGAAAGGCATGCAGAAAGGCAAGAACCGTAATAACAGACAGAACATGAGGATTAATATTCTAACAGGAATCATGGTATCCAGGAACAGGTGTAGTTAGAACTGCCAGGCTTAGGAATGCACTGGAGGGTTCTGGGAATTGTAGTCCTTGGCAGGCATGTCTGGAGGGGAGGGTGTGACAAGAATTGTAAAATATTGGTTTTTCATTTTAGTTACCTGTAAAGTAAATAACAGTGAAAAAAAACGACCTTCAGAAACAAACAAACCAAAAGAAACTAAATCAAACAAAGAAGGCAAATAATGGGATTGCACAGTGTGGCACAGCCAGATGTTAGCTGGGTGTCTTTGTCAACCATTACCTGGCTTTGAATAAACTTTGAATGCAAAGGTCAGACAATCCCAGAAGCCTTTTTAACCTGAACTAATTTATTTTTTATTCAAATATGCGTATCTTAAAAGGGCAACACGCACACAGGTATCTCACAGAACCCGTTTCACAATTACAATGTAACTGTCAAGCTTTAACAGCATGTGGGCATGTTTAATGATTTTCTGCATAAGATGATCCAACTCGATGCTGTGTTTCACATCTTTATTTCATCAGCAGTAGTAGTTATTCCTCACCCATTATGTCTAAAACAGTGGCCACTGAATAGCCAATTAGAACCTGGAATTCAGCAACATTGTTACTTTCAGTTGTATAATTCATTTCCTGTAAACCTGGGACACATTTGGCAATGCCAAACCTTTGTGTGAAACTGCATAACAGTCAAACAGAAGTGATTAAATGTGTAATCTTGAGCACAGAGACTAGTGAGGCTAATGAAGATTAGCACATGGATGGCCACTTCTGCTTTTGGATATCCGCTGTGCTGCAGTTTAGTTCCATTTCACATCTAACATCCCCAGTCTAATTAAACAAGGTATTCAGTCATGTCTGTCTATACACTACAGTGCACCACAGTAGGGATTAAAACAGGACAGATTTCCATATAATATTAACTGCCACCAATATAGTTTGTAAAGTCATTTTTCCCATTGTGTGCATAAATTAACAAATGAATAACTAAATGAATGAATGAATGAATGAATGAATGAATGACACATCCATTGCATGCAATCCGTTTAAATGTCTTTTAAATCTTTGTTGTGAGATTTTGTCATGTGTTTATGTGAAACTGAACAACTTTACTGCTACTTTTGTGCTTTCACACAAATGCTCATTTGCGGGCCATTAACTGTGTTCAGAAAAAAAGTCGCGAGGAGAGTTGTGGCGAGGGCAGTGGGGTGGAGATCCTGGAGAACCGGCCCTACACAGATGGACCTGGAGGAAACGGCCAGTACACACATAAGGTCTACCACATCGGCATGCACATCCCTGGCTGGTTCCGTTCCATCCTGCCTAAAGCAGCACTGAGGGTAGAGGAGGAGTCCTGGAATGCCTACCCATATACTCGCACACGGTGAGGCTGCCCCACCAGTGCTTCCTGCAGTACCTGACTATGTGAGCTTTGGGTTTAGGGTAGATTCTCTGTATGTCTCTTTTCTCATTTATATATCCTATGGGTTTGACTGTCATGGTTATGTCAAGCTGTTCCCTCATCTGTAACTGCTCCAGAGAATATGGTGACGTCACCATTTACCCTTTTGGGTGATTTCATAAACTTGAACTACATTATGTGTTCATGTTTTTAATGTTCATACTGAACTATAAGTCTCAGGATAAAGTACATGATGAAATGCGAGAGTTAAGGGTCTAAACTGAGACTTAAGGGTTTTAATCTTTGAATCCTTTGTCCTGTTGTCTTCATAGGTACACTTGTCCATTCGTTGAGAAGTTTTCTATTGACATTGAAACATATTACAAATCTGATACAGGAAACCAGCCAGATGTTTTTAATATGTCACAAGCAGAAAGAAGGCAAAGAACTCTGGGTATGTAAAGAACTCTGGGTATGTTAAGAACTCTGGGTATGTTAAGATAGATATTCACCCATTCATTAGGTAGATGGTTTTGCTAATACTGAAAGTATCCTTTATATGTTGGCAGGCTGATGGCTGTGGGTTGGGGAAGTTGATTTATTATGTGTTGAAGGAGGTGCTCAGCTTTGGTGCAGTTCATATTACTAAATGTGATAAAAAAAAAACTACTACCTTTGATATTGTTAAAAGCCCTTTTCTTGTCCAGATCCTATTGACATAGTGAAGGACCCGATTCCACCGCACGAATATAAAGCAGAAGAGGATCCACGTATATACCGCTCTGTCAAAACCAGCCGCGGCCCTCTGACGGATGATTGGATTGAAGAGTTTGTCCAAGATCCCAGCAAGTCACCAATCATGTGTGCCTACAAACTTTGCAAAGTGGAGTTTAGATACTGGGGCATGCAATCTAAAATTGAACGCTTCATCCATGATGTTGGTATGTATTTTTAAATTGCTTTCACTAGAATGTTAGAGACAAATAGCATTGAAAAATGTATTGAAATAATGTTCTTTTTTAAAGCTACATATCAGCACATTTGCCAAAGAGCATACAGTCACTCCATTGTTGAATGACCCATTTCCTAATTTAATCTTTTAAGTGCATGGTATAGACAGGATAGACTTTCACCATTCCTGTGATTATTTTATGGCTAAACACCAGTGATGTAACTCACCATGTCTCAGCATACAGTGTAGTACCAAACATTTTATGTTCCAATCACCTAAGATGCATTCTCAACTAAATGATATTCAAATTAAATTCAGCCTAATCATTTTTTAAATGTTTTACAGTAATTCCATCCTTGCATTGGCTGTACTACATATAAACCAAGAGCAATAACCAGCTAGCAAACAAATACTTCAACTCTGCATGCATGTCGAGAGATTATTTTTTTCCCATGTGTGTTTGGCAGGTTTGCGGAAGGTGATGGTGCGTGCGCACCGCCAGGCGTGGTGCTGGCAGGACGAGTGGTACGGCCTGACCATGGAGGACATCAGACACCTGGAGCTGGAGACTCAGCTGGCCCTGGCACAGAAGATGGCGCAGTATGCCGATGACGTGACAGACACCAATGGTACAGGAGGCTCCTTCCCTGAGAAGAGCCAGGAGGTTCAGGACAAGCTCGGTCCCAGCCAAGAAGAGGCTAAGGTGGTGGACACCCTGCAGGCGAGGAGCACACTCACCAAACAGTGGTCCACATCATCCAGATCTTCTAGATCATCTAAGAGAGGAGGTGTGTGTGCATGCATGTATGGGTTTGTTGAGGTTGTTGTCCCTTTTGGTCTGATTAATGATATTTGTCTGATATATTCGTCAAGTTCACAAATAAATAGTTTTATGGATGCCGTGAATTGGCTAAAGTGTTCATGTGTTCATCTTTAGCCCAGCATTCACACTGTAGCCTGTGTTTCCTACAGATTTTCCTTTTGGATTGTTACAGCCTTCTACAATATTTCCTGTCCTTAAAGTGTGTTATCGTACTGCCACACCAATCTCTCTGAAAGAGTGTATATATTGAGATCCATTACTAAGTTCTGCAAATTTTGATAATATTGGAATGCGAACAAATTTTTATTCTTCTGTATTCAATGCTATTTGATGTTCATGTTCATTATTGTTTAAAGATACAATATAAACATATATTTATAATCTTTATACATGTAACTTGCATGTAAGATTTTTTTTACTAAGGAAAGCTTTTATTTTCCCTACATGAGTGAGTCCATCTCGCCACAGCATCTCAGAATGGAGGATGCAAAGCATTGCGCGCGACTCAGAAGATAACTCGGACGAGGAATTCTTTGATGCCCATGGTAAATATCTTCTCTCTCCATTCCTGGAAAGGCGAGGAAGCACAGTGATGCAATAAGTATTTCTCCTAATTACGCTGGAAAGAACGCTTGTGTTCCAGGTTTGCTGTCGTCCTTATGCTGTGGTTCTTATGCTGTGGTTCTTATGCTGTGGTGTAGGTTTTTCATCCTGTTAATCTGCCTGTGTGACTGTGGGATGGTGTGAGACCAGCAACTGCATTTTTTTCAAACTGATACCTGTTTGGTGGCATGGAGGAGCTCAGTGTGCTTTTAGCTCTGACCAGGTCTGACTGCTCTTGACTGGCAAGCACCATGTGCTACACAATCATGCCATTTTCACACTTCTAGATGGTGCTACCATGAAAGTGTTTCTTTAGAGCAGTACATTAAGTGCAGGTCAAATGTGATTTTCCCTTGTGCTTTTTATCCTGTAAATGACCTGAAGTCTAAAAACCTTGGAAACAGTAGAGCAATATTTGTTGCCTTTAGCAACACTGAAAACAAACACAGATGCAAGTCACATTTTTTGATGCATCTCAATAATTGTTGAAATAAATATTAGCAAACTGGATCTGGATCAGTTTTGTAAGGAAATTACTGTAGTTTTAATAACTTCTAAATCCTGTTGTTAATGCTGCTAATCTTACATTTAGCCCCATTAAGGTTTGTTCTTTAGATGGTGTTGCTGATGGTTTCTCTAACTTTCTACCTGAGTTTAGACCTTTCATCTTGTTTCGAATCTGGACCTTGTAATGGGAACTGATCCTAGATCTGCGGTTACAGATTGTTTTGGCTTGGTGTGCTGTTGTTACTTTTTCCATGCTGTATGTCTTCCTGGTTCAGACCACTGTGGACTTTACCCAGAAGTCCAGCACACTGGACTCTTGCAGATTGGCTCTGCAGTTGCAGTAAGCAGAACGTGCCTGAATCATTCTTGATTCTGAGTTTGGAAAGAGTTAATGACATAAAAACGTCTAAAACATTGATATAAATACATGACAGAGACAGTGAACAATATCGCACGCGACAGTGACTTCTAACAATCAAACATGAGCAGTCTGAACACGATTTGTTCATATGTGAGGGCAGCAGGGAGGCACTGAGACACTGCTGATGAGAGTCTTTATCCTCCATCAGTAAATCAAAGACAAGGGCTCAGTGTCCAGCTGGCCATCAGCGAAACAAAGCGAATCAGCAACGAGCTGCATATGCTGCCAGTAAGGAGAGTAGTGGCAGCAGGAGAGAGCGCGCCACTCTGCGTCAGCGTCTTCTGAGGCGTCATCGGTACAAAGTGCGCGCCACTGGAGGAGAGTACCTGTGAGCTTTAAATAGGGAAGAGGACAGAAAAGCACAGGTGCTCGTGGGTAATAATTGTGTGATTGGGAGCAGGGCAGGCGTGGTGTGTGTGTGAGTAGGCGTGCTGGGTGCTCTGCACACCATGACACTCATAACATGGTTAGATTGTTAGCGTTTTGCTAGTTACGAAGCATTTCACAGAATTTTCCACAAGGTGTCGTTACTGGCAGTTTACTAACTTATATGTGCATGTGGACTATAGACTGCTGGGACCAGCAGGGTGTCCCAGTGGTGCTTCAGGCCAGTGGCATTGTGTGTTCCTGTTTTCATTTCATTATGGTGCATGTACATTTACAGTTTTTTTGCAGACGCTAAGACCCAATTTCTGAAAGTATGTCTCTTTTTGTCAAAACTTAACACACAGCAGCCAATGCCACACACGCAACAGGCAAAACATCTTACAAGTTTAGAAAAAGCAAACCAAAACTCTTTGGCAACTCTTGCCAAAACCATATTATTGCATCCAAACTCTACACACAAGTATTTATACTATACACAGTCTTTCCCATATGACAACTACACACGGATGTGACAAATGGAAAACACTTCTACCATGTGTATGAGTGTTCAGTTTGTAGTCTGCTGTAAAGGTCTGTCAGAGTACCCACATATACATGGATATTCACAAATATAGAGGTTATTTATGCATATTCAGTACATTTGCACCATAAAGTAAAACACAATTACAAAGGGAAGGTTTATTTTGGTTTTGCATGAACACTACAGCAGCACATACTGTATATACTGTAAACACATGGACAACAAAAACAATAAGACAAAATAGGCTTGTAACTCCAGCATACTAAATTAGGGTGCATCTTGTCTTGCTTTTGGGTCTTGCTACAAGATCTCAACATCACAGGCAATGTCCTCTCTGTCCAGACAGAAGGGGAAGTACCTTGTTGAGTGATGTATCCACGCATGCTCCCTCATCAATGTCACCTCAAGCTTCCTCCGTCACCTACTGAATGGATTTAGATCGGTGGGGTTAGCGACCATCTCCATGCCAAAAAGAACTCAACAGCAATGGAGACTATGGTGGAGGTGAAGCACAACAAAGTGTGGCTGTTCAGTGAACCAGTTTGTACTTGAGCAGCTCGGTGCAAACTTATGTTGTCCCAGACGACAATAAACCCAGACTGTTCTGGTTCATCCCCCTAGTGATGGAGAAGAGTATGATGTGCTCTGTGTTGAGGAAGGTGATGATGTGGGCAGTGTTGTAGGGACAATAGACAATGGCACTGTGTCCTATGATGTTCATTACAGTATTGTACAACAGTATGAAATAGGCAAAAACATTGTCAAATTCATAGCGCAGTTGTTTCAAACTGTCACTGGCCCAGTGCAGATAGACTAGACTCACTGAATGGATGTTGCTGATGGTGACGTCAGTAATGGTGTGCTGTTGTAGTTGTTGGAAACGTATGCTATTATTTGCTCTGACCATATTGACTCATATGGTCTCTTTCTGTTCTGAGGTGGATGGCCATCTTTGTCCCCCAGGAAGTGGTAGTCCACTAGCAAAGACATGATGTAGTATGTACAGGGGACAGGTCTACTTATCCTCATCATCCTCAAATGTCTGGATGATGCTACAGTCTAGCAGCACAGATTAGGTTGGACCCTTTGCCTCCAGAAAACTCAACGCATGGTTGACCACATGGTGACCACATGGCCAACCAGAGTGGCTCTGATCTCATACATTATAGTTGCTCATCCTCTTCCTCGTTCTCGTCCTCTTCATCGCCATCTCTATGCAGTATTGGACTCCATTGATGTGTAAACCAAGATTTGCCACTTGTGGCCTCTTTATATGGATCAGGCTCTGATGTCTAAAGATTTGTAAATATTAGCTAGAAGTGTTTTAACCTGTGCGGACTGGGTTTGGAATTTGGTGTAGCAGTGTTTTCCAAAAGAAACACATGGTTTTCAGTTTTGAATGCCATGTCTTATGTAAAGAACTGTTTAAGGTTTTGCAAAAAGCGTGTTTATGAATTTCTAAATGAGTGTAAGGGTTCACCAGGTCAGTGGATACATGGTTACATGGGTTAGTGTTTTCAGAAATTGTGTAAGGAACACTTTTTGGGTCTTAGCAGCTGCAAAACACTGTAATATCAAAATTAATTGCATACCTTATTCCAACAGTGTTGATTTCCATTATTTAGATGTGCACAGCACAATCTGTGTATTGCTGCACTGTACTGCAGTGTCTCAGAAGGTTAGATTGTGTCTTCAGCTGTGTTTAGTGTGTCTACAGCTGTGTTTACTGTGTCTATAGCTGTGTTTACTGTGCCTATAGCTGTGTTTAGTGTGTCTATAGCTGTGTTTACTGTGCCTATAGCTGTGTTTACTGTGTCTATAGCTGTGTTTACTGTGCCTATAGCTGTGTTTACTGTGCCTATAGCTGTGTTTAGTGTGTCTACAGCTGTGTTTAGTGTGTCTACAGCTGTGTTTACTGTGTCTATAGCTGTGTTTACTGTGCCTATAGCTGTGTTTACTGCTGGCCCATGTCACTACCCTTTAGAACATGGCCGCCCTTTTATAGGCACAATTATACGCTTACTCACTAATTCTTAATATCATGTTTGATATGTTCTGGGGACTTTTATAATTACCTTTTTATCTTCCACATAAAATAGGTCAATAAAATAGGATGTATAGCATGGTTTGTGCTTTTTTTCTGTGGTAATATCTCTTAAGATGTTTGTCACTCTTTTCAAAAAGGGGATTAAGGCATATCTTATTTTAACATAAAAGGCTTTGCAAAAGAAAAAAACTATTTTACTATCAAAACTATATTACTGTGTCTTCTTAAAAGGAAATAATAAAATAACCATAACAATAATTAAATTAAATTATAATTAAATAAATAACAAATATGAACCTATACCACCTACACATATTTATCTTGCCTAATGTAATTCTCAGAAGGTCTGGCATATTACTATAATTTGCTATATTACTAATTCAATTCACTTCATATTACTAATAATTCAAATTGCCATAGACATTAAATTTACTCTCAATGTTTTCCATTTGCTCTCTCAGGCTAATATGAGCTACTGGAAAGAACACATGTAATATATTTTCAGTAGAAGACGTTTGTATGAATCATGTGCAACTGACATTCGCACCTGAACTAAACATTTGTGCTTTTTGCTCAACAGAGGACCTGTCAGACAGCGAGGAGCTATTCCATAAGGAGATCGCCAAGTGGAATTCCAATGATCTCATGGATAAGATCGAGGCCGGGGACCCAGAGGAAGCTACAGGTGCTGTTTGTTTAAGCCGCGGTCTTTGTGTAACCCCAGTTACTGGCATGAAGAAAATGCATAATGGGATGGGTGTTATTACTTAATACTTTAAGGTAATATATCATGGTTCACAGTACAAAGCTCAACCTTTGCTAGCTGTGGCAAAAATGTTCAAATTGGGGGTTTTTGTTTGTTTTTTTTTACAAATTAGGAGATAAAATTTGTATATAAAACAAAAAACAATTAAATAAATACAAAGAGTGAATTGGTGTCATTAGCTGGTTGGTATCTCTTATCTCTGTAGGAGAGATGTACCAGGAGATGAGTGGCGAGTATGGCAGGACTGCCAGCGAGGAGAGGACAGATGAGGTATGTACCCTAAACAAGTTATGTACCCTAAACAAGTTATGTACCCTAAACAAGTTATGTACCCTAAACAAGTTATGTACCCTAAACAAGTTATGTACCCTAAATAATTTATTTACCCTAAACAAGTTATGTACCCTAAATAATTTATTTATCCTAAACAAGTTATGTACCCTAAACAAGTCATGTACCCTAAACAAGTTATGTACCCTAAATAATTTATTTACCCTAAACAAGTTATGTACCCTAAACAAGTTATGTACCCTAAATAATTTATTTATCCTAAACAAGTTATGTACCCTAAATGATTTATTTATCCTAAACAAGTTATGTACCCTAAACAAGTTATGTACCCTAAATAATTTATTTATCCTAAACAAGTTATGTACCCTAAACAAGTTATGTACCCTAAATAATTTATTTATCCTAAACAAGTTCCATTGTAATTATTTTTGAATCAGTGATTCTGCTATGAGGATATGTCACAAAATCAGAACAGCAGTGCCACAGAGATTTCATATATCCAGAAGTTCAAAAACAAGAAATACATACCTTTTCTCTTTCTAGTCGTATAACCAGCCTGTATTATCTGGGATAGTGGCTGGTTCCAACATGAAAGGGTTCTTGGATTTTCTATAAAGAGCAAGGGTCGCCTGTCATGATATACATAGATTCTAATATTAAGCATCTTTGTTAATATGTGGTAATTACTTGGTGTGGTCAGGCACAGGTCAGGTTTGTCTGTGCTACCTGTGATTTGTAGCTACTCCTTAATAATGGCATGCTGATTCTGTTTGTAAATGGCATTGCTAAGTGTGGGCGCCTTGGATACCTTTTCAGCTTTATGGGTTTAACTTTCACTACAGAAGCATTTTGGTGGCTATACAGTTTACTGTTCGAACATCTTTATATATCTGCATATACCTTGGATGCAAAATACCTGTATGTGAAACTGACCTTTAAGAATCAGTGGCACCATGTCTCTTGGCACTTATTTTGTTGGGGGGGAAATGGGGAAAAGTTATAAAATAAAGAAAAATTTGAAATAATTAAAATTGAAATATAAAACATATTAATTAAAAAGAACAAATATTAAATGTGACATTAAATATACTGGTCCAGTAAAGTGTTGATTTGTGTGAAATAACATCTATGAGAGTGATTGAAATTGGGAATAAATAAGGTTTATTCCTAATATAAGTTTGGATCAGTTCTGGTTCTATTGGCTTCCATAGACAAAGTCAAAACAAATGTGTTGGAAGACAGAAATCAGACATTTATTCCTGGAGTTTTTTTGTCCTTCTGCACATGCTGTAGATGCGTGGCACAGCTAACATCCCCATCATCACCATAACCAGGCACCATTCAGTAAGTAAACAAAACCACTGGTTTTGGTAGTGAAAATTTTTGGTGAAGTTGTCAACATGCATCACATTGTTTCACATGAGTGTTAAAGATCGTGTTTTAGGAGGTTTCTCACAACGATGGCAGCTTTTGAAAGTGGAATGTGATGTATCTTGACGAATGGCTCTTTAATTTGCACTACCAAAGCAAAGGCGTATGTGTCATGTCCAGAGTAGTTCCCTTAACGCATCACTCTGACTGTCTGTAGCAGCATCCTTTCCTTGTCTCCCTCTCAGTGCTGGTCAAACAGTAGGCTGGCAGCCATGTTAGGGGCTCCTGTAGCTCACATGGTAGACTGGGACTTAATAATAAAAAAAAAAACCTTAGACTTTGTTAATGTGCATGTCATTGTCATCAAGGAAAGTGAGGATATCTGCTTGTTGATTTGAAAAGAAGTACTGGGTCTGTACCTGTGTCTCGGTGTTTGGTGTGAGATTGAGTACTACAGCAGGAGATCATGTCACTTTAACGTGTTCATGATGCTGGAGTAATACAGATTTGCTTAATTGTGTAGAACGTGTAGACTGGAAAACTGCACTTCATAACAGTGATTTAGCAAATATTTTAGAATGTGTGTTCACACAATAGACTAGATACGTTGTCTTCAAAGAGTGTCACCCACTGTTTCTAAATGTCAAATATCAAAACCTCTTTGATGGCTATTTCAGAGGTTTTGAGGGCTTTATTTTGGCAGAAAGTGTAGAAGCTGTCTCTATGATGATGACAGCGGGCTAAGCCTAATATTAGACATGGACGCAAGGATTGACATCAGTGCCTGAGAATATAACCTTTATAACCTTTACTGAAGTAAATGATCTCTGACAGTTCATGTCTACACCCAGTTCCTCTGGCCCACTGTCCTATCCAAATGTCTGTATGTGATTCCCTACAGTCTCGACTTCCATTATGCAGCTCTTCCCTGTTTACTCAGACCATGGAGCTCCCAAACTTGGTAACTTTGTTGCTACTGTATAAATAAGCTTGTGCCTAGTATATGTTCTTTTATGGTTATGGTGATTACTTAGTTAAAGGTTTCAGCGCTGATTTCAGCTGTGGTATCTGTACCACGACATGGTTTATATTTCACCATGACTAATTTACTCGGACTGCTACAAACAGAGGTTAACTTCATAATATTTTTTCACTTAAGTAAATGTATGCAGTAGTTTACAGGCCCTGATCAGATCTGTAAAATTACCTCACTTATCTCTTTTGTGGGCCCTGTACATTATTGCAGTTCTGTATATTGCATTGTGTAAAGGACCTTTAAACTGCATGCATGAGTCAGTATGAGCAGGCATGGAACTTAAGAAGATTACCTAACCTGACCAGTAAAGCACAGCCATCCAAAAACATCTATGTGTATATTGTTATAATCTCTTCAAGTAGACACATACTGAACTTTCAGTATCATATTTACAAAGCTTTACGAAAACATTTCTATTTTATACATTTCTACATTATAATCTCAGTAATTGACATTCACACCCATTACAAACCTTTTTAGAAATAAACTGACAGATGGATGATCATTTTAGCGTTGAGCTTGTGTTTCAGCACTGACATCGCTGCCTTATCTGCTGGTTCATTAGAGCTGTTATGTAAATGACACGGAAGTATTCATTCAGCCTCAGCCTCAAGCAAGCACCCTCAGCACTAGTCACTTTTATTCTGTGGTGAAAATTACTGCAGTTCCACCATATTGAACATCATGTTTCAGTCTCAGACATTTTTTGCCTTAATGCATCAGTGAAAGGTCAAAAAGTTTAAACAATACATAGACAGAAACTGACACTTCTTTGTCCTGACACCTCTCATTCATTCATCTTCTCCTCTTCTCTGTCACCCATTGGTCCATCCACCCTTTGCTCCACCCGTCTTGCCAATATAATGACCCATCCACCATGCTCCCCTCCCCTACAGGATGGCATGTGTGCTCAGTCCCTGCAGCCCTCCAAGATCCATGTGCTCATCCTGGTTCTTCATGGTGGGAACATTCTGGACACAGGCTGTGGGGAGCAGAGCTCTAAGCAAGGCGATGTCAACACCATCACCAGCGCATTTGACACGGTCATGCGCGTGCACTACCCGACTGCCCTGGGCCACATCGCCATCCGTTTGGTGCCCTGTCCTGCCATCTGCGCTGAAGCCTTTTCCCTAGTGTCCAAGTAAGGAGTGGGATGTTTTTGGTGAACATACCTGGGGAACCAACAACACACCTGGAAAAAGCCTACATGAAATTACTTTTATCTTCATCTTTATTTTTAGATTACTGTTTTTGCAGTTGTTGGTCTCCATTTGTCAAAATGTAACACACAGCAGGCAAAGCCACACACACAACATGCAAAACATCTCACACTTTTGGAAAAAGCAAACACTTCATCCAAAACTCTTTCAACTCTTGCCAAAATTTTATTTTTGCATTTCGAATATTATGTTTCTACACACAAATATCAGACGAACAGCCTTTCAGTTATATACACACTGATATAACAAATGGAACAATACCATGTGTTTTGTGTGTAGTCTGGTCTGTCATTATACTCATATATATTCACAAACCTACAGTTTTCTATGCATATTCGGTACATATATGTACATAATGTAAAACAAAGAAAAATGTTTATTATATTATTATATTCTTATATATATTCTTAAATATATTTATTTTGCAAGAACAGTTCAGCAACACATGCTGTATAATATAATATGATATACTGAATACTGAATGTACTGCATGCAACATGCATGCAAAAATTATATATATATAACTGAATAGACAGTGAAGTGTCAAATATTGTGTCACCATTTCTGCTATTACGTAGTACATCCCTTAAAAAGACGATGATTTTGTAGATAAATGTACTGCAGCACTCTGCCGTGACGCGATGGCTTCCTGCTGAACTTGTTCTGACCATGCATTCTCTCCTGCACTTCAGCCTGAGCCCTTATAGCTACGACGAGGGCTGTCTGTTCAGCAGTCAGGACCATATCCCTTTGGCAGCTCTCCCGCTCCTAGCCACCTCGTCCCCTCAGTACCAGGATGCTGTTGCCACCGTCATCAGCCGAGCCAACCAGGTGTATTCAGACTTCCTCCGCTCCCTCGATGGAACTAGCTTCTCAGGACAGGTAAGTAGCTCTCTACGCATACCTCCCCTCTCTAAAGAAAGATTTCATTCATGAAGGCTCACTTTTTTCTTGTGCCTTTTTTCGAGTGATCTTTTGTGATCTCTTCTAGGGATCTTTTGTGATCTTTTCAAGTGATATCTTGAGACTTTTCTCCTCGCTGCCCTAGGTGTGTCTGATAGGAGATTGTGTTGGAGGGATCCTGGGCTTTGATGCACTCTGCAGCTGCAGCCAGACAGTGTGTGAAAGCCAAAGCAGCAGTCGGCGTGGCAGTCTGGTGAGTGTTCAGGTAGGCGTGGCAGTCTGGTGAGTGTTCAGGTAGGCGTGGCAGTCTGGTGAGTGTTCAGGTAGGCGTGGCAGTCTGGTGAGTGTTCAGGTAGATGCATGTGGCGGCAGGCCACACTGCTTATACCAGTCATGACATTAGTACTTGCCATCTGTATTTTGCAATAGATGAGTGAAGAAAATACGCAATTTACAGTTTTTTGCGTATTTACAGTTCGCCTAAAGCACAGTAACTAGTGAAACCTCCAGCGCTGTTTATTGGACACTGTTCTGTGTCTCTTTGCTTCCCTCACATCCCATTGTCTGTATACTCATCTGTCTTCCCCAGGACCCAGACCTCCTTTCCCCAGGAATTATCATCAACTGCAGTCACGACACATCCTCTCCGGAGGCTCTGTCCACATCCTCTCCGGAGGCTCTGTCCACGCTGGAGGGCAGCCGTCAGCTCAGTCGCAGCAATATCGACATCCCCCGCTCTGGTGGTTCTGACGACCCTAGAAGACAGCCCCTCCGAAAGAGGAGTGATTCGTCCACGTATGAGTTAGACACAATCAAGCAGCACCAAGCCTTTCTGTCCAGGTGTGTGTGTGTGTGTGTGTGTGTGTGTGTGTGTGTGTTGTGTTTGTGTGCTGTTCTGCATGTCATTTAACAGTAAGAAACTACATTGCTTTTTTATCCTGGTTGTTCCTCATCATGTGATGGGCTTATTAGAGATAATAATAAAACATATTCAGTTCAGTGTTTCTGTGTGTCTCCAGTTTGCACTCCAGTGTGCTCAGGAATGACCCAGCCTCACGGAGGTCTAGTAACAGCACGATGTTGGAGGCTGGCGCCATCGGCAAGTTTGACTTTGAAGTGTCAGACTTCTTCCTCTTTGGATCTCCTCTGGGCTTGGTCCTGGCACTTAGGAAAACTGTCATTCCAATGCTGGATGGTAAGAGTATGGCCACAACAGTATGACCATAAGACATTGCATTTGTTTTACAATACTGAGAATTCAAGCGTTAAGGAAACTTCATGATAAACTTGTTAATATTACAACATTATCTAAGGGATTATTTCTATTACTCAGTGGTATGTTACACATAATGTGGCTATAGGTGTATTTTGAAAGTATAAAATCACAGTTTTTATACAGTATTTATGTGTATGACTGTGAGAAAAGAATGTTGTGTAGATAGCACACTAAACCTTCACTGACAGCTGTTGCTGTATACATTTGTAAATAAGACTATAAAATTCTAGGGTTAGGGTTAATGGATGTGAGAAGAAAATTATAGCTGATCTCACCAAACATAGTTCAACGTTCTGCTGTATTGATAACATCTGTGGAAAAATGTAAATTGTTTTATGATAAGCAAAACCCCACCAGCCACCTGGCATTGCTGACACATAATATTGAAGAGTTGAAAATGTTTTTACTGCTTGATAAGACAAACAACCACCTGCCCTCTGGGACTTTGCTGACTCTATCTGCATGGAATTTTTCAGTAGTACCGGGACATGCAGGCAGTTAATGTAGATCAGGAATAGGCAGGAAATTAATGTTCTCCCCTGATGCCCCCTAGTGGCTCAGCTGCGTCCTGCCTGTCAGCAAGTGTACAACCTGTTCCATCCTGCCGACCCCTCTGCCTCACGCCTGGAGCCTCTCTTGGAGAAGAAGTTCCACCTCCTCCCTCCATTCAGTGTTCCGCGCTACCAGCGGTTCCCTCTGGGAGATGGCAACTCTGCCTTGCTAGGTAAGCACATTAGCTTACTCAAACATCTACAATCAAAACATCTAAAACACAGATACGGACTGGGTTTCTTTTTCTTATTTTTGCCTGTGCACATGAAAGGAGGATGAAAAGAATATGTATAAAATTGCTTGAAATTGCTTGTCTTGCTTTGAATAACAGTGTTCAATGTGAAATTCTTTATTTTATTTTGAGGAAGCCTTCAGTGGTGTGTAACATCACCAGTCAGGCATTGCTGTGGTCTTTCAATGCTCCAGTCCAATTGTAGACTTGATTATTGTTGACTTTGTTTCACGGGCAGTAATGCAGTCCATTTATCCCTGCTGACTTGCCATAGGAACACCAGCCACATCTAAAATGGGGGTGGCGTGGAGTTTGGGATGGGGTTGTTGGGGTTGAGTTTGGGGTGGAGGGGGTTTGAGTGAGAGGGGCGTGGCTGAGGAGCCTTGATGGAGTCTAGAACTGCCATGCCTGTCGCTGTTTTCACATTAACAAATATATATGTTTTTATTCATTTCTGTTTTGGATAAAGCATGCTGTTATTTTTGTGTTTTGTTTGTTTCTTTTTTGCTCTTGTGAACATTACAATGGCAATCGTAAAAAAAAAAGGTGTCTGAGCAACTTGTAGGTTATATAGAGTGAGTGTAAGTTGAACAAAGGACCAGGATGGTTTTTAAAATGGTTATGAGAACTCTGTGAAAAGGGTGTGGCAAGAGCAAGTAAATTAGAGCTTGTACGATTGCTGAACAGGGGACTGATGCAGACCTTGTTTTCTGCTGATGTCCTTATTTGTTAACCTCTTCCTTTTTTCCTGTTCTTCCCCTGGCCTTCCCAACTCATTCCCATCGTCTTTCCTCTACTCTGATTCTTGACCCTTGACCCTGCTCAGTGGAGACAGTTCACAGTTTCCCCCAGATGCTGATGGAGAGCTCACATCGATGTCAGGACGTTGTCAGTGAGCTTTGCATCTCTGTGCCTGTGCTCCACTGGCCCGAGTGCTCTCCCAAGGCTCCATCCTCATCTCTCCACTGTGTGTAGCCTCTGCCGTCTCACTCTCCACTTCCTGCTCCGTGTTTGTGGCATTAGTCTCATTAATTTCATCTTGCCTGTTCTTCAGCCTTACCCATACAGAAAACTGAGTGAAATTGGTGAAATGTTGAGTGAAATGTTGAAACTGAACTCAAAATTTGTGGAAAGTGTGCAGGGAGTCCAGTGTGGTTCTGTGTTTTGTGTTAAGTGAAATTTAAGGAGGGTGCTGGTGTTCAAAGGTCAGTTCACATTAGTAAATTTAGCAGAGGTATGGCTAGCACCAAGCACTAATGACCAGTCATTAGCTTTTCAACTTTAGAATCAGCTGTTCTGCTGCCTTTTAAAGGAAGATAGCACGTTTTGCTGTGTGGCGTAGACTACACTGCAGTTTCATTACAGTGACTTCACTATAAGTGCTGAAATAATGCTGTTGTATTGCTGATTCCATTTCCTACTTTTAGTTAGCTTACCAAGATTAAACATTATTTAGTTATAAGTAAACGTCTACTCCTTGTGCACTCATTGTGAACTTCCCAATTACCTGCTGAAAAACTGAAAAACTAGACATTCTTCTGTCTTCTGTCTGGTTCTGTTCGACACTGTGACACTGTGACATTCATTATTACATTGTCAGCGTTCTGTCACAAACCTTCACCATGTCAGCCTATCTCAACAGTGAACCCAGTATAAACTCAGAGGCTGATATTTGTGAATAGTCCAATATTTGTCAGGAATCTGTCAAAAGGAAGAACAGAGATCTAGGAGCAATTGTTTCTTTCCTGTATCCTCAAAAAGTCAAAAGGAAAGTCTGATTCTAGATCAGCAGTCTTACACTGAGGAGTTATTATATGGAAAAGCTGTACAGAAATCCTGTGTATGGGTAATGTATGGACTCCACACACAGTTAGGTTCTTAGTCATTGTTGGCAGTGAATGTTCTTTATATGTGCATGTATTTGTGTGCATGTATGTGTTTGTGAAGTTTAGCCATCTTGGTTGCTTTTGCACAGCTACATAACTACCACAAAGCTTGCTGGATTGATTTTGCCTCCTTGGTTGAAATTTAAATTTAAACAACCAAAGGGTGACTGTCACAAAAACATGTTGAAGTGCTTCTAGTTTCTAAAAACGTTTGTCATTTTATCATTTTTACATAACCAATAAATGTTTTAGAGCTGTTTGTTTGCTATATCACATACATTTGCTGCTTAACACAAGATAGTAAAAGAAACAATAGAAACAAATTTTTAACTTAAACACAGTGGTCAGTGTGTGGTCCAGTTAATTGACTTGTTGAAACACTGTAACGTACTGGACTTTAGGATTTATATTATACTTTCTTGCTATACTGTATATCATATACAAAAAAATTATGTTAGTTTAATCATTGCTGTTTTATTCAATCCATGCAAATTTTTGTAGGTCTGCCTTTCACAGATCTGTGAATAGCCTAAACCAAAATGTTGTTTTTAGTTAAACAGACTTGCTAATATTTAAAAAAGTTCTTGTGAAATGTAAACGCAAAGAATAACATAATCAGAATTTGATTTGCAGTTAAACCAAATTCCAGCATTCAGTTCTGCCCCCAAAACAATGTGGAACATTGCCGTAGGTTCAGTGTACACTGAGAAAGTCAGTCTGAGTAGCTAACTTATAGTAAGACTGCTTCAGAAATTACATCATGTACAACAATAAAATGGCTTACGAACAAATACAATGCACCTTCACTATGTATAATTCCTTGTCCATGTCATTATGTGTATGTGTATGTGCATGTGTTTCAGAAGTCTCTAAGGGTGTGTGTCTAATGAGCTCTCCTTGTTTCGGCTCACTAGCGGATGTTGTTCAGTCTCATGGTGGTGTCTTCACGGACAGTTCGTACCCCTCTTCCCCCATAATGGCCCCCCAGTCCCGGGGCCCAGTACGGCGAGCCAGTGAGGTCAGCATTGCCAGCCAGGTCTCAGGGATGGCAGACAGTTACACTGCCTCCAACATAGCCAACAGTAAGTGTGTGCTACTCATGCCCTGCTCGAACTCTCTCTTTCTTTCCCTCTGTCTCCCTCACTTTCTCTCAGCACTCATTTGCAATCACAATAACCCCTCTTCCCACACACATGCCGTTTATACCACACACACTGAATGCCTCTAAGCAGTTCAACAGCCGGACAGAATGAATTTAAATGCAAGTCGAATTTTAGGAAGGAAGAAGTCGATCTTTTGCTCAGTGTTCTGTGTTCATTGTCTTGTTTGCTCAAGTTGCATGCAGTGCATGTGTTTTCTCATTGCGTTTTAATACATTAAACCGACCTAGTCTCACTTTTATTCAGTCTCATAAAATAATGTATACTTATTTACATCATAGTGTTTCGACAAACCGGTTGGTAAACAAGTTGGATGGGTTAATAGGCTGACGGCTTTGTGTATTTTTACCAAAATTATTTTAAAATTTTAAAACAAAACACAAGTCCCTGAATTTAAGTTGTCTAATGTTTTTTTTATTTGTCATAGCAAATACCTGCCAAGTTAACAAATCCAAAAAATCCAGTCTTTTGGCCCAACTCGCCTTGACGTCCCAAAAACTCTTCCCAAGAAGCCCTTCTCCTAAGCTGCACAGAAAAGTTAAGAATCTCCAATTACCAGCACCTGAAATAGACCCAGCACCTGATCTAGAACCAGATGCTGAGGCAAGTCCATGTTCTCCATTGGGTTTTCGGCGAACCAACACAGCTTCCTTGGATTTTGCCATGTGTGACCTGGTTTCTATTGACTCACAGCCGGACATAGAACAAGGTATTCAGTATGGGACCGGAGTCTCTGCTGACCACCATCTTCTGTCCTTCACTAGGCAATCTAACAAATCTCTTCTATCTCCAAACCTTCATGATCATTGAATAGGGCAACACTGGAGAATGGACTAGCTTCCCACAGAATTAAGTGTACCTGTTTATGTAGTTTTTTATTTATTTTGTGTTATTCTGCCACTTTTAGAAAACAAACTCTTCTTTTGCCTTTTTAGTCATTTTAGACACATTTATCTATGTGTCCATTACGTTTAAGGGGGTCTTGCTGCTAATTTGTGATGAGGTAACACTGAAGAGGCTATTTCAAGTGGTCCTTTTCCCTGGTATTATATTCCGCTCAGACAGGTACAGTAGTTGGTGCTGTTCCTTTTACTGTGCTGGTCCTATAGAACAATGACCATGAAGGACAACAATCAAGGGGACAATTTCAACAGCTCTGAACAAGAGATTCTGTTATATCACAAGAATGTAACCACACTGTCAACTGTCTTCCTTCCCCTTTTCTTTCTTAAGTTCTGCTCTCTTTCTTGGGTTCCAGGTTTTCAATAACTTTGCCAAATGACAGTCCGTTAAAATGCATGTATATGGTTGGCGTAATGATGGAGTGACTCTTTAGTGGTTCAGGCATTCTTTTCTGGTGAATGATCTTTTGTATCATAAATGTTTTTCTTAACACAGATGTTTTGGTCATTTAATAATAAGCACTAATCCAATATTAGATTTCTTTGAATGAATCAGTCTTTCAAGATGTTATGTTAAACCTGCATTAACAATTAACACATTTCAGTTCAATATAGACACATTTTGCTTCTTTATTTGTAATGGACCCATTTCTCACACACATGCACAGACAAACACACACTACTTTGTAGAAAAATGATGGGTTCCAGTGTAAATGCTCCTGCAGAAATCATGGAAAAAAGCTTTTAATACCAGTGTATTAGATTATTATTAGATTTTTATACTTAGTACTTTTCTTGACAGGATTCCTTGTCTTTCTGTGTAGGACAATATCCTGGGTTTTTTAAATATTTCAAGAATTTAGAATTTCATGAATCCTAAGATACATTTTTTTCACGTGTTCAAACTTTACACTGGTGTCCAGTTCAAGTTTCATGTGGGAGTGATGTATCCTTATATCTTTTCCAGTGAACCATGCCACCACAAATGTCTCTCCAGGTGACTGACAGAGCTACAGAAAAGCCTGTGGCAGAGGTTTTACAAATACATACTTAAAAACAAGAAATGGGTCCATACTACTAACTCTGCTTTCAGTATGTTTGTCACATGGGAAGGATCGTCTCTTTGCTTTGTATCAGTTGTCTTTGTAATATTTAGTGTGTTACATAGCAGATTTAATGTGACATTTGCCATAAAATGTTCGCGAATTCATGGGGTGACCTCTGCAGTTCCAGACTGGCTCGAAATGCAGCAGGTAAGGTTGGTCCTGATCTAAGGCGGATCTCCCTCACACTTTTTTTTATAGTTGCTGCTCGCTGGTGGGGCACCAAACGTCTGGACTTTGCACTTTACTGTCCAGACGCTCTGACCGCCTTTCCCACCGTGGCGCTGCCCCATCTCTTCCACGCCTCATACTGGGAGTCCACAGACGTCGTCTCCTTTTTGTTGAGACAGGTGCGCTCAGACTGTAATGAACCACAACACCACAGCTTTCACTCAAGTGAAATGAGTAATGTAATGCGTCTAAGATTTTGGAGATCTTTTGAAGCGAAGACTTCGTTGCTTTCCAGGTTATGAGGCATGACAGTTCCAGTATTCTGGAGCTGGATGGGAAAGAAGTATCAGAGTTCACGTCGTCCAAGCCACGTGAGAAGTGGCTGCGGAAGAGGACTCACGTTAAGATCCGAGTGAGTCAGAGTTTCCGTGTCAGAGAGGCTCAAAATTACTGGTGCCCTTTCAGTTTCTTAATGCAGCTTCAGTAGTAATTAATCAGTAAGGAAGGAACTATGGCACCAGTATCCACCCCCGTGTATAAGGGGTTTTGTGCTTTTTGATGTTTTACTACACTGAGTTCGATGAGAAGTTCCAAGTGCTTTAATTCCCACACTAGTGAATTACAATAGTTTTCTTGTTTCACGGACAGAATGTAACAGCAAATCACAGAGTAAATGATGCGGTCTTCACCGAGGATGCACAGAAGGTGGTGATGGGACGTTTTATGTATGGACCGCTCGACATGGTGACACTGGCCGGTGAAAAGGTGAGCTATTAGATCTAGTTGTAAGTGTTATGATAATCTATTTAGACAACCTGTATTCTTAAGCTGTCTATATTTTCTAAATCTTGTAATCGAGAGAACAACTGCAGGCAGAGTTTTACACTGCACAGGTCTCAACACCATAACACGTGTGTTGGGAAACTGGTGAACATGTCTGTCACCCAGGTCAGCCTATCACAGTGTACAATGACCCAGGTCAGCCTATCACAGTGTACAATGACCCATCTGAAAAACATTTCAAAAGCATTTATATATGTCATTCTGTAATTAGACTGCTACATGTCTAAAATGTTACACGTCATAATATTAGGCATTGGTGTCAAGTATTATGAAGTACAAACATGTTAAAAGAGTTACAGTTTCACCCCACGTTGCAGTGCTTCGGCCAGACTGGATTTATTGTGTGTTTATTTCCTTATTTGTGTGTTTATGTATATGTGTAGGTGGATATATATATCATGACCCAACCACCTTCAGGAGAATGGGAGTATCTTCACACAGAAGTAACCAACAGCAGTGGCCGTGTCTCCTACACCATCCCTGAGTCAGAGGGCAAGCATCTTGGTGTTGGGGTTTACCCAGTCAAGATGGTAGTCAGGTGGGTTGCTAGTCTTATATGAAAACATTAAGATTAAGATAGCCATATTGGTCAATTGTGATTTTCACCCCAATCGAAATTTGTCCTCTGCATTTACCCATCTGTGCAGTCAGAACACACACACACATACTAGTGATCACTAGGGGGCTGTGGTGCTCACATGCCCAGAGCAGTGGGCAGCCCTAGGCCAGCAAGCAGGTGCCTTGCTCAAGGGCACCTCAGTCATGGCCTCAGGCCTGGGTATCGAACCCACAACCGTCCGGTCACAAGACCGGTTCCCTAACGACCAGACCATGACCCCAGTACATTACTACAGTACAAGCAAAACAAGAACAGGTACCTATGGGAACCAATGGCTCATGTATGCGTCTGACCTGTGTGCTGTTTAACCCTTGTTAGTTAGTGTATTTAAACCATATGTTCTGTCTTCCTGGTTGGTGGATGTGTGTGAGTATTCATGTTTGCTTGTATCTATTTCCTGTTTCCTTGTTTCTCTGTAAACATATTTCCCTATGGTTTCCCTGTGCTACGTGTTAGTATTGTCTGTTAGCTGTCGGTTTGTTATCTGTTGTCTTGTTAGATTTGCCGATTGTAGATGTTGTAGCTTTCGTTTTGTTACTTGTTGTTTTGTTTAATAAAGTCATTCTCTCTGCACATTCAGCCTCGCCCGAACCTGCGTTACAGGTTGAAGGCAGGAGACACGGTTGCAACATGTTGGAGGATGTGTGGGGACTAGATGCTTGTGAAAACTAAAATTCTGGTAAATGAGGCTAGTAAATGGTTAATGACCATGACCAGTGATAATCAAAGGGGACAAAAAGCTACTTTTATGAGACACCTCTAAAAAAGTACCAAATTAACCTTAAATTATTATTATTATTATAAAAAATAATCTCAATTTGGGGATTTATCGGCCGAGATTATCATAATCATTATCATATCATTCTTCTGTATTCTGCATTCTGCCAAGCAACATCCTGTAAACTGGTTCTCAGCCAGCTGAGTGGTGCCAGCAGTGCTGTAATTTTGCAGTCTGTCCAGAGGATGGCGGTATTGAGGACAGCAGTAGGACTTACAGTTTATGTACAGAGAGCTTTTAGGAATCAGCATCCGTCTGTAAATCATGCAATGCAGTGAAATTAACTGCTTCAGTGGGCTGATGTGTCCAAAAGCTAAATTCTTTAACGTCCATTTTTCTGGACTGTTGCTGTGTTAAAAGTAATAAGAAATCTACCCAAAGAGCTACCCACTGATGAGTCTGTTACAGCAAGTGAATCTAGGACACCCACATGTGGTGATGCAGAATGTTCAGAAATAGCTGTATCTTGTTCCGCTTGACTACATTTAGAAGGTAGCAAGATCTTTGTTTTGGGAGATGATTAAATGCTCAGTGCAGCGGATTATATAAGTGGTGAATAGCATGCTGTATCTGCCCTGTATATTGTCTTTGAGAACTGGGCCTAACTAGCAGCTCTTACAGCAGAGGAACTCAGAAACAGCTGGTCTGGCAATGGCACAGTGTCCTATGATGTCCATTACAGTACTGTATGACAGTATGAAATAGGAATAAAGTAGTCGATGTTGTGTTGCACAGGGCACTGCAATAAAGCATCAGTGAGAGGATAGCAGATGTGCGGATTGTTGCTGAATGGATGTTGCTGAAGGTGACATTGTCAGTAATGTGATGTTGTAGTAAAAGTATGCTATTGTTTGCTCTGACTATGTTGAAGATGGTCACTTCTTGTTCTGGGGTGGATAGCCATCCTCTTCCCCTAGCAAAGGGTAGGGGTTCTACAAAAACATCTGCTGGTTTTCTGCATGATCAGTCATAACCAGTTATCAGGATTAGGCTTTGATGTCTAAAGATTTGTAAAAATTAGCTAGAAGTGTTATAACCTATGAGGACTGGGTTTGGATTTTGGTAGGTGGGTGTTGTGTGGCAGTGATTTCCGAAAGAAACACATGGTTTTCAGTTTTGAATGTCATGTCTTATGCAAAGAACGGTGCTTAATGTTTTGCAAAAAGTGTTTAAGAATTTAAACACTTAATGAGTGTAAGGCAGAGAATGTGCTTAAGGTTTTGTGCACCCGGTCAATAGATACATGGATACATGGGTTAGTGTTTTCAAAAATTGTGTTATAAGGACTTTTTGGGTCTGCAAAAAACTGTATCTATTCTCATTTCAAAATGTCCAGATGATGCTACAGATTAGCAGCACAGATTAGGCTGGAACCTTAATCTCAAGAAAAGTCAACCCATGGATTTACATTTACATTTACATTTACGGCATTTAGCAGACGCTCTTATCCAGAGCGACTTACAAAAGTACTATGTGTTCAGTCAGAATATGCATCTCTATCTAGTATAAACAGGTTTAAGTCCAAACTACTTGAGGTCAAGCACTGCCATAAACCGTTGCTAGTGCTGATGCCTAGAAAGAAGACAACAAAATATAAGATTAGATTTCAGTTTTGAATGTTGCGTCTAATGTAGGGAACTGTGTTTAATGTTTAAGTGTGTTTTAGAATTGCTAGATGAGTGTAAGGCATGGAATGTGTTTAAGGTTTAGTGCACCAGGTCAGTAGATAGGCTACATGATTTAGTGGTTCCCAAAATTGTGCTATAAAGTATCAGTTTTTTGGTCTTTGGACTGCAACAACTATAACCTGGACTCTGGAGAATGTTCTTGACATTTCATAGCAGCCAAATGCCTGGAAATGACAACAGCCTATTTTCATGCATTATATTTTTATTATTAACATTTTAATTTCATGCACTCTTTTTTTATCTTACAGAGGTGACCACACCTTTGCTGACAGTTACCTAACAGTGCTGCCTCCTGGCACGGAGTTTGTCGTGTTCAGTATTGATGGCTCTTTTGCTGCCAGTGTGTCCATAATGGGCAGTGACCCTAAAGTTCGTGCAGGCGCAGTAGACGTGGTGAGGTAAGGCAACATACAATGTATACACTATATACATATATATGTATAGGCATATTGTGGTAACTCATTGTTGTGAATCATGGATGTATGATAACCCATGTTACAGTATAAACTGAACAGCAGAACAGGGATCACTTATACCCATCTTTCCTACATTCTGTGCTTGATTCCTTCACCTCTCTCACAATGGCTGTCTGTCCCATTCTTGGCTGTAAGGCACTGGCAGGACCTGGGTTATCTCATCATTTATGTGACGGGTCGACCTGACATGCAGAAGCAGCGTGTGGTGGCCTGGTTGTCCCAGCACAACTTCCCCCATGGCATCGTGTCCTTCTGCGATGGCCTCGTCCACGACCCCCTCAGACACAAGGCCAACTTTCTCAAGTCACTCATCAGTGAGGTGTGCACGTGTGTGTTGTGACTCAGCCACATTTGTGGGTTCACCATGTAGAGTGTTTAAAGAACATGCATAGAAAAAAAGCAGTATTGTAACCCATTCATTTAAAAGAACTAACAGAATTGAGGTAATCAGGTGCAGTAAATGTATCTGCAGTATTCAAGCCTTCGAAAAAGAAGAAAATGAGAATGTATAAAAATTTTAATTCACTTGAATTCATTGTTGGGCTGCGGAATGAGGCCATTTGAACTGGGATCTCGTTTTAAAGTTTCAGTATCACCTTATTTTTGTGTGTTTGTATACAGGTTCAAATGAAAGCTTGTGCAGGTTATGGCTCGACCAAAGACATCTCTGTATACACATCAATTGGTCTGGCTCCGTCTCAGATCTACATTGTTGGTCGACCCTCCAAGAAGATGCTGCACCAGTGCCAGGTACACCTCCCACCTCCCATAGACACAGGTACAGCTTTAAAGATGCTGCACCTGTACCAGGTGAACCTCCCACCTCCCATAGACACAGGTACAGCTTTAAAGATGCAGCACCTGTACCAGGTGAACCTCCAACCTCCCATAGACACAGGTACAGCTTTAAAGATGCTGCACCTGTACCAGGTGAACCTCCCACCTCCCATAGACACAGGTACAGCTTTAAAGATGCTGCACCTGTACCAGGTGAACCTCCCACCTCCCATAGACACAGGTACAGCTTTAAAGATGCTGCACCTGTACCAGGTGAACCTCCCATAGACACAGGTACAGCTTTAAAGATGCAGCAGTGAGTGATGGGTACATTTATGTGTATATAAACAGTACTTCTTAAGTAAGAAAGCACATTCTCTCTCTCCAGTTCCTGACTGACGGTTACGCAGCCCACCTCTCCCAGCTCGAGTACACGCAACGTTCCCGTCCTGCCAAAGCAGGCAGCACGCGCATGGTCCTGCGCAAGGCCAGCTTTGGCTTGGGCGCCAACACCGACTTCCTGCGCAAACGCAATCACGTCCTGCGCAGCATGTCCTCCCAGCCATCGCCAAGTTCGCCAACGGGGGGTGGTGGCGGCGGGCACGTGAAACCGGAGCGCACGCAGAGCCAGTCAGATAGCGAGCGGCCTCAGGTGGAGCGGGTGGAGCGTGCACAGGCCCAGCGCAGCATGAGCTTGGCAGCAGGCTGCTGGGGGCGTAGCAGCTCCGCCCGCCTGGAGTCCCGCCCTTTCCACCCGAAAAGTTAGAGATGAGTCGACAAAAGGGTGGGGGAGGTGTCGGAAAAGACAGCGATAAAGAGACAAAGTAGACATGACAGTGGATCTGGTAATGAGATCGGCCAGCTTGGAGTTGTGAAGGTCAATAGACTTGAAATTGGTTCCCTGAAACAGTGAACAAAATGAGATTGTAAAGTTCAAAAGAATTGGCAAGTGGACGTATGGTGCTACAAATATCTACCGTAAGTAAATCCGCAACGAACATCGGCATGAGGGTTTATGCAGACCACTAGACTCTAATGGGTTTTTATTTCGGATTAGGGTGATGACTCTGAATGATGAGGTGAACGTGAGAAAAACGTGATAATATTACTTGGTTTGGAGTGTTTCATATTCACAGTGCACTGTAAAAACATTCTTTTGTATTATGGTGAGGTTCAGTCCTGAAGGAGATCACACGTCGCACATAAAACCTTAAACCTCAACAAGACGGATTTCTATGGTTTTGTTCTTTTCCCTAGATAACAAAATCAACAAGACTGTCTCCATTGATAAAGGCTGTTATGATTTTAACCAGGACTTATTCACTTGGTGTATGGTGGTTGCTGTGAACTCCTTTCTATCATGTAAGATTGCTACTTGTGCCTATGTGTGTGTGTATGAGAGAAACGGGAGAAATTAAGACAGAACACGAGGATTTTTATTTTAGATTTTTTGGTTGGCTATTTATTCCATCCTTTAAAAACAGTTTTACCATGTAAAGCTGCTGTTTGTTGTTGGTTGCATCAGACCACTGTAGAAGATTGACAATTTGAGTGAATATTCACAACAGGCCTCAAGCATTGGCTGAATTGTCACAAATGGGCATATGTACATTGGGATGAAACATTGGGAGCCATAACAAAATTAAGATTTAGGTTGTTTTAAAAAGAATTTGCCTGTTTTCTGCTTCTTTGTTCGAAAGAGTACTTTGTTTCTGCTGCAATATGTAGTATGTTGATTCCCAATATATATTTATATGCAATTATTAGTAGAAAAGCAACAGATCTTTCAGCTAGTAGAATATTTTTTTGATGTCGCTTTGTTCTTTCATGCAGTTGAAGTGCACTAGTGTCAACAAGCATGGACAAATGAGCTTCTCAGTTGTCATGAGCTGTTTTAGAACTTTTCCTTGGCTGTACATGAAGCATTGGATGTGCTTTGATGGTTCACTGCATATGGTGATAAGTTTATAGAGCATCAGTTTGTAAGTTCATTAAAAAAAAGAAACCCTCAACATTATGTAAATAATGTAAAAAATGTAAATCTAATTCCATGTTGAATTTGAACAGTGTGTTTATGTGATTTTTAAAGGATTGATCATTTGAGATTTATGATACTGAAATAATGTAAATGTGAATTCTCAATAATATTGCTGTTGCATTCACGTGTTGGTCTAAAAGACAGCTTAAGGGTGGTTTATACTTGTTCAGTAAGTGCCAGATGTGCCAAAAACTGCATTGCTGCATAGACAGCAGCTTAGTTTGAATCCTGTTTGTAGTCTGCTATCAAGGTCACACCAATTACTTTTCAGAAATAATAGAAACTCCAAAACCAGTTCTCTTACCACTGTAGCAAAGTGGCTGAGAAGTCCTAAAGGTGGACTGCTTTAAGTATGTATCTTAATTAAGGTAGGTATGAAGCTTTTTGCTCAGATCTAAAGCAAAAGCTCAGACATTAATTTTCTTGAAGTCTTTCTAATTCAGTTAAAAGCAGAGTTAAGTACCAAATGTTTTTTTCCCCTTTAGAGTCTGTTCTAGAAGAACAATGTAAGGGTTACATTTAAAATTAATTCCACTTAAGTTCCCTAAGGCCTTTTATGGTCATTTAAATGTATAATGTATTGAGACTCTTTTGATCCCTATTCTGTATGAGATCAGGTATAACTTCATTGCAGTCTTAAACCAAAGTGCCTCTTTCCCCTAATCCCATCACAGTTAAGATGATTACACAGTGGGCACAATCACAAATTGTTGAGTTGTTTCAAAAATGGCTTTGGAAATGATGTTTTTGAAACATATAATGTGAGGATTGTAAAATGATTTTTAATGAAGAGGCTGACATTTTTGACAATTATAATAGACACTCTTGGTCCCTGTTACCTGCTTTTAATGTTATATTTTATTGGCACATATCAAAAATGCAAAAGGGCATGATTCTGATCTGTACAGGATAGTGCATTTGTAAATAAACCAAGTCAATTCCCACTATCTGGATTTGTTTTATTTTGAACTGCTGCTACTGTCTCAAAATATTACCTGGACCTTGTGAGCAGATTTACCAAGCAAAACACTGTAAACACAAAGCTGCCTACACCATACAAATGTATCAAAATAAGTTTTATTTGTGCAGTGTAAAGGAGTGAATTACAGTTCAGTATACCACAAAAAAAAAGTCTTACATTTTTATACAATTCCTAAGGCATTGTATACGATCACAGAATGAAGGTAAGCAGGTACGTCAGTCCAAGTTGATCAAATTCAAACGTGCATGAAATGGGGTTTACAACCCCCAGCACATTCACTCAGCTCAATTCCCTTGTCACACTGCTTCCAATCCAGGCATTACGTCAGACAGCTGAGTTCAGAGACCAACCTGCTTAGAGACTCACACTGCTCTAATTAGAAGTAATAACCCTTCAGATCATTATAAGTTACAACAGTGATTCATCACACTGCTTTATGTTTTATCACACAAGAGAAAGCAAGTTAGCTTAAGGGCAACATAACCACACAATAACAGGTATTGTTATTACAGCAGGGCCACCAGTTTATGTTAAAAGATGTAATCCATTTACTGTCACAATAGTGATTAAGCTTTGTATGCTTTCCCTCAACTAGTAGCAAATATCTGACCACATATTTCAGACAATTTCTGAAGTACTAAAGTATCGCTAATTAAAGGATGATGGTTGTGGTGGTAATGATGATGATGATGATGCTGCTTTGAGATTCCTCAGGCTTCAGACCCTGAACCATTTGGATTTGGTCTCTAAATGGTCAGTAGATATGTAGACCGGTCGCTCCTTTACCTGTTGATCCCCAGTCTCTTCTGGAATGCATATCCATCTCCTTTTGTTGTTTGCTGTCCGGTTCAGAGTATATAGAATATCAACAGAACATACAACCAAGTTGAATTCAACATGAGTAGAAGTGACAATTATGGTGTCTAATGTGGAGTGTCTTACATTTAATATATAAATAAAAATGTATTATTCTAAAAGAAAAATAGGAAGATAAGCTATATACCTTATTGATATCTTTGTGCCGATCCTTGCTGACAATCTCTTCTAGTATCTCTCCATCCCCTCTTATAAGTCTATGGGTAAACAAATACAGGTTTGAGATCATGGTCTACAGGCTTTGTTAGTTTAGGTTATCATGGAATATTTTATTTAAGTCTGCTATAAGAAGGGGTTAAACACCTGGTGCGACCTGTCTCAGGGTCAGTGACCCGGCGGATGACACTCTGCCTGGCTTCATACTCCTCCTTTGTCAGAGGTCTCTTGGTGGTGAAGCTGGCCTTTTGCTCATCAGTCATCACTAATGGAAAAAAATGGGAACCAATTTCAGTACAACATGGAAGACTTTTCGGACGTTTAAACAGAAAAACGTATATAAGCACCTCCTGCCAGATCTGTAGACATACCATATTGTTTTCTATCATAATTGCTAAGGAAAATATATGCTATACGTTTTTGTACAGTTCCAAAAGGCCCACATACCTGGACCATGCTCAGATCCATCTTCGTTTTGCCAAGTCTGCAGGAAGGAATGGGAACTTTCTACTGGAACAGACACTGGAGCAGGAATCAGGGGAGCTTCAAGCTCTGCTTTCTCGGCTTTTGCCGCAAACTTCTTCATCTTCTTTAGTCTCTTCTTCTCCTTCTTTTTTTCCTTTGCTTTCTTCTTCTTCAGTTTCTTCTTTATCTTTTTGTTCCTTCTCTTCTTCTTGGCATCTTCATCACTGGATGAGCTGTCTGATGATGATGAACTGTCTGATGATGAGGAAGATGAAGAACTCCTCCTTCTTTTTTCCTTTTTCTTCTCTGGTTTCTGGTCTGAGTACAAGCACATTTGGTTTGTAACTAAGGCCATAAATTCACCATCAAAATTAGTGACATTTAGTTTTAAACTTTAATGTAGTCATATGCAATATTTAGGCCCCCTAAAAGGTCAAACAAAACATGCTGGCTAATGTAAGGGAGTAGGAGATAGATCATCTACTTGGTGAACAGTGTAGAACAATTCACATTCAGTTTATATTTTTCCAAACTGGCCTAAAAGATGGCCTTTCAGCTCTATTCCTGGGAACCTAAGCTTGATTTAGGCCAGAAGCTGCATGGCTCATGAGTCACTCTAATGATCTAACAAAGTTCCTGAAGTTATAAACAAACAGCTTTTCAAGCTTGTGATAGTCAACATGGGCAAGTAACACAAATAGGACAAATGACCCAAGAAATACCTGCACTACGGCTCTTAGAAACACGAGCATGCTTCTTCTGAGGGCTTGGACTGGCACTGCTGGAGCTGGATGATGAAGAGCTCGATTTCTTGCGCTTATCAGCTTTTCTTGCTCTTCCTCGTCTACTCACAGACCTCTCATGAGACCTGCTGCGAGAAAGGCTTCGTCCCATCTGAGCTGTAATATCAAAAACCATGAAATATTGTGCACGTTTTAATTATTGTGTCGAAGCGTTAATTACATTGTTGACATAAATATAGAGTAATATCAGCCTACCTTTACTGGCGACAGATTTAACATCTATAACTAGCTATATAGTCAATGTTTTGATGATGATCAAGAGTTGCCTTGTGTTTTCTACGTGAGTGGGTTGTTTTACTTCCGAGGTTATCTACAAGGCTCGTTTCTTAATTGTATTGGCTACACTGACTTTTGCCACATTGTTATCCCAATCCGTAATTTGACACAAAGTAATTTTACAATCAACGGATCAAATATATACTATCCTATCCTAACAGACAATCGAAACAATTTTCCATAACATAATGCAGACATGGGGATGCATTTTCATATGCCATATCACATTATTTAGCTAATGTAGCTAAACTAGCTACGATATTCACCGAGTGGCTCAAATCCAACCGCTAAAACTAAAACTAGCTAACTCAGGATAAACAGCTAGGTTGAGTTGGGTTAGCTTTGCTAGTTAGCAATTTACCCTGCCGAACGTAAGTACAAATTAGCAAGTATATACATAGCATGGCAAAGGGATTTACAATTCATCATGTATGGATTCAGTAACTTACCGAGTACCTGGTTGATTTAAAACAAGCTCTTAATTCACAAACTCAAACGCCTACAAGTAGCACCACTTTGGCCTCTTTAACAGCTAGAGCATATATCAACCTGAACATCCATACTGCCACCTACCGTATAACGTGCAGTATTAACGGAAAGTTTCATTTTGAAATGAAAATTAATTAAGTTAATTACATTTATTAACGAACAAGTCAACAATTTAGGTTAGAATACTTGGAGTGATAGTAAAATTAATTATCCTATATTTTAATATAAATATAATGTTACGATCCCAGGCGTCATTATTTGGAACGTCCGCCCTGTCTTCAAAATAAAAGTACCGGACATGGCCAATCAAAGGCCCTCGCTTAATGTTAAAAGCCACATACAGACGTAACCTATTGCTGAAGCGCAAAAAGAAAAAAATGCTTTGTTGTTTGCTGTATATTAATTAACAAAGTTTAATAAGTAAAGAACGATCTTATTAGACACAATTCACCAATAAAAAATGACCAGATTACAACAGTAATCTGTTTTATCGTTCTTGTTTAAAGTACACTCAAACATTTAAATTAAATCCATATTATGAAACATTAGGTTTAACCAACATAATCCTGGATGGTATTTTCATAAGATAAATACGGAAGAATGTTAAAAACATTTCTTCAGCATGTCGTTATCACGAGATCTTATGTCGTTAAAACGACATAACTACACTGCGGTAAAGTTCTTTCTTCAATTCCTTTAAGACAGTATCAGCAAAAGTGCCAACATACGCAAATTCTTATTTCTCGCAACCAAAACAAACGCCTACAACTTTGTTTACGTCAGCAAAGACATATTTTAAATTGTTGACAACATGTTATTTTGAATGTACTAAAGTCACCACAACAACGTCAAAGGCATCGTATACAAATTACCTTAACAAGTACATAAACAATCATTTAACAGCATTAATGACTTCAGACAAGGCAGAAACAAAAGCACCATGTTACCTGAAGGAATGAAGTTACTAAAAAAAGTACAAAGAAATATCTTTCTAAAAAACTTTTGAAAAAAAAAATACTATTACGTCCTTAGCATTACAAAACAGTGTTAACAAAAGCAGACTGTTGCTGCTGATAGAAGGGCAACAGTAACTCAAATAACCAGTCGTTACAACAGAGGCACGCAGAGGAAAAGCACAACACGTCGAACCTTGAGGCGGATGGGCTACAGCAGCAGAAGGCCACACCGGGTACCACTCCTGTCAGCTAAGAACTGGAAACTGAGGCTACAATTTGCACTGGCTCACCAAAATGGGACAATAGACGATTGGAAAAACATTGCCTTGTCTGACGAGTCTTCACTTCTGCTGCGACATTCGGATGGTAGGATCCATCCTGCCTTGTATCAACGGTTCAGGCTGGTGGTGGTGGTGCAATGGTCTGGGGGATATTTTCCTGGCACACTTTTGGCCCATTAGTACCAATTGAGCATCGAGTCAAAACCACAGCCTACCTGAGAATTGTTGCTGACCATGTCCATCCCTTTATGACCACAGTGTACCCATCTTCTGATGGATACTTCCAGCAGGGTAACGCGCCATGTCATAAAGCGCAAATCATCTCAGACTGGTTTCTTGAACATGACAATGAGTTCACTGTATTTGAATGGCTTCCACAGTCACCAGATCTGTGCAATCCAATACCTTTGGGATGTGGTGGAACGGGAGATTAGCATCATGGATGTGCAGCCAAAAAATCTGCAGCGTGATCCTATCATGTCAATATGGACCAGACTCTCTGAGGAATGTTTCCAGTACCTTGTTGAATCTATGCCACGAAGGATTAAGGCAGTTCTGAAGGCAAAAGGGGGTCCAACCCGAGACTAGCAAGGTGCACCTAATAAAGTAGCTGGTGAGTGTATATAAGAAAATTAAATAAAAATAAAAGAATGATCATGATTCTGAAAACTGGCGTAATTAGGTCAGGCACTTCAGTTCAAGAAATAACAATATAAATCTATACTTTGACTGACTGGAATATTTAAAACTGTATTTTTTACTGTCCTGGTTCAAATGTGAGTGCTTTCTGGGTTCCCTGGACAGCAGAACAAGAGATACAATCAGAATCCACACGAAGGCGATTTCATGAACAGTGGTTTTACTTGTACATGTAAAAAAAAGTTTGCAATATAACTCTGCAAACAAAGCTTTTTTTCCCTCATGTGTTTTCACAAAATCTGACCCCCGATCCCTTTGCATAATCCACTTTTCATTCATACTATGCCTCTCTACCCTCAACTACACTTCTCCAGGATCACCTTTCTTTGATGTACTTCTAAAACACAAGACACGATAATGGAACAGTTACTTTAAAAGCACCTCCAGTTGTCTTCATATCTGCAAGTATGGCAAGAACCTTTACATCGACAAACAAGAAACAGAGGACCTTTCCGTAAAAAGCGCGGTGTCTGTTCTTCCAGGTTATTCAGAACACAGTGCTGTATTTGACCTGGTCATGGTGTTCAAGTTGCACAGATTCATTGACAACAGTTACCATGAGCTATTAATGAGAAAATCAATCGTCCATTTGGCCAGTTTACGTGCCAAAAATGGTGTGAATCTCTCTTTTCGTAATGAAAGATGAAAGCATTTAGCATTGACAGCAATGAAACCTTGCATTTGAAAATTCTATGCAAATAATTCCTAACAAAGCATAAATAAGCAACTGTAAAACTGTCTTCAGTAAGCAGTACAGTTGAGGCACATTATTTGGACACACATAAAGCTGAATTCTGTGTGAATGCAGATATAAAGTTCACTTTACTAAACGTTTTAATACTTGCAGCTCATTCATTTCATTAGAACTGGCTTGACCTAGGCTGGGTTATGAGTTCAACAGGAGTGTGGCATCCAAAAATAGGACTTAAAGATATCGCATTCCCCCATGGAAGCACCTCCCAAAAAAGGTGTGGAACGTGAATCGCGTGTTAGGAAGATGCTACCATGCGCATCCGCTCTGTAGGGGTCAAAAGGAGGTTTTTTGCAGCCTTGATAGTATTTTTCATCAACATGGCAACAGTCATTGGACCAACTCCCCCTGGAACTGGAGTGATATAGCTGGCCTTCTTCCGTACACCTAAGAAAACAGAGATTCAATACAAGTCAGAAATATTACAACTACAACAACCAAAAAGAGAAGAAAAAGATTTTACAGAGGAAGTAAGAGAACATAAATATAAGTACTACAGATCATTAAATGTAAAACCAAATTAAACCAATCAAAACAAAATGGCCCAACTCATTTCAAACAGACCTGACTAAACAAGTAAGTCTTTACAACACCCAAAGAGATTGTATTGGAAATACCTTTTGGAATACTTTTGCAAATTTCAAGAGCCAATAGAAATGTAATAGAAATGTGGAGGTAACAAGACATGTCAGGTAAAAGCTAAAAGTATCAACAAAATTTTGCCAGTAAGCCAGTCTGCCAGTAAAACACTGCAGTAGTCTGATCTAATCATGAAAGTAGTCTGGTCTAACGGAGGCAATAGTCTGATCTAAAGGAGAATGTGAACGCATGTACGAGTTTCTTAACATCATGCAAGGTTAGCATGTTTTATTCTGGATACGTGCCTTCTGTGGGTTTCATATGACAAAACTATGTCAAAGGTTACACCTAGGCCCGTAGATCATCTAGATACAGCCTGTATATGCATTTACTATCCCCTTAATATGATTTTTCTACCTATACTAAATTAGCCATTTTATTACATACACCTGTATTTGATGTTCATCTTACAAATGTACATTTGTAGCCCATCTGTTGGGATCCGTAACTGTTCTCAACCCAGCACTGACACGGGCATGGTAGTTGGTTAGCTATGTACAGTATAATTATTCTGGGAACTAAATGTATACTCAAGACATTGTACATATGTGGAAACATGAAATGCCAGTTTCAAATCAGGAGTTGAAATCATTTCTGTAAGCTTTAATCTAATTGTGTCACCTGCCATTACATAAGGTAAGGGGTGTAACCTCTGTGTGCTACCACTATTGCACTGCAACTGTTTATGGACAAACATGGATGTAAATTCAAGACATAATTCAGATCGTCAAGGTCTTCTATTCAATATCAGAAAACTGCAATTCAAAGAATATGACAACTGGAATGTGATGTGTGAACATTTCTAAAGCGAACAGTTGAATTTTGGATCAGAAACTGGACGGAGTTTGACACTATGTGGAATCTTCCAAGTCTTTTTTCTCCTTCTTACTTTAGAAACACATATTATACAAACATTGCACTAAAATACAAATGCCATTTTAGAAAGCGTTGTTGGGCCTACAGAAATGCCCCCTCCAGGCAAACTTATTCTACTCAGATAAAGTAGCTAAATAAGGACAAGAAATACTTAAATTATAAAATATCAGGTGACTTTCACAGCATAAAACATAAATCAGTTTTCACAACCTTGTTCAGTCTGTTTGGCTATCCAAGTTCCAACAGTCAAAGCTAACCTTTAAGTGGCTTATTGAACATTCGCACTGAAACAGTCTGGAATGAACTCATTGTTGCAAAAGTGCACCTTGGCAGCAAAAATGCCTTTGACCTTTTTCTGTTTTTCTGACCACTAACCATTTTCACTTATACTTACTTAAGACTTTCTTTCTAAGAACTTGAAACATGAAATAATTTCACAGATAAAGCGACCGATCTTGAGTCCTTTTGCTTTCTTAGTCAGTGATTTTAATGAGCAAATTAACTAGGAGAGCTATGCAAACTTGTTAGCATAATATCAAGTAAGACAACGCAAGATGGCTTATCTGCAGCATTGGTTAACATGGCTAAAGTGGTTAACTTCCTCATAGGGAATTGTTGGATTCAAAATGAGCTAAATGGAAGAAACACACACAAACATCCCAAAGGAAAACAGACATGCAAGCTGTTTGAATGTAGCCCAAGCTGGTCAATGAGAGTGTAGTCCACTCTCTTCCTTCTTTACCTTCAAAGTCCACATCTCCAACAAGTCTATTTTTTCCAGTCAGGGGGTCCTGAATTCTGTTGATGCCTACATCAATAACGGCTGCACCTTCCTTTATCATATCTGCAGTGATGAGGTTGGGAATACCTGTGTGAAGGAGCAGAGATAGCAAGATCATGGGAATTTGCTTGGGACAAAAAGGCTTTATAAGGACAAGCCACACAATTAAGTTATCCCGTACTTTACAATCAAGTTAACAGCATACATTCTTACACCTAGCACCTACAAAGATTTTCACAGCTGTTAGTTCACTAAATGGATGTTAAACATTTGACACTTGATGAAATGGTGAACAATTTAGTTTTTATACTGGAAAATACCAGGAACTAGGATGAATTACCTGCAGCTGCCACAATGATGTCAGCAATTTCTGTGTGTTTGCGCAGTTGTTCCCTAGGAGTGTAACGGTGGGAGATGGTCACTGTAGCATCACCTGAAACAGGAGTAGATGATGAGTGCATGACTGCAAAGCTGTACAAAGACGACACGAGAAGTGAGTCATGGAACTATATGCAGGAGAAATAGACCCACAGCATTGAACCTTTGGTCTTCGCCTTTCCAGCTTACCTCCAGGCCTTTCATGTCTTCCATCTGTGTGCAGGAGCATCGCGATGGGCAGACCCACATTTTTAGAACGACCAGCTACCACAACATTTTTACCAAAAGTAGGAATACCTGTGAAAAGGAAATAGAAATGGTTTGTTGGCGTTAACAAGCACAGTAACCACTTTTTTGCACACTGCATTATGTTTAACAAACATTTCACATTGAAGCATGTATGTAGCCTGTAGGTTACAATACAAGAGCATTTGTATTCATGCTCTTCCTCATTTCTTGCAATAAGTATCATAAAACAGATGTGATGAGCCTGTTTGTCAATGTTTAAGTCATCATTAATGAGCATGAAGTCATTGTTAATGAGAAAGAAGCCATCACTAATGAGAATGAAGTAGTCCTAACCTGTGCGCTTAATTATCTCCCACACACCCCACGGGGTGGCAGGTAACATGGTGGACTGGTCCAAACACATGCGACCAACATTGACCACATGGAAACCATCAACATCTTTATCTGGGCTGACTGCATTACATATGCGCCGCTCATCGATGTGTTCTGCGTAGGAGAGAGAAACATTCAAACACTTTAAACAGGCTATGATCTGGGTTTCGAATTTCACTGCCACGTCTTGAGATTTTCAGAAATTCCTTCCTTTAAGCATCTTACTACAATGGGCACACACTCCCAATGGCCTCACAACACCATCCCACATCTGACACCATTAGTAGTGAAGCAGGAGGAACAGCCACACTTGGCCTCAAATGCAGATGAGAGCCACAGGTCTGGCCCCCAGGACCCCATATCCACCTAAGTGACGGTCTCTGTCATACTACAATCTCCTGCATGGGGTGATGGTCTCAGTCATACTGAGAATTAAAATGTATGATCAAAATGCACAATTGCAAAATGGACAATATTTTAAATATGCATAGAAAGTTATGAACCTACCAGGCAAAGGAAGCTGTACCAGAAGGCCATCTACTCTATGGTCAGAATTGAGTTTGTCCATTAACTCCAGCAGCTCTTCCTCAGTGATAGAAGTGGGTTTCAGTATGGTCTCACTACTGATGCCTACACACACACACACACACACACACACACATTAGCAATGCTGTGGCCTCTCATTAAAAGTGCTGTATGGAAAAAAATGTAAACATTTGTAAAAACAACTACATATAACTGAGCTCCTGGGATGTCATAGTGTACATTGTGTAAGTAATATATTCATGATGCAGAAAGAAAACCACAGTCAAATCAGTTGTATTGACAGAAAAAAGAAGACAATAGTTAGGGTGCACTGTACAAAAAAACACGCAGGGGTCCCACGAGACAGCAGACTTCCTTTCATCATATGACTACGTGTGTACGCTTAACACACAGTTTACACTTTAAAAGCATTAAAATCTGTAACTGGATAGGCTGATAAATATCTATCAGCATAGAACCAGGATGTGACAGGACAAGCAAGAATGTAGTGTTTTCCCCCAATATAAAGTGATTAAAGGCTGTGCAGTTGCAGCACGTGGATGGGAGGTGGTGGTGGTGGTGGTGGTCCTTACCCACATCAGCGGCAGCACGGGTCTTGTTGAGCACGTAGGAGTGGCTGGCGGCGTTCTCGCCCACCAGCACCACACTAAGGTGAGGTCGCCTATTACCAGCAGAAACCCACTCCTCCACGTCTGCACGCGCCTCATCACGGATCTGTCGGGCCAACTTCCTGCCTGAGATGACCACAGCCTCTTGTCTGAGAGGAGAGAACTAAAATTAATTAACTAATTAATTAATTAATTAACTATGCCATGAACTCACTCAACTCGTGTTGAAACCTGTGCCAGATCAAACATGCAGGCTCAATTCACTGTGGCAAACCCAACAAGGGATACAGAACCAACAGGGTAACAGATACAGAACCTGAAAGAACATGTTATGTAATGTCTATGTAATTACTGAAATGTTTTTAACTTGAAATTATTTCAATATGACATGTTTTCAGTAATTTTCCACAAATACATTTATAGAATTCCTGTGTAATATATGACCAGTATAGTTTTATGTGAGATAAAGGTGTAATGGAATCTTGCAGGGTCCAGGGAGCCACACACAATTATGGAGTGGACACATTTAATCACTGATATTGTATCCCATTCTGGCAAGGGAGAAGCATGTTTCAAATACACATCACACATTTCGTCACACAAATCAAATAACCATAGAATCTCACTCATTACCAAAGGAAATTGGGGCTCTCATGGTGAAAGAACTTAACATAGACAATCTCCAGTTTGAAAATGGGGATGGTCTAAACATAGGGGAGGAGGTAGCATGTTACAGACTGATTGTAAACTTCTTGGAATGACACCTCTCAAATATGAGCCTTCCACCTTGAATGTGCAGAGTCTGCATGCTGAACTGTGAGAAGTAATCATAGCTAAACATTGTTAAGTGTCCTAAATATGATATTTGAGATCATGAGCTAATGAGATTAGAATATGAGCTAATGAGATTAAATCGTGTAACAGGATACACTGAAATGTAATGAGCCATTAACCTCTTGATAACAAATAATGAAGGCCACTCAGGAACTTTTCTTTCCTAGAAGTCAACGCTTAATTTATCTGAGGCTGCACATGCTCGTTTTAGAACCACTAAACTTTATCATGCAATTAGGAGCTTTTTCAACATGTGACACTTCACCAGATAACTAAGGCACTTCAGACAGCGAGGCACTCCTATAACACTGCAAGATGTAATCCTAAGTAATAATTTTGAGTATTATTAAACATACTATCAATAATGAACTGTGCTAGGTTAGATCTAGAAAAAAATATGAACCTTTGCGAGAACTGTGTTATGTTCCGTGGCTTAATTGTAGACGTCTCGTATTGAATGACTTGGTCATGTGCATACGACACGCGAAGATTGTGTGCAGGCTCAATCGACATGCTTTAAATATGCAAACAGATAATCTCACAAAATTAATTACTACCGATAAGGGATAGGCTGAGGGATATACCCATTGCTTTTTGGGTTTGTGCTCGGCGCAAGCATTCTAAAGGATTTCATCAGCCAAAACTGCCTGTGGAACCGCGAGAGGGCGCATGGCGACAGCGCTATTAGTTAGCCACGTATGCTAGCGAGCTAGCAGGTTCGTTCTCTAATAACCTCCCAACCAGGAACAGCATCTAATCTGACTCACATTTCATGCCGATCAGGATTTATAATCGTTGAGAACAACGAAGTTCGCATTGGTCTATAGACTAGTTGTAAAAAATTGACCAATCACTTAGCTAGGTTTGAATATTTGTGAAATGACGGATCGTTCTTTTACCAAGCAATATACAAACATCGACTTCTGTAAACAAGCACATAACCTCCAAACTGTTAAGTTAAATATCGAGAGGAATGACGTTTACCTTGCGGCCGATAAATGAATAGTGCATGCTTGATGGTGTGTATCCTGGAACAGTTTCCGCAGCGCTCTCAGTGTGGCCATGATACAGCCTCTATGGCGTCAAATGGCAAACGCATACATATATGACTATTTCTGTAAAGAAACACATGCACAGAGATAGTTATAACGGACCAAAACCGGTGCCGTATAGCTCTGAATCCAGACACACGGACACCTTCGGTCAGAGGTAGCGGCCGGCTTTACGCTGTTTTACACCCCAACCCCCACGTGCGTCATAGAATGGGGTGGATTACAGTGTCGTCTCCTCCCATTGCACTTTTGAGAGTATGCTTTAAACTGCTAAAAAGAAGTTTTACAACAGTTACACTTTACTTAAAGAGAGAAAGAGAGAATCAACTGGGTGCAGTCATGGTCCAGTTGCATACACTGAAAAAACGTAACGATTTCTATATTTTATCAGCATTGCACTCTTTAGTATACATTATGTCTATCTATATTTAGTGCTGTTATACGTACTAGATTTTTACTTACAAAGTACAACATTGTTGAATGTTGAAAGTGTACATTGTACTATCGAAACTAGGAAGCTGTACATTTGTTTCAAACATCCTACATTAATCTTTTTTTTAACAAATGAGACTTTAACAAATAATTTTCAATGCACATGCTACTAGAAATCAAGAATTAAAGATAATTCACACAACCTGGATTACGTCCTGTCGACATAAAACTTTTTTAAAACTAGCTTTAAAAAATCTAATGCCTAATGCTTTGCCACTATTTTTCCCCTACAATGACGCAAATCTAAAACATTTTTCCTGGGTATTTATGTGTCCCTGGCGCTCTGCACCAGTAGTTTGAGGTTTGATTGTGTCCCTGGCGCACTGCAGCAGTAGTGTGAGGTTTGATTGTGTCCCTGGCGCTGTCGGCTGTAGTGTGAGGTTTGACTGTGTCCCTGGCGCTATCAGCAGTAGTGTGAGGTTTCATTGTGTCCCTGGCGCTATCAGCAGTAGTGTGAGGTTTGATTGTGTCCCTGGCGCTATCAGCTGCAGTGTGAGGTTTGACTGTGTCCCTGGCGCTATCAGCTGTAGTGTGAGGTTTGACTGTGTCCCTGGCGCTATCAGCAGTAGTGTGGGGTTTGACTGTGTCCCTGGCGCTCTGCAGTAGTGTGGGGTTTGACTGTGTCCCTGGCGCTCTGCAGCAGTAGTGTGGGGTTTGACTGTGTCCCTGGCGCTCTGCAGCAGTAGTGTGGGGTTTGACTGTGTCCCTGGCGCTATCAGCAGTAGTGTGGGGTTTGACTGTGTCCCTGGCGCTCTGCAGCAGTAGTGTGGGGTTTGACTGTGTCCCTGGCGCTCTGCAGCAGTAGTGAGGGGTTTGCGTTTCCTTGGTCTACGCCGACTACTCCAACACGCAGTACAGTGCGCAGTGGCTCTCACTTCCTGTTTCATGTGTCTTTCACATTGGCTTTCTTTGAAGTTTTGAAACTTCGACAAATAATTTTCTGTTTAATGATTTAATCATTAGCTTCGTGAAGACGTTGGACTCGAGTGAATAATACTTTAAACTATCCAGCAACTTCATTAGTTGGCGACGTTTTTGAAGCTGAAACAAAGTTAACGGAAATGAGTTTCCTATTGTAAGTAAGCTAAGCTAGCTGGTTTATTAACTTAGCTAGATGGTTTACGACTATCAGTTTGCAACTTTTTGTAATAACGTTAGATAACTACAGTTGTTGATCGGATGACGTTAATAACTAACTCTAACTTAGTAAGGTACAAATGTATGTTGGTCATTTATTAAATAATAATGAGAAAATATCTAGCTCAATATCTAGATCTATTATTAAATATATAGTTAGCTGGCTAACGTTAACTAAGCTAGCTAATCTATTTACATAGGTTAACTAACGCTTCAACCCGGAGACATCCTAACCAACATTTACAATTACCATTCCGTTTCATGTTTTAACCATAGTTAAAAACATATCTATGTCTGGAAACTCACATTTTAGCCAAATAGCGGAAAACACTTTCGTTCTTTGTAAGAGTTAGGCTATATAGTTAACCTAGGGAGCTATTTTTTTCAAAACCTAACCTAGCTAGGTACATTCGCTACCTTGTTAAAGGTGCTAAACTATAGTTGTGTTGGCTATTTGATTATACTGTACATTTAGATAGCAGTGTTGAAATGACAGCTACAGTATCTGACATATTAAGAATGAACAACACATAATTTAGGATTTTGAGGACGGGGATGCTGTTGGCTGGGCATTTTCCAATGGTTGACCACTCAAGGTAGCAGACATTTTATGTGTAAAATCCAAAGTTGAGTGAATATCCCACTACACGTGAAGTCTAATTGTGCACTTGTACATAGAGGGGCGTCTCATTAAGTGGGATATGTATAGTGACACAATTTTAGCCCTTTTTATATATGGTCCCATATTCATTGAACCAAAACAGCAATGTAATTTTAAGTAAAATTCCCACGTTTATTATGTCAAAACTTGAGATGTCAATAACTGGTCTAAATCTTCATTTGCGGAACTAGATGATCAGTGTGATAGTTACTGAAGATGTCTGCAGTATGTTTAGAAAAGCATATCATTAGTAAACGGTAATGTGCAGACAGTCGTCATATGGCAAAATGAACAGGGCAATACAGATTTCCGTTCCCAGTTATAAGCACAATCTTAAATAAATACGGATTGATCAAAAATACTTAATTTGTTAAGATCGAGGATTTTTAATGAATGTTACACGCTTAGAGAAGACCATAAAAACATCAGGGTGTTGGAGCAAAATTTTAGACTGTCCAAATTATTGCATTTCCACTTTTTGAAAGTGCACTCCGAAAATAGCAATGCTTCCTCTATACGCTGTCGTTGCTTTGTATATTTAATATCAACTCATCATATGCGTATTTTAGTCAATCAAATAAAACTTCTGATCATAAGACAGAACAGAACCTGCTTTTTTGTTGACACAGTGTCGATATAATAAACGTGGCACAACTGACGTTTCCTGAAACAAACAAAAATTTATTCATTACAGACTATATATAAAACCACTGTACTACAAATTTAGTTTAAACCATAGTACTTCTTATATTCAACACCAATAGGCTTGACAGTTGTAGCCCTAAAAACCTTTGTGAACCTCTTCCTTTCAGTCCCAAGTCAGATTTCTTTTCAGAGAATAGGCATGACTGAGAACTTGATTTTCAAGAATGCGAATTTGATGGGCAGCTGAGTTGAATGAAACACCTGGTCCACATTCTTGTCCTCAGTACTTCTCCAAGCAAAGTTACGCCCATGGTTGAAACAGCGATAGGATAAAATGGTTACTGCAGTTTTGCTCTTTTTGGTCTGAAAACTAGGCTAATTTTGAATATATTGTGGAAAATGGCTTGGATGATTACAAATGTGTTAATTACCTTGTGATCTGATACTTGATTGACAAAAAGAAAAAAACTAACATTGTCATCTATAAGAATGTAACCGTTAAAATGTAGTGATGGTTATTGTGACAGTTCAGTCAAAAATGTGCAATGATTCAGGGTTGTTTTATACACATTTGCTTACACATACTGGGGTGACAAACCAAAGTACTTATCTGAACTGTAAAGTAAGCCATACATATAAGAAAATGACTAATTGCTTGTGTCTTTGCTTTAGTGGGAGTCGGTCTTCGAAGACATTCAAGCCAAAGAAAAATATTCCAGAGGGGTCTCACCAGTATGAGCTCTTGAAACATGCTGAAGCTACTCTGGGAAGTGGGAACCTTCGAGCAGCAGTTATGTTACCAGAAGGGGAGGACCTGAATGAATGGATAGCTGTGAATAGTGAGTTTATATGTTCTATTAAAATTTGTATTTGTTTTAAAATATCTAAATATGTTCCAGGCATTAAATGAGATTAATCACAAGTTTACACCTTCAAATTTTAATGTATACTAGAGTTTTCTTAATGCCTTATACAGTGAGGAAAGTCAGTAAGACTCCAACTACTAACATGGCTAAGACCAAAGAGCTGTCCAAAGACAAAATTGTAGACCTGCACAAGGCTGGAAAGAGCTATGGGGCAATTGCGAAGCAGCTGTTGGAGGAATTATTAGAAAATTTAAGAAGCTAAAAATTCTTAAATTTTGGTCTTAATTCCACTCGCCGTGTTTGGAGGACAAAGAATGATGACTACCATCCCAAAAACACCATCCATACTGTGAAGCATGGGGTGGAAGCATCATGCTTTGGGGGTGTTTTTCTGCACATGGGACAGGACAACTGCAGTGTATTAAAGACAGCATGACCGGGGCCATGTATTGCTAGATTTTGGGGAACAACCTCCTTCCCTCAGTTAGAACATTGAAGATGGGTCTTCCAACATGACAATGACCCAAAGCACACAGCCAGGACAACCAAGGAGTGGCTCTGTTAGGAGCATATCAAGGATCTGGAGTGGCCTAGCCAGTCTCCAGACCTAAACCCTATAGAAAATCTTTGGAGGTAGCTCAAACTTCATGTTATCAGCGACAGCCCAGAAACTTGGCTGATCTGGAGAAGATCTGTGTGGAGGAATGGGCCAAAATCCCTCCTGCAGTGTGTGAACTACAGGAAACGTTTGACCTCTATAATTGCTAACAAAGGCTACTGTACCAAATATTAACATTGATTTTCACAGGTGTTCAAATACTTATTTGCAGCAGTAACATGCAAATAAATTATTAAAAAAATCATACATTGTGATTTCCGGATTTTTTTTAAAATTATGTCTCACAGTGGACCTGCACCTAAGATGTAAATTTCAGACCTCTCCATGATTTCTAAGTGGGAGAACTTGCAAAGTCGCAGGGTGTTCAAATACTTATTTTCCTCACTGTATATATTTAATGCAAATGGAAAAATGAGCAAAAAACATTCTAGTCTCATCTGTTCTGATGACTGTTTTTGTCCATTATAGCTGTGGACTTTTTCAACCAGATCAACATGCTCTATGGCACAATTACTGAATTCTGCACTGAGACCAGCTGCTCTGTCATGTCTGCAGGGCCCAGGTGAAGAACCATTCTTTTAAAGGATTTGAAATATATTTTTGCATATAAATTTTGTACTAAAATGAATCTATTAATCTTAAATTGGATTTAGCCATAATTTACATGATTACAGTACATTATTTTATATTTTGTTATTTGCAAGTTAGACAATACTAGGTTTCTGAAAATGTTTGCATGACGTTTTATGTCATATATTTCGCCACAGGTATGAATACCACTGGGCTGATGGCACCAATATAAAGAAGCCAATCAAATGCTCGGCACCCAAATACATTGATTACCTGATGACCTGGGTTCAAGACCAGCTTGATGATGAAACTCTCTTCCCTTCCAAAATTGGTTAGCACTGTTTTTTTTCTCCTTGAAATGGGGCATCTATACATAAATATAATAGTGCTGAAATTGATGTGGTTCTAGTCCTGTACACTATTTTTCTTTCTTTCTGAAAATCCTAACCCAGGATCCAATTTGTGATTGTGATTGTGCTTACTTTTGTTTTAGTGTGACAATTGTTATCTCATGGTTACATTCCTCCTTCTTTGCAGGTGTGCCTTTCCCGAAAAACTTCATGTCAGTGGCTAAAACCATTCTGAAACGCCTGTTCAGAGTCTATGCCCATATTTATCATCAGCACTTCGACTCCGTCATGCAATTACAGGAAGAGGCCCATCTCAACACTTCCTTCAAGCATTTCATCTTCTTTGTGCAGGTGAGAGGACACATAAAAACAGAAGCTTTGCTGGAGACAAGAATCTACAGACTTCTTAGACTGGATAATAAACCTTTTAAAATCTACAGTTATTAATTGTGATCACTGTCAACACTTCCTCATGACATTATCTTCCTGTATCCGCTTTCTTTGCTTGCTTATGGCCAGGAATTCAACCTGATTGACCGCAGAGAGCTGGCTCCTCTGCAGGACCTTATTGAGAAGCTGGGCACCAAGGACAGATAGACATACATACCGTGGAATCATACATCATGTGTTAGTGCCTCCCAGCCCTTGTGTTGTTTCTTCTGTTTTTTTACATTACTGTCTTATTCTGGTGTTCCTTTCTTTTAAAAAACAGAGAGAATGGATTTCAAATAACATTTAGTACATTTTAGAAATAGTGTTTATATCCTAGTACTTGAGTCTTCAAAGTTTCATCTGTTGCCAAAAAAGTTTTTTTAGAACATTTAAACAAATGGTCTTGGTTATATACATCCAATAAACCTATTTTTTCCACATCTACAAAACATACTGAGTGTGGATTGCACACATGTATGTAATGCCTTGTGCCTTAAGATAATCTTCCTGTTTTTTGGATTGTCCTGTCAGTGCTGTTTGGGCTGCATAAATTATACAAAAAGTGGACCAAGTGTGGAAGGAAATTAAAAATCCTGTGTCAGTTTTTATTTCTTTTAAAAGTAGTGAAACTGCAGCCAGCATTTTTTTTATTAAAACCTTTTACCACTTTATATTGAAATGTGATAATTTTATACAATGGAGACAATTTTGTAATTGTTTCAGTTTTTCAATTTGAATGAAGCGAATGAAACAAAGTTATTTTGTTGAATGGTATATATCATTACTGTGAGTAGATTATTACCAGGTTTTAAAAGATTCAAAAAGTTGTCAAACAATTTCATTTCAACGTGAAATAGTTTTGTGGCGTTAGGTCAAGTTTTCTTAGCTGTTAGGTTTTGCCTTGTAATTTAGAATGTAATGTGTGTCAGTATTTTAGTTCACATTTAGCTCTGGAAGTCTAAAATCTGCTTATTTTTACTTAATTAAAATGCAAATATGCACACATTTTAGAATTGATCTCAACTTTGAATGTCTAATAGTCTAATGTCTAATAGTTTGTGCAGACATACTTTGACGGACATAGCTTTTCCTTGTTCTTTGACAAAACCAAAGTATTGTATATTCATGTAAAAGAAAATGTAATGTAGGATACATTGGATTTCTTCTTCAACGTGAAATATTGATATTGTTTTGACTGCATGAATTGTTTACTTCTGAAGCATTTAAAGTCTAGAGTGAAGTCTCTGCATAGTGCTAGGCAGTGCAGTGCTTAGTAGTATCAGTAGTATATTTGTATTTACTGAAGTACTGCATATGTTAGGACTGTGAACATTTTGAATTTCAGAGTATGTATCTGCATCAATGTCACACTTGACTAAAACGTAATAGAGCTAAAGTGTTCTAAGTGTCTTGTTGAAGCGGAATAATTACCGTGGCAAAGACTGCCTTAATGTAGGAACCATACTCATTGAACATGAAACCGTGGGGGTTGGAATTTTAAAGAGAGTTGAATATGTTCTTTAAAATGTACTGTATTGCTCCGGTATGTATTGCTCTCAATACCCATGTATTCTCTTTTAAGGTAATGTACCCTCGTTTCACTGCAACTCTGAAGTGCTATTCTCTACGTTAGTACAATCTCAGTATGTCAAGGTAGTTTATTGCAATTTATTATACATTTAAGAGGCTACTTCTCAAATAAAGAACGATTTTAAGCTTTAAGGTCTGGGTCTGCTGTGAAGTACAGAAGAATTTGGTACTGAGATGTTTTTTCACCACTTGCAATGTTCTTTTCCATCAATGTTACAAACGATTCAAAAATATTTTTCAACAGAAGTGCTTTACAGTTTAAGCACTAACAGTAGTGTAGGTAACACCATAGGAGTATTAGTTAGTGTTAAAATAACACTAATGAGTGTTTTCCATTTTGAGTACATTCACAGTTAGTATATGCCTTACCTAACCTTTGATCTTAAACTGCACATAAGCCAAATATTGTGCCTTAAATTCAGAAAAAAGATAATCATCTCGAATCAGAACTATCAAATGAACAATTAGTATTTTTACTGTGAATGTTGTTCTTGTAATTGTAAAACACAACTACGTGTTTGTATTTCCAGAAATATTCATTGTAAACAACATATAGTAGGTACTCTTAATATGTGTAGGTCTTTTAATTTGAAGCTTAAAACAACTGTAGACCGGAAGAACCTCGGAGGCTTCTCGTTCGGCGGTGCCATGTAGTTTAGCATCCATAACTTACCTTAGGAACTAATGAAAATATTCACGCGTGTCAATATGACGTTGAGCGTTTAAAATGGACAACAATTCCTAATCTCAAGGTTGGTTTCATGCCAAAAGACTTCGTATGCTTTGGAGTCTTTTGGATTAGCATTGTTAGCTATCCAATAACATGTGCAGGGGGTGGACCTCGGGTGAGCTCGGGTTTGAAGACGGATAACCACATGCATCTACTGACTTAACACGACGAATGACATTAAATGTTCTTGCATAATAAAATGAAACCTACGATTTTTATAGCCAGATTGTGTCTTACTTCAAAGCATGGGTTCTCTTTCTTTTTTTTAAACATTTTCTCCGCACAGCTATCCTCTTCGCCACAGTTCATCGAAAAAGATTTGAGAATATGACAATTCCGCTAGGCGTATGCAGAATTTTTATTTCGACGTTGTCCACCTACTCGGTAACGAATCAAGCAATGAATGCAGTAAGACAGATAAAGAGAGTCTCTATTGAGGGGAATATAGGTAAATACTTCAATGACGTTTTTTAAATTACATTGCAAGTTTGAAAATGTTCTGCATATTTGCAGATCACTACTGCCACAGCATGTGTTCATTTATTTATTTATTATCTTTTTTTTTTTTACTCCAGCAGTTGGGAAGTCGACTTTTGCAAAGTTGCTAAACAAGGCAAGACGAAACTGGGAAGTAATACCCGAACCTATCACCAAATGGCAAAATGTTGAAGAGGCTACCTCACAAGTCAGTAAATCATAAAATCTTGAAGGATCCTAGTGAGGATTCTACTGGTTGTTAATCTGTGCTCCCAGCTGCTGAACCACTGATATAAACATTGCCCACAATCTGCAATGGCATTTGCCTCCATTATATACAGTGCTAGAGATTTGTTTCTGTACCCTAATGCTGAGGCTTTTAAAAGTATTCCTTTGCTTGTCCATGATCCCTGTGGTAGCCAGTGCCATCTCCCCAGCAAACAGCCAGCAACCTGTTGCAGATGATGTATCAGGACCCTAAGCGCTGGTCCTACACCTTTCAGACGTTCTCCTGTATGAGCCGTCTGCGTACCCAGCTTCAGCTTCCTCCCTCCTGGTTACTGCAAACCACAGACGCCGTGCAGATCTATGAACGCTCTGTTTATAGCGATAGGTAATTGCTCGTTACCAAGGGCAATTAAAAATAAGTCTGGGTGGCACAAATTATTCTGCCCCCTTATGCGGATCAGTGATCTTGTCTTCAACTGCACAGTTTGCTGTTTCTTTTCACTTTTAGGTACATTTTTGCTCAAAATATGTTTGAGCTCGGCTGTGTAAATTCCACAGAGTGGTCTGTGTATCAGGACTGGCATTCCTTTCTTGTTGAGCAGTTTGGTCCTAAGGTACAGCTGGAAGGGATTATATACCTCAGAGCATCTCCCCAGGTGTGTGGTAAATTAACTTAATGTCATTCTTGAACATGCATACATGACTGATATATGATAACATTTCAATGTTAAAACCTCTGTAGCTGGCATTCTGTGTAAACACCAATCCAGGCAAATCTTTCTGGTAATGTGCATATGTCACGTAGACCTGCATGGAGAGACTAAAGCAGCGGGGTAGAGTGGAGGAGCAGGGAATCCAGCTCAGCTACCTTGAATCACTGCATACACAGCATGACAACTGGCTCTTAAACAAATCTACAAAGTGAGTTTGCTTTACACTTACAAGAGAAACTATCAGAACTATTGTCATTACAAGCAGCTGTATTACTCTAAATACAAATCCTAGGAAGGACCTGTGGAAGGCTTCGATAACAGCCAGTTACAAATTGCACTAATTCAGAATCCTTAACTAGTATTATGGGTGTGAGCAGATTGTGCAAATAAAAACCATAACAAAAACATCTCGGTCATTACATGGCAGAGTTCATTTTCAACATCTGAAGAATCTTCCTGTTTTGGTACTGGATGCTGGTTTGGAGTTTGAGAAAGATCTTCATTTGCAAGCCAGACTTATTAGAGAGGTACAGTATGTGAATGTGGTACAGGTATATGTGAATGCATTATTTTGTGTTAACTATTGTTTAAAAAAAACTGAATTCATTTGAATGGATGTGCAAATTCCTCTTTCTGATAGTGTTCAGTAGTCATGTTTGCCATAATGTTCAGTACTTTATATGAATTGATTTATTCACTCATTCTTTCACTCATTAATTCATCTATTAATTCTTTAGGTTACAACTTTCTTCAGTGGTTTGTGAAAAGAACAGGACCAAACACTGATTCCTGGACCATAAGCATCCTGGACAAAGGTTTCCTCCAGTTTGCTTCTATTTTTGTGATGTGACATTGCTTGACTAGTGTTTTGTTGTATTCAGGATAGCAATGTGCTACATGCAGGCTTAATCCAGACTATCTTAACAGGCTAACCAAAACTTAAACGTGACCAGTTCATCACTAGTTTGATATGCGTGATAGCATCTCATTCACCTTTTAATAAATTCAATGTGCATTATTACATGTCTAATTTCCTGGACCTCAAAGCTATTTCCACTTAGTATGAATTCTACGAATATGAATTCTACAGTCTCCAAACTGCAGCAAAGGCTCTAAATGCCAAAATTCTGTATCTATGCCAGCACCATACAGGCTGCTAGAATAGATGCTACGGACTGCTCTCCAGGCCTTCCTAATTCCCATATGCTCTCTTCTAAAACTTAAATATTTTCTGACAAACTTATCATTAATCTAGATGTCTCACAGAAAAAATTTATTGCTAATGAAAAGTAGCGTGCTGCACTTTACACAAGTAACATCTGATTCAGAAGCCATGCTGAAACTAAAATACTAGTAGCCTACTAATAGCCTTCGGTTAGTTCTTCAAAGATCACGCATTGGCAAGTTTTTAATTGTGTTCTCCAATGAAGCTGTTGATTTCAGAATTGTTTGCAAATGTGTAAAGCTGTTTTTGTGGCTGTTTTTTGTTTAAGAAAAACATTAGAATTAGGGCAAAGATTAGAAAGCCCAAACAGCAGTGTAAATGCAAACCAATTTCATCCCACTTTACAACTTTACAAATATTTGGATCCACAACGACAAACTACTGAAGTAAAATAGTAATACAAATATGGAGTGTGTCTGAGTCTTAAATTAAGGCTGGTTTTTCCATAACAGGATAAAATTAGTTTTTGATCACCTTTAAGCAATCCTTAGTTTTGTTAAGTGCATGGGCGTTATTGGTATGGATCTATATGTACAGCTGAGCTTCATCCATATAACAGTGGAAGCTAATGTCATGGTTATCTATGTGACAAATGGTAGCATGTAGAATGAGAATAATAAGGGACCCAGTACTGACCCTTGTGGGGCACCATATTTTACTTTCACTTTTCATTATGTAGATGATAGCGATCTGTAAAGTCTGGTGTACATCAGGAGAGTGCCCTTCTTCTCATGCCAGTGAGTGTCTCCAGCCTTCCCAAAGAGATTTTGTGGACTCTAGTAACAGCACTAAGATTAAAATGACATGGGAAGATATGCATCCTTTATCAGAGAATGAAGCCCAGTAACTACCTTTGGTTTCAGTGATGTAATTAAATCCAGGATGAAAAATTCATGGATGTAATTTATCTGAAAATAAGTGCATAATTGCGATGAAACTGCTTTGTCGAGTATTTCAGAAATAAAGGGCAGGTTTGAAATTGGTCTTTAATTAGAAAGCTCATGGGGATTTACACTAGGTTTTTTTTTATTTAGTGGTTTAATAACTGCAAGTATTAATGATTTGGGAATATAACCCAGGTCCAGCAAGAATTAATTACAGCTAGATGTTCTATGCTAATAGGCAGTAGTCCTCTGATTAAATGAGTGGACTGGATAAATAATGTGGAAAACATGAAAAATGAACGAACCTCTAACAGTAAAGCTTTTATTATAACTAAAACTCAGTGCTTTTACCATAACAAAAACTCAGTTTCAGCGATAGGTATTGATATTCTACTGCAAATTTGACTGTGGTCTCTAAGCTTACCTACAACATATGTTTGTAGCTAAAATGTATTTGCTTTATCTAACTCAATCTACTGGTATGCCATGTAGACGTTATGAGGCTTATCTGTATTGCATTTCTATGTCCTTAATCTTAAGTAATACAATCTGCAATGTATAATTTCTTCCTCATTTCAGATCTCGTTTCAGCTCAATTTTTCTATGATATACTTTGTTCAAAATCTCTCATAACTGATTAGTTAAAATCTGGAAAATTCTTATGGTGAACGTGTGGCTCTTTTTCATAGACGTAATGCTTCATGCAGCAGCTCGTCGTTATTTGAAGAAATGTATTTTACCATTCTGTTTAACTGTTTGTCAGTAAAGACAAAAATAAATTACATCTGAATATTTGCATAATACTTAACTCTTAACATACTACCGCCACATGTACCACTTCTTTACCAGTAGATGGAGCAGCGTTCAAACTAAGTAATGGGGAAATACGGACTCGGTGTGTTGTATGTCTCGAAAGACAGCGCCAGCAATTCTCTCTTGTCTACGCGTCTCGTTAAAATAAGATTTCCCTTTTAACGTCAAAAGAGGTGTATGCGGTTGTTTTAAGAATGAGCTTGAACGGTGGGGCTGGGACGCCAAACCTCACTGTTGAGCATCCTGTCGTGGTAGCATCAGCGAAACACCGACGAAGGGAGGTACCTACCTGATGACTCCTTTGAAGAACACGCGATGATCGTGGATTCTAGTATGAAGCAAATGAGCTGCTCCCTAGGTGAACTAATGATTTGGCACAGGATAATTTACATCTTGTCCTGTGTATGATTACAACATAGAAAGTCGTAGTCAATAGGCTACATAAACCGCTCTTTGATTAACTTATTCAAATAACTTATTCAGGTGTTTCATATGCCAATTGTAAGAAATGTCGAAATAACACACACGATAAAGTCCCACAAGAATTTATAAATTGTCATTATAGTTAAGCCTTAAGCCTTATACTTATACTTAATTAGCATTGAAAGTATACTGCAGTATATTGCCAAAACAAAAAAAACCCGAGATGCTACACCTGTTGAATCCATCGGATACATAACTTCCGCGGCCTAATGTGATTCAATGAATCGTACGGTGTGCTTCACGCGCCTTGTTTCGAACAGCTAGAGGCGTTTTTGTCCGTCACCCACGCGCTTCACCCCGCGCTCAAGCCAGTAAAATTGGATCTTGATTCCCCAGGGGAGCATAACAAACGCGAAAGGGTGTGCGGCGGCACACGATAGTCCTTTGTTCATCTGGTCATGTCCCTTCTTCCCTTAAACTAGCGTAGGACAGCATGCTGGAACTAGACTGAATTTGTCGTTCAAGATTTCACAGGTTTCATTCGATCAAAAACATTCGTCCTTTAGATAAGCATGCTACCGGCAGGAAAAAGGAATTTGTGCCGTTATTTTCTGTCTTTTTCTAACTCACGCGTTAGTCTTCTTACGCGTGATCATTTTATATTGCCATCCTAAGCGGACGACACCTGTTGCGAAAAGTTTTTATATCGAGAAGAAACTATTTAATAATAACAGTTCACTGCAGCCCATATACATTTGACAGCCCATTAAAATCAGTACATGTTCTTATACACGTAAGCAAATATAAGTCAGCACTGAGTGTACATTTCTACATTTCTACATTCTACATTTCACACGTGACGTTTTATTTGTGAGTTATGAGTATAGCAGTCAATAGGCTAGAACAAGCCTGTTCTTTTGACGAATAAAATAAATAACTGGAATATATAAATTGGCTGTAAATCCAAACGATTAGCCTATATATGGCTATATCCGCGCATTTTAGTAATGCAATTTCAAACTATGTTAGTGCTACCATATAAATAAAATGACAGAAACGCAAATAATTAGTCGTATATATTGTGATAGCGTAACTAAACTAGATTTACACAACATAGAGAGCTATGTGCACTGGGTTACTCTCGACAAGACAGTAGTGTTTGGAGTTGCCATATAAGATTTGCGGGGCAGTTTGCACAGAAAAGGTTGCATAGATTCCGCGACAGTCTACATAATTGGGTGAACAGCTGACTCCGTGTCGCTCTGGCAGATGGTTGGTATAAGCCGGGTGGCGGTGTGTGTGAGTAGGGGGTCACACTCATTGTTTAGACGTTTGAGCCCCTCGCGCAGACAATGACTGCAGCCAGGAGCAAGAAAAGATGGAAAAGCCTCTCCTTTTCAGAGCGAGAAAAAAAAAGCGGAAATGCAAAAAAGTTTGGAGAGATCGTATTGTTTTGCTTGCTGCATTCGTGCGTGCAGCTGTCACTCATCAAAATAGACTTATGTTAAAAATTGTGGTCAATCATGGAATCTCGGACGATATGATTCTGTTTGCAAATTTGAAACTTTTCACGAAATACGAACATACTGAAGAATAGTCAAAGGAAAATTGATTTGAATGTTTGTGGGCCATGCATTAAAGTGCATAAGCATCATTTTCAAATACTGTTTTACAAAAATAAATGCTCAGAGCTCTGAGCAAATAAGGGATAATGTTACAAATTACAAATTGTTTCTCAATCACAACTGTACTGATATTTTATTTCAATTTGTAATGATTTTTAATCTGTTTTTGACTTTAAATGGCGGTTTGCATCTTAAGCTTTGTCTCAAATAATAGGCAATTGATTACTTACGGTAACTGTTTTTCTTTAATCTAATATTCGGCTAAATGTTATCATATAATGTTATTATGGAAGTTTTGGACTTGTAATATGTGAGATGGTTTATAATACACATGAATATCTATCCTAAGAAATACAAAGCAAAGATTGGAATCGAAATTGTAAGGGACTTTTCCAGCATGAGAAAACTCATACTCATCCAAATATGGTTTAGTCCCTCCCCCTTCTCGCCCTGGTCGTGCCGCTCATTCATAGTGTACGCTGAGGTTTTGCAGCATCATTACGTTCTCGTTGTCCCAAACTGTTTACGATTACATGCACCTTCACCTTTCAATGTAGGACTATTGGACCAACGCCTAAACACCTCTGTGGACCTCTTGTGGATATACGCAGCGCGTGGGCTCTGTGGTTTCTATGTTATATGGGGCTTAAACAGTAGTGTCTTTTTTTGTGAACTGCGAGCTTTTATGCGTCTTTTAGAACAGGTGATCTTTTTAGTGGACCAAGCGGACGCTCTTAAATTACGTCTATTTAAACAATGCGTGCGTGCCAACGCTGGACAGATCTATGTTCAAAACCACAGAGAACTTGAAGTGAACAGTACTAGAAAAAAACAGCTTCCGCTTTAAGAATATTAGACACTTTTAAAATATATCTTCACTAGTGTTCTGGAGTCAGCAGCTTATCAAGGAGGCAGTAGCATCGTTTCACTCTTCTGTTTCTTGTTTTCCTCGCGTAGCAGCTCTGTACAGGTGACCGGATATTTTTATTAGGTTACGATTTGTTGTAAATGTTTGGCAGTCAAGAACATCTGCCTACAGAAGTTACGGTTGTGAAAGAACGAACTTTCGGGGAAGAAATGGATTCAGTTCGCTCGTGGGTGCGGAATGTCGGTGTTGTGGATGCAAACGTAGCAGCACAGAGGTAGTAAACCCAATATATTTTTTACTTTACAATTTTACATAACCTTTCAAATGACAACATTTAACAACTATCAAATTCCTATATATAATGTATCTGATGCCGACAGGGATCAAGAGGCTAACGCAAACTCTAGAAATTGCACGCTAATTGGACGTCTTCACCGTAAATCATAGCAAATCACAATAATTCGCAAACATTGTAATTTAGCACTACTTTTTGTATTTACCATAACAACCAGTACATGTCAGAAACGTATAGGTTACAGCTAACGTCTGATTCCTACAACTTCCGTTGCTTTACGCATGTTTGCGCTTATTCCTACATGCGTTTCATCCTTTGCCTCATCTCTTGCCAAAATCACACATCAACAGGTCTGTAGCTTCTGTGTTTGTGATAACAAAATGACAACAGAGATGGACAGTGAAAAGAGCGCTTAGCATTTCATTGAGAGCGTCAATAGTCGGAGGTGTAAAAGTCAGGAGTTCTATGAAAGGACCACCTCAAAACACTATAATACAATAAACCCGGCTTGTCTTATGGCGATTCAGCCAGGAATTATGTTATCTTAAGACTCGAATCGCGGCTGATTACCGGCAATCTCCTTGTTAAACTCATAAAAGAATATTGATCTAATTTGTCCCTAATTTGTCTAATTTGTTGTTTCAAAAAATACTTGTTATATCACTATTCAGTGATGATTGTAGATGGAATAGTGAACTCATAGTAGAAGGACTGAATACTAATACTAATACTGAACACCAGTATAATAATAACAACAATAATAAAAGAATAAAATATAGCAAGATACAAATAAACCTTTTTATACACATCCGAATGAGCTTTATTTACGGTATGCTAAGTAAAAATAAAAAAAGACTGATTGAACACTAAAAAAACAGAATAAAACCTTTTTGTATTTCTCACTTGCTTGTTTAGCGTGAAAGATTAGGTCACAACTTATGTCATAAACTTAAAAATTATTAACTGACTGTCAACCGATTTCAGATATGAACCTGTAGCTTGAGTTAGGCAAGCGACTTCATAAAATGAAAACTCATAAATTAAAACGAAGTCCGCTTAATACATAATTTACATTGCTTGTGTCTACATTATCTGTTTGTCTATTTGTACAAATAATTGCAAACTGTCACTAAAGGATGAATAACTTGATCGAATGGGTTATTGCTTTGGTCTGTAGATGATAACTCCGTGAATTACGTCTACATCGAGATTTCACGCTGAGAGAAATAGTCCGGCATATTTTTTGCCCAGAAGATAATAATTTCATAACTTTCGGTTTAGTTAATCATTTGTCTTATTTTGTAATACAAATATATACTGTTTACATAGCACAACACACTATATATTATATTCGGTTATAATTCATGATTTTTTACTAATATGATATGTTGCCATTTGAAAATGATAAACTTTCAAAAACCGTGCTTCTCGCTAAACCACTTTTTGGAACGCATGATGAACAGTACCTTAATCTTAACATTTAAACATGACTATACTGACCATGACCATTGATTAATAAGGAACCATGTGATAAGCACAGCAATAGAGGAAATATAAGATTTTTTTTTATTTTATATATTACACAACTTTAAGATGTACAATTCACTTCTGAAACAATTAATTGACTTAATCAAATTGACTAGTTATAGTAAAATCTCTTGATAAATGTAATTCTTTTTTTAACTTGAAATTCTCAGTATCCCTTTCACTCTCTAAAAATGTATGAAAATTGGTAGTTCAAAATAACACATAATGAAACACCCTTGTCTGGGCTCATAATCTAAATTAAAATGTCCATGCAGACGCACCTGGTGTCTATGCGCCTGGTGTCTATACTGGACTCATATTTAATCTTCTCGTGCCTAGTTGGTTTGTAAGAGTTGTGAATTTAGAATTAGTGTGCCAAGGCCTCCAATGGGTTAAACTGGATTTCTAAATTTCATGTACAAAACTGTTAAATCTGTATGAACCTTATTTCAACAGTGGAGTAGCCCTGTCTCGTGCTCACTTTGAGAAACAACCCCCCTCCAACCTACGGAAGTCCAACTTCTTCCATTTTGTGTTGGCTCTCTACGACCGACATGGACAACCAGTGGAAATAGAGAGGACAGCCTTCATTGATTTTGTGGAGCATGAGAAGGTACATTTATGTATGCTACTTTTTAGCTATAGGTTTTAATGAATGATGGTAATCCTACAATGTTATTAGATAATTCAAACACAAGTACTGTCCTTGAAAATAACCATATGTACAAAGACATTTTATGCTCTGATTTGGAACACTACAAATTCCCTATATGTTGCATTCTCCATCCATTTCTTTGAGAAATGGAGTGGCAGAATTATAGAATCTCTCTCTCTCTCACACACATACACACACACAAACCGCATATATATATATATATATATATATATATATAGAGAGAGAGAGAGAGAGAGAGAGAGAGAGAGATAAAGAGAGAGAGGGAGAGAGAGAGAGAGAGAGAGAGAGAGAGAGAGAGATAAAGAGAGAGAGAGGCAGTGAGAGAGAGAGAGAGACATAGAGGTTGCACTGTGTTTGCATTACCTATGATGATGAGTTTGGGTTTTGTTTTGTGGTTAAACTCTGGCTAAGCTTGTAGTTATGCCTGGAAGCAGTGAATTCAAAGACATTAGAATGAACTGTCAACCACAAATGAGTTCTAGGTCAAGTGTTATTATATTGAAACCACATTGGTTGAGATTACATCTATTGTTCATGGACAGTCCTTTTTTGTTCTGGTTAACTGACTCAACTTAGTTGAGATCTTTATTGTACATGACTGCAATTGATGTTTGACTTCTAATAGTTGTTATAACAATTTTAGAAGGAGCAAAGGGCAAATATCTGATTGAGAATATAGAATATGTAGCATTGTATTTCTATTCCCGTTCTCTCTCTCTCTCGCTCTCTCTCTCTCTCTCTCTCCCTCCATGGGACATTGGGCCACAGTTCATTCCCTTGAGCCCAGTTAAGAGACAGAGAGGTTGGAAAATCAGGAGAGGCTGTAGGGAGTGTTGGTTCATAAGCTTCAAGACAGGCTGGAGTTCCTCTCAACGAAACTTTTGCTCATTAATATAATTGTTAAGTGTATCCTAGTTTCTACTCGTCTCTTCTCTTCTCTTCTCTTCTCTTCTCTGACTGACCTATTTATCTGACTTACTATTTATTTGACATTAGTTTGTATTTGATTTGGACTTAAGCGAAAACTAAATGCATGTTCCATCTAAATCTTGTCAACCTCATGCGTGTCACCACAGCCCTTGAGTTATCTCAGGGTAAACGCAGCACTCCTCACAGTCAGTGCATGTTTGGTAGTGTGTTCTGTTGTGGTTATTTCGCTCATGCATACAGGACATTGTTTGGGATGTTTCTGCATCACGTGTTTATTAATCAAGTGTCTGTTTGTCCTGTTTGAGCAGACGGGAGAAAAGAACAACAACGGCACCCATTACAAACTTCAGCTCCTCTACAGTAATGGTATGTTTCTCATCTTTCATACATTGTGGTCCTCTGTTCGGAGAGATTAAAAGATTAAATACACAAGAGTGTTGGACCCAATACACTTCCAAGTAACAGTTACTCATAATGTGCATTATTGATATAAAACCCATTGTTGATTATAGAGCTACCATATAATGCCATAAAATGTCTTAAATCAAGGTATTTACAAACATCACATCGCTTCCATCATCACGATAAGTGGATGCGGTGCCCAGCGTAGCTCCATCCTGGTGTAACGCACAGTTTTAGGAAACTTGTGCCGTTCACTTGCTTAATGCGCAAATGAGTCTTTGCGATGTGTGAGCTTCCCAGTAGCAATGCATAATAAAAACAAGAGACTGACTGAGATGTGAACTCCCAGGGGTTCTCCCTGCCTTTCCACTGGCATCACCACAGAACCCCTGGGAGAGCAGATGAAAGATGCCCATACTGAGACACACTAATGGGAACACGTACACATGCATGGAGCTCTCTCCAGCTCACCTACCCACAGAACTCTGGGCTTTGCTGGTTTAACTAAGAGAAGATGATGAGTACATTAATGAATGTCATTTAGAAGGAAAATGGGAGGCTGATTAAACTAGGCAACGTGCTAGTAAATAATCAACATTTTTTTCTTAGCACTGGCATATTTATTTAAATTATTTCAATCTGGTTCTTAGGAAGCTGCAAAAATTTACAAAAAATGTTTAGTGAACTATCCAGTACTCATAATTAACTCGTCAACATAATAACGGAACAAATTAAGTTACTTGTGTATTTTATTGCTTTTGTTTCTTTAAAAATGAACTTGGTGTTCTCGTTATGTTCAGAGAATTCAAACCTGTGCATGTGTTACTTAACAGGCGTGCGAACTGAACAAGACCTTTATGCCCGACTCATTGACTCCGTCACCAAACAGGTAAATGCTTCTGCTTCCCTCTGATGACTCGAAGCTTAACAGAAAGAGGTACATGAACCGGAGATGATGCAGATTTCTCTTCTGTTCTGTTCTCTGTTCTCTTTTCTCCTCCTCTCTTCTCTTCTCTTCTCTTCTCAGCCCATATCATATGAAGGTCAAAATAAGAACCCTGAGATGTGTCGTGTCCTGCTCACTCATGAGGTCATGTGCAGGTAAAAGTTTAGTTCACAACTACCACAACCGATCCACATTGCCAACACTACCCACAACTGTATCCACATTGCCACGAGTACACACAAACATATTCACATTAGCAAGCAATGACTTCATTCTGTCTTACATACTCCAAGGAACCTTTGTGTCTCACAGTTTACTGTCTTCCTATGAATAAGTGTGACAAATATGTTTTGGGGAACGATGATCATATTATGTACTGCATGGAATGGACAGAACAGGCTGTGGAAGTTTACATGCTGGATTGTGGTTAAAGCCCAAATAAACAGCAGGGCAAACTACAACACCTGCTTGATCGAAGCCGCGACCACCAGGAGACAGATAGACAGCAAGCTCAATCCCATCACAGCAGACAGACTGGGCCTAGGGGTGGGGTGGTGGGGCGCACTAGGGGTGGGGTGGTGGGGCGCGAGGGGGCATGCGGTGCCTTGACCTCAGGCTCAGGGACACAACAGGGGAGGGCAGAAGGGGAATCGAGATCGGCTTCGCCCCCATTGTGAGTCCAGCAGATGCCCGAGTGGAGTTCACAGCTGGCTAATAACAGAGCCGGACTAGGGGGGAGTGCCGGGAGGTGGGGGGAGTGCAGGGAGGTGGGGGGAGTGCCGGGAGGTGGGGGGGGGGGTGTGTAAGAGAGAGAGGGCAAGCAGCACAGCTGGGGAGTGGGGAGTGGCTCGGTCTGACAGAGGGGGGATTGAGCCGGGGGGGAGTGGTTTGAGGGGACAGCAGAGAGGCAGATGGCCAGGGGTGGGGGCCACTTTTGTTATGCAGGAGAGGTGGAAAGGGGAGGCGGGTTGGTGGGGTGGGTGGGGGGGGGGGCGGTGGGGGCAGACAACAGAGGTTGGGGCTGGCGTGTGTGTCGTCTGTTGTGTACGTGTGTATGTGTCTTAGAGCTGGTTACTTGTTTCATTCTAAATTTGTTGTTCAGTATGGAGTGTGTATGGTGTAGTGTCTACAGGGTGGTGAGGGTTAGGAGAAGGAGCTGTCTCCTTCCTTTCACTCTCTAAGCTCTTTGTCACTTCCCTCTTTAGTGTCTTTGGATTGCACTTGTGTGATGTTTACGTATAAATATGATCCACTAATTGCTTATGCAACTAACGCCATTCATTATTAACTGGTAATTTGTCGGGCGTAATATTATGACTTTATGCAAACACAATGAACATTAGGAAAATAAATTTTTTGTATCATGCATTACCTTATGCATTTTGCCTTTATATGCTATTGTTTCTCATCCACTTAGCCGCTGTTGTGAGAAAAAAAGTTGCGGTAACCGAAACGAGACCCCATCGGACCCCGTCATCATTGACAGGTAAGAACAGGATTTTAATTCCAATGTCCTCAGCTCATTTTATGTGCCAGTGTTATTGCATTTCAGCCATCCTACAGCACCAGAGAGGAACGCTGGAGATGGATTTGTAGACTATGGTTGTGGCTCAGTGATGCATGTACAGAAAGAGCAATATGTGGAGTGAAACCCACTCCTGAAGGTCTGTGTGCCTGCGTTGTTTCTGGTTTGATACGTTTTTGGTTTGTGGTTTACATGGACTTGGCAACAGCTGTTGCTGGTCCATGTCCAGCCTACATCATTATTCTCATTTATATCTCCTCCATCATTCTCTCTCCACCTCTTTTCCTCTCCACCTCTTTTTCTCTCCACCTCTCTTTCTCTCCATCTCTCTGTTACAAATGTTTACTGGTTGTTACAGAGGTTTAATCTCACTTCTCACAGACTAATGGGAAGTTGCCTTTAAAATTTATAGTGAGACAGAGGCATGTTATAATATAGTATTAATTAAGTATAATCATTAAGTATAATCATGTAGTATTATAATATGTAAATTCAGTATAGTACTATAAATCATTATAATATAGTATTAATTAAGTATAATCATTAAGTATAATCATGTAGTATTATAATAGGTAAATTCAGTATAGTACTATAAATCATTAGAATTTAGCAGATAATACTTTTCCAACCTCTCTCTCTGAGTCAGTGCAGCCTACAGTGAGTCTGCACAAGCTTCCTCAAGATGGAAAAACCGGGCTGATGCCTTTTGAGTTTTCCCAGAATTCCTGAGTGTGGCAGCTGTTTTTCTCCTTTACAGAGTGACTTGCTCTGACCTTCCCCTGTTCTCTCCATCCCTTCACCTTCCTCAAAGCCATCCTTTGCTCAGGGGCTCCACAAGACACAGGTCTCTGTTACTGTAGCTGACCTGATACTGTATCCAAGAAGCCTCGTTAGTGGGTCGATTAGTGGGTCAGCAATTAAAACAACTCCTGTTGTTTTGTTGATATTGACGCACCAAAGTCCAGATGCGTTATTGAACATTTCAATTTATTGAAAAGATTAATGGAATATTTTACCAAAGTCAAATGAAGAATGCAAAGACGGTTTGCGGTCAAAGCAACTATCTGATGTTCATTAGGCTTATCCTGTGCAACAAGCTAACAGGCACACACAATATATAATATATTACATACAGTATATATATATATATATATATATATATATATATATATTGTGTCTGTGAGCATGTGACTCTGTATATCGGCATAGACAGAGTCTCTCCCAACACCCCCACCTCTCCACCTTTTCCCCAACTAATATTGTCATAATTAGTCAGCCTCATCAGGACACCTCTCAAATGCACATGGGAGTTGGGATCCCTTAGCTCACCCCCCTCCCCTTTTTTAATCTGCCTCCATATTGTTCGGAGGCCTGTCATGTCTTTTACTCTCCTCCCCCTCTTCTCAATCTGCTATTCACCCCTTCCTCTGCTAATCTAGTTATTAGTGAAAGGAGAGAGAAGAGATCCCATCTGATCCCTCAGGCGGCATGCCTTTTGTCACTTTATGACCCTTGCATCTGATCTAAGGATTGCTTCAGTCAATGTGTAGCTAGTGCTGGTAGGGGATGATGGTTGTAAATTGGAACTGCAGTCCTGATATGACTACACAGGCGGCCACTGCAACCTAGAACATTTTAGTGTTGCTAGCATTTCATGTTTTTAGCAACATGCAAAGCTCAAGTTGCTATTTTGCATTTCTATAGTTAATGCTTGAATGTGAAAAAGCTTGAAAGCTTGAATGTTAGATGTTTTATTTATAATTCATATATAAGAAGTTGTGGCTATGTTTTTGTTTGTTTGTTTTACATATCCTTCATATCCAGTATTTTACCACAGCATGCAGTTTTTACTCATTTGTTGACCTGGGCTGTCAATATTAAAGATAAGATAAGAGAAAATAGCCTTTTATTATCCCACATGGGGAAATTTCAGAATATGCTTCAAGCAGTCTCTCCTTAGCATGGATTCATCCCATGGAAATGGTCAATTGATTGATAGATCTGCTCAATCAATTTTCCAATTCATTGATTAGTTATTCTTCTGTGACTTTCTGATTATCTGTTTCTAGTCCTGCACATGAGACTATATGAGACTTCTTTACTAATGAGCAACAGAGTTAATACATGGTTGAAACATTTGCTAGATTATATATGTATATCAGTTCATTATTAAATACAAAAATGGAAGCTATCAACCTAAACAGTCTTTTATCATATTACTTTTATCATTTATCATATATTATAAACATGATAAACATCTCATATAAAAAGTGAGCCCAATAATCTCTCACCATCATGATCTTAATTTATATAAAATAAGCTTTTACAGTTTGTCAGCACCGGTAGTTGTTGTTGTTGGTAAACAGGTATGTTTAGCAATACAACAACAAGAGAAAGCAGAAATGAGCAACCCTCACACCCACTGCCTACCACGCTGAAAAAAATGACTGTAATTGAACATACTAGTTCTTGCACTTTCGTTTGGGCAGATCTGCAGCTGTTTGTTTTCCTGTGGTCTGTTATGAGCAGTAAAGCTACAGTTCTGTTAAAACCTCAAGGATTAGCAGGTCAGCGCCACACCAAGATCAATATATGGACGCATTGAGAACGATGGGCTTACCATGGCTCAGCATAAGGAGTGGGGGTGGGGGGCAGGGGTGTGTGTGGGGGGGGCGGGGGAAGGGGTGGGGTATGTGTAGGGGGGCGGGATCAATGCCCCGCAATATCTCTCTAATTGATTGCACTTTCCGGCAGGGTCCCCCTTAACAAGCCAGTACTCCAAGAAAACAGAGGAATCAATAGGAGAACCCCACACTCATCAATATCACCCCATGTCCCCCAAACTGTGAACCACAACAGTTTCACAAAGGCTGACAGAGGAGCTCATATATACTTTTTCTGCTTTTAGCCATAAAAAGGCTCAGTTACGCGACTCTCGACAACGATATTGTTTTTTGAAATAATTAAAAATAGATCTTTATTTTATAGAGAAAGAGGTTTGCATCTAAAAACTTGCAAACCTGAAGAAATAATGTAGCCATCTTTCTTTTTTGCCATTTTTCTTACATTGGTTAGTTCCAAAGTGTTAAACAGATTATGGATAGGAAGAAACTGCAGTACCCTGCCTGACTGTGATAATACATATTCAGCACCTAAATTCAGTTGCTTATCATTTTATTAAGCTTTATTGAATTCTTTTTTGAGAGTTAAAAGAGAAACACAGTGTTAGAGAAAAACTCTCCACATTAAAAAAAGGAGCATTTCATTTATGATGACCAAGGCAAATTCCTGTTGCCTAGTAATATGCTGTGCACTAATGTCATTTGCAGATAAGCAGGACTCTACTTAGAGCTGTTTGGGATTCTGCCAGCCTGGTAGTTTGGCCAAATATGTTTTGGCAAATGTGTTGGTCAAGCTATGATGCCGGTATGCCGTTTACAGGTTCTGAGTATCTGGCTATTGCAAAGCATTCTGGTAATACTTTGGCCTCCAGAAACCTCTTTGGGAATGAAAACATGAATTTCTCAGGCCCTTGTGACCAATTTGGGCAGTGCTTCAGATCAGATAAAACTGTTGTGAAGTTTAATGTTCCTTTAAGGTTCAGTTGGAGTTTCACTTACACTGTTTGTTCTCCCAGTGGTCATGGTAGTAACGTATCTCAGTGTCGTGCAGTATTTTGTTCCCTTAGTCAAAGTGAACATGGTCTTCCATCTCAGCCTCTGCTGACTCAATGGAACCCTTGAGAGCCAAAAATGTGAAAAAATAAAATCCAAAAGCATATTAAACAATCAGAAGGTTAATAGAAGAGCAAATGATGTCAGAGGTCACATTCCTTCCTTTCCTCAGTCTCTCTCTCTCTCTCTCTCTCTCTTTATATGAGGCCTCTGCAGAGTTTTCCCTTTTTGCCTTTTTGGTGAAAATAATACATAACTGTCCTGCTTTGATTTCATGCTTCAAGAGATGTGTATAAACAATACATAACATCTATCTCTACGTACCTTACCTAGACTACGTACCTTAATAGACTGCAGTTACTTAACTGGATGCATATACTGTATATATATATATATATATATATATATATATATATATATATATATATATATATATATATATATATTCATGCTGATATATCCTATTCAGAAAATCCTATTCAGACCATTCAGAAAATAACTGTCGTACTGTAGCCTGCAACTGCTCTAGATGTACTGCGTGTAAATTCATGAAAACAGCCACTAAAATGATCAGTTGTCATCACCCATTCCTTCTCATGCAATACTGCAGGAGTCATCTACTATATTACTTTCAAGGGATGTAATCGACTTTACATTAAAAAAAATCAAGACAAGACTCGCTAATCGATTTGTTGAACACTGTTGGACCATCAGAATTAATTTGTACTTTCCTGTGGCAGGTCAATTGGACATTGTATTAATGACATATCTTATTAATTAATGTATTAATGACATATTTTATTAGTTATTGTATTGATTACATATCTTATCTGTTTGCATTGCTGATTTTGTTGTGGAAGCAGTGAAATTAGGCAACTTGTACTTCACTACCATGTTGATTCTGTCCTGAGTCTCTCTCTCCCTTTCTCTCTCTATTTATGCACAGATGCATAAATAATTATGCAGAATATTAAGATTATAGACACATTCTACATTCAAAGTGCGTAAATATTTGGATTTTTTATAAATTCTCAGATGTAATCCCTGTCTCTCTCAATGCATAAGTGCATAATGTAAACATACAAACTGCAAACATACAGGGAGAGAGAGAGAGAGAGAGAGAGAGAGGAGAGAGAGAACACATGCATACCTGCATCTAAAAGCATCTATTCACAAACAACCCCCGCTCACACACCGAAAACACACACACACACACACACACACACACACACACACACACACACACACACACACACACACAGGAGAGGACATCTGCTCCCATGAGAATGACAGCCAGAGTGAGAGTGCATTAGATTCTGAATATCAAATGTGCCTAGTCTTCTTTACAAACCAGAAGACAAGAACACATTCGGATGGCTGAGGCTTTATCTGTTTGCCTTTAGCTGTGTGTGTGTGTGGGGGGGGGGGGGTGTGTGCGTGTGTGTGCATGTGGGGGGTGGGGGGGGCTGCGTGTGTGTGTGCGTGTGCGTGTGTTTGTGTGTGTGTTGTGTGTGTGTTCATGTATTACAAGTAGTATCAGATTATGATGTCTCATGGTCTTGCACAGATAGCTCATCTCACATCAGAGCGGCTTCTCTAACAGCAGCCTGATTTGACCAGCCCAAGCTGTGCAAATATGACTCCAGCCTTATGATCCTCTAAGCAACCTGAGCTCATGAAGAATTCATAGGTGTTATAAAAGCAAGGAGGAGACATTTGGAATTCACACAAATAAAGTCAGAATAAAGGATGTTCTTAGCCCAAACCATAACCGTTTGTAACTTTTCATATGAGTTGTGAATTCTTATTGTGTTGACCCAGGAGCCTTGGAATGGTAATGAGGTGCCAGGCTGTAGAACAGGAACACACCTATGGTGCCCTTACATCAGCTAAAGAGCACTGACCACTAAATGGTCCATAGATTAATGAATATATATTTTCCATTAACCACTGAAAGAACAAATTTCCCATGAACCATTTGAATGGAGAGTTGCTGGGTTTTACAATGTAGGGATATGTAGTGAGAACTGTAGTGGAGGAAGGTTTTAAGTGGTCTCCTCCACTCTCTGCACATCTGTTCTGTGAGTCAAACATGGATTAGCAGAGTATCTCATCTTTATTAACCCTAGTTTAATTCCAACAGAGGGAGGGAGAGAGGGAGGGAGAGAGAGAGAGAGAGTATCCTTTGCTCCCTGTGTAATTAATTACTTACATTGTCATCACTTACATTTAAAGACAGCAGCTGATGTGATGTGTAACATTGAAATAAAGGAAAAAGGAAAAATATCACGAGAGTGCTGAATCCTGTTTAGAAACTGGAGCTGCCCGTCTTAACTAAGTTTGTGTGTTCTTGAGGGTGGCCGTGTGCTTGTATATGTGTGTGTGTGTGTGTGTGTGTGTGGATGTCTTAAATTTCACTAATGATTTAAGGGTGCTCCCTGGTGCTAGTCTGGCTCACTGGTTTGTTTGTTTGTGTGTCTGCTTTAAGGCAATTTAGAGACCTTGTCCAAGGGAAGATTTAGTCCATCTCCTGATAAGATCTTTTATCCTCTCTGTCCTCCTGCTCTGTGTATTCCTGAGTCATGTTCCACTGTAGTTTGACTCATGTCATATTATAATGCTGCTTAGCACATTCGAGAATCCCTGGTGTGAGATCAAACTATTAGGCAAAACCAGTGTGTGTGCTTCTGTGTCTGCCTGTGGGCGTGTGTGCGTGTGTGTGTGTGTGTGCGTGTGTGTGTGTTTGTGTGTGATGAATCTGTCAGGAAGGAGGGCAGGGTTGATGGGCCTGTTGACAGCTTCTCAGCAGGCCTGTGGTGATCTCTGCCAGTCTCTCTGCATTTCTCCCTCCACCTCCTTTGTCCTCCTCTTCCTGCCTCCCTTCTCCTCCCTTCTTCACTCCGGTTTGCATCTCCCCACATTTGCTATGGATTAGCCATGGACAGTAAATTACAGTGCCCTGGTCCTCTGAATGATTCCATACCCCATATCTTCACACATTCTCTCACTCCTCTCTGTTCCCCATGACTACCCTTCCAACGTCCATACCTCCATCTGTCTCTATGCCTGTTAATCCATTCATTCTTTAACCTGCTCTGTTTTCTCTTTCATCTGTGTGCTTGTCATTTTCCAGGTTGGTATGGGGAGGCCTCTCTCCCTCTCTACCTCTCTCAAACTCTTCTTCTCTGCCCTCTTTTTCTCACTTATCTTCCATCAAGCACTTCAGGTTTTGACACTGTCAGTTTAGCAACTACTGGCATCCTTGAGTCCCCCCTCCCCCGTTCCCTTTCTCCCCCTCTTCTCTATCTGGAAACAGATGTTGTTTGTCAGATCCTATCATTACTGGCTAATTAAGCAGACATCTCTTCTCTCTTTTCTCCTGCCTGCCGCTCACCGATTCTCACAGATAGTCCACTCTTTGTTCCCCTACAGAGTTGAAGTTGTGTTCAGACGTGCATGTTGATGGCTGTGAGGCATATGTTTCTTCTCGCTTAAGGTGTGGATGTGTTCTTCATGTTGATTTGATTCAGCAGTACTCATATGAAACAACCGTGAATGTGGTATGGTGTGAGTAACTGTGGACTTTTCTTCATATCAAACACATCAAGTATCAGAGAACAGTACTGGCATTGCATGCTGGTAACATCAGAAACAACTCTGTAGGAACAGGTTAATTACTTGGTTTACTGTGAATTTATTTTTATCGTGTTGTTATAGCACATTATTTATCCTTGTGGTGCAGGTCCACCACAAGTCTGTTGTCTAAAAATGTTATGTGAAGGATGTTGGATGTGACGATATGTTCCATTCAATTAGCTAAATCAGTGAGGTAGTTATACATAGCTGAATTATATCTATAAAACAAAACCTTAAAAGGGCAGAATAAATACTTACCAAGGACAGAGGATGCTGAGAACTTCACAGCAGATTGTTACAGCTGTAACTTAAAACCTGAAGCTACTGCGTAATTTCACTGAAGGTCTGTCACCTCCGAAGCAATTGAACATTTGGATGCACATTTCTCTGAAATTCTGAATTTGCTGCACTTGAGATTTTTGTTTTCCTTTTCAATATTACTGCTAAATTCAGAACTGTGGTTTTACTGTGTAATCTGTTTCCCTTGGTGGTACGATATGGTGACAAGCTTGAATGATTCTTCTCGGACAGCTTTAGTGAATCACATCAACAACCCTGCATGATGCAGCGAGCTGACTGTCATTTTCAGTTCCACTACCTCAGCCTTCGCAAAGTAACAGCATTCTTACAAAATGAAAAGGAGCATATAACACCCTGTGATACTTCAACTTCATTTCAAGAATCCAGTGCCTCTATTATTTTAATGGCAGCTCCATTAATGATGCCAGGCAAGACCAGGATTGGTCTCATTCATGTCGCTGGACGTGTTATGGTGCTGAAACTGACAAACGTCAGAAGGTTGTAAAGTTCTGAACTTGGACACTTTTACACGATGAAAGTGTGTGAATGTGTGACCATCATCATTTGTAAGTGTGTTGCAGTAGGACGTGTTAATAAGTGGCCTAAACGACTTCTTACACCTGATCTCTTCCTTCATTTCCTACACGTCCTACTGAATGAGTGAGTAGGACAAATAACTAATGAAGAAATCGTGTGTCTGTCACTATGTTTGTTTGGTCAAAGACACTTTTATCTGGGTTTGTTACACGGTCTTAACAGACGGGACCTAATGTGGAAAGGTGAGAGGCCTGGAAACAGGGCTGGTGAGGGTGTTTTCTTTTCGCTTGCTCGTGGAGCCGGGTGTGAAAGGTCCTGGTGTGGTATGTGGCAACGGGGGTATCGCTTTAGCCGCCCCGCTCTGCGTGCCCTGTTAGTGAGGTCAGAGGTCAGCTGTGCAGAGTGTTAACCCCCATGACCAGTCTAGCCCCAGTCTGCCAGGAGACTCTGGGACTCTGGGTATTTATGACTACCCCCCTCCCTACCACACACATCCCTCACCCCTTTGCTCCCCAAAGCCTTCCAGAGTATGCACAAACTCACCTACGAGGTTGTCACTGTCAGCGGACATATAGCCAGTCATCTCTCTATTTCACTCATTCATAAAACGTAGACACAAAACTTTATTATGAGCAGTGCATAATATGTATACAAACCAGAATATTTAATTCTAAATATTTGATTGTTTCATATTGTAAATAAATGTTGTTCACAATAACAGACTTTAAAAGTCAAGTTTTGTGTGATGACCAATATACGCCATTTATTTACTCTATAAGGGAATAAGCTTCAGACTTTGGGATTCACTGTAAGACATCTCTTGGTTTTGATTAATAGAGTAGCTCTGACATTTATGAAGTGGCTGCACAGCTGATGTTCCCGTCATCAAGCCACCCGTCAAGCAGTGAATAGTTTTATAGTGCATTATACTATCAGCTCTTACAGATTCTGATTAAGATCTAATCATGCATTCAGGTTCACTTGTGTGTGCCTGGTTGACTTACAGTTCCCAGTGTCTCATTCTTGCTGGGAAAAGCATTTAGCATGACAATATGTTTTAATGTCACACATCTGGTTTTCTAATTTTCCTTCCATGTCATGACACTTTTGTTTTCCTAGGAAGGTGGGGGTTGAGGTGGACGAGGGGGATTCTGATGAGTGATGATCTTGAATCTAAAATACCAACACTTTCTCTGTCTCTGTCTTTCTCTGTCTCTGTCTGTCTCTCTTTCTTTTTTCCAGATTTTCACATATGGTCCTGTCATAGACTGAGTTTGTGGCTTCTTGGGCAATACTTTTTTATAGTTAACATACTTCAGAATCGTAACAATATCTATTTATTCTCTTTTAAAATACTTTTGTATTTCCTTGCATTAGCTCTCATTTTTCTATTGTTAATGTCCACTGACAGATAACATTTCACTCACAAAGGGGAACATATATACAGTACATTTACATTTACATTTCTGCCATTTTGCAAGTGCTCTTATCCGCCGCCACTCACGAAAGTGCTTTGTCATCAACTTCTAGAATGCACCTTAACCAGTACAGTAGGTCACATATTATACTTAACTGTACTTCATTATTTAAAAATATTTAATTTAATAAGAAACATAAATGCTAAAATAGAATAACTTCAATATAACGATTTATGGTATGTAAGTATGTTTACGTTATGTAAATTACCTTAGGATGCAAATAAAGATAGATATTCTGCATTTTTTGCAAAAAGGGCATAAAGCTAAATTGATTTAGCCATCAAACAGTCCAGAACGTTGCGTGCACTTTCTGTAAACCACATAAAATGCCTTAAATTGTCAGCCAAGCCATTTTAGTGGGTGCTTTATCATACATGGAGGACTATGATAATCACTTTATTCCACACACTACACATAGGCACCATGGAGGTCATTATATTACTGGCTAAATGGGCATGCATGGGTCCTGGGCCCCTGGGCTCCTGGGCCCCTGGGCTCCTGGGCTCCTGGGCTCCTGAGCTCCTGGCCACGAGCTATGAGCAGAACAGCTGGCATGTGATCCAGTCTGCTGAATGCCCTTTTATGCCATGGGCAGTGTAATTACTGGCCTTTTTAAAACTTAGGTTAAGTTAAGCAAGTCACTCTTAGCAGGCTGTCCCATGCTGAGAGACTCGTGTTTACTCTCAATAAGTGAAGCAGATGCAGTCAAAGCCCATTCCAGGGACTCCCCCTGACACGCGGTGAAACTGATCCCAGCTTAAGACTCAACCCCACCTTTTGTCCCCTAACAAGCACTCCTAGAGGTGCAAAAAGGATCGACCGTTGCCTGACAGTATAGATTAATACACCCAGTGACATCTGCAGCTCAGAATGGGGCTTTCAGTTCTGCAAATCTGTGCTTTTATTCGAAATGTAAATCACAAAGACTCATTTATAACCTCCTGATTTTTAGTATTAATGTCATTCAATCAGTTTCAAAAAGTATTCTTATAGTATTCTTACTTCTTAATATAAATTATTATATGTATTGGTATATGTTTGACATATAGAGAACTAACTGAGGGATGCTTTTATACTGTCATGGGGGGAAGGATACTTAAAGTGGAACTATATAAAGCACATTTTTGTTTCCTTAAAATACTTTGACAATACCTTATAACATAATTACTAAGTGATCTACGTTTGCTGATTTATACTTTCAAACAGCCATTAGATCTTCACCATTACTATCCCTCCCCACACCCTTAATTCTCAATATCACAACAATTCAAAACAAACACTGTTGATATTAAACTTTCCCCCCGCAGCACAATTGAGATTGGGTGGGGGCGGGGGTGTTGTGTGGTAATAAGGGGGGGGGGGGGTGTCCTGGAGTCCTAATTAATTATGCAAGCCGGGTCTAATTATAATGCAGCGAATGGCTGCGTGGCAGAAGGTGCGAGGCGCTAAGGCTGGTAGATTTGCATGCTAAGTGGGCAGGGAGGGGGAAGTGACTAATGCATGCTAATGTGTGCATGGCCGAAGTGCTTTAATTTTGGCTGTTCGCAGCTGTTCGCGGCTGAGTCTGTATGGGGTGAAAAGTTGACCGAATGGACACAGTTGAAAGGAGAGGTATGAGGTGCACAGCATGGGTGTCCAACTAATAGACTGAATAACGATACCAACTTAGTGGAAAGGTTGAAAGAGAATGAGAGAGAGATAGATATATATAGAGAGAGAAGGACTGTGGAAAATGTGTCTGTAAGGAAGGTACATGGGATTAAAGAATATGATTAAAAAAAATCTGAGGAAGCGGATGTCTCTCTGCTCTGAAACACTGATATTTCCTTCAAAATGGAGGACACAAAGCCAGACAGTCACAGATACTGAATACTCTACAGGGCAATGGATACAGGGGCAATCATTCCTAGTTATCTTGCATTTCTCCATAAAATTTTAAAGTTCTTGAATCTGGATGCAACAGCTTAATTTTTGCCTCTCATTCTGCAAGGCTGTCTCCATAACTAGGGCCTGTTGAAATACAATCTGTCGATCAGTAAAGACAAAATGAGATCATTTTGGTATAATTGCAATAAACCCTGTATGACCAGACAATGTAATGTGCATGTTCCCAGCAGGTTTTTTTCTGTTAGGTAACAATTGTAACAAATGTTTGTGCAGTTTCATACTAGAACCATCTGCTTGGCCACCACTATAAAGGTTCCTGACCTGCCAATTCTGTCCATCAATTGTTATTAAGTCATAAAAAATTATTTCACTGCTACTAATGATAAGTCAGCCGTGTCTACAGTTTGTATGTGTGTGTCTGTATCTTAGTCTCTCCTCTCTCTCTCTCTGTCTCTCTCTCTCTGTGAGAGGAGATGAGGAGCAGAGGTTTTAGCTCAAAATGATAAATCATAATCACTCTCTGCCAACAACAATACAATATTAACTGTGCACTGCCAAAATAGCTCAAACTAAGAGGCATGGGGTACTGGCTTGGAGCTCAGCTTTAGTGTTTAACTTTAACTGTTAGCTTTCGCTAGGTTTTAGATGCCATTCAGGATGGAGTGGGGGCAATATGAGTGCTAAGCATTGTAAACTACCAAAAGACATTTAGGAGGTATTTTTCTTTACCATTTCTAATATGTCCAGGTTCCTCCATAGAGTGTTACAAAATGTTGTCATATACAGAGAGGGGCTTGAAAGAGTTTACATATTTTAATTTTTTAAATTATTCAAATATATTTCTCCCTCTCTCCTCTCTCTCACTCTCTTTGCTAGAATATTAGTTCTCAGTTCTCACTCTTCTGTCCCTCCTTCTCTTACATTGGGGACTTTGGGATTGCGGCAGAGCTGGGTTGCCATAGCAGCGGTCCCATATTGCTGGACGACACACTCCTGGGATTTAAGTCTCTTCTCCCCCACTTCCAGTTTTTTCTTCATCTACCTGCTTCCTCTCCATCACTCGATTCCATCCCATATATCCCCCTAGTGCCACCTTTGTCTACCTCAGTGAAGCGTGCACACACACACACACACACACGTGCGCACAGACACACACACACACACACACACACAAATTCACAGCTAAGAACACACTGTCATATACAGTCATTATAAAATGTTTCAAAATGAATATAATATGCTGTAGATATACATGCTTCCCTCTCTTTGCTCTGCCTGCCACAGACTCACAGACTTGCCCCATGGGAGTTTCAGGCACTGCATTGTGGGATACTGACGTCCCTTGGGCTTGCATTGCTGTTTCGAGTCCATTTTTTTTTAAAATACCCAGTTCAGTCAGATTTTAGTGTTGGACTTTTGGCAGATATCACCATTACTTTTTGTTTTCTCAAATTTACATTTTCTCATGATTATTCTACACGATTAGTTTATAGACACCATCTCGCAATGATCCACTGACAAGCTTTTCATGAAACTTTTTGTTAACCTCTTTTTAAAAACAGATGTATTAAAGTCTGCCTTTGCCTTCTGTTCCCTACAGATTTTTCTTGAAGTTTTTCCTCAAGTGTAACCAAAATTGTCTGAAGACAGCAGGGAACCCAAGAGACATGAGAAGGTTTCAGGTATAAAACACAGCTAGGAGTTTGCATATGAAAGTTTCATTCATAGTTGCTGTACAATAGATGCCTTCTACCAGTGCACACAAAACTACTGCCTTAAGTTTACATTTAAATTAAAATTGAAATGTAATCAAGACCTTTAAACTTGATCATCTCATATATACAGTCATACTTAAAGTGTATCCATCACCCAGAAGCCATACAAACAGAACCTTGTTTTGCTTTGAGTGCACTGAGAATGTAAAAGCACTATATCTGATAAAAAGAAAGAAAGAAAGCAAAATGGAGGCCAGAGGGAGGCAGGAGCAGACTGTGAGATGCAAAAATCACAGGAAATCAGCCGAGATGTTTCAGGAAGTTGTCAAGATTTGAGTGATTGGCTCCAGATGGGGGAGGTCAGATTCTGTGACCCAGGAAGTACTCACTGGGGACCCTCCCGCCTCACTTCCTCCCAGCCGTCTTTCACTGCCGTAGCCCCCCCAATCTGACATCTCTTCCTCTTGCCCTCCCCTGCTCCCTTCTTCTCCTCTTTCCCCATGTTTGTTTTAACTCTTTCCCTCTGACACATGCTGAGAAACGACTTCCATGAGGGTCCCACACCTCTAATCATCCATGCACAGAAGCTTGCTGGGCCTGTGTTGAGAATTTACAGTTATTAATTCTGAGAACATGAAGCACACTTCTACATTGCCACCTACCAGCTGAAAACAACTGCACGAGACATTAGTCCAGTACCACCACCCCACCCCAGAGCAGTCTTTCTGATCAGGAGCAGTATCTCCAAGTTCCACATTACCTCTGGCCTGATCACGATCTGCTCTTTCTCCTAACTCATTTCTCATCTCTCCTCATCCCTCGGGCACTCTCACTTCTGACCTGTTGCTCATTTGGGCAGCCACACTGATCTCATCGCATATGCTCGTAATTCTCCACTTGTATCAATACTTGTATCCCACTCTCTCTCTCTCCCACCTATTGTACCATAAATTCTGCATTTCCACAAATGCGCACACATAACATACACATGAGAGTAATATCCATATTCTTTTGGCCAAATGTAATCCTAGTAATGGTCAGGATGCCTTTACACATGCATGAATTATATTCATGAGCACTGGCATGGTTAAAAAAAGTTAAAAAAGCAAAACTAGGAGAGCGAACGCCTCATCAGTCAACGTATCACCAAGGAGCTGGAGGTGATTCACTCCACATGTTTGATGTCATTGAGGAATGGGTGGGCCTAAGAGACCTCCACACTGTCTGCTGATAAACTGCAGAAGAGAGAAAGAGAGAAAGAGAGAGAGAGGTGATGGGGAGACAGAAAGGAGGACAATGAGAGAGAGAGCAATAGAGGATGAATAGGACCAAGAATGACCATTGGGACCAGAGTGAGTAAGCAGAGAGAGAGAGAGGAAGGAAAGATGTAGAAAAGGTATTAAATATGACATGGGGAAAGGATGGGTAATTTTCCATGACTTGTGACCAACACTGTGTCATTGTTTGAATGGAACATACCACATATTTCCAACAAATTAAGGTATCCAAATACCATCTAAGGAGTCTCCAATCTCATAGTTCCTTTTTGTGCCCCCTCCCCCAGGTGGTTCTTTCAAGCACTGTCAGCGTGGATGGTCATGTGCTTGCTGTATCCGATAACATGTTTGTCCACAACAACTCCAAGCATGGCCGTCGAGCACGACGACTGGAGCCAGGCGAAACACTCGAGAACACCATGGAATACGGTGACTCTAGGAATCCCAAAGCACATGACTCAAATACATCCTTTACTACTTGTGATCCCAGGGCTGAACAATGCATGCTGGTTTATTTATTTATTTTTGTCTATACAGTGGAGTGCTGTACATGTCAAGTCAGCGAAAATAGCGTCATGGCTTGGTGTTGAAGGCTGTAAAGGTGCACATATTACATGAATATGTAAATGACATGCATTACATTTACATCTGTATGTTTCCACATAAACAGCAACCCCATGTATCAAAGCCATCAGTCCAAGTGAAGGCTGGACCACAGGAGGAGCTATGGTGATCATAATTGGCGAGAACTTCTTTGATGGCCTCCAAGTCGTGTTTGGGAGCATGGTTGTATGGAGTGAGGTTAGTAATACGATCATTCAGCTGATTCTAATAAATTTAATGAATTAATTTATTTATTAATTAAATATAAAATATTGAGTATAGTTACTATTTTTCTAAACACAAATTGGTCATATTTACTTGTTGTAAATGTATCTATGTGTTAGATGTGGTAAGGGTTTCTTGAGCCAATGAGCTTGATGATGCTTTCTGCATCTTTTTGCTTTTACCAGTTAATAACTCCCCATGCAATCCGAGTTCAGACACCACCAAGACACATTCCAGGGGTTGTGGAAGTCACACTCTCTTACAAATCGAAACAGTTCTGCAAGGGAGCACCAGGGCGTTTCATTTATACAGGTGTGTGGTCTAACACAAAGGTCCATTAATACTCTTCAGTATTTTTAAACTGGTTAAACGCTTGCTTTTCAGTTGATCAAGGCTTCAGGTAGAACAATAAAACCATTACATCTCACTGTAAACACTTATTTTGATAAAAATATTTGTATCTTTGTGCTACCATGTGTCAGTGTGCATGTTTAATTTATCCCCAGCACTGAATGAGCCAACGATAGACTATGGTTTCCAGAGGCTCCAGAAGGTCATCCCTAGACATCCTGGAGACCCTGATAAACTGGCAAAGGTCAGAAATCTGTTATACTCAGAGAACCTCCAAATCATATATATGTGGTCATGTGTATGTAGATTTAAATCTGTCTGTCTGTTTAGGAGATGTTACTGAAAAGGGCAGCAGATCTAGTCGAGGCCGTTTATGGAAACAGCCACAGTAATCAGGTAACAACTCAGTGACGATGTACTGTGGTTTGTACTGAACTGTGCTGTACTCTGGTTCTTCAGGACCCATTTCTCCTGCCTGACCTCACCCTGACATGTAGGAGTAGGCAGTGCATAACCATGCAGGAGTATGAATGAATGAATGAATGAATGAATGAATGTTACATTTATATAGCTCCTTTCAAGATACCCAAGGTCGCTTTACAATTTGAACACAGGTACAAGTCTTACATGACCAATCACACACACCGGCGAGAAGCAGCAGCCAATTGTGCACAGCGTCCTCTCTACCAGAATCCAGAGCCCCTGTGGGACTGAATCGGGTGCAGGAAGGGGAGAGAGGACACAACCAGGACAGAGCACCATCCACCACTGGACACACACACATTCATGAACAGACACTCAGACAACTGTTTTTATTGGACATGAAGAGGCACGCAATCACACACTCAGGGAGAATTTGTCAGGGACTGCCAATTTTACCTAGCATACATGTTATTGGACTGGTTTTTGGAGTAGGCAGTGTATAACCATATAGAAGTGGGCTGTGTATAACCATGTAGGAGTAGGGAGTGTATAACCATGTAGAAGTGGGCTGTGTATAACCATGTAGGAGTAGGTTGTGTATAACCATGTAGTAGTAGGCAGTATGTAACCATGTAGAAGTGGGCTGTGTATAACCATGTAGGAGTAGGGAGTGTATAACCATGTAGGAGTAGACAGTGCATAACCAAATTCCTCCGTCTTTCTCCTGCCTGTAGGACATTTTGCTGAAGAGGGCGGCAGACATTGCTGAGGCTTTATACAGTGTACCGCGGCCCCACAGTCAGCTGCAAGCTCTGCCAAGCTCCCCAGTACATGGCAGTGTCATGGGACTGAGTTCCTACCCCTCTCAGCTGGGAGTGAGCATCGGGGAACCTGGACAAACCAGTGGCCAAGGTGACACGAGTCCACAAAGAAGCACCTTCTGCAAGATGAACTGACTACACTACATAAAAAAACATTCACAATAGTTTACATGTGACATCAGCACAATATTTCATATAAAACAACACAAACGTTTAAAACGTGTTACCTTTTGATGTTAAAGCAATGCTTTTCGTCAGATATAACCAGACCCATACATTAGTTATGTGTTATGTTAGTTGACAGATCTCTGTTGACATAATGTAATGTTGTGATACTTTCCTAATTGAGATAACAGCACAGTTATGATATTGTTCCACAGTGTATTTTATTTATTGTGGTATCTATTTCTTTCTTTCTTTTTTTACTGCTATAGTGCATGCATAATACGATAAAAATGCATAATAATAATAATCTAATCTTTTTAGATTTGGCTTTAGATAAATATATATTTTTTCTTTTTGATATTTATTTTATATATATATATATATATATATAACATAACTATCAATATATATATATATATATATATATATATATATATATATATATATATATATATATATATATATATATATATATATTCATACCATTCATTATGTTTAATTATTGGGTAGAGCTGTCAAAAAACTATTTGAAAGAAGTGAACAAATGCCATTTCTCTCTGTCTTCTTGCAAAGGTTACATGCGTAATTCCACCAGTTTATCTCCGCGGGGCTACCCGTCTGCCTCCACACCTCAGCAGTCCAGCTACGGGTCAGGTGGAGGAATGAGTGGAGGGTACGGAGCGGTGCCCATGAGCAGCCTGGGTGTGCCTGGGTCCCCTGGGTTCAGCAGTGCCTCTCCAAACAGCTCTCCTTATGGCAGTAAGTGGCCCTTGTTGTTTGTCTTTGTTCTAAATGAACACCCTTCCCAAAAAACCTAATATAGTTCACAACCAGTGGAAATGAATGTATAGCATGTATTTATGCATCAACTGGTCTTGACTAACTTTAATTTGTTGTTGGATCATTGGGGGGGATCTTTGTTCTGTTAAAAGGTCTCGTTCTAACAGTTTGTAACATTAATTTCTAATGGTTTCTATCCTCTTCTATCTACTTCTATCTACTTTCTATCCTCTTTTTCAGTTATGCCATCTAGTCCCACTATACCAGGATCCAGCTCTTCTTCCTCTCTTCTGCCCTTCTCATCCTTTCCTTCCACAGCCAAGCAGAAGAGTGCTTTTGCCCCGGTACTGAGACCCCAAGGCTCACCTTCACCTGCTTGTCCAACCTCAGGAGGCAACAGTTTCAGAGGTGAGATGTTACATTTTTTTCTTCTGAAGGTCCTCCCCACTTTATATGTGTATGCATAAAACCATTGCTAATAACATTATTCTTTCTTTCTCCCTTTCCAGCAATGACAGGTCTTGTAGTTCCACCAATGTAAAGCCCTTGCCAGTCAAGACCTTCACAACCAGCTTATGTTCTGCTGAGACTAGTGATGTCTCTACCTCCTAATGACTTGCAGCATATACTTATCAACATTCCACGCAAAGCACCTACAAGCGGCGACAGAATGATGTAAATTATAAATGATAGCAAGCGGTGGGATGTGATGATGTGATGTGATGAAGATGAAGAGTGGTGAAGACTCTGATATGTGAATGTGACATCTGGGTGGAAAGAAAGCTTTGAGGAGCTTCAGTCAGCGTGCCAGGAGTATGATGTCACTTAAAAAGGCTTCCTCATAGACACAGGCAGAAAAGAGCACATTTTCTTCTTGTAACTTCTTCTTAGCTCACAGAGGCTTCAGCAGCCCGTCAGTCATTCAAAGCTGTTGTTCTATGCATCAGCAAACTCTGGGTCATATGCTCAGTGGATTCTCATCACACTCGAAGAAGCAGGGTGCTAGCAAATCCCTGAGAGGACTGTCCAAAGCGTTTCTGAGGTTTTTCAGAGACCAAACTTCACTCACAAAGACATTTTACAATGATTATAATGAAACATTCCATTTATAGACATGGACATTTTTATTTCATAGCTCCAAAATAAGGGAAACTTTACTTTGTATCTCCCAGGGTTGTGAACTGATGACCTCATATATTGTCTTATTTAATGAAAAATGCTATATAAGTTATTGTTTTTAGTTTAAGTAATAATATAAACAACTTTTCGATCCAATTTGTAATTGTTATGAACATTTACTATGTTGTCATTATTATGTTACAATTTTATAATGAATGTTGTTAGTGTGCCATTTTTAAATCCAAACATTACCTGGAGTTCTTTTTGTTAGAAGAAAAAAAAAAGTAGTATTTTTTTAAACAATTTACAGTGTGGCATTGTGTACTGCTCCAATGTATTTTTTTCAAGAGCACAGGCATCATGTCTTGTTGTTTGATTAACTGGGTGACATCTTTTATGAGCTTTTAATATTCTGAGTAAGCATGCCAGGTTTTAACGCATAGTCCATACAGTAGTTCTTACTGTATATAAAGCTACAGGCTAAATGTTCTAATTCAGAAAGGCTAGCTCATACATGCCATGTACATTAACTGATGCCAGCTGAATCTTTGACAGATTCATTAGCGTGCTTTGAGGATTCAGGTGTTATCAGCAGTGCTCCTACCCACAGCACCCTATAACTATGCAGAACATGATTAGGCTTAAACTGTGAGTGATTATCCATTCATGACAGACTTCGTATCACCAAGCTTAGAAAAGTCAGCAAATTCAAATAAAAAATGACAATTTACAAGACTTCACTGACTAAATAAAATTGTCAACCCATTTTAATTTGTTTCTCTATAAAATCTTTAGCCCCACTGGATTTGCCAGATATACGTCATGTGACTTACTGTTTCCCTTTCGTTTTCGAGACAGAAGTCTAACTATTTGTTGCTGAACTTCATTTGTGTACTTGACATTTTTATAATCACATAGTCAATTTTATTTATATAGGAATTTTTACAACATATGTTGTCACAAAGCAGCTTTACTAACGCATGGGTCCAGGTCTCTAATGAATAAGCCAGGGGTGACAGTGGCAAGAAAATCTCTCTATGGGGGAATCAGGAAGAAACCTTGGGAAGACTGAAAAGGGAAGCCATCCTCCATTGGGCGGTTCAGCTATTAGCAGTCCATATTCTACAGTTTTATTTCTATATAGCATGCACAAAACATACAAATATAGATAAAATAGTTGTATTTACCTTCAAGTTATGTGGAAAGTGACAAATTATAGAGAAACTCAATGCAGGATTGCCAACACTATTTCCAATACCATTACCAACACTATTACCAACACTATTACCAACATTATTACCAACACTATTACCAACTCTGTTACCAATACTATTACCAACACTATTGCCAACTCTGTTACCAATACTATTACCAACATTACCAACTCTGTTACCAATAATATTACCAACACTATTACTATTATTACCAACACTATTATCAACATTATTACCAACACTATTACCAACAATAGTACCAACAGTATTACCAGCTCTTTTATGAACACCATTACCAACACTATAAGCAAGACTACTGGAAGGTGTGATATTATTTCAAAACTGGGTAGAATGGACATGATAAAAATCAAAGGGGTTGTTTACCTGGATAATAAGCAGTTTTCATCCATTGCATACAGTGTTCTCTTGGAGCTTTTGTTTATAGATTATATTTTAAAATGCATTTCAGATTTTACCAGTTTGATGAAAGAATCCTGAAAGAATGTGCAGTGAGCTCAATACATTTTAGCATATAATTAATGAAACAATTCCATTCCCACAAAGCAATAAAATTATTATTAACTTTTATCCAAAGGAAATAATATAAAACATTACTTTCATATGTAACATTTCTTCATGTGATGGGCCATTAAGAATGAAGCAAATGTAATTTCTCAAGGACTCATAGCCAACAATGACAACAGGGTTTGATCTAAGGTTGTTGACTTATCTTTATATTCCCACTGCAGTATTTTTTCAAAGGATCTTAAGCTGAACAACTGAACAACTAATCTTAAACTGAACAAGCTGAACAACTAATCTTAAATTGAACAAGCTGAACAACTAATCTTAAATTGAACAAGCTGAACAACTAATCTTAAACTGAACAAGCTGAACAACTAATCTTAAACTGAACAAGCTGAACAACTAATCTTAAACTGAACAAGCTGAACAACTAACTTTGTTCTTGTGTACACACTGATTCAAATGAATAATCTTTCATTATATATGTATAACATTATATATGTATAACACAGTACAACTATTTAGTGGTCTCCTAACACATACAGACAGATTTCTTACTGCATAGATGCTTTTCCTATTTTCCTATTTTTGGACAATTACTAAATTCAAATAGATTTAGCTAACTAGTGTTTTGAAAATGAGTGTTGCATAAAATGCAATTACTGTGCAGTGTATAGATAACTGGACATAAACACACGTTTTTAAAGGGTATTTCAAGGGACCATAAGTGCTCGGGAAATTAACATAATCTTAATTAAAGTTGATGCTGGGTTTATTAATTCGTTATGTCTTCTCAGGTTTGTAATGCAGCCATTTTCAGTTCCTGTTTGTTTCATGGGCTTTTTGCTTTCAGCCTTGTGAGTGTGTGAAATGCATGAACAGAAGGGTTCAGTTCAGGTGACTGACATGGGCCGTCATGAATATTCCACTTTTTTGTGGTAAAGAGCTCCACAGTGGACACATCATTCAGAGATTTCTAATGTGTCTGGTGGGATCTAAAAAGAAGACCCTTCTATATGCTTCAGAATTCACCCTGGTGCTGTCATTTGCGGTCACATCCTCAATAAAGACCAGGGAGTCAGTTCCACCAGCGGTTACACACGCACAAACCATCAGTTTTCACAGGTGACACACTTTGGATCATAAGTAATTCCTCTTTTTTCTTCCCATTTTTCACATTCCATCTGGTATTTGAGGTGCTGCGGTGCTGGTTAATCACCATCTCATCCATCCAAAATACCTTTTTGTGTTCCCGAGGTGCATCAATGGTCGGCGTCTTAAACCAAACCTTCTGAGATCGTGATGATAGTCTTTTCATTAAAAATTTGTCCCATCTGTGCCTACATCATGCATATCATTCATGAGTTCAACAGTTTTTCTTGATCTTAATGATTACTGTAGCCTTTCATGGTGCACAAGATTAATGCATTCTTGCCTCTGAACAATGTAACAAACCAGTTACATAAACCTAATATACACCTAATGTTTTGACTCAATCCCTGATAGTTTCCTTATGATCTTCATGTAGAGAGACATTCTGTTGAGGGACACTACAGTAGAAACAAACCTTTGATGTCAATGCCACATCCATAATGACCTCTAACCCTTTCGTTAGCTCTCTTGTGTATGATCTAATGATGCAACAATACACAGCCACCAAGAAACAACTGAGCTTCCAATTATCCACTTCCTTATTGTGTCCTGACATAGAAAGCTAGGCATAAAAAGCAGTGAGAATCCTACATAGTTCATCCTATATAAATGTCAATATCATTTAATAAAAGTGACTGTAGAAGATAACAGGCTGAACTTTAACCTTGTGGTTTTATTTTACATTGAATTGAGTGAAAACGGTGCAAAATTACAGAAACAGCATCGTTTCCTAGTTAATTCCTATACGCCATAAAGGGAGTACTCAGAAGTGTGTCTCACAAAGATGCATTGGAGCCACTGAACAATGTACAGTGCACTCACACAGGTAGGAACCATTACAGACGAGTCGATGACTTCCTCTGTCACCTTCAAGTGGCACTTGCCATGAAAACCCAAGCTGTTGCCTCAGCCTCGGTTCCCTTCTTCCTTCTCTGTCATCTCTCTCCCTCCCTCTGTCTGACTCCATCAACCTCCCCCTCCTCCCCCTGCTACTAATTTGACAAGTTAAATTCTGCTTTGTTGTGAGTGCCTCAGCACTCATCAGTCTAATACGTTCTTGTGCCTAGAGGCACCGCAGCCATATGTTGCTTTTCTAAACGATTCTATGGCTTGACTTTGTTGATGTTTATCTGGCAGAGTGATTAGAAGTGCCATTTTAACACTGATTTCAGTTCAGTACTTCAGAAAGTTTTTTTTTTCTTTAACTCCTATTAGTGCGGTTCCCTTCACACAGGAAATGTGATTGCTTCACCCAAGCATGTCCTTGCTATTAGTGTCACATTGTCAATACAAATAAACTGTAGTACACATACAGTGAAGCAAACAAATCCTCCCTCTTCTCAAGGGATGTGCAGAGTTAATTTCCTCAATTAGCCATGTGGCTACTCAGCCAATACAAGCAGTTTACTTGTGTGTGTGTATGTGTGTGTGTGTGCGTGCGTGTGTCTGCGTGTGTGTCTGTTTAACTATATACACTTATCAAGTGCTCTGAATTTCAGAGGCGAACGTGCTGGGGTAATGCCTCGGGGGCAATATATTTATTTGTATGCTCAAACCCCTTTGCCACACTTTTGGTCCAATCACTAAGTCCTTTATTGTAGTCCATTATAGCTCCTGCAGCCCTGTGGCCCCTCCCCACTCCCCTGTGGCCCCTCCCCACTCCCCTGGGTGTCAGTAGAGTGGGGTGGCAGATGGAACTGACAGGGAGCAGTCTCATGGGACATTTCTCAAAACAAAACAAAAATGCTATACACACACACAGATACGCACACACACTTAGAGAGAGAGAGGATGAGAGACTCTGTCACTTTCATGTAAGGTCTTAATATGCACATTCGATCTTGTTTTTTTATATTTCTGAACAATATATAAAATATTAAGCAGTTTATTTCATGTGAGACCATGATGCAGATATGATGCAGCTCTGATTAGCAAAGTAAGTTTCAACACTTTGTTGAACACACACATATAGAAATAAGGGCTGTGGAATTTTGGGACATGGTTGTAACCTTATTGAGGAACAGAATAGTAATAAAATGAATAAGACTCTAGCAGTAAAAAATTATTTATAAACTCAAATGTAGAAAACAAGCAGTTTTCAATTCTGAATGAAAAAACCTTCTAAATTGTAGATTTGATAAAGGCATTCTTACAAACACTAGAACATTTTATTGATATTTTACTGCTAAATTTAATTATTGATTTTATGAATTGAATGTAAGATCTTTCTTCACATTTTTATTTAAATAAGAGCTACAAATAAGGTCAGTCTTATGACTCACAGCACTTTGAACCACTTATAAGAGCCTTAAACCAACCAATAAATCTTAGCTTAGCTCCCTGTAGCTACTTACAGTTGCATTTTATAAAACTGCAAACACTAATTTGTTTGAGAATCAAGTCTACACAGAGGTGAGGAGGCTGTTGGCTGGGTGATCAATTAAAGCTGCACTGTTTGGCTGCAGTGGTGGCAGGAACGCCCACTCAGCCCCCAGTTGTAGGTATGAAGGAAAAGCCACCAGCTAATTGACCTGGCTTCTGTTGGGCCATCAATCACCTGGGGGGTAGTGACTAACCCCCAGTCTGTGATCCACTATGTATGGCCTCTCTCAGTTAACCAACTTATATTGCCTGGCTTCAAGTAATGGTATTAGCCCTGCTCATGGCGTCAGATGTGCACTGCCTCCATGTGTGTGTGTGTGTGTGTGTGTGTGTGTGTGTTTTGTGTGTTCAAGGGGTGTGGGGTGCTACAGGGATGGAAGGTGCCTGGTGCTTTGACACAATTTATGATCAATAACCTCTAGGATCATTTATAACTACGGGTATCTCATCAAGTGATTGATAATGATTAATGGTCCCAGTGGTTAGTGCCAATGATTGTTTCTCACATTGTGACAGACCAGTCACCTCATATTATCAGTTTAACAGTTAATTCCGCAGTAACCCCTGAAGTATGGAACATTGTCTGTGCATTTCCACTCCTTGAGAAAAATTAAGCCATTATTGGTTGAATTCAATACTGTATTGACAACCTAGAATCTATCACCCTAGCAATAATTGTAAATGTGTAAATTTAAATATTTACAGGAACTGGGCTGTTTCAGATGTTTTAAAATCAAATAAGCATTTTTTGCTGTGTCAAATGCTCGTACTAATGTAAAAAGATATGTCAGATCTTGATTCCACTCTTAATCATACTGTAAATAAATCTGTTTATTAAAATGTATTGCTTTGTCACAATTACTTGACTGTGGTCACCCCCAGGCCCCTTCCTTTAGGCGCCTCCCTTTAGGCCCCTCCCTTTAGGCCCCTCCCTTTTTATGCTGCTATAGATAAGCCTGCTGGAGCCACATGCTAATCACTGGCACGTGAGCTATGTATGTCTGTTTTAAATCGACGGTTGTCTAAATTGATGTTCACATACTCAACCTGTATTTTATATCTTGGTTACATGCTTCTACAAAAGACAATTCCATACAAGCACCTAGGAGATGGTCTGGCTTGCCAGTGGATGTGCCGATGCCGTGGTTGGATGTGCCATTGCCGCAAGAGGACGCGCTGATGCCAACTCTTACCTGAGGCTCACCATCTGCATTGAAGGGACTGTGACTACTTGGCCTGGAATTAGAACTATAAGTATAGAACTATATTTGAACTATAAATATGGACTTCTGCGAGCGGACCGCCCAATTGAGGATGGGTTCCCTTTTGAGTCTTGGTCCTCCCAAGGTTTCTTCCTAAATCCCTGCCATCTTAGGGAGTTTTTCCTTGCCACTGTTGCCTCTGGCTTGCTCATTAGGGATCTGGACCCATACGATTGTAAAGCTGCTTTGTGACAACATGTGTTGTAAAAAGCGCTATATAAATACATTTGACTTTGACAGTGACTTTGTCACCCAGTGGCGAGTGGCTTTATTTCTGTTCTTGAGTTTGAAAGTGTACCCTTCCCACCCTTTTTCAAGATTTAGTGCTAACCTCTAGCTTCATTTTGTTTTATCAAAATGAGGGGCTTTTAATGCTGTAAAAGTCACTTTATTATTATTGTGTATTGTTTGTTCCTTGAAAACCCTTCATGTTTTTGACCATTCCTAAACAAAAAGAAGAGGAAGAAGTCTTAATATTTGCAGGGAATCATTTGCACACATTAGCAAACATTCCATATCTGAATTATGAACAGATACAAACCACAATGATTGCTGAGAGTATTATGGAACAGCATCATCAGACTCTCATCAGCAACATCAGAGTCTCATCAGCATCATCAGACTCTCATCAGCAACATCAGAGTCTCAGCATCATCAGACTCTTATCAGCAACATCAGTCTTCATTGTGAGAACTTCTGTGTCTCTTCAAACTCATCAAACATATTCGTCATCACTTTTACTACGGGATTCCTCTCAGGAATCTGTTTTGTTTGACAGGTATGCTAAGCATATTAATAATTTGTCTTGGTGATTTTACATGTAACACACATAATATGAGTTACAGATTTATGTAAAATATCATTTTGTCAAACATATTCCAGATCATTACAGTAAAAGAATGTCCATTTGTATTAAAGTTCCTGTAACGGGTTGAGGTGAGCAGCGGGAGGCGTAGTTTGGTTTGCAAGTCCTTTATTATCCATCTCAGGCTTGGTAACAAACTGAAATACTCAGGCTATATAGCATAAGGAAAACACAAAAGAATAAGGCGTCTATTCCACTAAGGTGGTTCGGTGCTGCGCAGATATGCAGGATAGTAGGCTTTTGAAGATGCAGACGGTCCGGCAGGCTCCTGGAATGTGCAGCACCGGACGACCGAACCTGTGGGTTTAAGTAGGAGGGTTGAGGTAATACAGGTGCTCAATATTCTGGTGATTGAGACCTAGGGAGTGGTTTGGAATAAGGAGGGGAGTGCCTACGTGAAATGGGAGTGCGTGTGAATACACGGGCTCGTGTAGGCGCCCTCTGGCGGCCTCCCTGCCCTACTACCGTGACAGAGCCCCCCCCCAAGGATCCCTCCAGCCGCGTGCCTCTGGGACGTCCCGGGCGGCGCGGAGCAGGCCGCTCCGGGAACTCGCGATGAAAAGCGGCGAGAAGGGAGGGGTCCAGGACCTGGGAGGCCGGTACCCACGACCGCTCCTCGGGCCCATAGCCTTCCCAGTCAACGAGGTACTGCAGTCCTTTCCCTCGGTACCTGGAATCAAGCAGTTTACGTCCGTCGTACACGGGACCATCCGGCAGCATCCTCGGCGGGGGAGGTCCCGTCTCCTTCTGATCCTCCAGGGGTCCCCTTCTGTGGGGCTTCAAGGCGGAGACGTGGAACGCCCGTGACACTCTTCTGTCACCAGGTAACCCGACCTTATACGTCACCTCATTGACACGTTGAGTAATCACATAAGGTCCAACATAACGGTCCCCGAGCTTACCTGGCGCTCCAAGCCTGCCGTCCTTGGTAGAGACCCACACCTTGTCTCCCACCTTATACTCAGGCGCTTGGACCTCCTCCGGTCCGCCTTCTCCTGGAAACGTCTTACAGCTGTCCGTAGGCGTTGGTGGGTATCCTCCCAGACGCGCTCACTCCTCTTACACCAGTTCTCTATAAGAGGCTGGTCGGAAGTGGACACGCCCCAGGGATACAAGGGGGTTGACGACCGAGTACGCACTCAAATGGCGTTGTCCTTGTACTGGTCTGGACTAGTGAATTCTGTGCGTACTCGGCCCACGTGAGCAGCGTACACCACGCTTCTTGATGCTCACTACAGTAAGCCCTCAGGAATCGTCCTAGTTCCTGATTCACCCGCTCCACCTGCCCGTTCGCCTGGGGGTGATAGCCTGACGTGAGACTGACGGTGACGTTCAGTTTTGACATGAACTCACGCCAGACTCTCGATGTAAACTGCGGACCCCTGTCAGACACAATATCCTCCGGCAAGCCGAATTGACGGAATACGTGTCTGAACAGCAGATCCGCAGTCTCCCAGGCGGTTGGTAGACCGGGCAGGGGCAGGAACCGCACCATCTTGGAAAACCGGTCCACGATCACAAGGATGGTGTTATTTCCCTCGGAGACAGGTAGATCGGTTATGAAATCAACAGAGATGTGCGGCCCATGGTTCCTTAGGTATGGGTAAAGGGAGGAGCTTACCAGAAGGCGGCGTCCCTAGGCACCTTGCTGCGCGCGCACACTCGTTGCAGGATCGGACATATTGCAGAACTTCTGCGTGCATCCCCGGCCACCAGTAGCGTATCCCCAGGAGCTGCGAGGTTTTGGTGGATCCGGGATGTCCGGTGCCTAATGAGGTATGTGCCCAGTGTATCAATGCAGTGCGCTGCGCTGGAGGCACATACCTTTTGTCGCGAGGGCAGTGCGGATGAGGGTTAGCCGCCTCGATGGCCCGATCAATCTCCCAGTTGATAGCTCCTACGAAACACTCGGGGGAGAGTACAGGCTCTTCGCTGGTCGATTCTGCGCTGCCGGGAAACGAACGTGATAGCGCATCGGCACGTGTGTTCTTCTCTCCGGGGCGGTAGGTTACCTGAAAGCGAAACCTAGAAAAGAACAGCGACCAGCGGGCCTGCCGGGCATTCATTCGCTTTGTACTACGGAGGTACTCCAGGTTCTTGTGGTCGGTTATGACGAGGAAAGGGTGTCTCGCACCCTCTAACCAGTGTCTCCACTCCTCAAACGCTAGACGCATGGCTAGAAGTTCTCGGTCACCGACACCGTAGTTACATTCCGCGGGGGAAAGTTTCCTGGAAAAGAAAGCGATAGGACGGAGAGGAGAGCCTTTCTTCAGCCGCTGGGAAAGCACTGCCCCCCACTCCCACATTGGAGGCGTCAACCTCTACGACGAATGACTTTGTCGGATCCGGCTGGTGAAGAACAGGCGCATTGACGAAAGCCTGCTTCAGACTTTCAAAGGCTCTCTCAGCTTTCTCAGTCCAGACCAGTTTCTTCATGCCACCGCGTAGTAGGTCAGTGAGAGGCTTCGCGACAGTGCTAAACGCGGATGAACCGCCGATAGAAGTTCGCGAAGCCCAGAAACCTCTGGAGCTCGCGCCGTGTGTACGGACGAGTCCATCCGGTTACTGCCTCCACTTTGCCTGGTTGCATGTGTACGGAGCCCGGCTTGATGTTATAACCGAGGAAGTTCACTTCCCGTCGATGGAACACGCACTTCTCAAGCTTGCAATACAGTTGATTGCGCAAGAGAGTGCGGAGAACGGCTCGCACATCATGGCTATGTTGGGTCTCCGAGCGTGAATAGATGAGGATGTCATCGATGTACGCAACGACACATCTACCCAGATACTCACGGAGGACCTCATTAATGAACGCCTGAAACACTGAAGGCGCCGACGCCAAACCGTAAGGTAAAACACGGTACTCGTAGTGTCCAGAAGTGGTGCTGAACGCCGTCTTCCACTCATCCCCCTCACGGATACGGATGAGGTTATAGGCGCTGCGCAGATCTAATTTGGTGAAGACCACTGCCTCTCTCAACTGCTCTAGTGCCGCAGGCACCAGAGGCAGCGGGTAGGCATAGCCCACCAAGAGGGAATTGAGTCCTCGGTAGTCCACGCATGGCCTCAGACCACCGTCCTTCTTTTTGACAAAGAAGACGCTGGCTGAGGCTGGCGAAGTGGAGGGAACGATATAGCCCTGCGCTAATGCCTCTTTGACATACTGCTGCATGGCCTTATCTTCCTCCAGTGACAACGGGTACACGCCTCCTCTTGGGGGTTTACTCCCCACCTTGAGATCTATTTGACAATCCCAGGGGCGGTGCGGAGGGAGCTGCGTAGCCTTGGTGCGGCTGAACACCTCCGCTAGGTCCTGGTATTGATGAGGGATCGCTTGGGGTTTCTCCACACTAGGACTCTCCACCGTGGTGGCTTGTAGAAGTAGGGGGGTGTGGCTAGCGGACCCTTCAGGGTTACCGCCCCACTGATACAGCTGACCGTGACGCCAGTTTATGTGTGGCTGGTGCTCTGTTAACCAGGGTAAACCTAAAGTGAGATCGTGTCTCAAGTCGGGTAAAACGCAAAAAACCATGGGCAGTGCTACACCCTGGATAGTGACAGTGAGGGAGGGAGTGTGGTGACTTAGGATACCGCCACCCACAGGCCGGCCGTCCAGTGCATACACTCTGCGTGGTTGCTCCAGTCTTCGAAGCGGCAACTTCATCCGTCGAGCCAGCGATGCGCTCATCAGATTCCCGGAAGCTCCCGAGTCCACTAGGGCAGACACCCCCAGAGAAATACACTGGTGAGTCACTGTTACGCCCAGCGAGTAATTTTGCAACCAGGGATCTACTCACCCGGGCTTTTTCCTCTTGTGAGAGGGAGCCCCCTCTATGCGCCGAATCGACTGCTCCCAGCTCCATCGGCTCCGGCCCCTCTCTTTTCTCGGGCCGGGGGGGTCCTCTCCTTCTCCAGACCTCCTTCGGCGGCGCCCTCGGTCTCGTCATGTGGGACCGGGTTCCTCTTTCCTCTAGAAGCCGGTCGTACGTGATCGCTAAACGGATCAACCCGTTCAATGATTCATTCTCCTGGCGACACGCCAGCTCAGCCCTTAAATCAGGCTTTAGACTGGCCACAAAAACGTCTATGAGGGCCGCCTCGTTCCATCCTGAACCAGCGGCTTTCGTCCTGAATTCCAGGGCGTAATCGGCAACAGCTTGGGTTCCCTGTCGCATCCCCAACAAACTTATCCCGCATGCGCCCCCTGTCGGGGATGGTGGAATACAGACCTGAACTCCTCCTTGAACAGTTCCAGGTCGCGTAATAACGGGGAGTCTTCCGTCATGAGAGCTGCGCCCCATCTCAAGGCTTTGTCTCTTAGCCTTGATAAGATGTAGGCGACCTTGGCGGCCTCGGATAGTTCAGCCTGGTAGGTGAAGTATAATCCGCACTGCGCCAAGAAGCCCTCACACTCCTCGGGGTTACCTCCATACGGCTCGGGGGGCGCAAGAGGTAAGCGAACACCCTCCACTCGGCTGGGCGGAGAGGTAGTAGCCTGCACGGAGAGAGTCTGCACACTCGTGGTTAATGCCTGCATAACTGACCTTAGCTCACCCAACTCTCTTTGTTGTTGATCCAGTAGCACTCCTTGGGCGTTGAGGATATCCAACGCGGAAGGCTGACTACCTCCCGCTGCACCAGGCTGCACATTCTGTAACGGGTTGAGGTGAGCAGCGGGAGGCGTAGTTTGGTTTGCAAGTCCTTTATTATCCATCTCAGGCTTGGTAACAAACTGAAATACTCAGGCTATATAGCATAAGGAAAACACAAAAGAATAAGGCGTCTATTCCACTAAGGTGGTTCGGTGCTGCGCAGATATGCAGGATAGTAGGCTTTCGAAGATGCAGACGGTCCGGCAGGCTCCTGGAATGTGCAGCACCGGACGACCGAACCTGTGGGTTTAAGTAGGAGGGTTGAGGTAATACAGGTGCTCAATATTCTGGTGATTGAGACCTAGGGAGTGGTTTGGAATAAGGAGGGGAGTGCCTACGTAAAATGGGAGTGCGTGTGAATACACGGGCTCGTGTAGGCGCCCTCTGGCGGCCTCCCTGCCCTACTACCGTGACAGTTCCTTGCCAGTGATTAGTCCTGATGGTCCAAAGATGTTCAGCAAACTGATCAACAAGTCTTCTCTTGGTTTCTCTAATATAAACCTGATTACATATCTTGCAAGTAATGTAGTTAACTCCTGCTGTAATACATGAGGATGAACAGATGATGACAATTATTATTTTGTGCCACTTATTTTAGTGGCTGTGTTACTAATAAATTTACATGTAACACATCTAGATCAGTTGCAGGCTACAGTACCACAGTTACGTAATATCTGAGTGGTCATTACTGTAATATCGCTCTTGACGAGCAGGTCTTTAATGCTTTTCTCTCATCTATAAGAGATTACAGTAAGGGGCCCAAAATCTGGCCAGAAAATTCCACACCATTACACCACCAGCAGCCTGAACCACTGAAGGCAGGATGGATTCATGATTTCATGTTGTTTTCAGCTAATTCTGACGCTACCTTCCTAATGTCACAAGAGAAATAGAGACTCATTGGACCAGGCAACATTGTTCCGATCTTCTATGGTTCTATTTTAGTGAGCCCATGTGAACTGTAGCCTCAGTCTGCTTTCAGGTACTAGGAGGTGCAGTGTGGTCTTCTGTTGCTGTGGGCCATCTGCCTCAAGGTTCAGCGTGGTGTGTTCAGAGATGCTCTCATTGGAGTTAACTCATTATTTGAGTTTTCTATGAGTTTTCTATGCTTGAACCAGTCTGGCCATTCTCCTGTGACCTCTGACATCAAGGAGACAATATCACCCAAAAAACTGCTACTCACTGGATATGTTCTCTTTTGCAAACTATTCTCTGAAAACTTTAAAGATGGTTTTGTGTGAAAATCCCAGTAAATCAGCAATTTCTCAAACACCCAGACCAGTCCGTCTAGCACCAACAACCATGTCACATTCAAAGTCACTTAATGTAAAACAATATTAATTCCCATTGTGATGCTCAAATCGCTGATTAGATATTTGTGTTAACAAGCAATTGAACAGGTGTACCTAAGAAAGAAAGCGGTGTACGTGAATATTTATGTTGGCACTCCCAGGTATTTTATGTTTAGCTAAGGTATTTGGCATTGCTTTAAGAACTGACCTTGTTGATCTTGGTTTTCTGTGTCACATAAATACATAAAAACTTTGGGAGTGTGGGTAGTATAGTCAGATCATGGCAATGTCTCTCACTTTCAGTTTCTGTGTGGTCTAGACACATACTGTTTGGTATGAGCGGAAGATGTCTTGGAGGTCTGTGGGTCACTAGAGGGTGCTGTTGGTGTTTGTGTACCAAGGGTCAAAGGGACAGAGTCAGTGAAGACTGAAGGTCTTTAAGTATATACAGTAAATGAAGTAGGTGGAAAGCCAGTCTGGGACCAAAGTGTAGACAGACCACAAATAGAGCCAAAGCAAAAGATGTTGAAAGGGAAGAGACTGCAAACTCAGAAGCCATTAAAACCACAATATGTAGGTGGTAGAGGTTAGAACCACAGTAGTGGTAGAGGTTAGAACCACAGTAGTTGGTAGAGGTTAGAACCACAGTAGTGGTAGAGGTTAGAACCACAGTAGTTGGTAGAGGTTAGAACCACAGTAGTGGTAGAGGTTAGAACCACAGTAGTTGGTAGAGGTTAGAACAGGAAGTGGACTGGTTAGAGGTGGAGTGGTTGGGAACTCAGAGATCACAAACGGGAATCACAGCAATACCTGGAGCCACAGCAATACCTGCAGCTCTGCACAGAAGTACCTGGAACCCAGAGAAAAAAATGAAGAGAGGAAACAGAGATGAAGCTAGTGCAAGACCTCAACCACCATGTCAAGACTTCACACAGACTGTGGTCACAACTGAAAACAGGTTCAGCTTTAGGACCATAGAGGCTTTGCAGAAACAGAAGTTTGGGTGCATTCCATATAACACTGGTCCATGCACCTGCATTTAGATAAATGATGAAAAACTCTGTAATGCAATTCACTGTACAGACTAACTGTGGGATGTTTGGATATGGGTTCATTTTATCATCTTATACTTTGGGCTTGGATGAGGTTCAGATTTGTTTGGTGATTAAAAATTATTATTTTTATTATTCTATTTTTATTATATCCCACACATTCCACACATACTCTCCATTATAATATATATCACAGTTACAAATTCTTAACAAAAAATTACAAATGGAAATCTTCAATTTGAAATGTGGAACAAAATTAAATATGATAAAATTGATAGAATTCAACAAACATCATTCTGCATTTCTTTTGCAGTATTATGGCTCAGATACCTAATGCTTGCCTTTAGTCTATATTTGTAGCCTATATTCACTTTACAGTGGCAACTTTTCCAGGAGACCAATTTCAGCACACACATCTTGATTAATCACACAGTAAAACAATGTAAAACAATATAAAACAACATCTGTGTTTGGGTCAGATTCAGACTATAGATTTTGGCAGCTGAGGTTCTATGGTCTTGAGAGGAGACCAGCTTCAGGCTTTAACTGTAGGCCCATGCACACCTCTAGTGCATAGATGGCAGGATGTTAGTGATGAGGTGATAATGATCAGTAGATGTTAGGGCAGAGCAGGATTCACTGTGGACCAATCACAGAGCCAACTGCTGTAGAATGTTCTAGGGCGGAGAACCTTTGAAGGTAACACAGGGAAGCAAAGTACATTATCATAAAAACATTTTGCAGCTCACAATTACATGCAGTTTATCGGTTGATCTTTCAAATAAAATAAAGCTCCATACACTGCTTATTTATATTTTAAAAACATTCTCAACCTCACTTCTGAGTGTAGAATGTAATTAAATATGCAGGGCATATATGATCAAATAAATCCATTAATTAATAGGGGTGCGGATGTTTTCTCTCATGCATTAATTACATCCTCATTAGCATATCAATTAGATGAATCAGAGATCATGTAATTAAAGCCCAAGAAGGAGCACCTGCTGCCTCTGTTTATGTGTGTGTATGTTTGTGAGGATTCATGTGTGATAGCATAGTGGAGGCTCATCATTATAATACTTCCTCATTCTGTTCATCTCTGATGGAATTTGTATTCAAACCCAGCATTAGATTGTTTTTAGATTTCTATTACAATATTTTGGCTACCACGCCAAAACAGATGTTTGAAATAGCTGATAATCAGCATTTAAAAGTAAATAGATCATTTTTTAGAACACATATGACCAGTTTCATGATTAATTCTAGTTTTAGATAAAATTACAAGGCAGTTTGCAAAACAGATACCACTGGAAATGAGGTTTGGCCCTAAACTGGGTCAGAGAAACAGTTGAGCTAGAAGGGATGTCATGTTCTTCATTTATCACTTTTCGACAATAATGATACAGTAATTCATTTGAAAGTACTTTTTAGTTTTTCTTTCTCAACTATAAACTGTGTAAACTGGTCAACCTCCATTTTGAACGGTTACTGCCCCCTACTGTACACTGGTGGTATAGTAACACATTTGAACTCCGCGAGGACAGATGCATAGCTGCTTGTCATGTTTGTTAGAACTGCATTTTTATTAGACTTATAACTAATATCTTCCATTTTATCATCATCTATTTAAGGACAATTTAAAGATTTCAAGTATTACATATAATATTTTCTATCAGAGCTTTTGGCAAGTGGAGTAACTATTTATTACAGTAAATTAACCAGTTAAATCTTTAGACAGTAATCCAAAAATACAAACAAGATTTTTTTTGTTTTTGAAGCACATCTACTATTAGTCTAAGTGACATTTTAACATTAGGATATAATAAAAATAAGTCATCACAATCTTTATTCAAAAGTTTGCAACATCTGTTTTTGTTTACTATATTTCTTTTAACTTGCAATGAGTAACACTATTTGTTCTTTCCGTATTGCAATAGTCTGTCCGCTAGGCATGATATTGGCTCTCATGCTGAAAGTGAGGTGAAGGCATTGAGGATCTCCTTTAACACAGGGCTTGGTGTTCCTCCTCTGGCCACAACCATGTGGGCTTTGTGGAAGCGAAATTCTTTCTTACTGAAATGAGAGAGGGTCTTTGGGCAGCCCGCGAGTTAATAGGATCTCAAACATTTTGACAGCACATCTCCTGGCTGAAAACACACTTGATTTAGCGAACAAATTAATTGCCAGATTTAATAATGAGTTAATGAATTACGTTAGAATACATTAGCGAAATTCAATCAGTACTGTACCCAACAGCAGATGGCACTATAACACAGGAGGTTATGTTTTAAAAAAAAAAAAACGCTTGAAGAAGCGCAATATAATGTCACCGCAGTGACAACTTTATCTTTGGTGAGGTATTTTTTCAAATTGTTTACAATAACTGTAATAATTTTGTTGTGGAATATACTGATCTTTGAGTCACGTTGGTTAACTGTGATATGACCATTAAAATAAGCAGTAGTACGTGGGACTGGTGTCAGCAATATTGTGGTATGTGACAACCTTATTTAAATTCCAGGCTTAAAGCTCTACTGTATTTTGCATCAGTCATCATGATAAATCCTCATAGAGGCCTTTATAGCATCATCTGCTCTTATACTGTAGCTAAGCCTACTAAGCCTACTAAGTCTACTATGAACTTATGAACTAGTATGTACATTTTTAACACGTGACTGGGTGTGACAAGCAACAGAGAGTTACTTGCCTAGAACCAGAAGGCCATTTGATCCATATCTTATAAAGTGTAGGACTAAATTAGCTGAGTTAATGAGAACGGCCCCCAAGGCACTTTTACCTGGAGAGAAAACGAATTAACACTGAATGATTTGTGCAGTTTTTGAGTATCACCAGTGTTGCCCTTATGCTTAGCTGAACAAAGCCAAGTCAACAATGAGCATATGACACACTGCTCCTGGGAGCCGAGTGCACGTGGCCCGTCTCACGTGCCCCATCACACGTGCCCCGGTTCTGGTCACAAATCAAAAGTATATAATAGAATTCACAGTTGTGGGGCGAAAAAGAAATTATTCCACACCTGACACCTTCCTCTCCTGGGGCTCCTCCCACAACCTTCCCTTCCTCTACTGTGGTGTAAAAAGAAATTTGACTTTGACTTTTGCCTTTGACTTACTCTTCTGTCACTCCTCACACAACCTGACCCCTTCCTCTCCTGTGGCTCCGACTGTGGCTACTTGTGGCTTGGTCTGTGGGAGCTTGGAATTGGATATCTACTGTATAAAGCTGCCTTGAATCAAGTGCATATGAATGAATATGAATTTGTCTTTAAAGTAAATAAATAAACAAATATGTTACATTGAAACAAATTGCACTTTGTTGTTAAGAACTAAAATTAGATTTACAACACTGGTTTTGTGTCTCGTAATGTCTGAACAAAGGCTAGTAACATCACTGGCATGTTGTAAGAGATCCACAGTATCCAGAACTGTATATACAGAATTTTACAACCTTTTAGTTTCATTTATAAACTGGATAATTGCATCATATGAGACCTTAGCTGAACCATAACAGCAGTCTGACAAACTAAATGCCGATTGAGACCACTGACATATTTATAATATCAGGGTCAGGCTGTACACCTGTTCATGTTTTTTACACCTGGGAGTGAGGCACAAACACGCCATTAAATCACCCATGGACACATCAGTCTGCCCTATTGGCTAAGCAACCTCAATAATGACCTATTCTGCTCTTACCCGGACAGTGATTGCTGAAATCAAATTCTGACCTAAGAAATTATTTGAAATGGATGTCTGCCATCATTATGTGGGCAGTTTATGTTTCATCATTCATGGACCGGCCGTCAGAATGAAGACACGGTCTCTACAGAATACCATCTTGTCATTAGCACAACAAGGCTGCCCATTCACAGACGGCATCCCCAGGAAATACATATAACAGATGCTGTAAACACTGATTGTGACTAATAATTGTGAAAAGTTGCTAACATATTTCACAATGATTATGTTTAGAAGAGAGAACAGAAGAGAATATGTGACAATATGTGACTTATACATTAATTGATTTTTTGGCAGGCTTAACATGTTTAAAGCTGCAGTATACAGTAATGTGCCTTCATACGCAGACTGTGCTACAGGACTGTGCCAGCTCTGTTCTCAGGGCAGTCTAAATTTTGTCATTCGCAGTTTCACTCATTTCTATATGAAAAAAGAAACAGAGTGAGGGAAATGAGATCCAGAGAGATAGATGTTAAAGCGTGTTTGTCCTCAGCAGCACTGCAGAGGCAGGAGACTGGTGGTGGAGAACCCCTGAGGTTCTGATGGTGGAAAACCCCTGAGGTTCTGATGGTGGAGAACCCCTGAGGTTCAGATGGTGGAAAACCCTTGAGGTACACTATATTGGCAAAAGTATTCACTCACCCATCCAAATGATCGGAATCAGGTGTTCCAATCACTTCCATGGCCGCAGGTGTATAACATTAAGCACGTAGGCATGCAGACTGTTTTGACAAACATTTGTGAAAGAATGGGTCGCTCTCAGGAGCTCAGTGAATTCCAGTGTGGAACTGTGATAGGATGCCACCTGTGCAACAAATCCAGTTGTGAAATTTCCTCACTCCTAAATATTCCACAGTCAACTGTCAGCTGTATTATAAGAAAATGGAAGTGTTTGGGAACGACAGCAACTCAGCCACAAAGTGGTAGGCCGCGTAAACTGACGGAGCGGGGCCAAATATCCGCAGAGTCAATCAATACAGACATCCAAACTTCATGTGGCCTTCAGATTAGCTCAAGAACAGTGTGCAGAGAGCTTCATGGAATGGGTGTCCATGATCGAGCAGCTGCATCCAAGCCATACATCACCAAGTGCAATGCAAATCGTCGGATGCGATGGTGTAAAGCACGCCGCCGCTGGACTCTAGAGCAGTGGAGGCGCGTTCTCTGGAGTGACGAATCACACTTCTCCATCTGGCAATCTGATGGATGAGTTTGGGTTTGGTGGTTGCCAGGAGAACGGTACTTGTCTGATTGCATTGTGCCAAGTGTAAAGTTTGGTGGAGGGGGGATTGTGGTGTGGGGTTGTTTTTCAGCAGCTGCGCTTGGCCCCTTAGTCCCAGTGAGAGGAACTCTGAATGCTTCAGCATACCAAGAAATTTTGGACAATTCCATGCTCACAACTTTGTGGGAACAGTTTGGAGCTGCCCCCTTCCTCTTCCAACATGAAGAGTTGAAGCTGTTCTAGCTGCAAAGGGTGGACCAACGTCATATTGAACCCTATGGATTAGGAATGTGATGTCACTTAAGATCATAGTGAGTCAAGGAAGGTGAGCGAATACTTTTGGCAATATAGTGTATGTGTAGCAATGAGACACAAGAGGAGCAGGAGCTATTTTGCACCATATTCACAACAACCAGAGTCCGTGATGGATAACAAATGAAGCTGCCTCTTTCTCTTGAGGACCTGACCTCTAGGCAAAGAAAATCCGAGAACAAGCGACAGACCACCTCAATCATTATCCCCCCCCGCTTCATTTCTTTACAGGGTGCATTTCTCTGTCTCTGTGGTACAGACAGGGACACCACAAATACACGTAATCCCCCTTCACACGCAGCATTTCAACCCCCCACCGCAGACCCAGCAGTATAGACCCATCACACATGGTGCATCAACAGACCCCATGGGTGCTAAATACTGCGCCTCAGTTGTAGAGGAGCTGTGTATTGGGTTGGCGCAACACAGCAGGATGGAGAGAAGCACGACAGTCTGCAGAGCATCTTTGGAGCATTTTCCCCCCATACCTCACAGTGCTCAGAAAACTGGCTACCTCCGCTAACAAACAACCCTCACAAAAAGCTAAACATGCTGCCAGACTGATCATCACTGTCACAAGAGTTGCTTAAAGGCATCAGATTTTTTATCAATAACTCTCTGGTCTTTTTTGCTTTGGTGCAGTTCAGTAGGCAAGCTTAGCTGAGAGGACTGAAGGATAGTAGCAAAGTAAGATGGAGCAAGTGAGAGAAAGCCTGCATCGGCCGTCTAATGCCTTCACACCCGCTGTTGATCCTCTGCGCAATACCGACATAGACAAGCAGGGAGAGGGGAAAGAGGAAGGGAGGGAGAGAAAGGGAGAGGGCGGGAGGGAGGGAGAGAGAGAGGGAAGAGCGCGCTCTGCTGCGGCAGCATTCCGTTCACTAAACGGCTCGTGCGGGTCTGCCTGCCTGACAACCCCTGCAGCGTAGAGAGAGAGAGAGTGAGAGAGAGAGAGAGAGAGAGAGAGAGAGAGAGAGAGAGAGAGAGAGACAGAGATAGAGAGAGAGACAGAGAGCGGGAACGTGTGCGAGAGTCAGACAGCGCAACGGAGAGAGCAAGCGACAGAGAGTCCGAGAGACAGAGAGCAAGGGAGAAAGAGAGTGAGAGTGCGAAAGAGAGAGAGAAAGAACAGGAGGAGGGTGGGCAGGCTTCCTCTGCTGCTGTGGGGCTGTGTAGACGCGACGCGGCGCTCTCCGGTGGCGGACACTCTCACCAGCATCGAGCCAGCAGCCCGAGCCCTGGACCCCCCCGAGCTTCCCCAGACTAGCAGCAGCAGCAGGCGGCAGGGGCTCGCCGACGCAGCGCCATGGCACAAGCCGCCAAGCACCTCCGCAAGAACAAGGACTTAGAGGCTCTCGCCGAGCAGGAGCGCAAAGAGAAGGAGGAGGAGAGGGTGAAGAAGAGGAGCCGCTCGCGGGACAAGAAGCGCAAGGTAAGAGCCAGGCTGACGGGAGCTGTGGGGACAGGAGCAAGAGGGGCGAGCGGAGGGGTGGGAGAAATACCCCAACACCCCACCCCCCCGCCTTCCGTCTTGAGCCAAAGGTGTTGGGACAGTAGCAGTACAACGCAGGAAAACACACCTGCTGTAAGCACATTGTTAGACTGCCACACACACTCAGACATGCACGCACACACACACACTGGTGCACACACACACACACACACACACACACTCATAGCCACACATGAGGTACATGAAGGAGAAGCAGCCTGCAGCATTGTGACTGGTCAGGCTCAGGATGGTTTCAAGAATCACTCGTGAGCCAAACCGCACACGTTCACGGATGACAAGCTGAGTCAAAGGCTCTTTCGCAGTTTCTTCTCTGAAGGTCCAGAATTTACACATCAGCCCTAGGTGGGAAACAGACCAGACCAGACCAGACGACCATCTGATGCTGCTGTTCCAACAGAGTTGGCTCCTGTTTGATGTGGTGCTGTGTAGAGGTGTGCTGGCATTGCTGTGATGGTTGGAGCAGGTAGAGCTGGGATCCCTGTTTCCTGTAGAGCACTGCAGAGTGTTATGTTACAGCCGCTCCCCGTGAGGGCAGCTCTGTGCATGTGTCGGTGGAATACGCGTCGATATTCTCACTCTCTCTTTTGCGCTTCTCTATTTTTCTCTCTCCCCTTTCTCTTGCTTCTACTTTACTCTGTTTCTGTTGCATTTGTTTTTTGAAAATAAAGACAACGATAATTCATGTATTCTTTCAGTGATAATTCACGCATTCTGCATACTGTCCACATAGACTTCCATATACTTATGAGACAAAGAAAAGCCCGGTCTATGTTGCTGCTCAAAGTCTGAAAAGATGAAAGGTGACGGACTGTCTTCGTTTTTGCATTCAGACATGAATCCTCTTGGTTTCTCGTGAACTTATTGGTGGCGTTCTTGTGTCATTCTGTTTGACTGATTTTCTTTCTGCTCTACCTCTGCTCAGCCTGGCCATGCTATATGGACAGACTGACTGTCTGACTGTCTCTCATTATCTGTATGTCTAGCTAGTTATCTAAAGATCTGTCAGTCTCTCTTCCTGCATGCATTCTATCTATCTATCTATCTATCTATCTATCTATCTATCTATCTATCTATCTATCTATCTATCTATCTATCTATCTATCCTAATTTAATCTAGTGGGAAAAGCCTAAGCAAAAGCTTGCTTTTAGCAAGAAACAGTAACATGGCAAGTCACAGGCTCAAATATGCATATGTATGTTCTACATTAATTATTTTTATTAGACAAATTTCATTTTTTTTTTACAGAATTTTGTATCTGCATTTGTGTGATTTCCAGATCACATTATGGAAATTGGATCAGATTTTCAGCTTATGCAGAGTCAGATGAAGTCATCAGTGTGATTGATTTTCATCTGCTTGTGCTAAGCATAATGTTTATACATGAGGAAATAGCTAATCCCTCTTTTAAAAAAAACAGCAATATAACAGCAGCCATTACTTGCTAAATGTTGAATTAAAAGTTGCTACGTTTTTGGAGTTCCTGTTTAACAGCATGTTGTTTATTGCAGAGTGAAGAGTGCAGATCATGAATCATTTTTTTAAAGTTCAGAACAACATGTGTATGATGATTTTACAGGCTTGCCTTTAATGTTCCAGGACGTAGTTTTGCGTGGGGGACTGAAGACCTTTCCTAGGTTGTGCAGGCTCTCTGTTCACTCCCCTACAGACATTCTGAATATGTGGATCAGTAGTTCATAACATTTGTTGACACATGGTGCCTCAATTTGTTTCACAATAAGCAATTTAGTTTTTCTTTCCTTTCTCCTTTTTGTTTGTTAACTTTGACTATGAAAGTACTGAATCGCCTGAAGAAAGATGGTACATGGTGGAATAGAAATGAGGCCAAAACATTCTACTGTCGACCCAGTTCACCTCCACCTTCAGCCATTTATTTGGTTGAAATTAACTTTGCAATGTTCCTCAAAAGAAGATGAAGTAAGAGTTAATCAATGCTCATACTGTCCAAATTAGCTCAAATGTATATGTATGTAATACTCTTTCTGAATCATTGCACACAAACACACACATCCTTTGGGTTTTTGTGGTTTTCTGCGTTTTATTCTGTCGTTGATAAGCTGCTGTTTGTATAGCTACTGACTCCATTAATTGATTTGCTTAACCCCACAATTTCACTACTGCAAATTCTTACAAATTCATACCACTTAATATATATGAGAAGCTACAACCGTTCTCAGTCAGAGACATGGGCTGGCTCACAAGGACAGTGTTTTCCTTCCTACTTCATGCAGATGACAACATCGCTCTTGCCTGTTGGGAAGCTTTTTCCCCCCAAATGGTTTTGTAGTACAACGCTGCCTGTTTGAACTGTAATGTGCAGTAGGCGTTTGCGCAGAAGCAGCGCTGGTTTCTATGTGGAGCTGAAACATCCTTCATGTTGTTTCTGGTCCTGCTGCTTTAGGAGCTGAGCCAGCACTCCTCATCCTCTCCTTATGTGACATGTGACATGAGTACATCACAGAGCCACGTTTTATTCAAACATGCTAGTGCAACGTTGCAATTGTGGTTGTAAGTAAGGCTGTGTGGAGTGATATCATGTGATCCAAATAATTTCATTTTGAATCCACAGCGCCGGTTGAACATTTTCCATTTAGTTTTATGTTTTTGGGTTGCGCAGGGGTGTCAGATATGTGCTTTGCTAGGAGAGAAACCCCACACTAACTGTTGCTTTGAATTCATGCTCACCTCATCTCTTATTGTGTGTTGGTTATGTGCAGTATAGGTAGAGTGCAGGTCCAACATGGATCTTTACCAATTGCATTTTGATTCATTTTGCCATCTGTCTCTACATTCTAAGTACACACAAATGTCAACATGTTGTGCAGTTCTGATATTTTACTATATCCATAAATGTTTGCATACACGCACTCATACCCTAGCACTGACCTATGATTTAAATGAAACATGTAGGTGACATTTTAAATCGCAAACCTATCGTTTGAAACAATTCAAAGAAAAGACAGAAACAACCTTTGTCATAAGGTTTCATTTAGAGTCGTCAGGGGCAACACCTTCCTGGCTTTGCTGTGGGGATGCGATTTTTCACATGCTCTCTGCAACAATACAGCATGTAGGTTTATATTAGTACGCTGTACTAATAAATGAGACAGAAAATCTGGTGAAAACGAAAACTTGAACAGCCCTGCACTAAGAATCCAAACCCCACTCAGAATCACAGTTTTATCTTCAGTGGCAACAGAATACATAGTCAGAATTATATCTAGATGACAATCATCAATCATGCAAATTGTTGCTGTTTTTTTTTTTTTATCATTATCACGCTGAACTTCTGCTGCCACTTGTGTTTATCCTACCAGGTACCTAAACAGGACATCTTTAGAGGCAATTTCTCAGAGGGAGTCCTCTCTGCAAGAGTCAATGTAAATTGGTCTTCTGCATATTTTTCCTATGCTGCAGGGCCAAGCTGGTGAAATAATGCTAATGTATGTTTTTCTTTATTTATTTTCACCTTGATAGTCATTTAAGGTCAGGTCGGTTATGAAATTACATCACTTTGCTGCATTTCTTCTTCCTTAAATTTAACAGCAGCCAACAGCTATTTTAAATTCTCCCTGAAAAGGTCAGTTAGACAATGCAAGGCCACAGAAGATGGAGTCCTACCATTCAGCTGCACTTTGAGGTACAATCCAGGGATCCTGTTGGTCTGTGTCTCAAAGGTATGGGCTACAGCTAACTGCAGAGCTAGCATTAATATATCTGCCATCTCTTTCTATTTTGACTCAGTCCAGCTAAATGAAGCTTGGGCTATTTCCTCTGCACTGTTGCAGTGCAATGCTCTACCTGTTCTCCGGTTTTGGCCTGAACAGGTCTGCATTTGGCTGCTGGTTTATTTTCTTGCGATTATCACTCTGTCACTCTGTGTGTTGTCCTGAGGGAGCCGGTGTACATGTGACTCAGCAAAAAGTTGCCCCATAAAACTGTCATATTTACACACAAGCTGTAGGGCTTGCTTGGACTCTGCATTTCGGAGCTCTTTCAGTTGAGTGAATATGTTGTGTATTTGCGCTTGAGTGAGGATTGCGAGAACGACAGAGTTTGATCTTGAAAGATAAAACAAATGAAAATGTGTGTGGTGTGAGTGTATGTGAAAAGTACAGAGTAAAATGTGTGCTGGCTTGAACGGTGCCAGTTCCATCACTCAAAAAAAACAACATTATTATTAGAATGTCAGACAGACGTTTATTAAGAACAATAGTTATTTAACCTCTCATAAAGCTCTCAGACTGATTTCTATCAATTAAACTAAAGGCTCGTGTCAATGTCAGGCAGGGTCAGCTGCTTTAGACTTTACAACATTATAGCACAAAAAGAAATTCATTTATTTATTTATTTTATAAAATCGATTTGTTTAATACATATTGTACTTGCATCATATTTAAAGGGTGCACTTTTACACTATAAAAAGCTCTTAAAAGGTTCGACGTTTATGATTTCATGAATGAAATCAACTGAACCTCAATCTGTTGAACAGATTAGCTGTGGATGACGCAGGGTGCAAGGAAAAGAAATTTTGTCCCCACCCCATACATCATCCCCAACACTGTCCCCACCCCATACATCATCCCCAACACTGTCCCCACCCCATACATCATCCACAACACTGTCCCCACCCTATATATCATCCACAATACAGGCTCCACCCCATCCCCATATGCCTCAACAGTCCCCACCACATACCCACATTACGTAGCACCATCCACCCAACACCATATACAGTAACAGTCTTCTCTACTGTCCAAATATGTTACTGGTCATCTTATAAATTATTGCAATTCATGTAAATATCTGTCCTTACACTATATTTTTCAGTTTGGCACACTTGGTCTTGAGCAATTTTTACATCCCTGCATCAAAATTAAGAATGTACTAAAGTTCCAATGTATGCAGCTTGAAACACACTTGAAACACACTTAGCTGATGATAGAATACAATTTTAGTGTGACAACTACTTTCAATGGAAAATAGCTAAACCTTCCTCGAAAAGTCACACATGATGTCATTTAACATTAATTAGCATTAATTAGCATATTCGTCACATCATTGTGTGAATATCTGCATATTGCCTATAGTCTGATGGTGTTAGTACTCTTCATCTGGTTGGTTCTCTCGAAATATCGGTACCAACATATATACTGGTTCTTAATACAGATGATTTCCCTATCAAGTTTTTTTGTCAGACAAAAGGACGAGAATGAGTTCGTGAAATGTGCCTTATTAACACTCCCAAGCCATTTCCAAGTTGCAGCTCTGATGAGGCCTCACCGATGAGGCCTCAGCCAGGAGAGCTTGAGAGAGCAAACTGACTTTGCTCTCAGGGAGAGAGGCGTGGCATACTCTGTTTCTACTGTCAGTAACAGTCCCGTTGGCCAATCATGGGCGTCTGTGAGCTCATACATCGGAAGTAGATGGAAAGCGCGACCCTCCAAATTGGCTACGCCGGATCCTGACGATGCATGAGCCACAGCTTTGAAAACATGTTTGCCTGGGTGTTCCGTGGAGTACACACGTGACAGCCCCCGCCCTCCCTGGTTGACTGCCATCGTGTGATAAGATAGGATAGAATTACCTGACAAGTTAGAAGGAACACGTATCATTCTTCTTGTGGCTTGTTACCCAGACGAAGACAGTGCGCTGCGTAAGAGAAAATAATCCGTTTTAGTCAGGCTTTTATGGTGAATGATAAGAAAGCGATAACGGTCAAAACAAATAAGTTAGATTGTTTAAATTAGAACACAATAGGGGAAAACAATACACATTAGGATTGGTTGATTGCACAAGCGCAGCTCATTTATGAGCACGAGTACAAAGATCCTCCTTTGTAAAGAATAGACGCAGACAGGGGTGTACCTTTCGCTCGCGACTTACTGGCGACTTACGTCTGTGGAATTTAGCTAAGTATGGTCCAAAAATATTTACAGTTATAGGAGTATTCATTTAAAATATTTTTTAGTTTTAAAGTCGCTAAATATTGATAAGAATAATTCAATAAATATTGAATATAATGCTCAGTGCCAGTCATCACTTTCGCCATTATTCATTTCAAATCTCTTACTTTTCTAATGAATAAGTGATTGAAGCTTTTTCCAAATCTAATTTTCTGATTGCAGACTGATGGACTTAACGTACACAAAGGGGCTAACTCTAGAATTGTCACGTAACATCTAATTCTGTCGAGGTAATGTACTTTCTGCGAACTTGCAACATATGTTCGAAATGGCCTACTACATACTGTATACTGGTCCTCGTATTAGTATGCAGTAGTTTCTAGTACGTGACAAAAGGAAACCATACCACGGGGTCACGCGAGCGAATATCATGCTCCGCCTATTTATTTTGCACATCAAAGATTAGCGCTTCTTTTGAAGTACTGAAATATCGGACTGTTTATCAGTTTTGAGAAAAAACGAGGAGAGAATGCGGGGAAGAAATGCTGAAAAGCCTTTCAGAACCGCATGTGGAGGTCAAGAGCCTGAACGATGGGATCAGTGAAATAAGTCCATCTACCTCTGAAATAAGTCCATCTACCTACCAAGAGCCAGCGATGGTTATTAAATGCACAAAAACGTAAAAACGAGATACAGTATACATCTCTGACCTTATGTACTTCTTGCTTTCGATATGATCTTTATTCCATCGTTGTTTACCATGTAAACACTTGGGTAACCATATTACGCTTGCTATTAAATTCGACATGACGTTGACCAAAAACGTCACTGCAGTAGTAAACATGTCGACTAAGAACATTTCGGTTAAACTGTGAGTAAAAATCTGGATAGACATTTGGAGAAGTCCCATTCCCACTGGTATCGCAAGAATATTTTTTTGCCCACGTTCTCGCAGAATACTGTGGGAAACGGTGGTGTTACAACTGCCCATATTCCCGTGCAGTTCTCTAGTACGTCTTGACGCTTAACTCAAAAGGTTTTTTTAACCGCGTAATTTTATATGTGCTTCCGTCAACGGCAGTTACAAGCAAGTACAGTTAACTTGTTGCGTGTTTCATCTGAATAATACGTTAACGTTATTGTTGAAATGTCACACAATCTAATGTACTTTAAATTGAAACTTGAATGACTTTTTATTCAGTTGTAAAATGTGGATGTCACTTAAAATACTTTCTTCTGCAAAGTTTATAGTCTAGAATGTTCTTTTTTGCATCTACAGCAAAGGAGACATATGAGGGAAATTTTAGCATCATAGACATCTCCCCTTGAGTATTTGGACAGGGAGACAGGTGTGGGAAACAGGCCATGCATCCCAATAGACTAATTGTGTTTTCTTCTCTTGAATAAATAGGGAACACACAGTTCACATAATAATTTCAATAATAATGAGACAGGATTTAATCTTTATGTTCAAACATCAGTCCTAGTGTAGAATTGTTTAGTTAGGTTCCAGAAACTGAATATTGCTGGCTCAGTGATCAGATAATCCTGTATTCTGTAGCTATAATTTATCATTTAACATTTTCTTTATTAGAATAATTCCAAGTTTGGTGTCTTTGGTCTTGAAGAGCTGCTTCCTCTTACAGGGGTTAGAGTCCAGTACCCATCCCGGAATATAGAGTTATAAGAATCATGGTCAATTCTGGCAATTCTTGGATATAGGTCTGTTTGCAAATTCCAAAGGAGATGCTTCCTGGTTAGGAATGCCTTAGATAAACAAGAGGCAATAAACGTGTGCCTCTGCCTTGGTGGAAGCCATAATTCCTCAGACTAAGGTCCTGGTGACTCAGTTAAGAAGGGTGTCCTCAGTCCTGGGGTCGTGAACTTTGGGTCCCCAGGAGAGGGACTGAAAGAACCCTTTTCACTTCATGCTGCAGGAACCTTAAAGGACCAGAGACGGTTAGTTTCAAACTTTTTGAGGCAATGCACTTTCTGTGATTATGACAGTAGGCCACCAGAGCAAGAAATTGGAAAATCTTCTGCTTCTTCACGCTACAAATTCAAACATTGGCAAGAGGAAAGTGCCCTGTACTAATATCGAGAAAATCTGAAAACGGATCTTTAGAAAGTGCGAGTGGTTCATGCAATGCCAAGATTGATGGACAGTAAGAGTATCCAGGCTCTGGTAGGTAAACTATTTGCCAAGATCCTCACACACAGAGATAGTTATCTGTCTGCTTTCAGAATGTTTAAAGAGAATATTGCTAAAGCACTGGTTCTTAAAAAATGATAACCCAGAAGAGGAGATGGCATTCCAGTGTGAAGCATTTGAAACAGGATTAGGAGCTGCTTTGACACAGAATGGAAAGCTCATAGATGTCGAGGGCAGAGTACTTACAATGACAAAGAAGCGTTACTCCCAGCTCGAGAATGAATGGTATGGTAATAGTCTTCAGGATGGAAAAAAATCCACCAATACACATACAGGTGACTAGTGACCATTGCAAAGTGACCACAAAGCACTGGAAAACATTTTAAGAAAGGCTTTATTGATCACACTGAAACGTCAGCAGAGGATGTTAGCTAGGCTCCGGAGGAATATGATGTGAAGGTAGCCCATGTCCCTGAGCGAGGACTGCTTCTTGCTGACACCCGGAGTGAATCCACCAAAGAGCACAGAGGGACTGAGGCAGAAACTAAAACAGTGAATACGGTTCAGTATTTACCTGTGTCAGCTGAAAGAGTCAGTGCAATTCACTCTCTAACAGCGACAGACACCAAACCAGAGTGCTGATCCAGTTCAGTGCAGAAAGGATGGCTTGGGAGTAGCTAAAATACATTTCAGAAAGAAGTATCACAGGATGAGATTGTTTTCAAAGGTGAAAGAGTGATCATTCCTGACATGCTCAGAGAAGTCATCATACACAGGCTACAATCATCACAGTTTGGGATTGAGAGATTGGCTATGAATATACAATCACGTCTCATATTACAAAACATATTAAACGATCACGTCTCATATTACCAAGACATGCAGATCGATGGATAATCTACAGCAGAAAGATTCTCAAGGACTGTGCACAGCAGAGGGTTGGGCTGCACCTTCAGTAGAGAAAGAACAAGTTGGGTGATGGGCATCGATACAAATAGAACATGCATTGGAGCAAATATTGGGCAGATGAATCATTTCTGCGTGCCAGAGAATTTTGATTGTTCTGGAAACAGTGGAGGAATGATTGTAGATGAGAATTTGATTAGTGACTGTTAAAATAATTGAAAACTCTGGTTAAAATGTTGCTATAACAAATTTTGATATTAGAGATATTTGTAACAGTCTAAAGAGAAAAAAATGTAAATATGTAATTGATGCAACTCTGTTAAAAATAAAAGCAATGGGACTGTATACCTGAGATTCCTACAGGGCTGAGCAGGGGGTGCAGCACCTGTAGCTATGAGTTCTCACTTACTCAAATTTATAACATACATTAAGTATGCGTAAACATTGCTTTAACCATCTATTCTAATAATAATAATAATAATAAATTTTATTTCGGGCGCCTTTCTTATTCTGCTTAAATTAGGAAAGAAAAAGAACCAAAAACAGACTGGTGCCCAAATCCAATGTAACTAATGCTTCTTTGCAGTGTTCAATAAGTCTGCAATACACTGTCTGCAGTATACAGTAAATATGATAATGGGTAATTATGAGTATAGATAGTTATGTTGCCTCAGCAGATGATCACAGGCACCCATTCACATTCACATACTTAGCACACTAGGCTCCGCCATATGAGCTCATTGAAAGTTTCTCTGTTTATTGAGAAAGTTATTATTTCTCTCTCTTTTTATTGTATACTTCTAAAATCTCTTCCATATTTGAATCTTTTAATTAGTGCACTTACTTGGTCTTTGTAATGTTACAAGGTGTCTATGTGTACTCACCACGACAAATTTCGTATATGTCTAATATAGCAATAATTATTGGTTCTGATATATATCTACATTAGAAGAAGCATCTTTATTAATTACCCTAACCATAACACTACTAACCCTAACTTTAGTCCAATGTACACTTCAATAAGACATAAGATAAGTAATTTGGTAGCTTAGCGATATCCACACAAAAGCTAACTTGCTATTTCTAACTAATGTTGGTATCTCTACTAATGAATTAGCAATGATTGTCATTTGACAAGACATGCAGTCAATCTGTTAAAATCCTTTTGGGTTAAAATCCTTCTTTGCATAGCTGTATTTCAGAGCACATCATATCAGATCCCGAGGTTGGCCAAAACAGTGCTGCTACTATAACACCTTAGATATGCTGTCAACCAATAAAACAACAATGTAAATAATAAATAAATAATTTTTATAGCCCTTAAAGGAACATACACTCAAACTGCTGTTGAGATGGATGAGAAGTGCACTGTTGTGCTTCAGCATTGTGGTATTTTGACCAAAGCACATCTCAGTCATTGCATTAAGACCCCAGGGAACTGGGTTAACCTGAAGAATAAGGATATGCTATCTTTATTACAAAGACCTTTTTCATCTTTGTATGTTCTTAACAGAGTCAAAAAGTCTTGGATTGAGTTGTTTCTTCCTTTCGATTAATCGATGTTGATGAGTTTCAGCATAGAGGTGGTCTTCAGATGTTCTACAGTTATTTGCCATTTGCCAAAGACACTTCTTGTCCAGGAAAGAACTGTGCTTTGGATGAAGCATGAGTATTTCCTTAAGAATATGAGGTTTCTGAAGAGAACTAAAGAGAACTTCAGTTCATTGATCAATCTGTCAATGGGGTAAAAGCAGTAATTGTGATAATCTTCAGAACTTTCCAACTTGTGCTTTTGGTCCGTTTCACAGTTTGAAGTTCTGCAGGTGGCTTGGTTTGGCTTTTGTCCTAACCTGCTGTGGCCTCTGGAGCTCAATTTCAACCTCAGCAGATAAATGGTCACAAATCTAGATTCACGCATCCACATTGCATTTTTTTCGTAAAGGGTATCAATAAAAGAAGCAACAAGCTCAGTTGCAGATACAATTTCTAAAACCTGGACTGCAGGTGATCACAAAAAAGACTGAAAGTCTCTCCAAGATGGAGACATCCACATGAAATCTTCCATCAGCCCTATCGGTGATTGTCCTTCAGCAGCATTTGACTCCATCCCTCAATGTAGCACAAACTGTGGGTAGAACTGTCTTTATTGCCTTCATTGTGGACAGTTGACAGGTCCGTATTTTGTGTTTGAAAGTCTTTTTAGTTCAACTACACATTGGGAAGTTCTTTCTGATTGTCAGTGAACAGTTTATGCACAATTGATCCAGAAAAAAAAACACTGGTTTAACATTTTGTACACAATGAACTAAGACTGTATTAAGTGTGTGTCCATGGCAGTGAATATAATAGTGAATAATACAAATTTAGCTCGTGGAAGCATTATGCCCAGTTTGAAAGCCTTTGTGAATAAATGTCATTTCGACATGACAGTGATGTTGCGTTGTGACGGGGCAGCAATGGTCTGGTGGTTAGGTACCCCTTGTGACCAGTGGGTTGAGGGTTCAATTCCCAGGCCTGACTGAGGTGCACTTGTCAGGCCTGGGACCTAACCCCAGGTGATGGGCCACAGCTCTGGGCAAGTGTGTACTACAGCCCCCTAGTAAACACTAGTGTTTGTGTGCACAGATGGGTAACATGCGGAGGGAGAATTTCAATTGGGGTGTAAATCATAATTGACAAATATGGCACATAACAGTGATATGTACATTTCTTGATATTATTCATTTGAAAACGGTACAAAATGTACATTACTTTTTGTAAGCGCTCTCTCTACTCTATATTCTCTGCACTATCCAAAAAGACAAAGAAGCATCTTTCCCACTGTGTTACATCACTTTCCTTATAACTACACTGAATAATCATTTGGGGAATAAAGACATAAACTGAACCAGATTATACCTGCGTTAAAATAATTAAACAGTCATGACATTGTAACATTTGGAATGTGATTTAGTGTTGTACTAAAATAAGCATGGGTGTTCTGAATAAGATGTAATTTAGAAGGCACCAAAATTGATCCAAAATGTACCTAAGGGGTAACTCATCCTCTGGCTGACATCAGACACAACCGCAACTGAAACAATAACGAACAAGTAAGCAATATGTCTATTTTGCATTCTTAGAAGTCTTGGAAGTGTGTCTGAAAACCATCTGGCACAGGAATAATCCAGAGAGAGCTAACCCATTCAGCCTAGAGTCTTCTCATCATTCTGGGAGCGGAGGGAACTATCATAGTGATGGAGAAGTGGGTGGATAGGGGTGGACATGGGAGGAGCCAATGCTAGGAGTGAGTCAAATCAGCTGAGATGGAACAAGTCTCGGCCACAACATGACATCAGGAGTAGATAGAGTTCCTCAGCAGAGAGAGAATATAGATTATTAGGCATGGTCAAATACTGTGTTTACAATATGGATATATAATGTGCAAGGGTTGTCTGGCATATCTAGCTATGGCAGGCAAAACAAAAGCCCAACGATAACACATGCATGATGACTCCCTCTGCTATGCCCAGTCTACAAACTGGAGGGACAATAAATAGGTGACGTGACCACATCAGAATATTCCAGATTACCATAACACTTAATGCCCATAGATGTGCACAGGTAATTAGGAAGTCATAACAGGTTTTTATAATGCCAATTATTAATAGTATATTTCTCATTTTTGCAATGTCCCTAAGGTGCAAGGGCTGACATAGAAATCTGATTGATCATGATTACACCAAGATTTTTAACCAATAAACATTGGAAGACCTTGAAGGTTTATTACATAACTCATTATCAGCAAGCAGGGCCTGATGTCCGTTTTGAACATTTCACAATTTTCCTGGTCTTAAACTGCCCCTCACAAAACGTTTCTGGAATGTGTAGCTGGCATCAATTTCAGAATGAGCTTGAAAATTTACAAAAACAAAAAAGTGAATAAGATAATAATATATTTCAATAATATATTTTTGTACTGTTTCCTTTTAATTACAGGTCACAATTTCCAAATCAGCGCTTTCTGTTTTTATTTGCATTTTACTTACTTGTCTGACCTTTTTCAAACTGCATGGCATTCATAATTTCCATCACCAATATATTAGGATTTGTAAAGAACCTCCCATATACAATATATATATTGTTGTTATACTCTGTGAAGAATTATTGTTTCTTGTGAGCATTCATCTAGATGTTTTAATGAAAGCTAATCAGCAACGTGAGAACAGGATAGCCTTAACACCAAATTTACCTTAAAAAGTACATTTATAAATAATACTGTTTCCAACTCTAGTGCTGGAGCACCCCCTGTTTGCATGTTGTGGTGTTCTCACTGCTTTCAAAGCACCTGCACCAAATTACAAGGTAATTTAGTCCCTTTCTGAGCTGACCTCTGCATGTTATGAAATACGAAAGTCATGTGTGGTGTTTCAAATGAACAAAAGCATATCTGCATACGTGTTTCTAGAAAGCAATTTGTTTTCCAGTAAGCAAGAGCTCACAGATATTTTTAAAATACTGGTTTGGTTATTTTTGGTTGTAATTGTTACCAATAGATGAATAAATACTGTTTCCAAATATTACCATTTAGATGCTATTACATGCTGCTCCAAGGTAACCTACTGGGAGATGCAGATTTGCATATCGGAAAATCTGCATAATGTTAAAACATATGCACGGTGTAAGTCTACTGTATAAAACAAATGTCAACATGAAAGGAAAATACTAGACATTTCAGTAATCCCAGTCTGACATTGTATAAATTTTATTTTATACATTTTATAAATTTGTTCCTGCAACACAGACCAGCGGCGTGCGACTGTTAGGTTGGTGATGGTTTGACTCTTGATATTAGCCTCAGAACTCCTATTCAGTTGCATAACTGTAATTGAATGCTAAATATTTCATTAACGTTAGTTAATGTTTACTGTGGTTAGACCAGTGTAATGTTACGTGGAATAGCAAATGGTAAACGTTGTCAACTAGCGATCGTTAGCTACTTCAGTTGTTTTGATCTAGGTAGGTAGGTAGATAGCTATAGCCTACGTTAGCCGACAGGGATATATATGTAAATCTATAGAGTGTAATTGTATACATATATATGTATAATTTACAGCTGTCCGACAAACAGGAGTATGGTTGGTCATGTCACCTTTTGACACACCCCACCTCCACGCCCACACTTCCGGTCTGCAGAGACTCAGTTTGCATCAAGTTGTTCATAGTCATGGTCAGTTGAACCTTTTATCAGTGTATGAAGAAGGATATAAAATTATGTCTAGCTAACCTTGATGACTACTATATTCACTGTAAATAAGCATTATGGTGCATTTACATTTATTATGCATTTAGCAGATGCTTTTATCTACAGCAACTTAACTTCTGTCCTGAAGGAAATGTTTCACTGACCTTCATTCACTTCCCCATTACTCCTAGTGCCAGTTCATCATCTGTTAGCTAGCATTGTCTTTCTGCGTCCTTGGTGGGTGGGGCTCCAACACTACAGGTTCAGTAGCTGGATTAAAAGCACTTCTTGTGAGTCAAAGACTAGTTTTACAGTAGTTCAATGGCCTTGGCTGGACCTGAAACCCACATGTCAACAATGATGAAATCCTAAGCAATTTTAATCATTGATGGCTTGCAAAGCGAAACAATATTTTAATGTCTGTATATACTAAATGTAGTCCACCAAAGTTTACTAAATGTTTCCAAATGTTTCCGCTGATGTTACTATATCAAATGTTACTATATCAAAAGAGACTTTAAACATTCATGGTAATTTTCTTGTAGGTTTTATGAAGCTTACAAGGTTGCGGATGCTGTAGTGTTAATGAAACTCATCTCTACCTGGACCGTTGGGTATTCATGATGGCAGTATGTAAAAAATCTTGCAGAAAAAACATTGTGTAATGGAAATGTGCGTTTCTGGTCTGAGACTTGTTTCATGCCCTACCACACAAGCTGGCATTGTTAAAGCAGCTTGACCTAATCTTCCTCTGTATCATTATTTCCAACGCTTAAATTTTAAAAAATTGTATGTCTGTGGTTCTCAAGCTTTTTGGACCAAGTGCGATCCTTATCAAATCAAAGCATGCCAGTACCATTATACAAGTTACATTGTTGGAAATACAATGTCATTGACCACCCAACTGCTTGCACATACACATACTGTCTTGTAGGTATATTCTGATACTGGCTAACCCTATTTGTGTGAGGTTAAATGGCAGAGACAGTAATCCCCTTGGCATCACTTATCTTGGTGTCTGTTTATGTTGAGTCATAATGCTTAGCTTTTTGGGAAGTGTTCATTTTTAAGTTATTTGTTCTTTTGGTGAGCTGCGCCTCCAAAATCTCAAGAGGGCTGAGAAGATTTACTCACAATATCAATATAGCTAAGCACGTAGGCCGTATATTGGGAATGTAAAATAAAAGTAAAAATAGACATAGGAAAAATGTTAAAAGTCCAAGTGAACTACAAATGAACAAATTACATAGAGGTTAGTTATTTAGTTATTAATACTCCGTTCATACTCTGCTAATGCAAAAGAGGAGGCTGCTTCTATGGACTGGTATTCTGATTAATACTTGGTGTATAAATCTTAGTTTTTAAACTTAGTTTTGTGATTAGACTGTCCATTTGTTAGTAGACTATGCCTATCCTTGCCTTCTATCAAATAAAACAGGCTGTAACTAGTAGCTTTATCTGGTGTGATTTGTATGTCATCTTAAGAAGATGGGGACTTGGGACCAGAAGATGTGAAGAGCAACTTTTTCTTTCACTTTCAAAGGTCTTACAATCCAGTTGTGATTGTGAAATACAGTTAATTGCTGACAGTATCAGACAGTAAAAACTATTAACCTTCCTCTATTGTTAGGGCCATGACCAACCCGTTTGTAGGTTTTAAATGCATAAAAGTACTACATAAATTTGTTTCATAAACACACTATATACCAACAGCCTACAGCCAGCTCTTCCTGCAAACATTTGTTATTCAGGTAGGGCTTTCTATCTGCATTTTTCACAAAACAAGGAAAGGCAGACATATGCAGACATGTAAGGCCAATCAGTTTAGAGTTGCGTATGCTGTTGTGTATGCTGTCAACAGAAAGGCCCAGGGGGCCACAACAAACATATTAAAACCAATACTTTCATGGATAAGGACAACGTAACTACAGAGGTAAGAAACAAAATGGATGATAAATCTAATGGCTGATTTGAGTCATGGGTGTAACGCGAGGTTCACGGACAGAATGTAGAGAATACTTGCGTTCTTCCAGACACGTTTTTATTTATTTATATTTATAATGCTGGCTAGGTAGCCTGCACGAAACATTTACTCACAGAAAACAAAGACGAGCACAGGACACTGCGTATTCGCACATTAAATAGACAAACTACACGAAACCCATGTGAGAACGAGACAAGCCACAGGTGAGACCGATGAACACACTCACATCCCATCACTCCCACGGAAGTACATACATGGTCAGACCTAGACGCAGACAACGCAAACACACGCCCAAGGGGGGGGTCCAGGAGCGTCACCGTGACAGAGCCCCCCACTAAGGGCAACCACCGCCCCGGGTTGCCCAGCGCAGCTGTAAAGCCCCGGACCCAACCATTGGACAGGCCGGGACCGCCGGGAACCTCGCCTGCGGGGTCGACTCCTCCACGAGAGGCTCCGCCGTGATAGCGCTCAGAACACCCTCCCTGGGAAGACGGGGGGAAAACACGTTAGACATCACAGGGACTTGCATACACACACACAGAGGAACATACAACACCAATGGCACAAGAGGGAAAAAATGGATTGGGGAGAAACACGGGGACAGACAAAAACACAGGCATTGATATGAGTGAGACCACCGGTCTCAACAGCGGAACCCCGCGATCGGGCGGGTCTGCAGTCCTGCGTTTGCACATGTGGCGCCCGGTGGTTCTCCTTTCTCCTCCCCACCGGGATCTCTAGGCTGTGCTCCGCCCCTAGGGTTTTGCGCACTTCCTTCTTTCGCCACACGAGGACCCTTTGTGCTCTTGGGCTTGGGAGACGCATTCAACTTCGGGGCGCACTTCCTTTTTTCGCCACACGAGGACCCTTTGTACTCTTGTGCGTGAGAGACGATTCAACTTCGGGAGCGCACTTCCTTTTCTCGCCACAAGAGGACCCTTTGTGCTCTTGGGCTTGGGAGCCGCCTTCAACCGGAAACCCCGTGTTCGGCGGGGTCTGCCTTCCTGGGGTTGCCAATGTGGCGCCCGGTGGTTTTCCTTTCCCTCCCCCACCGGGATTTCTAGACTGTGCTCCGCCCCTAGGGTTTTGCACAGTTCCTTTTGTCGCCACCGGAGGGCCCTTCGTGCTCTTGGGCTTGGGAGACATTCTCGTCTTCCAGACCGACGTTGCCGAGCGATCCGCCCCTTGGCTGGGCACAGTCGGGGTTCTAACGGCTCCTCCCGCTTGGACCTCCATCTCCTCCTCTTCTGAGGAGTGATAACTCCTCACGTCGACCTCCCCAGGGTTCTCCACGTAGCACTCCATGCGCTCCTCCGACAGCGTGGAGTAGCGACCTTCAGTCCGGTAGGGCTGCTCTCCTTGACCCTCCTGCTTCTCATAGCAGTATTCCGAGGGTGTCAGGCTGTCGCTCTCCTCCCTCCCGTAATAGTTTGCCTCCCCTGTGCACATGGGTGAGGAAGGGCTTATCCTTGCCCTGTAACACTCGGTCTCTTCCCTCCCGTAGTACGCGGGATTCTCCGAGTGTACCGGCTGCGAGTCCTCTTCTTCCTCCGCCCCGTGACACTCGGGGGGTCTCCGCGTACACAGGCGGAGAGGGGCTCTACCGATGGCGGGGGGCTGGCTTCCCCATAGTACTCAGTAGCCTCCGAGTATACCGATGGCGGGGGGCTGGCTTCCCCCGTAGCACTCAGTAGCCTCCGAGTACACCGATGGCGGGGGGCTGGCTTCCCGTAGTACCCGGTAGCCTCCGAGTACACCGATGGCGGAGGGCTGGCTTCCCCGTAGTACCCGGTAGTTTCTGAGTATACCGACGGAGGGAGGTCATCAGATTCTTCCTCCCGAATTCATATTCGGGAGGGGCAGGGCGCATGGTCCAGGCGCTCAAGTAAATCGGACTTAACGTGTCTTGGGACAATTCGTCAGGCAGGGGGGAGGAGCCCCTCGCTAACTGGTCGGGTTGGCCGCGCATTGCCTGGTCCGCTAGCTCACGGTAGAAACCCGCCAGTCCTTTCTCCTCCTCATCCCACACACCTTGGATGATCTGGTCATGCAGCTCCTCCGCCGTGGCCACATCGTCCTCAGTGCAGAGGAAGAAGCTTCCGCTCTCCCTCTGCGTCGTGGAAATCCCACCTGCGGTCATGCGGGACGGCCGCGGGGGGGTGTGCGCTGGCGCTTACCCTTCTTCTTTCCCCCCTTGGCCTTCTTCCTGTCCCGCACATACCCTGCATTCTGTCGTGCGGCTCGTCTTTCTGTAACGCGAGGTTCACGGACAGAATGTAGAGAATACTTGCGTTCTTCCAGACACGTTTTTATTTATTTATATTTATAATGCTGGCTAGGTAGCCTGCACGAAACATTTACTCACAGAAAACAAAGACGAGCACAGGACACTGCGTATTCGCACATTAAATAGACAAACTACACGAAACCCATGTGAGAACGAGACAAGCCACAGGTGAGACCGATGAACACACTCACATCCCATCACTCCCACGGAAGTACATACATGGTCAGACCTAGACGCAGACAACGCAAACACACGCCCAAGGGGAGGGGTCCAGGAGCGTCACCGTGACAATGGGTCAAAACCAACCCGTTAACATAATAGTAACAGAGATAGTAACAGAAAGCTAACACAAGAGGAAGGTTAATATGATGCAAGTAAAAAACAAATTTGGAATATTTAACTAAATGGAAATGATGTTGTGGAGAGGATGGTGTTATGTAGTTGGCAGACTACTATTATGAAGTACCATTATTAATCCCCTTGGGGAACTTCCTCTCTGCATTTAACCCATCCAGTAGTAGGCCATCACATGCATGGTAAAAAGCCATGGTTGTCACCTCTGTTACGATCAGGCTCAATGATCAGAAGCTGCATGCGACTATGTGCTGGTTATTATCAGCCAGTGAGTTATTTCCCAACAACCGAGAAAAAGCAGCTTGTTTGTGTGATTCTAATAAAAGAAAGTACTAATAAAAAAAACGAACGAATGTTTCAATGCCAGTCCTACATGTACTGGCCTATGTTCAGTCAACGGCAACTGGCCACTGGGACACTAACCCTTTGTTGCCATCAAGAACTTTATCCATTCAGGTCTTCTGGTCTCTAAGGTTGGGGGTGGATATAGCAATATTTGTGCTGGTCTGAGTAACTAACAACAGAGCTGTTCCCATACTTAGCTTTTAGCGGGGGGTGCAGCTTTATTTATAACGGGTATAAAGGGGAAAGAAACTCAAAACTGACTGGTTTGACATGAATGTATTTGGATACTGGTCTGTATGTTGGCTGCATGTTACAAGAAGAAATATCCTCTAGTTGTTTTATGAATGAAATAAGTGATCTACTGCATATTACTCCATCTACAACTTCCCACAGACAAGCAATCATGTATATATCTTGTGATTAGGCAAGTCACGGTATGCATTTGACTTGTTCTGGTGCAACCTGTTGTTCATGGAACTCCTGCACTGTGTTTGGGAGCATTGCTGTCTTATATTATCTTGCATAATGGACAGTTATCGGGGAAAGGTGTGATCCTCCTTGTCATGTAAAATAACTTCCTTAGCTGTTATATGATATATATTACTGTATATGTTATGCTCATGATAATTCATACAAATGACTTTCATGAAATAGAAATCATTGATCCACAATTACCTTTAACATGTGACAAATTCCCTTTACCTGTATTTAGTGCCTTAATAACTGTTCTTACTTTATTTCAAATCTATTAAACATATTTGAAGCATAGAAAACTTGCCCAAGAATATACACAATACTCCATAAAGTGCATGTGTGATTGTGTGTGTGCATGTGTGTGTGTATGAGAGAGAGAGAGAGAGAGAGAGAGGGGGAGGGAGGAGGGAGAGACATTGCCCTCTAGTGTTATGCACAAGCAGTCCTAATATTTGAAATTTCATTTCAAATTGTGTTTTCTGCTGTATTCCCATTCACGGTCATGTACTGATTATGAACAGTTTCTTCTAATGTAGGATAATAAGACGAGGGTCCTAGTGCTGGTTGTATTAATGTCATGTGTGTCCAAAATCTCACTGTGTCCTTTCTGCACCTACAGGCTTTGGCAAAAGAAGGCAAAGTTCATTGCCAGCCAGAATGATTTCTCAGCTCAAGGCCTCACACACTATGTGTGTGTGTCTCTCTCCCTCCCTCTCTCTCTAGTGTGCACACACACATACCCACACACACACACACACACACACACACACACACACACACACACACACGGTACTAATAAGTAGGTACTAATAAATAGGTACTAATACATAGGTACTAATACGTAGGTATTAATACATAGGTACTAATAAATAGGTACTAATACATAGGTACTAATACGTAGGTACTAATACATAGGTACTAATACGTAGGTACTAATAAATAGGTACTAATACATAGGTACTAATACATAGGTACTAATATATAGGTACTAATACTCTTGCTCCTTGTGCTTTCCTCCAGCCTTCATGCACTTATCCCTCCAAGGTAAATGAACCAGTTCCATCCCTGTGATTCTACTGTGTCCATTTATAGGAGTGGGAGCTGCTCAGGCTCCAGATGGTCCTGGTGATAGCTCAGCACCTCACACTGCTTTTGATCAACGCTAGGCACTCAGTTACGTCAGACACACTGCTACCTCGCAGGGGGGAATCCTGCTGGAACCGGAGAGGAGCTGCAACTTGATGAATATCTGTTTGATTTTCTGTGCCTGTGCGTACCTCTGTCTTGATTCCACAATATGCATTCCATCATATTATTTGTGAAGAATAATTGGCAAACTTATTTTTATTATAAAGGTTTGTGACCTTTATCCTCTGGTCCATTTTCAGGCAATAATGTCTGGCTTATAGCCAGAGCAGGAGAGTCAAGGAAGGGTTCAGGCCTGTGCTCAGGTGCCCTTGTACAATGGCAGATTGGTAGGAGGTTGTCAGCTGACCCACTCAGACTGAGAGAGGCAACAGCTGGCCCAGCAAGAGCTGTCTCTGTGCCTCACACATATACACATTCTATTGTTATGGAAGTGAACCTTTTGCAGATATCTGGATTTTTGCACTAATGCCTTTTTATGGTTTAAACAATCAAGGTGACTGCTGACAAACCTATGTGTGTGTGTATTATATAAATATTTACATGCAGCTTTACAGCGTTTAGCAGACGCTCTTGTCCATCTGAAGTAAGTATAGGTTAGTCAAGTGACAAGGGATTGTTCAAGTACATGTTTAGTAACGAGTGTGATCTGTGCTTTGCTGTAGCTGAACACTAGTTCTGCACAAGTTAGGTGGTGTTCTCGTATGTACTTTCATTACATGGAACTATTTCAGTTCATGTCTCACTTTAATATGGCTTCTTTATAATGACATTATTATATCATTGGTTATGCAAACTGGGCATAATAGCAAAAATATCTTAATAATTTAGTACCATGAAGTGATAATTGGATTCAACATGAGACAATATAAACTGTATAGCTTCTTATTGCAATTAACAAGTAACAATGTTATGTGTTAATATACTTACAAAATGAAACAAAGCAATGTTACGAAAGGAACAACAGTTAATGTTCCAAAATATATGACTGAGTCAATAGACATAAAACTGTAGAACTGTACAGACCAAAGCCATAGGCATTCATTCTCACATATCAGCTGTTTCACCAGTTTCTGTCCTTTAATTTGATTAGATTGTGGTGATTTTGTATTTTAGTATTGCCTACAGTAATTAAACAGCATTGACAGTAATGAAAATATATATTTTTTTAAGTTGGAATTAAAAATGTTTAGATTTTTACTCATAGCTATATTGTTTATGTAGTGCTATGCTCATAGTTGTCTAATAGTTGAGCTTCATTCTGCTGTAGGCTACAGGAAGACTGATAATTTCCACAGGTTTTGCATATGATAATTTTGAGTATTGTATACTGTTACAAGATCTACTTAAGATCTACATGTGTACAGAGTTGTAAGTGCATATGTGGATACTATGTGTCGTATCACAAAGTCAAGGTCATAAATCATTTTTACGGATCTTTTGCAAATTGGTATGGAGATTAAGTATTTGCATGTGTGGTTTCTTCACATGGGTGAAGTACTTGTGTGGTATTGCAGGGTGTCTGTTTTACCAAATAAGCCATAGCAAATTGTTATACCTTCTCAAGTGGTAACCCTTGCCTGGATTACGTTTCTGTCTCGATCCTGGCTCTAATCTCTAATCCTGTAGTGGGTGAGACTGTAGCTGTATCAGTATGTGGTGTCATACGATACAGCAGGGATTACGTTTCTGTCTCGATCCTGGCTCTAATCTCTAATCCTGTAGTGGGTGAGACTGTAGCTGTATCAGTATGTGGTGTCATACGATACAGCAGGGATTACGTTTCTGTCTCGATCCTGGCTCTAATCTCTAATCCTGTAGTGGGTGAGACTGTAGCTGTATCAGTATGTGGTGTCATACGATACAGCAGGGATTACGTTTCTGTCTCGATCCTGGCTCTAATCCTGTAGTGGGTGAGACTGTAGCTGTATCAGTATGTGGTGTCATACGATACAGCAGGGATTACGTTTCTGTCTCGATCCTGGCTCTAATCCTGTAGTGGGTGAGACTGTAGCTGTATCAGTATGTGGTGTCATACGATACAGCAGGCAGAGGTACCCTCTGTCTTCAAGAAGGAAACCCTGTCTTAATCACATAGGAAGGAACTTGTAAGACATAAAGTGATTTGCCTTGTGCAAATTTGTTGGAGCCTAAAGTCTATCAGATAGCTGGATTTAGATTATTATTAGGCTCTTGATGACTATTTTTGTTGTTATTGATCATGGAGAAAGCAAGTATATTGTGAATTAAAACCTTGAAGTGCAAGAAAACATTTTGGAATTGCCTGCATTTTGCTCTGTGAGACAACGATGAAGGATTGATATACTTCATGTGCTATTTGCGTGGACTTGAAAAGAGACTTTTTTTTTTGTTTTTTGTTTTACTCCAGTTTAGCTCCGGTAACCCTGCTAGAGAGCAGGTTTGCCTCACAGCACATGTTGCAGTAGCAACTCACACTAATTCTGAGCCCAGTTTTTTAAATGGAAAACCCTGAGATTCCATGAACCCCAAGTTAACAGATCCAGTTTAGTTGCTAAACCCAGATCCTTATCTGTAAGGGTTCTTTGTGACTTGTTTGAGGATTTCATGGTATCCCCTTGCACTGATCCTGATCCTTGCAGGGTGCCCACTCAAAAAATGTAATGGTGATGAATTTCTTTGCAATATGTCTGCCTGACTGTTGACTGTTGGAGTTCAGTTTTGTTCTCCCAAGTCTTTAATGATTAGGCCATATTGCCTCTATCAGGTCATACTGAAAATGTTGAAACAGATGTGAAGAGCACATAATCCAGCTGTACTATACCAGGTCAAAGTCACAACTAATCTGCAATTATCCTGTTTGTAAGGTTACCTTAAGACATTAATTTAGAAAAGGTTTATACATATACGCAGTTTTCTTTCTGTATTTAAAAATGTGTAGATATATAGATAGATGTACACTCACTGGCCACTATATTTATTATTGCTTTGAGAACTGCCTTAATCCTTCATGGCATAGATTCAACAAGGTACTGGAAACATTCCTCAGAGTCTGGTCCATATTGACATGATAGCATCACCCAGTTGCTGCAGATTTGTCGGCTGCACATCCATGATGCGAATCTCGTTCCACCACATCCCAAAGGTGCTCTATTGGATTGAACTCATTGTCATGTTCAAGAAACCAGTCTGAGATGATTCGCGCTTTAATTGTTAAACATATGTGTCCTATTCCATAAAACATACGAGTCAATGCTTTAACCTGTAAGAAACCACTTTTCTTAGCAACCTGAAACTGGCTTGTTGTAATTTCAGCCATTTACGTTGTTACATGGTGATGCAATCATTCAATGCTTGGCCAAAGCAGTGCAAGTACTGATCATAATGATACAATGAAACAAGGGGAAGCCAGTAGAAGCCAGCTTGCTATTTCCAAAAGGTCTTAAAATCAGTAAGAAATAGGTGCAATTTATTTTGAAAAATCTGAATTTCAGAAGCCAAACGTCCTGAAAAAATGCAGTAGCCTTTTCATAGCACGTGTGAATTTTACATCCTCTTCAAAACATTTGTTTTTGCTCATGCTACATCCAGCCACTCTTTCATTCATGTATCATAGGGGAAAAGCCACAGTACTACTCAACATGTTGGCCAGCCAGCAAGTCATTTTTCTTGTACTGTATCTGTTGCCTGTGTACAACAGAACTACAGTGTGCTATACCACATCAGACAGCATTAGCCAAGTTACACAGTCATTTGTGCTGAATGCTGACAGGACATTTTATAGGGCTTGAGGATGATGTTGAAAAAATGCTATGGCTAGCTAGGTATGATCTGTGACTGCTAAATATAACTGCAACTTTTTATGGTATTCAAAATGTTTTTTTTTAACCAAATAACCCATCAAAAACATTGGCAACTTTAGGTGTCATATTTTGTTCCCACAAAGTTTGGAGCATGGAATTGTCTAAAATGTCTTGGCATGCTGAAACATTCAGATTTCCTTTCACTGGAACAAAGGGGCCAAGCCCAGCTCCTGAAAAACAACCCCACACCACAATCCCCCCTCCAAAAAACTTTGCACTTGGCACAAGTACCATTCTCCTGGCAACCACCAAACCCGGACTCATCCATCAGAAGCATGATTCGTCACTCCAGAGAACGAATCTGCTCTAGAGTCTAGTGGCGACATGCTTTACACCACGGCATCCGACGCTTTGAATTGCACTTGGTGATGTATGGCATTGATGCAGCTGCTCGACCATGGAAACCCATTCCATGAAGCTCTCTGCGAACTGTTGAGCTAATCTGAAGGCCACGTGAAGTTGGGATGTCTGTAGTGATTGACTCTGCAGAAAGTTGTCAACCTCTTTGCACTATGCGCTTCAGCATCCGCTGACCCCACTCCATCAGATTACGTGGCCTACCACTTCGTGGCTGAGTTGCTGTCGTTCCCAAACACTTCAATTTTGTTATAATACAGCTGACAGTTGACTATGGGATATTTAGGATTGAGGACATTTCACAACTGCATTTGTTGCACAGGTGGCATCCTATCACAGTTCCACACTGGAATTCACTGAGCTCCTGAGAGCGACCCATTCTTACACAAATGTGTGTAAAAACAGTCTGCATGCCTACGTGCTTAATTGTATACACCTGCGGCCATGGAAGTGATTGGAACACCTGGATGGATGGGTGAGTGAATAATTTTGGCAATATAATGCATGTGTAAACATTCACACATGATAAAATTATTTTATGCAAATATATATATATATATATATATTTATTTACTAAGAATGTGTGACTTTAGTTTCATTGTCATTACAGTCATTGCGCAGTACAAACCGTCAGTATCAAAATTTAATATCTGTTACACAGCATTATTTCATGTAATTTTTAATGACTGTACAGTGTCACACGTGCCCAGACTGATCCTTTCCCTGACCAGCGGAGGTCACTGTCCCCAGAGGTCTAGTTAATTCTCACACATCCGTCTTGTATTAAGAGCCCTGTTATCCAGGGTATTAAGCCTCGCCCTGTCCTATGCTCCTTTGTGGAGACTTGTAAGCCTTGCAGTTCTGAGCGTCTTTCCTGAGCATCAGATCCTCATTTCCTTTACTCATTTATGCCAGATTTTGGTTTTGTTTGTCTTCCTGACATTCACCCTCGTGTTGAGTTCTCATTTATGTTTCTAGCCTGCTGTCTTGGACTCGTGTATCTGTGTCGAATGACCTTGCTAGCTTTGACCTTGCCTGTCTATGATCATGACTGAAGCCTTGTCCAAATAAACCTGCACTTGGTTTCTAAATCTTGTCTAAGTCTCCAGTGTGCCACCTGGAGACATTTTGAAGTTCTTACTTTTGTGCAGTTTTACTAGCACCCTCACTTGGCAAGCTGTGTCATTTCAGCATTATGCTACCCTGACATACCAGACAAAGAACTCTGAGCCGCAGTCAGTTGTCATAACATGCTATGTCACCTCTCCCCACGAAGTCTCATGACACATCCAAATGTCACCAAGTATGTGTTCCTTGACAGTTATGTCAAGTGGCCAAAAGCAACTACTATGACAGCAGATGCAATGGCATGAAGGTTTGTATAGGTGTCATGTAGCCTTCTAAACGCTTCAGTAAAATGTCCTTCTAAACGCTTCAGTACAATGTCCTTCTAAACACTTAAGTAAAATGTTCTTCTTACCAGTGAGCTTCAGAAAACAATGACCAATTTCCAGTTTCCAGTTCTCTGTCATGCATAGCTGTAGACATGTGGACATGTTGAGGAGAGTAAAACACTATATTAATAGTAATAAAACTGGCATTGACATGGCTAAAAATTCCAAACACAAATATTTGTTTATTTAATTATTTTTTGCACTCCATCCCTAACACATCCAACAAGCCACACACACACACACACGCACACACACACACACACATGTACACACTATGCAGGCCTCTGTTCTGCAGCTTTTTCATGACTTGTTTTCTGCTGAGTTGCTGAAATGTGATCTAATGTATCTGTGCCTTTCCTGGTCTTTTTTCCGTCTCCTCCTCCTCTCTCATATTCCTCACTGCATAGTCCAGTGCTTTAAATAGAGCACCAGCACATGTGCTGTTGCTTATTTTGCTCTCATTATTACAACCCCTGCACAGTGATTCTGTGTACATGAAAACTGAATCTAAGCCAAAGTTCCCTAGCACTATAAAATCCCTTCAAAGTGAGCAACTAGTCTTTCTGCATTATCTTGCTTTGTTATCCTGACAGCTGTTCCAATTAAATTGGAAGAATAATGAGCAGATAAACAATGCATCTGCATAGAAACACACAAAGGCACACGGTTAAGGGAGTGGACAAGAGAGAGAGAGAGTAATGAATATGAATATATTGTAGAATCCCCATCTCACAATAAAACAATGTTGTCACAAGCTTTTATGTCCAAGGATATAAATACATATACCAAGTATACAAACATCCTTATATATATATATATATCACTAAAGATAAATAGACTGCTGGGTCAGTCACACCCACCCACCATTCTACCTCACCCACCATTCTACCGCATCCACCATTCTACCCCTATCCAGCATTCTACCCCATCCACCATTCTACCCCTATCCAGCATTCTACCCCATCCACCATTCTACCCCTATCCACCATTCTACCCCTATCCAGTGATCAAAACTGATCTGCAGTAGTCCTATGCAGCAGCATCAATTATGCATGTGCTTATGGATTTGTCTACTCATTCAGTTTGAAAGGAGAGAAGAAGGGGTAGGAAGAGAGAAAGAGAGGCACCAGTGACAGGCTTGTGTGGTGGAGTAATGATCCCAAAACACATGCAGGAATCTCTATTTTTGATTCAGTTATTCACTTAATGGCCTGCACGGAATGTTAATGCACAATAAGCTGGCATCAGAGGGAAAAACATTAGCTAAACTAATCTTGTCTTAGGCTTTTGTAATAGAATGCAAAGGTTCTTTCTAACAGAGCTTTATTATCCACAGGTGCAGTAACAACTTGTGTCTAACATGCCAGTAATCGCACACTCACCAATGCTTGTGTGAAACTGGAGTGTAATTTTAAATCTCTCTGAATTAAGCATTCTTCGTGGGTTAACAAATTTGTACCATTAAAAAAGAAATTTTCAGTTAGAAAGACAAATATGTATGAAAAAATAAGTGTCTTCATGCACACCATATCAGTACATCACTTCTGGTGTAAAACACCTTGATCTCAAAAGATTATAGTTCACCTTAGGGTATCAAGTCTTTTAATGTATTTACCCTGTGTATATGTGCAGTTAGAGAGGCTTAACAATACACACACATGCAGGCAACTGTGCTGAAAAATAACGTCAACAGACATGTTATTGCCATGTGCTTTGTCATATACCCCCAGCCACGTGTGTGTGTGTGTGTGTGTGTGTGTGTGTGTGTGAATATCAGCAGTGCAGTTCAGATGGACTCTGTTCAACATAAAGGGAGGGGAATGACTAACCTTCTTTTTAACCCTAATAACACATTGAAGAGAGGAATTCATGCATAGTATCTACTAGTATTAGTGCCTTAACTGAGACAATACGTAGATGACCACTGATTTATTATGCTGGACCTCAGCCAAATGTCCTGATGAGAGAGTGAATCAGGGCCAAAATGTTAATGTTCTGACCTTTACCTTTGTGTTTCATAATTTAATTATTTTGTTAATTTGGGTTCAAGGGGAAAATTATAATGAAAACAGCACACCTAACTAAAATAATATTACCAAGATAAAGACAGTGTCACTTCAAAATGACTACTACATTGTACAGTGAGCTGAGATGAATGAATCAATTTGATTCATGCTTACATCCCTCATTTTAAACAGGAGTGGTGTGGTCAGGTGGGGCAGTGGTGTGGTTAGGAGTGGTGTGGTCAGATTGGGCATTTTGAGCTTCACTGTAAGACCTAAAAAGAAGGAAAATCTGCCCCATAGTGCCACGGTTTGCTGCTTTTAAGCCACCAGACTGCAGCATCTTAAGTAAATATAGTTACAGTGATATAAAATCTTGTTGGATTCCTTTTTGAGGGAATCTTGTTGGACTTCAAAACTCAAACAAATCACACATATAATCCCGATAGAAATGTAAACTTGTTTCAGTCAGGAATGTTTTTTTTTTTTAATCAAGAATGACAATGAATGATATCGAACACCAAAATGGGAGTTACCCACTGAGTAATGTTACCCAATTAAAACTATACAATTTTTTGCCAGTAGCATTTGAACAATATTTCATTTCATATTCAAAAGGCTAATTTAAAAAAACATCTAACATTGTTTTAAAACATAATTTTATTTCAGATGTTTTCTAAACTCATCTAACCAAAGATTTATCAGAGGAAGAAGCTTACAGACAGGTGGTGGGATTCCTGGATGGACAAGGAACCGACCATTGGTCTTTGATGCTCCATTTGTGCCGAATGCTGTCCAGTCTCATTTCACCCATAGCTACTTACATAGCTTTTCTCTTTGATTATTTAACTATCCAGATTTGTTTGTGAAACTGTTGAGGAGGTTTAGCACATTTTGCCTCCATAGTGTACGCCATTACATTCCTAATAATTGCTGCCTTCCATGATGACACTGAAAACAAACTTGTAAAGTGTAAGCATTTAGATTGAGTATTCGTGAAATTATTTCCAATCCTACTGTGGTAGAGCACTACCTGTAAGACCCAGATACAGGTCGAGTGCTTATGATTATTACCTGACATATTTATAGATTATAAAGATGGCCAAGAAGAATGAATCTGGTTAGTGTGAATCTGGTTAGTGTGATACCAAGGTGAAAATCCTTGGTAGTGGTTATATTGTGACATTTCAGTTTTTGATAAACCTATTCTTTGGATGTTTAATTCTATGACTAATAAATAAATTCATTAAAAAACACATGCCTTGCTTAGGAATGCATCCAAATTGTACCATGTATTACTTATAAGTGAAAGAAATCTGTTGACTTATCTGTTGAACGATCTTTTAGAGATAGATAGGTGCTTGTATAGTTGTTTAACAAAGTCATCTGCTAAGCATATACTGTTAAGATAATGTAATGTAATGTAAAAGCAAGATGTTTCAAAAGATGCTGTTGCATCATATACATCATCCAATTCACTACTTATCACCCTCCTGGATTTTTACTGTAACACGCTTCTTTAAGAAGATTGGCTACATGTAAGATCCTGATCACTCGGGGTACTTTGCTCAAAATAACACAGCAGGTGGGAGCTGACTTCAGCGGCTTTCAAAATGAACGTTTTCTTGGACCTGTTAGTTTGCCTTCCAGTGTGGATCAGAGGAGGATGGGTTCACCTTCCTCGTCTTAGTTCCTCCTTGAGCTCTTTGGGAGTTTCTCCTTGGCACTGTCTCTTTTAGCTTTCGTTAGGGGCCTCGGTTTAGCTTCTGATTTTTGTGAAGCTCTGTAGTAACAACACCTGTTGTTGACTTTCAGCATCCGTGACTTTCATTGACTCATTTAAAATCTTATGTAATCAGCTGAATAAGTGTCATCTACTTTAAAATATCTTAAACTAGCACAAATACATTAAAGCCCAGAAATACTCTTAATTAAGAAAGAGTGCCAGATCCAGGTGTCAGTGTTGAAACCTAGAATGAGAGCTACAATACAATGCTATAAAAACACACACACACATATATATATATATATATATATATATAATTCAAGACAGTTACTAAACAAGACAAATATAAGTGCAATTATTTTCATCTTAAAAGTGTCTGATTTAATTAATGTGCTGTTCAAAAGAGATGAGCTTTCCGTCTATGTTTGAAGACAGCAAAAGACTGCATTGTTTGGACAGCTGATGAAAGTTCATTCCACCAGAACATGGTAGAGCAGAGAATAGTCTTGATACTTGATGACCAGTCATTCTGTAGCATTCTGCACCAGTTTCAAAGTCAACATATTTATTTATATAGCGCTTTTTACCACAAGCAGGTTTTAACAACACATGGGTCCAGATCTCTAATGAGCAAGCCAGGAGTGACAAGGGAAAAACTCCCTGGGCAGAGATTAGGAAGAAAACTTTAGATGTCCAAAACCCAAAAGGTAACCCATCCTCCATTGGACAGCCCAGCAAGTAGCATTTCAAACTTATAGGTCTATTTTGGTCCTTCCAATGTAGATGTGGGGCCTCAGGTATTTCAGCTGGGCCAGAGTGGATGGGCAGTTTCTGAAGTGGTGGCTACTGCCTCCCACCAAGTCATTGTCACAAACTAGAGTGAACGCATGACATCAACACCTCAGATTACCTGAAGGCTCTATGACTGGGAGCCCCAGGCTCTACACCTTCATATGCAGTAGATTAACTGAAGTCTTGAATAGGTGAGTCTTCAGCCTGGATTGGAAGGGTGTCTCTCATATTGAAGCTGGAAAACTGAGGAGCTTTAAGATGGCTTTGCCTCCAGCTGTAGTCTGGCTAACTTTAAGAAGTAAGAGAAGCCCTGCATGTCGAGAGCACAGCAGGGAGTGAGTTATTGTGTGCAGTGAGTTCACTCAGAGTTTGTGGAGCCAGACCATTTAGTGTTTTATATATCAACAGAAGAACTTTAAAATCCATTTGAGCCAGTGCAGAGCAGGACTAATGTAGTCGAATTTTCTATGCCTAGTTAGCACTCTGGTGGCTGCATACTGTACGATTTGTTTAATTCTTGTGTTGTTTCTTGTTTCTGGAATTTTATGGGGGACTTTTTAGAGCATCCAGTTAGAAGACCATTACAGTATTCCAGGGGTGTCCACACTTTTTTGCAGTGAGGGCCAGATTTGGTAAAGTGAAACAGTGTGGGGGTCGACTATTATATAATTTATCCTAATTATCTATTTTATTTTATTATAAATAAATAAATGGGAAGGGGGTGTGGTGTTGCTGTTTGTCTGGACTGTGGGGGTGGGGGGTTGGAAGCCTTGTGGTAATCTTCTGGTGAAATATAAAATTGCGGGTATTTTATTTATAAAATAGCATGTGCTGGCGGGCCGCATATTATTGATTTTATGGCATAGGCTGCCGACCGGTGGAAATTTGAACGCAGGCTGGATTTGGCCCGTGGGCCAGACTTTGGACACGCCTGCAGTAGTCCAATATTGATGGCATAAAAGTGTGGACCAGTTTCTCTGCATCTGAAAATGAAAGTAAATGTCTCAGCTTGGCAATATTATGCAAATAGAAAATGGAAGTTTTAAATGAAAGGTCAGAATCAATAGTGACACCTAAGCGTTTTACGACAGATGTTACTATTTATATTAAGAAGAATATTAGACAAATTGCTTCTTGCAGTTTTGGGTCCAAGAAGTAACCTCAGAAATTTAGAATGAGAAAATTAGACGGCATCAAGTTTTTTATTTCCTGGATGCAGTTCTCAATTATGTATGGGCATTATCTTGATTAGAGAATATATACATCACTGCATAGCAATGAAAGCTAATGTCATGCCTGCAAATAAATGTGCCTAATGATAGCATATATAATGAGAATAATATGGGGCCAAATACAAATCCTTGAGGGGCGCCATATTGTAGTTTTGTGCGTTGAAAGCATGCATCATCTATCAGGTAGGATTTGAACCAGGAGAGTGTTTGACGTCTTAAGCCTATGAGTGTTTCCAGCCTATCAAGTCGGATCTTGTGGTTGATGATGCCCACAGTCACAGTAGCTGTGAGGAGGCCCACAGTCACAGTAGCTGTGAGGAGGCCCACAGTCACAGTAGCTGTGAGGAGGCCCACAGTCACAGTAGCTGTGAGGAGGCCCACAGTCACAGTAGCTGTGAGGAGGCCCACAGTCACAGTAGCTGTGAGGAGGCCCACAGTCACAGTAGCTGTGAGGAGGCCCACAGTCACAGTAGCTGTGAGGAGGCCCACAGTCACAGTAGCTATGAGGAGGCCCACAGTCACAGTAGCTGTGAGGAGGCCCACAGTCACAGTAGCTGTGAGGAGGCCCACAGTCACAGTAGCTGTGAGGAGGCCCACAGTCACAGTAGCTGTGAGGAGGCCCACAGTCACAGTAGTTTTATCTGTTTTGTGGTGTAATAATTACATTTGAATGTTAACATAAATTGCATGGTTAGTAAAATGAAATTGAGTTTCCAAGCTAGAGTTAGAGTGAACAGAAAGTGCATATGTGTTAAAATCTCCTTCTATATCATAGAGGAATGAAAATATTTGAGTAATATTTGAGCAATATTTGAAACAATCTTTAACACATCTGCATGCCATACCAGTTCCAGGAACATGGAAGGCTGATAACTGCTATCCACTGATTTACAGCTCTGCCAACATATTTCCCACTAGCTGGGCTTTACACATAAATTGGTAAAATCAACTTCTATACTTCAGTTTCAATTGTGGGTGTTGTAGCAGTTATGACAGCAGTGATAATCTGTCAAAATCTCTTATGTCCATTAGTGCCTTAAACAGTAGCGTGCTTGGTTCACAGGTTTTCAGTGCATGTATTCTTGTGACAACATGGATGCAATCTGCATGCAGTTTGCGCTGACTACAGCACACCAAAATAGCTGCAAGGAGCACACACACCAAGAGCATGAACATGTCCAGTGATTGGGTGTGGTGTGTGTGTGTGTGTGTGTGTGTGTGTGTGTGTGTGTGTGTGTAAGAGGGAGATATCAGGGGAATAGGCAAGGCTCTAGTGCAAGCACAAAAGAACACGGCTGAAAGGCAGTTATGATACTCCTGCATGAATAATAGGTAAGAAAAAAGAAAAGATAGGATGTAAATAGGCCAGGGAAATCTGTGTATTTGGCTCTTTGTGACTATTTATTTGCTATTGTATTATTATGAATGTAATGGTGGGTAAAAATACTCTGACAGAGTTGGTTTTCTCTCCTTTTAAATGAGCAAAAAAGGAGAATAGGGAGTGGAGGAAGGGAAGAAAGGTGTCCCTCTCCGTCACTAATAAACCACACCAAGTGACTGAGGAACTTCCTCTTATTTCTTTTGTCCGTTTGCTCAAATCCTTTTGAATCCAGTGTTTTATCTGTACACCTGCTCCATTGTCTGTTGTGGTTGGAATACAAATAAGTCTGTGCAAATATTTAGATATTTTTTCCTGAAATATTAAATTAGTCGTCAACGTGCACATGAATTTTAACATGCACTTAGAGGTCTTAATAGTACAGTTTCATCTGTGCTTTTCTCTCTTTTAGAGTGGACAACATCTACAGTCACTGCTGTGTCACTATTCTATGTGGCACTATTCACTATTGACCTAGAGATTATGATCTTTTAACCTCTAAAGTATGTCTTCTATGTTTTAGAGATGTATCTATACCAGTTATCAGGACATGATCTAAGGAACAGGTCACTCCTGAAGGCCCTGAAGAATCTGATTCATTTTTATTGTCTTCTATGATTGAGAGATGTATCTATACCAGTTATCAGGACATGATCTAAGGAACAGGTCGCTCCTGAACGCCCTGAAGAATCTGTTTCATTTTTATTGGGAATATATAACCCCTTATATGTGTGTATATAACCCAAGCATGGAGGAAGCATGAAAAAGAGAGACGAGATGCATCTGGACAAGCTAGTCAGGTGTGGGGTGTCCGTGATTGGTATGGAGCTAGACTACGGTTACGGTGGCAGAGAGAAGGACACTGCACAAACAGCTCTCCATCATGGATGATGATGGTCACCCACTGCACACCATCATTATGCCATCAGACTCTTCAACTCCTCCCAGTGCAGCCGGAAGAGGGAGGGGAACATCCATCCATGCATCCATGCATCCATGCATCCATCTATCTATCTATCTATCTATCTATCTATCTATCTATCTATCTATCTATCTATCTATCTATCTATCTATCTATCTATCTATCTATCCTTATGTGTATGTATGTAACCCCTTATGTTTGTGTATATAACCCCTTATGCATGTATATAACCCTTATGCGTGTGTATATAACCCCTTATGTGTGTGTATATTACCCCTTATGTGTATGTATAAAACCCCTTATGTGTGTATATAACCCCTTATGTGTATGCATATGTGTGTATATAACCCCTTATGTGTATGCATATAACCCCTTATGTGTATGTATGTAACCCCTGATGTGTATTGATAGTCATGCAGTCATTACGGTCTTCATCCAGTGGTAGCTGTTGATAGGTCTGATATAAGTCTAGTTTATTACTGTAAGATAGTTGAAACTACTTAAACCTCTCAACAGTTTCACAAGCAAACCCTGAGTTCTAGGCTACTGTACTACTTCTAACCATGGATTACATTGTTTTTGTTGTCTCCACATATTTGTACATCCTATAGGATTCGTTTGAGAATACATACAATTGAGGCAGCCCATTTACTGTAGTTTGTCTGAGAAATCTCTTCCACTTGTACAGTATTCTGATACAGCTTCTGTGAATATACATAAAATCTATTGTTTGAGGGAGCAACCCTCTTCACTCTAGATAAATCTACTTCCAACTCTCGAATCCACTGTCTACCCATCAAAGCTGGGCCATTTCAACAATGTTCAACAATATCCGCCCGATCACTCTCTGAATCATGGCCAGGAATACTTGCATCCATTTGCCCTGATCGTTCATAAGGTCCATCCATCTATAATGGGAGAGAGCGGTGCTCGTTCCACTGGCCTTGCACTGTCTACTCGGCCTCTCTTTCTCTGTTGCATGTCCTGAAGTCATGCCCTTACCTTTTGCCTTCTCTGCCTTCCCCGTCATTGAAAGTGTAGTGAGGGTTCTGTCTTCATCTCCTGCATCTGCAGCGCACCGTCCCCATGGCACTAGAGCACTAGCGCCATGAAGCTAAAAGAGCATCTGAGCTAGAGGTATATATGAGCGGTGAGGAAGTGTTCGCTCAGCTCGACACCGTTTACAGCACAAGCAAAGATTTGTCAAGATATCGTCAAATTGTAGCCAAATTTCTCAAACCTTCACTGACTCACTGAAACTTGCATTGATCTCATTCTATGATATTACAGTAAGTCCACACGTACAATAGAATTTAGTTCCACAATAAATACTAGTTTAGTTTCTAGCTTAGTTCTTTTTGGCTTCAGTATGCGTCACTGTATATAAATCATCGCCTAGCTTCTACAACAGTGTACCGGTACAACTGACAATGTAGTATCATACGAATAATGTAATTGAGTGACAATTAATCGTCAGCACTTGCATAATGGATAATAACATCAAAGCGCAGAGTAAGTCCAGAGTATCACATTATTACACTGTTACGCTGTATAAGGGGCAATGTAACATAGTGTTACATAAAGCACTTATTTCCATCGTCATGCCAATCCAGTTAGTAGTTTCCTTTTCTCCTTTATTCTCCTTTTGAAATGTTTTTTTTTTTTCATGTTTACCATTTTCATGAATTGTATTATTCAAAAGCTGGTTTACCAGATGTTGCATCCAGTTTTTGGGGCATGCAATCTCCTCCGTACATGTGATATGGTAGGAAAGTAGTAATAAGTCACTTACAGCACATCAGAAAGCAACATCCGCCAGAAATGTAATTGAATAACATGCTCATCTTTCCAGGCTGTGTTTTTTTGTGAAGCTTCAGTTACTGCACTGCTTAGACCCCTTATTATCAAGACTGCAGTGAAACCATGAAGGGAACTGCCCATAGTCCACTGTTAATTTGGTCCACAGGCTAGTCTAAAAGCAAACCATTAAAGCTATTGATTATGCCTGTGATGTTAATTGTTTTATCTGAAGTAATCCATGGAGCATGTCTCCTGATGCATCCTGGACAGATTTTGTTTTATTTACTTTTAATAGTAATGATCACCACCTAGATTTTTTAATGTTAACAACCTTTTTAATGTTTTATAGTAATTTAAGTATTTAATATGCACCTGCACCAAATAGGTGTTTACATTATCTGGAATGTATGCATCTTTTTAAATTGTATTACATCAAACATATAGAGGTTTTTAGGGGTGTGTGCATTTAATTGTGTGTGTGATATGTTTATGATTAGAAGTTTATGGTTTGAATCTAAGCTATTCTGGCCACTCAATCATTTTTGTGTGCATCAAATACTCTGATCAATACAGTGATGATTCAGACAGAGCACGGGTATGGTTCCAACACTTTCTTTTCTCTGTTACTCAGAGGCTGTCTGTATTCTGCAGTTAAATACAAAACCTCTGTTCTGGCCGTCTTCTGTTGTGACTGGATTTGCAATGTTTGGAAAAATTCATATTTTTCTGAATTTGTGCAGCATTTGTGAATTTTCATCATGTTGTCAAATGTTGGCATTTTGATGGAGGTGCTTTGTGTATTTGTGGGGCATTTTTCCCATTTGCAGCACAGGTAGGCTACTTGGACATTGTATATAACCCATGACAGAACAAAATGTGCTGGACACCCTGACCTTGACATGTTAACCATGCTACTCAGAAGTCAATAAAACAGTGATTTAAATAAAATTGATTAAAGAATAAATCTCATTACAGTATGACTAAAAAAATTTTTCATACCTCCAAAACAAGTTCTAATCAGTTACGTAATGCAAGTATCTTTTGTCTTCCTTGTGGGGAATAACACTTCATCAGTCAGTTGATCCTTCTACACAGATGTCAACAGAACCCAAACTCACCCCTCTTGCTTTATTATCCTGGCCAGTCTGCATGTCATGTACAAATTACACATAACTCATCTGTAAGGCATTTTTCGTTATCCTGCATGTATTCTTTCATTATCCAGATACCTTCAGGTCACACTTCTATGCCTTGTTTGAAATGTTAAATGTAGGTGTAATCCATTTACATCATCCATCCATGTAGTTGTGATGTTTCTTTGGTTGGCTCTTCTCTCTTGCTGTCTCTCTTTCTGAACCTAATGTGTCCACCTGTGGGCTGGCTGAGCGCTTTTGTTGCTTGCTGATGCAGTAGTTTGCAAGGAGCTGGCAGTTACTACTAATGCATTATTCATTAATGCCAGATCTGCAGAGAACCAGCTTTCCTCAGTATTTCCTTTATTCTTCAAGATCCCTTGGTGCAGCTCTTGAAAACTTTTTATTTTGTTACTTACAAACAATATCATCAGTCAGTTAATGCTTCTTGGCTTTCTGTCAGACTTTCCTAGGCCATAATTTTTGAAATTGTATAAAAATCAGGAATGTGCAGATTTTACTGTAAGGTGTAATGTAATTGTATTCATGTAATTGTCAGAAGGCTTGCATTGATGATATGCAGAGAATGTGCTGTGGGCAGCTTTTTCCTAATACTTGCAGGGGTCCAGTGAACCTTTAGGAATATGCTATGGCATATTTGGCTCTGTATATATATATATATATATATATATATATATATATATATAGAGAGAGAGAGAGAGAGAGAGAGAGAAATATATAAACACACACACACACACACACACACACACACACACACACACACACACACATATATATATATATGTATATATAAGAGAACTGAAAATAAAAAACATGTCTGCTCCTTTTGCATCAATGCTTAGTAATTTTACTGCAGTGCGTGATCAGGGCTGTAATTGTCTGTTCCATGTCTAGCTACAGTGTGGGTAGGATGTGCTTTAGAATGATTTTCTGAGGGTTGATAGACAAGAAAAATCACACATTTATCTGATAAATGAAGCATAGAAGCACAAAAACAAAAAAGCAAGGAAAGCAGAAAATTTGTTTAGTTTGTTTGTTTATTGTTGTAGTTTGTTTTTCATGCAGAATAGAATGTCTCTACAGGCTCTGGAAACCGCACATAATGATAGATCCAGTGTCCATACAGATTAGTAATGGTTATTCTGACTGTACATAATGCTAGCTCCAGTGTCCATACAGATTAGTGATGGGTATTGTAACTTCTCATAATGCTAGTTCCAGTGTCCATACAGATTAGTGATGGGTATTCAGACTGTACATAATGCTAGTTCCAGTGTCCATACAGATTAGTGATGGGTATTCTGACTGTACATAATGCTAGTTCCAGTGTCCATACAGATTAGTGATGGGTATTCTGACTGTACATAATGCTAGTTCCAGTGTCCATAGAGATTAGTGATGGGTATTCTGACTGCACATAATGCTACTTGCTAGTTCCAGTGTCCATACAGATTAGTGATGGGTATTCTGACTGTACATAATGCTAGTTCCAGTGTCCATACAGATTAGTGATGGGGGTATTCTGACTGTACATAATGCTAGTTCCAGTGTCCATACAGATTAGTGATGGGTCCATAATGCTAGTTCCAGTGTCCATACAGATTAGTGATGGGTATTCTGACTGCACATAATGATAGATCCAGTGTCCATACAGATTAGTGATGGGTATTCTGACTGTACATAATGCTAGTTCCAGTGTCCATACAGATTAGTGATGGGTATTCTGACTGTACATAATGCTAGTTCCAGTGTCCATACAGATTAGTGATGGGTATTCTGACTGTACATAATGCTAGTTCCAGTGTCCATACAGATTAGTGATGGGTATTCTGACTGTACATAATGCTAGTTCCAGTGTCCATACAGATTAGTGATGGGTATTCTGACTGTACATAATGCTAGTTCCAGTGTCCATACAGATTAGTGATAGTGTCCATACAGATTAGTGATGGGTATTCTGACTGTACATAATGCTAGTTCCAGTGTCCATACAGATTAGTGATGGGTATTCTGACTGTACATAATGCTAGTTCCAATGTCCATAGTTAGTGATGTTCTGACTGTACAGAGTTCCAGTGTCCATACAGATTAGTGATGGGTATTCTGACTGTACATAATGCTAGTTCCAGTGTCCATAGAGATTAGTGATGGGTATTCAGACTGTACATAATGCTAGTTCCAGTGTCCATAGAGATTAGTGATGGGTATTCAGACTGTACATAATGCTAGTTCCAGTGTCCATACAGATTAGTGATGGGTATTCTGACTGCACATAATGCTAGTTCCAGTGTCCATACAGATTAGTGATGGGTATTCAGACTGTTCAGACTGTACATAATGCTAGTTCCAGTGTCCATACAGATTAGTGATGGGTATTCTGACTGCACATAATGCTAGTTCCAGTGTCCATAGAGATTAGTGATGGGTATTCTGACTGCACATAATGCTAGTTCCAGTGTCCATACAGATTAGTGATGGGTATTCTGACTGCACATAATGCTAGTTCCAGTGTCCATACAGATTAGTGATGGGTATTCTGACTGCACAACATAATGCTACTTCCAGTGTCCATACAGATTAGTGATGGGTATTCTGACTGCACATAATGGTAGTTCCAGTGTCCATAAAGATTAGTGATGGGTATTCTGACTGCACATAATGCTACTTCCAGTGTCCATACAGATTAGTGATGGGTATTCTGACTGTACATCATGCTAGTTCCAGTGAAAAGAGCTGTGGCTCTTTTGGCCTTTAAGTGGCTCTTCACTTTCTTTTAGTTTATTGTTTTCCAAACTTGCCACTATTAATTTACAGGACAAATTTGAGCATTAAAGAAATATTTCAGTATTATTTCAAGATTTGAAACTAAATCTAAAATTTGACATGGATATGAAGCTTCAGGCGATGGAGTTATTTAATTTGTTATATATTAAAGAAAACATTCTCATCATTCACTGGAAAGAACCAGCTCAAAGAAGGACATGTGACTAGTACACACAGCACTTATAACACCATGCAGAACAGGTCAGCATGGCACTGAATAGAAAACCAATGCCTGTACACACATTATTATTATTATTATTATTATTATTATTTTAGTTTATTTACATGAAGAGCTGATGAACACACGCACGTGTGTGTGTGTTTGTGTGTGTGTGTGTGTGTGTGTGTGTGTGTGTGTGTGTGTGTGTGTGTGTGTGTGTGTGTGTGTATGTGTGGGTATTCTGTCCTAAGAGTAGGTCAGTACGAACTGGGTAGCACCTGGGCCTGACATGATCCATGCCTAATGACTAAAAAAACTAACAGCATTGCACAGGCTGACTAGCAAAACAAATGAACCAGCTGCTAATTAGCAGCTCCTATTCAGGCTGAGTAAGGCAGGGCAACACTGTTCATGACCCCACCAAGGGCCAAACAGACCAATAATCTGATTGTACATGTCATGGAAGCTCCTGTCAGGAATATTAGCCGATGACAACAGCAGAGACTAGGATACCAAGACCAGACACACCAATCTTTGGCCTGGAACTATAAGAAAGAAGGGGTGCCCCCATGTAAGAATTTACATAGGCAAAACTTGACCAACCAGATTTGCATGTCATTGAATAATGGTGTTTTGGTTTTTTTCTTTGTTCATTCCCATTTGTGACACTGGCTTCCATTTTTCCATACCAGACAGATCTGAAGATACCCAAGAGCTGAAATACCCAGTTAAACACTTTGTTTTCTTGATTTACCCTATTGTAAAATACATTTTTATGTGTTATTTTTGTGATCTATCATTTCTCACTCATTATTTGAAAAGTTTGAATTATGGTAACCTCATAACGATAATAAACATTCCTATCAATAATATAGATGTAATGCAGAGTGAATTGAGGTAGGATACATGTTTTGAAATGAGCATTGTTTATTGAGGGTAAATTCATAAACAGAAACCTTGGAACAATCTGAGTTCATATTACCAGGAGTCAGTGAAACGAATCAGGAATACATGGTATAAACAGGGGGAAAGTGAAACCAACAGAAATGAAAGTGGACACGGGCGAATAGAAGGTGAAACAGAGGAATACAACTCTAAATGAATAACAGTAACAAATACAGTACATGAATTAACAAAAGAAAACACAAAATCACTGTAGTCCACAGCAGACAGGATCAGAGGGGTTGTGTCCCAACAAATGCATCCCAATATGTTCCACCTGATTGCTTTTATTTAGAAGACTCCCATTACAGCACTAACTACATCGCCTATGTCACCCCTACCGAGACAAGCCAAATAAAACAATGAAATGGGGATCCCTAATACCCATTCTAACATAATTGAAATCAACATGATCTAGAAAGAAAGCGAGAATGTAATTTCAATGACGCCAGAATCTGCAGGACGTAAGTGTCGTTGACTACTTTGTATACTGGCAGTTTTTGCACAGTGTCATGAGCAGAACCCCAACTGATGGTAGACATGTGTTTGTAAATATGAAGCTGTTACCTTTTCAAGAGAATGAGTTAGAGATGGGCTTGGAATAAGGGATTTGGACTTGCAGGATAAATGTAACACTCAGGTCTGGAATCTTTCAAACAATGTTAAGAAAGCTTATTATAATAAATGTGAATTACATGTAAATCTTTGAAACCGACTTTATGTGCAGCACAATGCAGAAAAGTAAAGCAGAGATCTGCATTAGAGCACTGAAAATGTGCTGTGCTAGCTTACGAGACACACCACCAGAAGGGATTCCCTTGCTCTGTGTGCTTCTCTGGGCCATGAAAGTTTCCACAAATCAAATGGCAAGGGCCTTAAATTGAGGGAAGCTAAAGAGATCAGCCAAATCAGGGAGAAGAGGTAATTATATCAGCATACCTACACACACAGTGTTGTCACATGATGCTCCAAACCTAGTAAAAATTGTGTCACATGGCATTTTATATATTCAGTACCACTGTTGAATGACATGCACTTCTTATACATTACTGCTTTGGGTAACATTATGTAAAGTTAGCGTTAATCGAAGATCGCTGTGATAAGCCAAACCACCTAGTTGCTTAGAAGGTGATTTGCCTAAAGGACTTGCCAAATTGAGGTGTATGGATATGTATGGGTTCACCTGTATAGAGGTGTATGGATATGTATAGGTTCACCTGTATAGAGGTGCATGGATATGTATGGGTTCACCTGTATAGAGGTGTATGGGTATGTATGGGTTCACCTGTATAGAGGTGAATGGATATGGTCACTTTTCTTTCTGTTATCCCTTTGTCCACTGATTCCTAAAGATTTTCTTCATGAAAGAAAACATATACATAGTAAAATGGGAGTATAGGCAGGTATGCCACTGATGACCACACCCCTGAGTCTTGGTTTTTTAATTAAAAAAATCTTTTTAGGGAATTTGTTTGTTTTTCTTGTTTGTGTGTATGAATCTGACTAACGGTGCCTTTTAAGACCATACGCAGTATTTTTCCTCCTCACTAAAAATATGACATTACGCATTAAATTACATTGTTACATTATCAGGAAGTATTCATTTATGCTCCAGTCCAACATTTACTTGATTTTTGTTTTTGTACAATGGCCCCTAAATTACATCAAAGGTAACACTAACTGACTATAGAGAATCATAATCTACATTATGTCACAGGTTCATGAACTGTGAAATCAGCTTAGCCTCCCACTCTTTGCTGTCCCAGCGCTGTGTTGGAGGAACAGACATACAAACGCTCCACTTGTGGATGCAAGCAGGAGGAAGGTCTACATTTTTTTTCCAGAAAACGCAACCAAATAAAATGGCTCAAATTTCTTTCTGAGGTTGAAGTGACACCAAATGACCTATGACCTGTTGAGCTTCTCAGTACTTTAAAGCGTGCAGTTATTATGATTTGAAATTTCACAATTTTGTGGTTTTTTTTTCCCCAGGCAGTAAATAAATATATAAGCTGCATTTAGTTTATTTATGTAGGAACACACTGGGTCTAAATCAATTGCAAATCAGCTGCATATATTGTAATTGTTTTCTGGCAACTTAGCATCCGAACTTAGTATCCGAACTTAGTATCCGAGTTCTGTGTGATTTGTTTTCAGTCATGTGGTCAGATGGCATGAATGGAAGGAAGGTGCTTTAAGGTAATAACGCTGATGTCCTTACGCTGCCTTATGTTCACCCCCCCCCGTGTCCTGCACCTTATCTAACCCCTTATGTCCTCCCCTGTGTCCTGCACCCTATCTAACCCCTTATGTCCTCCCCTGCGTCCTGCACCACCCTTACTAACCCCTTATGTCCTCCCCTGTGTCTTGCACCCTATCTAACCCCTTATGTCTTCCCCTGCGTCCTGCACCACCCTTACTAACCCCTTATGTCCTCCCCTGCGTCCTGCACCACCCTTACTAACCCCTTATGTCCTCCCCTGTGTCTTGCACCCTATCTAACCCCTTATGTCCTCCCCTGCATCCTGCACCACCCTATCTAACCCCTTATGTCCTCCCCTGCGTCCTGCACCCTATCTAACCCCTTATGTCCTCCCCTGTGTCCTGCACCACCCTATCTAACCCCTTATGTCCTCCCCTGTGTCCTGCACCACCCTATCTAACCCCTTATGTCCTCCCCTGTGTCCTGCACCACCCTATCTAACCCCTTGCGACTTCCCTGGCTTTTTAGTGCAAGAGTGCAGACAAACAAACTAAAGATGCAGCACTTCTCTCCTCTGATCAGAGGCCCACTGCGAATGTCCTAAATGACCACATGGAACAACGAACATAGTAGAAGGTCTTCTAACTCTAGTGTAGGTTTGAGTGTGCCACCTTGGGGATTTACTTTCTTTGCCCTCCTAAATATAAGAGAAAAGGAGACCTAACTGCTAGTGTAAGGGATTCACACATATACAGCCAAGCACTGCAGTACCAGTGTACAATGAAATGAATCACCTGCACAAAAAGTCATTGGTCAGGTGAATGTTTACATTCTTATCTCAGTGTAACTGAGGGAATCTGTTCTAGACGCTGAGTCAATAAGAAAAAAGCCTTATGACGTTCATTCTAATTGAATGTCATTTTTAACTGATATAACAATGTATCCACAGGCAGAGACAGATGGTGACCCTGGATTAGAGATGAGAATGTGTGCAGCTAGTGGTGAGTTTTCCAGAACACAGGTTCATGATCATCTGTATGATAATATCAGTACCATCCATGAAGAGGCTCACGGTTAAAAGTGAATCAAACAAAGACAATACGCTATATGTTATCTTTAGATTATTATACTTGGTTTTCTTGTAGATGACTGAAAATTATTAATGAGATTAATGTTTTCATTTATTTCAGTCATACAGAGTATGAGTATACTTATTATTCAATTTGGTCAGGCTTTGCATAATGAACCTTAGTTTTACAAAGCATGCAAAAGGGAGGAGTGGTGGCCGGTCGGGGTCACGCCTCAGCCAGCCAGCACTGTCATTGTCCTTTGCGGACGCAGGTGTGCTGACTCTGTTTCTCTTTCTTTAAAGGTCTCATGAAACAATTATGGAAAACAAGTCCTTGTTGTAGTCTAGACAAAACTTTGGGGTTATTTTCAGCCCTAACTTTCACCCAGCTCCAAATACAAGGGCTACTTCACCAGATTGCAGCTTCCACGAAGAGCATCTGATACATGGAGGATGTGATATCTGAGGCAAAAGTTTTGCAAAATGCACATTTCTTGTAGCAAGCAGACTTTGGATTCTAAATTGGTCTTAGTCTCTAGCAAATTAGCAACTAGCAAGGTGGGTGGATGGGTGATTGGTTGAGTGAGTGAGAGGGTGTGAGGGAGTATGGAGTGAGAGAGAGAGAAGTGACTCTGATATCTTGGTGACTCTGTATTCACAGATGGCATGGCTGATGTGGCAATACTGTACACAATAATGGACGAGGTATAGATTAATGCTGAAAGGCAATAGCACACTTACCTGTCACCTACAGTGACATGTATCCTCCCAACATGAACCTCTGAAAAAAAGTGTTTACACTATTCGTCCTGGCTACTAAATGCCCTTGTTTGACAAAAATGTCTAAAACATGAATTTGTGGCCATGAAAGTATATGAAACTGAAGGTGGCATTCTTTTTCCATGTAGATAAAACCAGTACATTCAGTTCTACAATACACTCCTCTGGAATGAAGCATTACATGAATAATAGATAGATTCTAATTAATTATCTATTCGATAACTGTGATATTGAAGACCAGTCCTAATATAGGACCCACGCAAATGCATCTTCCCTTAGATGTTCCTTCGTCCAGCAGGCAACGTTGCAACACTCCTGCCGGATCTTTTGCAAAGCGGCGCAGCAACCCTCTCCGGAGACGCTGGAGAAAAGGGAAGGGGCAAAATGCAACACTTTTATGTTAACACTCTTGTTGGGGTTATCAGTATTAGAAAGCCAGTGCTAAGGACTCCTTGACAAGACTGATGATTAAGTTGCCAAGAGTAATTAAAGGAAATGGGTATTTTTCTAAGGTCCAATTTTTCTGCCTATTCAAGCTCTGACATAGCATATCCAGCCTTGCATATCTAGCCTCTACTGCACACTGTTCGCCGACTTTTGTGTTCTTATGCACATTTTCCTCCCATATAAAAAGGCTTTCTGTCCTTCAGTGGATGAACACCTGCGCGTTGTTCACACCCTACCCCCGCTTCCTTAACCCGGAGCCTCTGTCTTGCTAATCTCTAATCCAGTTACATTCAAAATCTGACGTGTTTTGCATATCATCCCCAACACCACAGCAGGGTGCAAACCGCCCCAACCCTCCCCGTGTGCTCAACACTTTGGATGTTGCTTCTAATAGCGTGTTCAACAAAAAGAGCAGATGTCCTGTTATTCCGTCTGACCACTGTTTTTTGTTTGCACATACAGGCTGCAGCATAATCAGAGAATCTGTCCCACTCCTTAATGTCATTAGCATCATGTGTTTAAAACACATGATTTTTTTGGCAAGGATCACTGGTGGCACATCTTACTGCTCATGTTGGGGTTCTTTTGCTACAGTACTTGTATTCTGTAAACGAGAAAATGATCTTTTATGAATGAAATTAATAGATGAGAAGTTATTGTTCTTTAATAGTGACCATAAAAGTAAGCAAAGTTATTTATTACTAATATTTTATACCTTTCAGATCACTTATAAGGAATAACAGCAAGCAGTAGGTGTTGTTTGTGCTAGGTGTGCGCACATATGTATAGGTTTGTGCGTATGTGTGTGTATCTGTGTGTGTGTATGCAAGTATGTGATTTTGAAGAAAGGTTTTAATGTTTGCGTTTGTGTGACTGAAAGCTATTTTACCGGAGACATTTGTTCTAATACTGTGTGACATGGTCTGTTAGCTACTGTCTGTCACTGGTCACTCAGCCTGACTTTATGAAACAACAATCTGGGATTTGTATTGATCACATTAGTCTGAAGATCACATTAGTATCAAGCGATGTGTTTACATTCTTACTGGTCATTGGTGTGTTATGTCAAAATGTTGTTGCTGTGAACCACATATAAACTAACCTTTCTTCTCCATTGCAGCAAGAAGCATAAGAAATATTTGTTGGAAGTATGATGGGATGACTTGTTCCTTTTCTCTGCTTTTTGTCTCTTTTCATTTTCACTGTGAAACTGTTTAGGCTTCTGCCTATATTCCTCTATTCTCTTCTTTCTCTTTCTTGCCCTAACTGAAGACTAAAGAGTAGGTTCCATGCTCTCTTCCTCTGTACAAGTTCAGTCAGATCTCACAACTGAAGATTAACAGGAATTTATGAACATTTTAGCTTGGGGCTAGTGGGCGGCTTTAACTATTGTGGTGTTTCTTACAACTGGTTCACCTGCAACCTGTTAAATCACCCCCCCCCCCCTGCTCATTAGAATTCCTGCTAATTCTTTGAGAGATCAGCTTGGTGGGCCAAAACTTTATTTGCGGTCATATATACTTAGTGTATGACACATGCAAAAGGATCAGAAATTACTGGAAAAAAATGCACTAAGCATCTCGCTCAGGTGGCTGAAAGAACTAAATAAAACACTCCAGAAACTTCTGATCAAATCAAATAAAAAATGTAGGAAGGAAGCCTGGAAGCTAATTTTTAATCATTCAGGCAGGCCCTCTGACTTTTCTCCCTCTCATTTGTCCATCTAACCTGGTCAGGATTTAATGGCCGTCCTGTGTTTATGTCGTGTGTCCTTTCAGGCCCACGCTGTTCACCGCTGGCTAATCGATCAGGACAATAGTGTCAACTCTGAGCCGTCGGATGGCCAGGGAGTGTGGCACTTTGATGAAACAGTAAATATCTGCAACACGTATATTTTTTTTCCTTCTTTATATATTTCTCTCTATATATATCTGTGCTCATTATGTATCTGTCTATAGATACGCTTTTGTCGTTTACTAGAGTTGTTGCTGTGGGTTTTTTATATTTCATCTTCACTTTTTTGTTGCTTCTCGTACAGTTTCTGTACATAGCTATAGTTTTTCCGTGTTGCTGTTGTGCTATCAGGCTGGCTTATTTCCTAACTATGGTTGTGGTCGTGGTTTCAAAGCAGATACTTTAAGTTCTTGTCATTTTGTGAGTTTCACTTAACTGTATTTTGTAACAAATTCAGTTGTCTGATTTTGTTGAGATTTTGGTTTTTGTGATGTTCTTTTTAACTCCAGGTTAAGAAAAGTGTACTCACACAGCCTAAAAAGAGTCCACGGGCAAAATATTATCATTATTTGTAGCATATGTCAAACTGTCATATATGGCATTCATTTATGCCATGGATATATGGCATAAATAATAATAAGCAAATGATCAGTTATTAGATTAAGGGTTAGTGTACACACATTTGCCTATTTTTCCTGTGGGTTCTTCATGTATCAAATGTGCTAATACATTGCAATGCATTGCTCGCATATGTTTTGGGTGAGTACATTTGATTCTAAACACCAATGCATGCACTCACATGGATAGTGCTTCTTACACTATCTATATTCTTTATGTTGTGTTTTGTGCCTAGCGAGAGCTGAATCTTGAGTGGTGAGTGAGGTTCAGTTTGTTGTGTTGTTCTTTATTGGTGTTTTATTGTGTTTGTGATTTGTTTTGTCTCTTTTCATTTAATATTTGGGTGTGTGTGTGTGTGTGTGTGCGTGTGTGTTTGGTCTGTTTCATGTTTGGTGTTTTGGTGTCAATATTTAGTCTTCGTTTTGTATTTGGATTTGTAGTGTTGTGTCTGTCAGCAACTGTGGTAAGTGTAGAATTGACCTGTGATGTGTTTACAGTGTGGGGGGTTTAGATAGAACTGCAGGTCATCTGTTGAGCATGAGAGCTTATGAGAATACTTCAAAGCACACCTGGTTCATGAAGCCATGAATCCTCTCAGAATCTATTAGAATGTTACAATGAAAGCAAAAGAATGAAACACCACATTTTATTTTTCTCAGAGTCAAAAGTGAGAGCATCATGGCCCAATGCACTGAGCTGGCTCCCCCCACCATTTGTTTCCATTATAAGCCGTAATTGGAAAGTGTCATGGATAGGTTTCCTGGCAACCAAGTCTCCTATCCAGACATTTAGGTGCATTGGGTTGGGGCAAACACCATCCTCAGTTAAATACTGAAATGTAGTATAGTTGAAGCTTACATTTAAGCTTCAGTTGCATTTTGTATATATATTCCATATGATATGCATTTTATTTGGTATAAAATATTAATGTTCTTTAAATAGTTTTATGTCTGGCATCTTATGAGCAATCTCATTTTATCTAATAATTGGTGTCAGTCTGCAATATGTTTATCTGCTCTTAATTAAGGAACACTCCTGAAATACCTTTTAAAAACAAAATGTAGGTATTTAACTGATCAATTTTTGACATAGTTTTAAAAATACTTTCTTAAATCTTAGGTAACACTTTGCATGACACCACCACTGCAATTATACAACTCATTATAGCATAATATGATAAGTAAAATGAGTAAAAACTCACTTGTTTATAATGTGCAGTAATTGCTGTAATTAATGGCAAGGTTCCCTTTTAAGAGTGATGGTGTAGTGTAAAGTGATATTTTGGCATATTTAGCTGGAAATTAGGATGCACTTACAAGAATGTGGAATGAGCTTTGGAACCCACCAGCAGATCAAGGGTTAAAAAACATGGATTCAATTCCCAGTGATGTCACTTGCCAGGCATGGCCAGCAATCTGCAAGAGTACAGTTGGTCATGCCATCAGCATCAGGTAGGTAGAATAGCAGATCAGAACATCTTGTTCAGAATTTCACAGGTTTTGATTTTCACATATCAAACTACAGAGGGAACAAGGAAAGTTTGTCATTTGTTTCTTGACAAGGCATTTTTGAAGCACTTGTATTCCAGACTTTGACCCCCGGAAATCATAATCATCAATGAATATTGGGAATATGAAGTTTATACTTTAAAGTAAATTTTATTTCATAATCACATCACCTCAAACACAAAACATTGCAATAAATCACATATTAAATTTGACAGGTTTGATGTAACTACGGTGCCTCAAAATGTTAAGCCATTAAACTATTGTAGTTAGTGAACACTACGCCTGGCTAGGTATCTAATTAGAAAACAGACAATAGTTGGTAAAAATAACCCAACAAGCAGGCAAGTAGTGGAGGACTACGAAAGTCCCATCTGTTCTATAAATATATGCCGAAATCCTCATGAACCTTAACTACATCTATTTCTTAAGAAATGCCCCACAGACTTGGTGTGGTTTGTGACACAGGAGATCTTTCTGTTATCCTGAAAAACGAGAAAAACGTCATTGTATAGCTGAATGCTGTAATGCTGTAATGGAAGCTGCCATGTAGGACATCCTGAATCAGTTATTTTAACACAAAATTTGGTCTATTTTCTCTAGCCTGAAGGTTGAAGATGTAATCATGAAAGTTACCCAGATAATTCTGTGCTTCCACTTTGAAATAAATTACACCTGCTAGTTTACAAAATATTTTTGATGATTGCATAGCCTAACCAAGGTTCATGAAGATTTTAGCATGTATTTAATAGAAAAGATTTCAGTTTAACAGAAGTTTAGATCCAGTACAAAACATAAGAAGAAAATCTGTGACACCAAACATATCTTGACCAACTACGTAAGGTAAGTAAAACATTGTGCAACTTATTATTGTTGTTTTTCTTATGCAGTTCCAGATATAGTTTTGCAACTAATTTTCTAAGTAAATCTTAACTTTATTTTAAAATAAAATCTCAAATTCAAATGTATCGTGCAACTGTCTGGTGGTTAGCAGAACAAAGACATTTCCCCCTGTATTATATGAGCTATGACTGACAAATATACTCCCAATGTGCTGCTTGGTAATGTAGCACCAGCAATTTAAAATTCTTTTTGCGCTTAACTGGTAGCCAGTAAATGGAGACTAGCAATGGAATAAGATGCTCTGTGTCTTTGGTCCTGATTAGACTGCAAGCTTCTGCATTTTGGACTAAGTGAAGATGAGCCACCATAACTCCTTGACTGAGACAAGTAAAGTAGGCAAGAGTTGATGAGTGCGTGTCTCACCTGGGTGGCCAGTAGTAAGAGATGAATATGCCCAGGTGAGTAATGAATCTTGGTAGGATACTGGTATGAAGAGCTTAGTCTCCCAGCACTCAGATGGTATCTGTGCTTCAGTGAGCAACCATTCTCCTTGTCTCCTCATCAATGTCCTGACTAATAGATGCTGCTTGTACATGGGCAGGGTGATAGGTCTCTTGATCACTAGGCTTTTCCTCCTCCTCCAGGGAAATACATGACAGGTCACCTACCTTTGTGTTATGGGATCCTGGGCATTCGGTAATATTAAACTGAAATGTGAGGACTGATGTGCCTGATGGGGATTAAGGTGTTTTGCGGAGTGCATGTATTTGAGGTTTCTATTATCTCTTATCGCCAAAAAGGGTGCAGAGTCCCCTCGAGCCAGTGTATTCACTCCCCCAGGGCAAGCTTTACTGCCAAGAGTTCTCACTCCCCTGTGCCATAGTTACATTCAGCTGGAGAGAGTTTGAGGGGAAAAAGGCCACGGGATTTAACTTCTTTGCTCATTGTAACACCACTGCCCCAATGCCAAAATTAGATGCATCCACCTTGACTGCAAAGGGGACAGAGGGATCAGGGTGTTTGAGAATTAATGCAGTAGCCATTTTTAGTTTGTGGGAAGTCTGCTCAGCTTTGGGATTACAGTGTTTATTCGTAGCTCCCTTTAGGGGGAATGTGAGGAGGATGTGAGGGGAGCAGCAATACTGCTAATGTTCCTAATGAAATGTCTATAGAACTTCCTTTATGTGGATCAGATTGTAGGCATTTCTGAGGTCTAGTTTTGTGAAATCCTGGGCATCCTTCAATGGTTCATGGGCTTCTGGAATGAGGGATGAAGGGTAAGGATGTCATTGTGATCTGGTTAAGACTATGATAGTTGATACACATATGGAGACCTCCATCCTTTTTCACAAAAAGGAAGCCAGAAGCAATAAGGGAATTTGATAGCTATTTAAGAGCCTCCTCTTCTCTCCTCCTCCTGTGTGAATGGGTGGATGTAAGCATTAGGTAGTGTGGTGCTTTCTAACAGCTCAGTGGCAATGTGAAGGAAGCTACGTGACCTTCTCCTTATTAAACGTGGCAGAGAGGTATTGGTATTCTCTGGGGATTGGACAGGCCTGTTCACCTGCTGGGTTTTCTGTCGTAGACAAGAGTGGTAGAGAGACTGAGACGATTCCTAAAACAGTAAAGAGACCAGGATATGAGGGGTTGTGCCATTTGAGCGGATGATTAGGAATTCAGAAGATTCAGTCGCAAAACAGAGAGCAGAGAGACGTTCTGAGTGAAGGGCACTGTTTGTGAGGTTTTCTACAAAGAGTGATGGATGCAACTCCCACTGGAGACTCATCAAGAGCAGAAGGAGAGAACGTTAAAGGGTTCCATAGGGACTTCCAGTTCTTTAAGTAGGTGTGGTTCCACTTACGTTTACAGAGTAATTGATCCAGATTAAGACCAAAATCTTTGCAAGCTAGTTTATTGAGTACTTCTGTATTAAGGCCTTTACAAAATGTGACACTGAGAGCTGCCTCGTTCCATTCCTTGCCAGCTGCCACAGTACAAGCGTAATCTGACAGAGCAAGTACCCTGTCGAGAGTCAATTACCTCCCCAAAGGCCTCATCCTCATAGGGATGATCAAATGCCAATTTGAACTCAGCTAGGAAGTCCTCATATGTAGGCATATTGACATGGATATTATTCCATATTGCAGTAGCCCAGTCAAGAGCCTTCCGTTAGCCAAGAGGTAAAATAAATTGCAGTTTTAGCCTGGTCAGTACTAAGCATTCAATTGGCAAAATACAAAAGCACACTGTAGCAAAAATCCCAGATACCTATTAGGTGAGACATCATATTTATCTGGTTTTCTTACTGGAAAAGAGGCATAGTTAACGACAAAGGAGTCAGTACTGGAGGTTATGCTGAGAACTTATGGCTTGTAGAGCAGTGGAATGCTTTCTCATACTATTCCCAAGCTCTGCCATATTTGTTCAACCTGTTGTTTGGCTGTTGTGTTAACCGAGCAGGTAAACTCCTTCAGTAACTGCTGGTGTTGTCTGAGTAATTGGCCCTGGGTGGAGATGGCTTTAAACAAAGCGTCCGGGTCCATCATCTGCATTAGAGGCAATGTATTGTGTAACCACACAGAACTAGCCAGATGTTTGTAAATAAAAGCAGTGACAGTTATTGTGAGTAGGACGAGCAGTGGTCAAAGCCAGAACGAAAATATTGCCAAGCTAGAAGAGCATCAAAAATAGAGTGATTGGACAGTCAAAAAGCCAGTACAGGGTAAAACAGGCAATAACAGTAGAACAAAGCAGGGTCAGGATCATAAACAGGAAATAGAAAGTAGCATTCAGTACATACTAGGAAACTTGCAATATTTTGCAGTGAATTACACAGTTTTAGATGGAGCTGTGTAATGTGTGAAGTGACAGGTGATCTCTCAGCAGTTGGTTAGGGTTAGGGTTAGGATTAGGGTTAGGGTTAGGGTTAGGGTTAGGGTTAGGGTTAGGGTTAGGGTTAGGGTTAGGGTTAGGGTTAGGGTTAGGGTTAGGGTTAGGGTTAGGGTTAGGGTTAGGGTTAGGGTTAGGGTTAGGATTAGGGTTAGGGTTAGGGTTAGGGTTAGGGTTAGGGTTAGGGTTTGGGTTAGGGCTTGCTGGTTTTCAGCATGACAGTTACATTTTTTAATTCCTTGATCTCTACAGTATGACCAGTGCTACTGTTAGGGTTAGGGTTAGGGTTAGGATTAGGGTTAGGGTTTGGGTTTGGGTTAGGGTTTGCTGGTTAGGGTTAGGGTTTAGGGTTTGCTGGTTTTCAGCATGACAGTTACATTTTTTAATTCCCTGATCTCTACAGTATGACCGGTGCTACTGTTTGTCTATGGAGATAGCATCGCTTTATGCTTGATTTTATATACCGTTAAAATTAACAGTTCTGATTCAAACACCTGAAATCAAAAATTAGGTTTGTCCACATGACTTTAGTCAAATAGTCTAGCTGAACATGCTAATGTATAATGTATATATCAAATATATCCTAAGAGTTTTTTTCATAGCAGTACATGGTTTTTCTAAGGGGTTACTGTGATACAGAGAGATAAAAAATGCAATAATACATAAGTATTGATGGCTCATGAACATAAATGTGCTTGTGAAGTTACTGTATGGATAGCGTAATTAAGCAAACAGAGTTCAAATGGAGTTATGAGGTCCTTCATATGAAATAAGGATTGATTAACGCATATTGCTTAGGTTTAAGCATTCTACTGTTCGGGACTACATTAACATTAATGTTTCTATTGTAATCTTGTTGTCTCAGGCAGTAACCGCCTAACAATATTTGCAAGCCTTATCTTCTGAGGACATGCCCTCTCTTCTGCATCTTTTGTGTCTGTGCAGGTGAACAATACAAAAGCTACACAGGTGTCCACTAGAACTCTGTTTACAACCCAAAAAAGAATAACCTCTCGGCATTTCTACATAGGAGATTTCAGACTGTTTATCTTATTATCAAACTAATTTTAGTGCTTTAGAGACATCTGGTGCATAGAGGCCTTTTTGGACAGAGGTCAAAGTCCCTTAGTTTTAAGAAATAAATGCCAGCGATGTAATTTAGCTCAGTAACCTTAGTCAGTGGCTTTTGGAGTTCCTTCAGTTTGTAGCTATTTTGAGGCTCAGCATATAATGTCATAGTGGTGAGAAGGTAATCAGTGATCTTCATGAGAAGCGGGTTTAAATGTGACCTCTTGACCCCTGTTTTTTTCACACAGGTGAGTCATTGGGCATGTCCCTCTGCTCATTCGTTCCAATGAGGAATAGTCAAGTAGAAATTCTGTGTCTCACCAAGAGTCTCTATGAAAGCAGACTATCAGCTGCTTTACGCAGTTTACCAGTTCAGCTTACCTAACGTGAGCCATAAATACAGGAACCTAACAAAAACATACTAAGTAATTTACAGTGGAATATCTGTTAAGCAGGTGTCTTAAAGTATAAAGAATACTAATGGAAAACTAGCCAAAGCATCTTTGTTGACGACCTCAGGCGAGTGCGTTTCCACCTCCTGATCAGTCTTACGCAGCAGAAGCTTTTTTTGTCCCAGTGTTCCAGTTTTCGTTTATTATGGGATGTCTTCCTTGAATGGCCTGCTTCACGACGCGGCGTTTCAGTGGGATTGAGGTCATAAAACTGACTTGGTCATTGTAAAATACGTAATTTACTCTGAGCAACTATTGTTGATTTATTCCTAATTTGAAGCAGTCATGTTGCATGTTCCAACCTCCAAAATTTTTGAAATTCTTCTAGTACCACGTCACACTCCTCTGGCCTGGAGAAGACAAGGGCACAGATTCTACAAGATGTTGAATGTGTTGCACTGGAAAGTTGGTACCATGTGCAGATGGGATTGCATTGTCCTGTTACCCTTTCCATCCCATGTGCTTGATAGGGATAAAACCTTGGAAATTACAGGTCAATGAAGTAATGGATGTCCATGGATCCGTTCAGTGACACATGCCTGCTGACATGGTGCATTATCACAATGGAAATGTCTGGGATAATGAGGATGAGTTGCAGCCATGTAGGGATTAACTTCAGCAAGAACTCTCAGAGAAATGTGGACAATTGCTTCATACACTGGCTAATATGTCCATCAGGCGTCCCCTCTGGCTCACTATGAGGAGTTATCTGAGTGACAGAGTGCAGAGGGTGCAGTGGGGTCCCTGTGTATCTGACCCCTGGGCAATTCCTGCTGGTGTCCCGCAAGGGGGACTATTATCTCCATTGCTCTTCGTCATTTGTATCAATAGCCTGGATTCTTGCCTGCCTACTTCTCTTATCCCAGTAAAATATGCAGATGATCTTACAATCACAGAGCTCCTAATGGGGTCTCTGCCAGGCTTGACTCAGAAAGCCCTGGATTCTGTGGCTGACTGGGGTCAGGAGTTTTCACTAATTATGAATGGTGCTAAGACAATGGATATGGTAATTAGTGCTAGGCGTCAGGATAACATTCCCTCTCCACCTTGCCTGATTATCTCTGGGCAAAACATCAGTAGAGTCTCCACCTTTAAACTGCTTGGAGTCCAGATATCATCTGACTTATCATGGGATGCCCATATTAACTATTTGATTGTAAAGGTTAGACCTAGGATCTATTATCTTGGGGTTGCCAAAAGAGCTGGTCTACCATGTGAAGTCCTAAATCAAATATACTTGACCTTTATACGCCCAATCCTTGAGTACGCTAGCCCAGTCTGGGGAGGACTGACAAAAAAACTCTCAGAGGAATTGGAAAGGGTTCAAAAACGATGTTGTAGGATTATCGGGGTCCCTTCGTCATCTCTTCCGTCTCTTAGTGCAAGACGTGATGAGGCCACCCTGAGACTCTACACTGACATACTCAAGGACAAATCTGCTCCTCTAAGAGGCTTCCTGCCTACAGCCTCTACCTCCGCTTACTCATTGCGCCGGCAGCGGAATATGTAGTACCCATGAGCAGAACTAAAAGACATGAACTCTCTTTTATTCCTCGTGCTCTTAAATTGTTTCTTAAGTAATTTATTTATTTTATGATAACTGTTTATGATTAAGTTAGTAGTTTATGTTTAAACGTTGATTGTTGTATGTTTGACACATTTCAGGCCTCGCTGTTTAGAAACTGTGTTTTTATACTGGTGCGTTCTGCCTTGTCAAATTGAATAAATCTTATCTTAGAGTAAACAGAATAAAACACCGAAGAATGTGCAATTCAGACATTATACAGCCACTTCAAACACCATTCAGCTGGTGCTGTTGACACTGAACAGGGTGACACCAACTCTTCTGACCTTCCATCAACATAATTCCAAACAAAAGTGAATTCAATCTGGGTTGGCAGCTTTGCATTCCTCTACCGTCTGGTTTTGATATGTTCATGCTCACTTAGAGATGTTAGGTATTGTTCTTGATAACATTAGCGCTTAATGTGGACTTTGGCCATTGTAGTCATGTGTATTTGAGGTAAAGTATGAAAGAAGATATTCAGATTGCATATGCCTTGTTGATGCCCACTAGCTGATTTCATACACATGATTACCAACTGGTCGTCTTCTTTGCTTTTAATACTATTCTTAGTATTACCATTACATCAATTACATGTGGAAAAAAAACAACATAATGACAGCCATTTTTTGTGAAGTGCAGATAACCACATGAATATATTACAAATATGTTATTATGACTTAGATCATTTTCAGACCGCATAATATTTCTTTAGGCCATTTGTGTCCTCTTTGGTGGAGGCCTTGTGTCAAATGTTGAATTCTGGAACATCTTGCAGATATTCATTGTAAGGATGAAATCTGCTGAATCAGTTACCGATTAGAATTAATTGTCAGATAACGTTTTACCGATTTTAGTCAAACTGGAAGTCGGTGAAAATAAAATAGTATTCTGTTCATCTTGTTTCATAGAGGAAGAAGTTTTCTTCTCTTCCATCTCAAAGCCATTACTATGCCCACTAAAGCACAGTCATAGTTCTGACTACGAATAGCATATAACAAAGCCAAGTTAACAAAGCCATTAACAGAACAAGTTGCCTTCCTGTTCAGTGTTTCAACAACAAATGACATGAATTGCTCTTGGATATATTTATCATTATTGTCTGCATATCAAAACACAGATTGGCAGCTGATGTAATCTGAAGCAATCTACCTTTAAAGAGCAACAATATACAAGCACGACTTCATAATGGATACTACCAGACAGAAACCACTGATAGCACTAAAAAACAGCAAGACTAGCGTAATGTTTGCTAAAAAAATATATGGAAAGTATATGGAAAGTAATGAATATGGAAAGTATATGGAAAGTAAGTATATGGAAAGTATAGTAAATGGAAAGTATATGGAAAGTAAGTATATGGAAAGTATAGTAAATGGAAAGTATATGGAAAGTAAAGTATATGGAAAGTATAGTAAATGGAAAGTATATGGAAAGTAAAGTATATGGAAAGTATAGTAAATGGAAAGACTATAGAAAGGGACCCTTTTCAGCTCCAGAGTCTTCCACCACAGTGGCAAGGCTGAGCTCATGCTCCTTCATGGTGACAATCTTGGCAGCAGCAGTGTTCACAAGCAGATTTCTCTGATCCAACCCACAGAATAGGATCGAAGGCAGCTGTTGAAATGTTTCGGGCTACAAAGTGTAAAGTCTGCCATTTGCCATTGACACAATGAGTAGATTTCTTCACTTCCTGAAGACATGAGAAATGCAAAGAGATGTCAAAACAAACAAGAAGGGAGAATGTCTGTCTTACAGGCCTGGCCGCATCAACAGGGAGGTGTTTGTAGATGGCAGACTTCAGGCAGGGGATTTGCCACTAAGTACTGAACTGACCATTTTTTAAAATCGAATTATTGTCCTATTATGTTACATTTATAGTTTTATACATAGGGGGCTATATACAAAAATGACTATTATATGGCTCATCTATATGGTAAAAATGGTTTAACTTAATCTGGTTAAAATGGTGTAACCTAATTATATATATGGTTTATAATTTAATCTGTCTGGAATGTTTAATCAATCTCCCACCCACACACTATTTCTGCCCCTTTCTCTCACTTTTTCTTTCTTTTTTCTCATTCTCTCTTTCTCTAGCTGTAGTTTCAAAAATCTTATATTAAAAACAAATGAAAAGATATAAGATATATACATTTTTTTGCCCCTTTCATCTAAGACATCCTAAGAGAGAAGGCACAGTAATTTTCCACATTATGGCAAAAAAATGCATATGCATTAAATTGCTATAGGGAACAAGGGTGTAAGGAAGATAGTAAGAGACTTGTTTATATACAGCAGACCTCACATGCAGCACCATGGCAGTACTGATACTGATACACTACAGAGATGAACCACAAGGTGGTGCTAGATCAACTACAGCGCTTGCCAGTTACCTACTGTTATTTTTGATTTCAAATTAGAATTTGGAAGCCTTTGGGCTATATTTCTGACAGAAGAATGAAGACACTGGAATTAAATTATGTGACACTATTACTGGGTTCATTCTCTGTCATATTTGAAAAGAATCTATCTTCATACTATCCCTTAATATCTTCTTACACAATCTTTCCATATACCAATTTAGAACATAGGGAATTTCTGTTAAAGAAATGAATAAAGATTAATTACACATTTAAGAAGTAAATCATTCAGTCCTCCAAACCCCTGAATGATTCGGTGTCAAAAGTCATGATTCGGGTTTGAGGTACTTTGAGGCATTGTATTCTCTACAGTGGGAATGATTGGAATCGCCATGGCGATTCCTGTCTTTTCACCACTGGCTTCCTACTGCCCCTCTGCCCCTTATGATGGCTTATGAAATGTCCCTTACTGAAACTTCTGCCCTTTGATTCCTTCATGGGTACAATTTCAGCCTTACAGTTCAGCATCCACACACTCCAGTGCCACTGAGCTGCAGTGCTCTGCATTCTCCCTGTAACTGTTGTCTAAAACACGTTTATTTGGACACACATCTTTGGCAGGGATGTGCTTTTCCCAGAGTTGGCCAGGAGGGAGAAAGCAAGGGGGTCTTTTCAACCGGGGAGTGACGGATCTTTTATTAAAAGAGGCTGGGCCCCCTTGTGCATGCATACACACCCACAGACTCACACACACACACACACACACACACACCCACACATACTCACGTCCACCCTCCCTATGCGCGTCTGGTCCATTGTCCCCCGGCTTCGTAAGGCTGAAGTGCACCCCCCTCGCCCCAGCGCCCCCCTGCTGGGAGCTTTGTCACTGTAAGTCCCAGTGCAGACTGAAACCATACAGAACCCAGAAAAATGCACACGCACACACGCACACACGCAACACTTTCCCTTTTTTCCCACAGACCCATTTTTCCATGGCGATCAGAGTATCTCCTTTGCTTGTCAAAATGCATAGAGTGGGAGTGTGGCGATCTGGGAGACATTAAAGAGCAGGCAGCAGAACCACACTGAAAAGAGAGTAAGCGTAAGGAGGAGGGAAGAGACGGACACTCTCATTATCATGATTTCTGCGAAAAATGTGTCTGTGTTGATACAGACAGCATTCCACTAAAGATAAACCCTTTGGCCCCCTAACCCTACCCACCCTCCCCTTACAAGTGCTGCTTACTCAAGTGTGTGTGTTTATGTATCTGTATGTGTGTGCGTGTGTGTGTGTGTGTGTGTGTGTGGGGGGAGGGAACCCACAGCTCAGAACCCAGTCCCTTGTGCCCAAATAGTCAGTGCATAGTGGAACAGCAAGACAGAAACAGCGAGACAGAGTTGAGCGGTTTGGTGAAGGGAGGCAGGTGAATAGATATGCCAGCCAGGACCATCACTTGGGGAGTGAGTCGAAGCTTTTCTTGCCATCTTTCATTCAAATTGGATGTTTTATTTAGTTTATAAACAGTTTGATTATTCAATTTGCATGCTTCATAAAAAAAAAAAAAAAAAAGAACAAAATCTTATGACAGCTCAAGAGCGTAGGGCTTACAGAGATGTGTAAGCAGACAAGGAACGTCAGGATGTTGCCTGAAACATTATTATTGCATAGGGTGTTGCCCGTACAGGACTAACAACTTTATATCATGTATGACTTTAAGGAAATAAAAACTTAGAAGCAACATGTAAAAATAAGGAAATGAGAGTTGGACTGAAGTGTCCTTCATAGGTGGTGTAGTGTACCTTGTGAACTGTAAACACATTTTCGTTGTTAAAGTGATTTGAATGCTTCTGGGTTGCCATGGAAAACAAGCTTTGGGTAGAAACCTCTCTTCAGTACAGATTCTCTCTCTACTTCCCTGAACAGCAACCATTTTAACAGAAAACAACATTTTTGTAATACAAATTAGAGTGCAGTAAAAAAAAATCTATTTCAGTGATTTCCATAGAAATGTTCTATGAAATATTTAATTGTTATTGCCTGTTCATCAAGAAAAAAACTATGGAATTCTGTTTTATTGTTTATTTATCCCAAGAAGAAAAGCCTTTACCGAGTCAGAGTGACCCTATAGTTCAGATTCTGTAAAAAGTCAGTAATTTTACAAAATGATTCAAATTGCACATGAAAGTTTCTTAATTCCATTAGACTGATGGCTTGCTACTTTTTTTAGGACCCACATTAACTATGGCCAGGAACACAAAGACAAATGCTGAGCACAAAGGCAGAGCTCAGTGTAAACAGGGGGACCTTTGCCCCATTGGGACAAGGTCTCACATTCACATAATAGCCAAAAAGGAAACTTTTAATTGCTAGTTAGTAGCCCTAACCATTAAACACCCCATCCTTTTACCCACCACCTACCCTCCCCCATACACCTGGGTTTGCTGTCATTGCAGTGTTCTGGATAGAGGTTTACAAGACTGTGTCCAGGACTAAAGACTAAACCCAGATGACCTTTTGGGAAATCTTGGGCATAGTGCAGCTTGTTCTTTGTTTCTGTCAGTTCACAGCACCTTATACACCAAATGACAACGCAGCTCTGACTAAGCAAGCCTGGAAAGCTCCACTCATAGAGTGAAAACATGGATAGACTGGGGAAACAAGGGTTAAGATTTCTATGTCTGCAAGAGATGAAGAATACATTTTCATTGCAGAGCAGAAAAATACACCCATACACTGCAAACACTTACAAGGGAAATGTAATTTGTAAGTGGCTCTCGCAAACTTGAAGCGGGCCAGTTGATTTGATCAAGGTTTTCCTTTACGGTAGCTTGGTACCTGACTGTTTAAATACAGCAGGATAAGGAGGTAAAACCTACTTTTGAGCAGCTCCGAGTGCTCTGATTTGCAAGCTGGTGCAGAATGCACTGTGATACAGCCTAATCGCTTAGGTGCGTGTCAGCATTGTGTTCAGGTCTATGGGGATTGGATGAAGGGGTCGGGGATCAATAGCCTGACCCTGTGACATTATTCTCGTGGTATACCAATACTGTGTAATTTAGTAAAACCACTTATCCTCAAAGATGGGGCGTCAGGTTTGTGACACCTGGGTTTCTAAACTTCCTCTATCTCGCTCTCTTTCGCTTTTCCTGTTTGCTCCGCTGCTGTATTCTGCTTACACGTGTTTCCCGGCCGTTTCATAGGCAGAAATGTTCTCTGTTCTGGTTCTGTCTTTGTCATGCAGAGGGAGACTCTCCCTGGGTTCACAAGGAAATCCTCTCGATTGTATTTGCAGAGCACAATGCAAGGAGCTTGCCATACACACTTGTGTTAATATGACGTCAAAAGCATCGCTCTCTCTCAGTCTCTCTGCCGGTCTCTCTGCCGGTCTCTCTGTCGGTCTCTCTGTCGATCTCTGTCAGTCCCTCTGTCGGTCTCTCTTTCAGTCTCTCTGTCTGTCTCTCTCTCAGTCCCTCTGTTGGTCTCCCTGTCACTTACTGTCTTTTTGTCTCTTGGTCTTTTCCTGCAAACGCGCCATGCAAACGTACACAAGGACACACGCACTCATATGGTGCACACAAACACACTGCAGTGTGCCTTCTTAGTGCTGATGTCATCCTGTCTGCCGCAGCACTGGTGCACTGAGAGAAGACGGGGGGGTTGGGGGGGGTTGAGAGCGCGCAGGCGAACACACGGTGAACATGACAGAATAAGAGAGACTTGTTTGAAGTTATATGATCTGCAGAGGGGAATTATGAAAGGACCTATGTAAGGAAGTTTAGAAGTAACCATGTTACGAATCAAATTCCGTTGGATTTGTATAGTTATTGTGTATCCATGGTGAAAATAAGTCTCTAATTGCTACATAGTAGCAGAAACGTAAGCACGCCTCTGGCTGTAAGTGAGAATTACGGGTTTACTCTGCAGTGACGTTGCAAGCATTTAAAGGAGCTTGCTGTAGTGTGCATAGATGCAGTGTTAGGTGTGGTCTATGGCATGGTCTGCTCTGCCTTATCTCCTATTGCCATACACGTTTGCACATGCACTGATATACACAAACACACAGCCACGTCTTTTACAAATAAGGGGCTTAAAATCATGCCACAGTAAATAATTAAAACCAGTATTCTTTGTTTAATATTTTCCATTTTTGTTTACTAAATTCTAAGTAAATACTTCATATGTATCAAAATTGAAACTGAAAATATAAGAGTATTTAGCTTAATATTCAATGCATCCTCACTAAAGTCCATAAGATACAGAGGAATGGTCTTGGAGATTGTGATACCGCTCATAGTTCTGACCCAGTGTGGGATATCGGTCTTATATCATTTTCAGCAGTGCGGCTACATGCTTGAACTCTGTGAACCAACACTATGTTTTTAACGCAAAGCTCTTGGTAGGAAAACTTCATCTGACTGAATCGATGTTTGGTCACGCAATTGTTACATGGAAATTACTGTAAATTTTTAGATCTTTCATCAGAAACAACATTTAGTTTTATGTGGTTTCATAATTCCAAGTTGTGTAAAGTGTCACTAATCTTCCCAACCTAGACTCTTCCAAACAGATTGTGTCAAAGTCATTCAAAATTCACAAGCGTAGGAAGGGCAGTGTAGGGACACAGCAGTGTGTGTGTACACAGCCAAGCTGTCTGTGGGGTAGTTGGTCATAGCAGAGACTCTTTGGTTATGGCACTGTGAAACTCCTGGGCACAAACGGCTTTGACATATTCTTGAGCTGCTTTCATTTGTGAGTTAATGCACTTAATAACGCAACCTTTCTATTTGATGCTACGCTAGGTTAGCATCTAGTTAGTTTCATATCACTGTTCATAGGGACGGTGAAAACATGAAGAAAGTCAACAAGCGATCAGAAAAGAGGCAGAGGGAGAGAGACCCCTCTGGAGAGAGAAAGAGAGAGAGAGAGAGAGAGAGAGATGGGGAGAGAGAGAGAGATGGGGAGAGAGAGAGAGAGGGAGAGAGAGAGAGCACATGGACTGGAATGGTAATGCAAGATGTGGGGCCCCAGCCATCTAGCAGTGAGGGGTCGTTACGGCGTTACCATGACAGCCCCTGCTTTGTGGCCATGCATGTGGTTGTGGGTGAGTGCTCCAACCAGTGAGCGTGTCGCATGCATCCGTCAGCATTATCTGACCACCAGAATATTGGAACACACCTCTAGAAATCTTTACCGATCGAATTGCTTTATTTCACTATATGCAGAGCAAAACTGTCCAAAAATGTATTTCTTTTTGATGAGTTCATTCAGACGTTATAAAGAGGCAGAGTTGGTAAATGTTGGTAAAAAAAAAAACGCTGTTGATTGTCAGACCAACCCAATGCTAGAATATTCATACATCAGTATCAGCTCATAGAAAAGAAATGTGCAGATCAGAAAACGTAGTTGTTCTCTAACGGGAAATGCACGCTCACATAAGTCCATGCAAGTTTCAGCATTGCTGCAGTTTGTATGTGACTTCACTGACTTTGGGTCTACAGAAGATTGTTGAAAAAATGAGGAGAGTTTGTTCTACTGCGTCAAATGTGTCAAATGAAGGGGAAAGAAAAAATAACTACATCCTAGTGCCTGCTGGGTAATTATGTGGTAAGGGTGGAGAGGGTGCCTTGGATCTGCCACAGTGCTGGAGTTCATTCTAATGCATGCTGGCTGGATTTATAAGTAAATAATTACTGGCTGTTTTCTGCAGCAGGTGCCAGTGAACATATCTACCATGACAACGGCTGTAGTCCCAGACTAAATACGCTACAGTACAAAAATGTGTCTTTGTGTTTCGGTTCAAGGAATTTGCAGCCACGTAACTCTGTAGGAACACAGAAAAGCTCACCGGAGTTCCAGAGCACAGGGAGGTTATATGTCAAACAGGGAGGTCTATATGCAGGGAGGATATATGTCAAACAGGGAGGTCTATATGCAGGGAGGATATATGCATGTCAAACAGGGAGGTCTATATGCAGGGAGGTTATATGTCAAACAGGGAGGTCTATATGCAGGGAGGAAATATGCTAGTCAAACGGTCATCAGCTTCTTGTACTCTCGTATTCATGCATATATGAATGGGTGCTACAGACACCTCCCAGCCTCAAAATACACACACACACACACACACACAAACCAACGGGAGTCGCGGATCTTCTCTTTGATCTGTAGACCGTGTGGCTGTGCTCGTACTGATGGAACTTGCATGGCAAATGTTCATGTCCTGAGCCCACTGCTGGTCTTAAGCCTGTCTGAGGGAACCTTTCCCCAAGATCCGCTGCTTAAGGCTTCTGTACAAAGCTCCTCTGAGTCCTGCCCTCTCTCTCTCTGCCTTTACTTCCACCACCTGCTCTCTGTCTGCTATGTTATATCGCTCTGCTGCCTGACTGCTAATAATCTCATTCTCATTCTGCTTATACTTGCTTAAGGGAGAATGCAGTTGACATGAACCTGTAGCAAAGATGTTGGAAATGAAACTGACGTGAAGGATTGTATGCATATTCACTGTGATCCCAGCAAGGCAGAGGAGTGTGTCAGTTATAAGGGAAGAAGAATGCTCCCTGTTGCCAGAGGACTGGTGTGCGTTATTCTTGTGTATGTTTTGATCATGATTTCCACGTAGACTGATGTAAGCAGGGTTTCTAAGTGTTTTGTGTTGAGCGCCCTTTACCTTCCCGACTCCAGGATCCTGCTGGTATTACTGGGGCTTGTTTTTTTACTGTACACACAATTACTAAACAATTACTAAACAAGTAAACAAACAAACAACATTTCTCAAGAAACCCTGTTGCTACCTGGGAAACTGAAAACCACCAAATTATAGTAAGTAGCACCCAGACCTTTCCAGTGTGCGATTGTCCATTTACGTACTGATATGTCTCTTATTTTTGTGAATATCTCTATGGTGTCTTCACTATTGTCTTTCAGAAAAGCATCTCAATTTGTTCTGAAAGCTTCTCGTGTTGTGCTGATACATTGTTCCTATGTTCAACACTGCAGGTTGTGTCTGGATCAGTGAATGCTAATTGTTATGTATGAAGCCACCACATCTATCTGTCTGCAAGTGTTCCTGCCATATAAATTGACCTTTTTTGTGTGCTTGGTTTCTCTGGGGTGCTCTGTGATCCCTTGAGTACTAGTTAAGTCTCGCAAATGATCTCACTCCTGTTCTTGCCACCTCTCTGTATGTCTTTACATCTGACTAGACTGATGCTGCCACCAGTTTCCTACGCGCGGCCCGGTCAGGTAACCTTGACAAGGCTCTCGACCACATCAAGAATGGTATCGACATCAACACAGCCAATCAGGTGAGAGCCGCCACCATCCCTGTCCCGGTCCCTGACACTTCCACTTCTCTCCCAAACCCTAAACATTACGGCAAAAAAATGCCTGGTTGCATAGTTGCCCTGTGTGAAGTCATTTCATTGAAGCCCACTGTCCAGGCTGCTAAATGAAGAATAAATCTGCCTTCAAAATAAAAGCTCGCTTTGATTTGCAACCCTGTGCCTTATGATCATCATCCCAGTACTTCTACAGCCGGGCACCTTTCCCATCGCGTGCTGCTGAATATTTCAGCGTGTTGCATCACTGGGGAAGCACGGTTCCGGAATACTGAAATCCAGCGAGAGAATTAGAGGCGCTAGGGGCGGTGGAACAAATCAATGCTGAGTCACGAGCGTGTGAGTGGATATGACCATTACTGTCGAAACATAAAACGAGGCTGACATTGGAGATGTGTTTTGCAATTGGGGCTATGTCTGAAACATACCCAGCCTCAGACTGTCTGCCTCAAGCAGTACAGCCATGATCACATCCCTCCATGAAGCGAATGTGTTTGGAAACTTAGTGTGGTGGAATGTGTTTTAATTAATGAAGACAACCACCGAGCTGTGGTATTAGCGGGCTACCTCTCGCTCAAGTGTGGAGCGGCGGAATAGGGAGTTTCCTCCTTCTCTGCATCTTCAAGAGACTCTTGACACTTGTATATGATAACATGAAAACAGGGTGTGAGACTGTGGAGGGGGAAGTCTTATCATTGCTGCGCAGATACACACCATCATGGAGTAAGTGCCAGTGAAAAGGAGTGTGTGTGCGTGTGTGTGTGTTTGTGTGTGTGGGAGGGGTTGCACTAGGAAGGTTTGTGCATTTACTGTGTGCAGCAGTAATAGAGCTAATCTGAGTGATCAGCTGAACAGGAAAGGGCACCTCTCTTAGGAACTGCTTGGCTGATGTCTGGACTAAATAGTGTATCAGCTTCTTTTGAGTCGTAAGCTGACCTGAGAAAATCTCAACCAGAAATTCGTCGAAAGAATGATCCTATATGATACTTATTTTAAAGAGATTGTAGACATCGTGATCCTGCACAGATGTGTGTGTGGGTGCCAGTGTGTGTGTGTGTGTCTCCTCTCTTCCTTTCTTCCTTCTGTTTTACTGCAACTCGTAAATCTGTGGTGGGTCAGCACAAATCTGGAGGGTTTATAAAGACAGTGGCTGTGGGGATTAAGATATGCTGTAGGGATTAAGATATGCTGTAAATAGAGTAGAGTATTGTGGGAATTCCTCTGACAGGTCCACTGGTACAAATGATGCGATCTCGTCATGAGCTGCACAACCAGGACTTCTAAGTCATTCCACCATAATAAAATAGTTCAAACTAAATGATAAAATCTTAACTATGTCTCTTACAATATAATCAATATAAGTTTGATATCAGAATTTTCAGCATGATGACATGGTACCTGGCAACACTGTTTATAGTTAGACATATTAGCATTAGCATTGTTTGATTGATTAATCATTTTATACTTATGTATATGAGACTCATCAAGGATTTAGTGACATGTATACTTCACAGAGGGTGTGTATCCTGCACACTGCTGCATTTACAGTAGGGTGCATTAGTATTCTGCTCACAGTATATAGCAGCACATATGCTGGTAAAGAATCAACACGGTGTTGTAAAAAACTGCCCATCAAAGGAAAACATATCCCAGCATTTTATAACACCTGCAGAACAAATGAGAACAGAGTGTGCTGTCATGAAAAAATGAAAGGTCAGGTGCAGGATTAATATTCATGACATGCAAATCTGAAACATCTGGAAAATATGAGTAATTGAAAATAGAGTTAATCACTCCTGAACAGAGAGAAAATTGAGATGTTAGTAATTACTGCAGGAAACCCCATCCTGCAGTTTCTCAAGGTATTCAGATGGTGTTATAGCAGTCTTTGCGTACAACTGTGACTCAACTCCACATCAAGAGCCCCCTTCTGGTTGTATGAGTCTACTACAGCTGCTGAAAGTTGTGCATTGTACCTCCAGAGATTATGCAAGAGTGCTTGATGTGCATCCCAATGTTTGCAGAAATTGTGGCCATTTTTTACTAGTGTCTATCATGGATTAGTGTTACTGTTAATTTTCACTCATGCCTCCACAGTCTGTTTCTTTCTAGTTTTGCTCTCTCTCTCTCTGTCTCTCTCTCTGTCTCTCTTTCTGTCTCTCTCTCTCTCTCTCTACATCCATTTCTCCTCGGGTCACATCTGTGCTTGCATTTTTATTCTTTTTCCTCTGATGGGGTGAGTGGTCTCCGGACTCAGAGGGGGATAATATTAGTGATGTGAGAAAGGTCCAACCTCACATGTCCTGTGTCGATGAAGGAAGGCTGTGTGAGGTTAGACCTATCCTACATGGCCTGTATTCTTCCCAGCAGAGAGACCACCGACCTGCCATCCCCTTCCATCCCAATCATCATCACCGTCACTCTCTGTTTTTTATTATTTTTTATAATTACATAGTCCCCTTTCAGGATCTCCTCATATTCAGGGGGGAGGGAAAGGACACTTTTATTTTGAAGTGTCCATTGACTCTCATGGGGACATGTCACAGCATATCACCGCCTCCAGTGTGAGGTCTATTCTCTTCTCTCTCCCCTTCACAGAATGGACTCAATGGGTTACATCTGGCCTCAAAAGAAGGTCATGTTAAAATGGTGCTGGAACTTCTGCACAATGGCATCGTACTTGAAACGACCACAAAGGTATAAACACTTTTGTTTACTGTCAAGTGGAACTGCGGAATCGAACATACTTATTCTATGTAGATTTGGTCATATTAAAATATGTCCTAACATTTTCACACTCCATCATGAATATGGCCATTAAACAGCCTTGTAGGGCCCGTCTCTTGCTTCTCATTGTCTCGTTTGTGTTTATTTCTGTGCAGAAAGGCAACACTGCCCTCCACATTGCTGCATTAGCTGGACAGGAGCAAGTGGTGACTGAGTTGGTTAACTATGGAGCTAATGTCAATGCCCAATCCCAGGTTAGGCTATACAAGTGACACCTGAAAAGAACCTTACTCTAGATTTACAGTAATACATGCTGCATTACAATAACACATATTTAAATGAGAGTACTGTGGGATAAAGGTTAGAAGGCATGGATAAATAAATTTAAATATCTGCATCTGGTGTATCCATACAGATATGATGCCAACAGAAATAATTCTGCTAAACTAATTCCTGCATCTAGTGTCTGCTAATGTCTTTCTTTGTACTTTCATGATGCGTAACATGTTTCTGTGTGCATGCGCTTGCTTACAACAGAAGGGCTTCACTCCACTCTACATGGCAGCGCAAGAGAACCATCTAGAGGTGGTGAAGTTCCTCCTGGAGAATGGAGCCAACCTGACCATTCCAACTGAGGTGAGGGCTCAGTAGGATTCTGTACATAAACGAATGCTGCTAATGGGTCCAGTAATGGAAAGAGGTCATTTTAACTGGCTATGCTGGGATGCCATGTTAATATACATCATCTGCCGCCAATGAAATCATATAGAATGTAAATCACTGTAGACTGTAGACAAAAATACAAAAAACATTGCAGCTGATGAGTGAAAGTGAAGACGTCTGCACTTGTTCTTTTCCTGTGTGTGTCGTTGTTTTGTCAGGATGGCTTTACCCCGTTAGCCGTGGCTCTTCAGCAGGGTCATGAGAACGTGGTGGCCTTGCTCCTCAGCTATGGCACTAAGGGCAAGGTTCGCCTCCCCGCACTGCACATAGCCGCTCGCAACGACGACACTCGCACTGCCGCTGTGCTTCTGCAGAACGACCCCAACCCAGATGTACTCAGCAAGGTTGGTGTCTGGGGGGAGGGACTTGTTTTTGATGAAGTAGACCAAAAACAAGTTTCTAAGATCTGGCGATTGTTTCATAAACATGCAGCAACAGCTGTACCCAGATCAGATATCGTCTGCATGCATAAAACGAGGCCGTATGTTTTATAGAACTACATTTCCCATGACTCCTTGCAGACAGGCTTCACACCGCTTCATATTGCCGCACACTATGAGAACCTAAATATCGCCCAGCTATTGCTGAACAGAGGAGCTAATGTGAACTTCACTCCCAAGGTAGGTTTCCTGCATGCGTCTGTCCATAAGACAACCCATTTATCTTCCAGAATTTTGACAAAATGATACTACCTAGTCTGTCTGTGTTTCAGAATGGGATTACACCCCTGCACATTGCATCCAGGAGGGGTAACGTGATCATGGTCAGGCTTCTGCTGGACCGAGGAGCAACAATTGATGCTAAGACTAAAGTATTCTAAGACCCTTATTTTAGACTGGAGGACAATATTTCATTGTGAAATTCTAGTAGGCTCAGCCATTTTGATTATGTTATGTTGATGTACTGATGTCCTGATTGGCTGCTGCCATGCATTTAAAAGCAACTGTATCCTGTGTGTCCAACACAGAGTCCAATGCAACTAAGGAGCCTATATGCAAATTCAGTCATTTACTATTAACATTTAATTATTGGGAAAAGCAAGCAATGACCTATTTTAACCTTTTAACCTATTGCTTACAGGATGAGTTGACCCCACTTCACTGTGCTGCCAGAAATGGCCATGTTAGGATTATCGAGATCCTCCTGGACCAAGGAGCACCCATACAAGCTAAGACCAAAGTACGCAGGCAAATGGGCCCTGTGCTCCCAAACTCATGAGGTCCATTGTTACAGCTGCATTCATTTTATGTGGACAATCAGAATCTTCTATCTGACTTTGTCATTGCATCCTGCCGCGTAGTACTACCACTACTGCCACTACTACCGCGTAGTAAAGTGGAAAGAGCTTTAAAAAGCACAGCTCAAGCAGCTAATGCAGTGCAAGCATCAATTTAAGTTTTCTGAAAGTGTAATATTTTAGGTCAGCATGTACATAAGTGTATTAAAAGAAGCTGCATTGAGTGGACTAGTAAAGGAGGCCAACGGATGACACATCACGGCAGAAAATGCTTTAGCAGGACTAGGTGAGAGGGTAGCTGAACTACTGAAAAGCTAAAAGGACACATGGAAATGTGGGTAGAAAGCTGGAGTTACAGAGGTTACAACTAGGACAGAAATTAATTTTGGCAACATGAATGCAGAACTATAGTTAAAAAACATAAAAACAGCAAAGCCTGCCTTTATGAATGTTTGACTTATGAATGCTTTGGCCTTATGAATGTTTGGCTGTGTGTTTTACCCCTCCCCCAGAACGGTCTCTCTCCCATCCACATGGCGGCTCAGGGGGACCACATGGACTGTGTGCGGCAGCTCTTACAGTATAATGCTGAGATCGATGACATCACACTTGACCACCTGACACCACTACACGTGGCGGCACACTGTGGACACCACCGTATGGCCAAAGTATTGCTGGACAAAGGAGCCAAGCCTAACACCCGTGCACTGGTGAGTTAAAATCTAGCACCCACACACTGGTGAGTTCAAATCTAACACCCGAGCACTGGTGAGTTCAAACACTTGCACACTGGTCTGTTCAAAGTTAACACTTATGCACTGGTGAGTTCAGACCTAACACTTGCACACTGGTCTGTTCGTAGGCCCTGCGCTGGTCTGTTCACATGCACTTCCTCACAGTGAAAGACTACAGCTCATGTAAATGCAATACTGGATATGGTTTGGTTTATCACAGCTGTTTGTGTTCTTGGGACATGTTTAGAATGGCTTCACGCCTCTTCACATAGCCTGTAAGAAGAATCACATTCGTGTGATGGACCTCCTCCTGAAACAATCAGCATCCTTAGAAGCTGTGACAGAGGTATGAAACAAAACACTGAACACACCAGAATGAGGTATAGTATCTGTAATATATGCATGAATTGAACTTATTATACAGTATTAACCTTATTACCAACACTCCAACTATACCTTAGCGCCCCCTATAGGCCAGATTGTGGTGTTGGTGTATCTCTAGTTGTTAACTATATGTCTAGTCCTTGCCCATAATTTCTCCCATCTTTATCGGGAACGTGCATGTTATTTAGCCTTGAGTTTGTCCCCTTCATAGAGCAGAGTGTAAGAACTGACTGCTATAGTCAAACATGTCGCCCATGTTTATGTTTGTGTGAAACACGACAGTCGGGCCTCACCCCGCTCCATGTAGCCTCCTTCATGGGTCATCTGAACATAGTGAAGATCCTTCTGCAGAAGGGAGCTTCTCCACATGCGTCCAACGTGGTGAGTCACACACAGTGTGATAAATATATTGCAGATTGCAGAAATAAATCTGCTACAGTTTCGGCATGCAGATGAGGTTTCCAGCGCGAGCTCCCTGCCATCATGCAGCAACACTTACCGTCTCTTTGCAGAACCTTGGGGTTAGGTCCCTTGATGTAGGACACGACGACAGTAGCTACCACCTGGAGCTACACCCAAGTCCTCTGCATGCTTTTTAAAGCACAGTCCTGATTGTTGCCACCGGCAATAAAAAGCTTTTTCTGTTTACATAGGCCTTTACTGCTGACGACACCAACACACCTCCACAGCTAACTTTTGTTTATTAACTATTAATATTACTAATATTGTGTTTATTAATGCTATTTGTAGAGCAGGGAGCAGAGTTGCGTGAAATCTGTCTTAAAGGAACCCATGAAGTGTGCATAATGGGTCTGCTCAGAGGCCTGCCAAGTTCAGCAAAACTGTCTGGCATTTAGACCCTGAAATCTCTAAATTGACAATATTCCAGTGGGCATGTTGAATTTGCTGAATGAATTCGTGACAGTACGCCACATCTTCGGTTTCTGTAACAAGCAGTAACAGCTGCAGTGTGGCAACATAGCTAGAAAACTTCTATACACTGGGACGGCCTTGGTTTGAAGGACACGCGTATTAACCGTGTGGTACTTAAGTCGAAAACTAAGTGCCACGCGTCCCTTTTGTTTGTTCTGACGCGGCAGCCAAATGGCCCGAGCCCGAGCCCAGAGACGTCTGACCGCAGGGCCGTGCAACAGCCGCCAGGTTTGACTACAGCACTAAGTACCACATACAGAAATAGCGAAGAGAGCCAGGTGGCATTCGAAGGAACAGAGATGGCCTGAGGACATCTCCGAACGTGCTTCTCTCTACATGTATTTTGTGACTCTGCTGTGCTACAAATGAGATTGATGGTAACGTGGAGGTTAGCTGCTGTCTTGGGCGGTCTGATAAACCGCCGTGAGCTTTGAGCTGCTTTCATGCTTTTTGCATTTGGACAGGCTTTAGCGAGGACAAGGCTCTGGAGTGTAAGGTTCCGTATGTGGCTGATCCTAATTTTTACCACGTTTGCACGCTCACTGGGTATTTTGTGATTGTGTTTGTAGAAAGTGGAAACACCTTTGCATATGGCATCTCGAGCAGGTCACTGTGAAGTGGCAGAGTTTCTGCTACAAAACGGAGCTCCAGTAGATGCTAAGGCCAAGGTAAAAATACCTCCCACTCTCATAATTCTGTCTGTAATGATGTTCTATATATAATTCTATTTATATTACATGTACATGAAGAGATATTGGAGTTGGATTTGCATTGAAGTACACAAGGTTTCCAGAGAAACAGGGAGGATCAAATAGAGGTCCTTCAGCAGCTGTGCAAACTAAGCACACATCTAGAAAACCTTGGATATTTCACTGTAATCTTGATCTCTATATCTTTCCCTACTGAGCAACTGTTTTACCCAGCTACTCACCTGTAATCTTCACTGCATATACATTTAGTCTGGTTAAACCAGATGACATGTTATAAAGTGCATGAAGGCTTATGTGGGATCATCCTATTGAAGAGATTCCTGCCCTCACTGTGTGCCATTCTGGACCCACTTCCTCCGTCAGGATGACCAGACACCATTGCACTGCGCCGCTCGCATGGGCCACAAAGAGCTGGTGAAGCTGCTCCTGGAACACAAGGCCAACCCGAACTCCACCACCACGGCCGGACACACACCCCTGCACATCGTCGCCCGAGAGGGGCACACGCAGACAGCCCGCACCCTGCTTGACATGAATGCCCAACAAACCAAGATGACCAAGGTAACGTTCTACCAACCTGCTGTTCCTCACACACTCTAGGGAGTTACAGTGGTTTAGTAATCTCCTTGTCGTTCTTTCCTGTTAAGGCTGTACTCTGTTTACTGTACAGTGACAAGCTACTCTTCCTTGTAATCTTTGAATGTTACTTTTACGCTTCTGAATGGAAAATCCACCCCGGACGATGGATTCTATCTTGAGACTTGGTTCTCCAAATGTTTCTTCTGCCCAGGGAGTTTTGCCCTTGCGATTCTCATTAGGGACCTGGAGCCTTATATTTGTAAAGTTGGTGTGTGACAAGTTTGTGCCTTAAAAAGCACTAAATAAATGAATTTGACCTGAGTTGACATGACTTGAATGGAATCATTGCAGAAAGGTTTCACCCCCCTCCACGTGGCAGCAAAATATGGGAAGTTGGATGTAGCAGAGTTGCTTCTTGAAAGAGGAGCCAATCCTAATGCGGGAGGAAAGGTGTGTATGCATGGATGACGTCTTGAGCTGTAGACACCCAAAACATATTACTTGGCAAGTGTGCCAGCCAATAATTTATGTGTAAATATAGGTAATAATTTGGAGTTATGTATGCATCACAAACTGAAATACTGCAATGTGTTCAATTTGTGAAACACTCAGAATTCCAAATTAGATTGTCCATAGACCAAATAGGTCTTGGTTGAGAAGCTATTGATGGGCAAATTGACCCAGTAAACCAAGTAGACCCACATTTCACATGACCAGTGCCAATGTGTTTAGCACAATCAGACATAAGTTTGTGCTGTACTGTTTGACTGAACTTTCTTTTGAAGCCGTTTTGCCTCATTCGTTTCGCTCACAGAATGGGCTCACACCACTGCATGTGGCTGTCCATCACAACAACCTGGACGTGGTAAATTTACTGGTTAGCAAGGGCGGATCACCACACAGTGCAGCAAGGGTGAGTGCACCTCCACAACTGAAGCGATTGAATGGTCAATTATTTTTTTGTAGCTTGATATGTTGCAATATATATATATATATATATATATATATATATATATATATATATATATATATATATATACAAAGTTTCCAGAGAAACAAATATATCTAAGGATAACCGATATCACCTTCTGCTGTTTTTCTAAGTTACCTGTTGTTACATATTAACCTGTTAAATATAAATTGCTTGATTCACTCTCTTTGAACTGACCTATCTTATAATAACTCCTGATGGTTCTCCCTAGAATGGCTACACTCCACTCCACATTGCCTCCAAGCAGAACCAGATGGAGGTGGCCACTAGTCTCCTGCAGTACGGAGCCTCCCCCAATGCTGAGTCATTACAAGGGGTCACCCCTCTGCACTTAGCCTCCCAGGAGGGTCTAGCTGACATGGTCTCTTTGCTCATCTCCAAGCAAGCCAATGTCAACCTGGGCAACAAGGCAAGAGAACTGTCCTCTGATCAGCAAAAAGTCCTCATAGTGTATCAAGCATCAGTTACAATTCAGGGTTTTGTCACTGAAGCCTTGCGTCTGTTCGGGAGAGAATAAATAACCTGGGCAACATGCCTCTGTTCTCTCCTCAGAGTGGCCTGACCCCACTTCACCTGGTTGCCCAGGAGGGCCACGTGGGCATTGCTGACATTCTGGTGAAGCAGGGAGCATCTGTATATGCTGCTACACGGGTAAAACTCCCACCAGCCTCTGATTCACTTTGTTTTACCCACATACTGCTGCATTTTCTAAAGGGTATTCAAGAGGATAAATCTGTTCGGGGTGCTACACAGCCCTTGTTTCTACAGCAGAGGTCTGGCACAAGGTGTATTATTATTTTGTTTCTTTTATTTTATTGTATTAGTATCTGAAGTAAAAACCAGTCTCTGGTGGACTTCATCACTGAAATGAAAGAAAAATGTATTTGAGATATCCATGTGAGATATTCATGCTGTTTTTCAGAAACAGATTTGGTCTTGTCTGCTTTTAGATGGGCTACACTCCACTTCACGTGGCTTGTCATTACGGCAACATTAAAATGGTGAAGTTCCTCCTGCAGCAACAGGCCAATGTCAACAGCAAGACGAGGGTAAACGGATCAGAAGTGTCAGCTCTTCTGTTTGTTCCTTCATATATGCCTCCACAGCACACGTGACCTTCTTTCATGTTCTAGGTGGGCTACACACCCCTTCATCAGGCTGCCCAGCAAGGCCACACTGATATTGTGACGTTGCTTCTTAAACATGGTGCACAGCCCAATGAAATTACCACTGTAAGAGCACAGGCCTTTCATTTACTGCCTATTTTTCCAACTATTTTCTATAAACTGCATTCTACAGTATATGCGATTATTCATTAGTCCATCACGTGGGATTAATATTTGCAAATGACATAAATGTACTTTTACCAACAGAATGGAACGTCCGCTCTGGCCATAGCAAAGCGGCTCGGATATATTTCTGTCATTGATGTTCTCAAACTGGTCACTGAAGAAACAGTTACCATGGTGAGTCACCCAATGAGTCACTCAGTTTGTATTGGTGTTTCTCGTGTGACTGTATCTCTGCTGAAGGAGAGGATTGTGTGACCAACTGTCACTCGGCAGGTAAGTGTGTGTGAGCTATGTCACGTCCCAGAGAGCTTGCTCTTTGGTCTTGTGGTCAGAGCTGACGTTCATGACTCGTATGCCCCTGGTTTGAGGCTGGGTGTGGTCACTGCCCTCAGCCTCTGCTACACTCTGACTGTCAGAACGAAACACTAAACCATTCTGTCTAAAAATGAGGAAACCGCTCAAATTTAACATTCAGGACTGCAATAATAATTAGAATAATCCAAAATAATTACATCATTAAATAATAGTAGGTCTAGGTTTTTTATAAAACATTATTATTATTTATAAAAGATAAAGTTAATATAAAGTTGCAATCAAAATTATAATGGTAGAACAAAAAGGAAAATTGAAAATCAGTTTGACAGTTCTACAGTAGTTCAAAGATTTTGACTGGTATTGTAATTTTTAATCAGATTTAGAATAAAAACCATTTGTTCTTTAATGGTGTTTCTCAGACCACCACTGAAAAACATCGAATGAGTTTCCCTGAGACAGTTGATGAGATCTTGGATGTTTCTGAAGATGAAGGTAAATACCAGCTTTTAGTTTTCCTAGTTAGTTTTTATGTACATTGTTTTTGAAATCCCTGGAAATACCTAATTTACTTTGTAAAAGAAAGAATGACAAATTCAAGAGCATTTAGAAAAGAATTTCAGTTGTGCTCCTTTTGTTTTTCATAGGAGTTGCACAGCTAACACTAGGTATGAATGTTTATCATCTCTGTGTTCTCTACAGTGATCTTTGATTTTTTAACACCATTTTGTGCACTCAGTCATAACAGAGTTTTCTTACTAACATTTTCACTCATGTGAAAGTGATGCTAGGTGAACCACAGCATGTATTCATCAGGAATCATTTCTTTTTCCTTGTACTCATCTGACTCATAGCACTAACCTACTAGGTCTCCTCCTACAGTCTTGCTGGAGTTAGTGTCAACAAAACCTTTTTCTGATATTGTTAGGAATGAACACCATTCATTTAAGAAAGCTCTTTTCTGAAACAGCATGCTTTTCCGAAAACACAGGAGACCTCGCCCTACCCAAATCCTGACAATTATGCGAGTCTGATAATGTGGTTGCAATTCATTTTGTCACCTCAGTGAATCACAGTCCTTGGTTGAAGTGGTTGATCAGCGATTTGCATGAGTTCTGAGCTTACGTGAATCATTCTGTAGCAAAATTCTATGAAATCGTGTAACTTCATATAAGATAATCTGAAATATACATCTGTTCTTCAAGCCAGTGAATAGGAGGTAAGATTTATGGTGCTAGCACTGCGATCCATTAAGCACGGTTCAGTTACCTGACAGTTTGTCTCCACTAATGTAAATGTAGAAGATGACTTCCATGACTGTCCTGGAGACCCATTATTAAGAGATCCAGGCCTATGCAGTCAAGCACTTCATTTACAAAGCTCACTTACAGCACAATAAAAACACACAGCCAGCACATTTACCTCACAGCTAGAGGAAAAGCGCCTTAAAAGAAGGACATGAGCATTTTCCTAATGGATTTACTTCATACGATGGTGGGTTTCATCTGCCCTTGGTGAACTCAGGTAAGCTTGCAGCGTTCTGCAAACAAAACTTTAAATATGCTGCAATTTGGAACACTCATAATAATGAGGGACAGTTATGTGCATAGGTTCTGAATTATGGATTTACATTTTTGGACTTAAATTAGCTTTAAATTCTGACTTTAAAAATTTTTATGTTTATATACTGGTGAATGCATGTATGTCTGACTGAGCCTCTGGGCTGGTCTATTACATTGTGGAGTGTGGATCTGACAATGTGAAGAGGCTCTTAGGCTCTTAGAATGATGATTTTTACTTTATGTATGGATTATTATGTGAGTCAGGGTTTTTCTTTGTATCTTAGAATCTTAGTCCTTAATAATAAGATTTTTTTTTTGTATAACACTTCCTTAATCACAGTATATAAAGTGCTTTAGAGAAAATAAAATGTTACACTCATTCATTAACTACACTCTCCTGTTAACTATACTCTCCTGTTAACTACACTGTCCTATTAACTACACTCTCTTGTTAACTACACTCTCCTGTTATGTATACTCTTCTATTAACTACACACTCCTATTAACTACACTCTCCTGTTAACTATACTCTCCTGTTAACTACACTGTCCTGTTAACTACACTCTTGTATTAACTACACTCTCCTGTTATGTATACTCTTCTATTAACTACACACTCCTATTAACTACACTCTCCTGTTAACTACACTCTCCTATTAACTACACTCTCCTGTTAACCACACTCTCCTGTTAACTACACTCTCATGTTAAGTATACTCTCCTATTAACTACACTCTCCTGTTAACTACACTCTCCAATTAACTACACTCTCCTGTTAACTACACTCTCTGGCGTACATACAGTAGGGTGCTGCTCTTTGCTTTGCTTTGTGTTATTTTTTTAGATTCTGCACAGTGCATGAAGTCTGAAGACATTATACATACCTAGAGTGCTAAAATCTAAAAATCAAATCATACAGTGACATCCAAAAAAGACATCCAAGACCCTCTGAAATGTAGGATGATTGATTCTAAATGTGAAATGTACTGTATGGACATGACATTCATGCAAAATGAATTGCATTGATCAGGTGCTGCAATAATTGCCAGGCACTGCAACAACACAAAACATTTCACTGTATTATATTAATAGAGAATAGGCCTCATTTATGAAATGTCAACAGAACGTAATTGTAGGGATAGTTGAGGTACTTGAGGTAACAAGTTACAATAAAGTTAGTTTTGAATTTGAATAAGCCATGGCTCTATAATGAACAATGGTAAATTAAATATTTGCTATATATCAAAGGGTCTCTTCAATCAGGTTGTGAACACCACTATTTCACCAGAATCGTTCAATGTTTTTTAAAGTGTTTTTAAGCCACCTCGGTTGACCTTGATTTTTAGAAGCGCTACTTTTTCAAAAAAAATTTCTATTTAGGACATGTTCACGAATGAGGCCGGACGTGTTTGTGGTGTGTGGCGGTATCTCATCTTGCTAGCATCGTTCTCCACTTTTAGCTAAATCTTCCCCCTTTATCGCACCATTCCCACTCATGCTTCCTGTCCGAGCCATAGCTTAAACCTGTGTGTCTTTGTCCCTACCTTTCCACCTGTCCGCTCATGTTCCTCCTCTTTTCCCACTCCTCCCTCTTGCGCCAGGCGAGGAGCTGCTGGGAACGGAAGGTGCCAGGTACTTGAAGATGGACGACTTGAAGGACCATGATGAGGAGTTCCTCTCCCCCAAGCCAGTGATAGAGTATGAGAGAGGGCACAGTAATGTTGTCTCACAATATTCGAATGTAATGTGGGGAGAAGTCTAAACGCAGAGTCGTAGTAGAGCGATCGGAGGACAAAACAGCAAACAAGAAGATCAGTTACTAGACAGACGCTTGACTTAGTGACTTTTGTGAATAAAGGCCATATAGCCCTAATATACAATGGACGGAAATAAAAAGAAAAAAGGGGCCTTGAATACAAATCAGGCGGGAGAGGCAAGTGGCAAACAGCAGCCATCCCCTTTTAAAGAGTCACATGGTTTTGATTACTATTATTTCCTCCTTATTTGAACAGAACGTATTCGCCAGCTATTCCAAGGATCCCTTGTGTCTCACCTGAAACAGTCATACTCAAAGAGCATGATATTGAGCAGGTATATATAAATCATCCTTTTTTTTTAAAAAACCTCATCGGTGTCTTCTTAGCCAATTATAGAAGGAGGGACAGGGAGAGGGAGAGAGAGTTGCACTGAAGAACACAAGGTGTCCGGAGAAACAGAACGTTTCAGACATCTTTCCTAGGTTCAGCATGGCTGATGAAGGACCTCTGTTTGAGACGTCCTGTTTCTACAGAAACCTTGTAAACTTCACTGCAAGTTTGTATTACCTCTACATCTTTTACTATGTACACTGCAGTTACTACTATACTGTACTATATATAAATGTGTGTGTGTGTGTTTCCTTTCTGCTTTATCTTTCTGTCATTCACTCACACAGCAGCACACCCCATTGCCCAAAGAATATGACGATGACTCATTGGTCCCAAGCAGTCCAGCCACAGAAACCTCAGACAACGTCAGTCCTGTAGCCAGCCCCATCCACACTGGGTATGTGCAGTCCTGTAGCCAGCCCCATCCACACTGGGTATGTGCAGTCCTGTAGCCAGCCCCATCCACACTGGGTATGTGCAGTCCTGTAGCCAGCCCCATCCACACTGGGTATGTGCAGTCCTGTAGCCAGCCCCATCCACACTGGGTATGTGCAGACCACAGTTATCCAGTGATTTGTTCACCCAGACTGAGGACCTTCAGTGCAACTGATATGTTCATAACTGCCAATGGTTTGATATCATATGTTACACAGTACTCAGTGTTTTCTTCTGGCTTTGCAGGTTCTTGGTGAGTTTTATGGTGGATGCACGAGGTGGTTCAATGAGAGGAAGCCGACACAACGGTCTGCGTGTCATCATACCCCCGCGAACGTGCGCAGCCCCGACTCGCATCACCTGCCGTCTGGTCAAGCCTCAGAAACTCTCGACTCCGCCCCCTCTTGTGGAGGGTGAGGGGCTTGCGAGCCGAATCATCTCCCTGGGTCCAGCTGGCATGCAGTTCTTAGGGTGAGTAAATAATCCTGACCTGCCCTCCAGACGGGTCTTCTGGAAGGCTGTGCAAAGTTATGACTCTCAGCTTTTGGCCGCTGGTTCCTCGACAGACCAGTAATCGTGGAGATCCCTCATTTTGCGGCCCTTGGCCGGGGAGACAGAGAGCTGGTGGTCTTAAGGAGTGAGAATGGTTCCGTCTGGAAGGAGCATCGAAATCGATATGGTGATGAGGTTTTGGAGACCATCCTCAATGGCATGGATGAAGGTGTGTGCAAGGTTTCACATTGCTTATGCATCATCTTATTTTACCTAATGTCGCAGTTACTTATGGTTAACAGCACTAGTTTCGGTGGGAAATTTGTTGCTGATCCAAATTTATCAATGGCATTTCCATCAGGTCTAAAAGAATTGCAAATGGATCAGGAGAACCACAACAGAACTGCCAGCTTTGTTACTGATGGTATTTACCAATGAATATGTTTAAATTGACTTCCATGCTCTCGTTTCTTCTTTCAGACTTAGAAAGTCAAGAAGAGCTTGGTAAGAAGCGCCTCAGACGCATCATCTCCACTGACTTCCCCCTCTACTTCGCCGTGGTCTCCCGCATCCAGCAGGAGAGTGAACTGGTTGGCCCAGAGGGAGGTCACCTCAGCAGCAAGGTCCTGCCCATGGTTCAGGCCAACTTCCCCGAGACGGCTGTCACCAAACGGGTTCGTCTCGGACTTCAGGTGAGCTGGGAGGATGAGCAGGAGGAAGAGAGCGGACGATTGTCGCCTTAGCTTCCCCCTGAATTTTGTCGCCTTAGCGTAGCTGCTGCCTGAATTTATATATATTTTTTTGGTGTTTAGACTACTACATTTTATTTTATCATACCTGTGTTGTCATTTCTTCTTTACAAATAAAATGCAGAGCTGATCAAATATTTCATTAACCATTGACCTTGTGAAACCGATGGAATGCTGTAGTTGTTTCATCAGACTGGTTTTTGTACAGTTGATTTTGATATGCAATATGTGCTGAGTGCATTACATAAGTTGTACTGTTAGGAGGAAAAGACAATGGCTGAGTTGAACAAGAAGGACAAATTAAGTAAGACATGAGGAACAGCAAGCAGTTGTTGATCAGTGTAGGTCGCTACTCATAAATGGTAAATGTGTATGACCTTCACTAAATGTAACCACTTTCTGCTACTGTTGAGGGTATTTTTGTAACATTAACAATACAATCAGCTTGGTTAGATAAAAAAGCAGGTGCGTAATAAATTACTCAGTTCAGATTGGCTGTTTAATTAGGGGTGTAGATGTTTCTAAGTGACCTAAACACCTGCATCCTGTGCGATAGCTAAGGAGTTCTTAAAGTACCTCTCCTAAACCCTGCATGTGGTTGCATAGATCCTGCTGTGTTGGAGTGGTAGATATTTACATATTAACATATAAAATGTAGCCTGGGTCAGAGCGCCAAACGGACAAAAGTTCCTTTTCTGAATGTCACATAGTTTGTATGCATTTTGTGAAAGTAGGGAAGAGTAAGTGTGAGGAGACAGAACCAGGAAGTCTTGACTGTACGATGGACATTAGGAATGTGCCTTTATAATAACCATCAGAAAGCTTTTGGAATTATAGTTTCTTCAAGAATATTTACCTAATATTTAGACATAATGACACTTCAAAAACATAGAATGCATGAAAGTGATGAAAGCTAACATAGGTTAAGTACTTTCTTGCAATAAGTTCTTATTTTTTTGTCATAATCATTCTGGGTTTGAATGCATGTACGTTGTTGCCATGTCAATGTAACCAGAAGCTCGTACCAAAGTTTTACTAGCAGTATAACAGTATTTAACCGTAGTATTTAATATTTACAGTATTTGCACTTTGCTTTTCCTTCCCTTTATATATATGCTGAACTAATATGTACATAATATATATGTATACATAATATGTGTATATAGGTGCACTAATTACACATATACTCGTACCTAAAAAAAAAGCTATAGAATCATACAGAGACATAACACTATGATATTTGCTGTGAATAAACCAGTTTAGTTCATTTAATAAGGTTTAATATAATGGAAAACATTTTGTAATGCTTTTTTTTTCTACAATAATAAATATTTCTGCCTGACCAGATCAGTTGTGTGTTGCTTGGTGTTCTGTTACTGTGTCAACTGTCATCGTTGCTGAGAACATTAATATACTGATATTTTCTTTGTCTTTTCCCCTCTGCTTCATCCCATATCTTCACACATGATCTGTCCTCTCTTTGTTTGTTGTATATATTTGTCATTCACATAATCACATTGTGTTCAAATTGTCATATTCTCTATCATTCCATCCCTTTAATTTCTGATCTAATTATTTTACTACTTATTTTGTGTACACTGTCTGCCTTTGTCCCTTCTCTGTGTCTTTTTTGTTTGCATTTGCATGCCATTTTATGCCCACCAATATATTTGTTCTTTTTTCATTGGCCCCACCCCTTTTTGGTCATGCTGTCACCTCCCCTTTGCCCTCCAACCCTGGTGCCCTAGGCCCAGCCAGTCCCTGATGAGCTGGTGGCCAAGTTGCTGGGGAATCAGGCAACGTTCAGTCCCGTGGTAACCGTGGAACCGAGGCGGCGTAAGTTCCACCGGCCCATCGGCCTGCGTGTCCCGCTGCCTCCGTCCTGGAGGGAGAGTCCGCGAGACGCCGGCGAGGGCGACACCACCAGCCTCCGTCTCCTGTGCAGTGTCATCGGTACAGCCACACTATTTGAGCAGGGTCCCTGGCTTCTGAGAGAACAGAAGCTCAATTTGTATTTGACCTTTCATAATAATGATCCTCTAATAGCAGTTTTTTAATACCATATCATAATATTTATGTGACATTTATTACTCAAAATTAAAAATGATAAGGTGTATATGATTAAGGACGTTATTGAAATACTATTACATGAAATAATGAAATATAAAATGAAATAAATTCAAAGATCCAGTAGCCCATGAGTAGACCAGTCTAAACAATTAGTATTTTAATACGTATTGAGCATAAGAATTATTATCTTGCATAAGTAAATAAACACTTATAGAGTTTGCATCCCAGAGCCGAAAAGTTAAACAAGAAAAACATCTTAACAGCTGAGCTGCAAATGGTCCTAGGAATTACCAATAAGCCTGAGAACAATGGCTGTGATGGGCTATAGTTCTCAACACAACAGGAATGTACGTCAGGGTGAGTCCATTAAGGACTCGAGACATAAAAAGTAAGACTTCAGAATCAATGCAGACCTTAACTTCATAGCCTGAGCAGATTGAATAACACTGGAGTTAAAATGCTCTTGACTTTCCATCCCTGGTAACAACACAGGGCTGTGCATTGTGAACTACCTGAAGCTTATTTAAGATGCCATATTGTCAATTTTGGGGTGATTTTCACCCCAAACAAAATTAGTCTTTCACATTTACCCATCTGTTCAATGAGAGCACACACAGTAGTGATCACTAGGGGGCTGTGAGACACACATCACCAGCAGAAGGTCTGGGGAACCTTGCTCACCCTTACTGGAAATCAAACCCACGACCCTCAGGTCACAAGACCAGTTCCCTAACCACCAGACCATGACTGCCCTTAAAGGCAGCCCAGCATGAAGAGTTACACCAATGTCCTGGACTGTAATTTTGCTTTTAAAGAATAACCATCACCAAGGATTTGGTATAATTTTGAAATGACAGTACTACAGTATTAAATAAGTACTCGCCTGCTGATATAAACACTTCATCTACACTCAACACTCATTTACAGCCACACTTTTATGTCAGATGCACCTTGTACAGTTAAAGACTATAGCCCATTTTGTGCCATGCAGAACTTGTGTGAGCCTCTAACTCTTTAGCAGTGGTCATCTTTTCACTACAGGACTGCTGGTAGCCTAGTTAGTTGTCTAACTAGGCTAACTAGCAGTTACACACATAGCAATGTACAATTAAGTACAGTCTGCAACTATACACAGGAAACTATTAGATACATACACCTACGGTGCAAGTTAGATGCTTCTGGTAAAGTGGTTAGTGAGGGGATCATCAGCAAAGATAATTCATTATCTGCCAGCATAATCCTGTAAAATCATTATGACTTTTCTGTGGAAGTTATTAGGTAGATACTATTATTAATATTATTATTATTATTATTATTATTATTATCTGATGAAACTTTTACAGCCAGTTAAGTTAACTTCAGGTGCTTTTTTTAGGTGGTACTGCGCCCGCCCAATGGGAGGATATAACTGGGACTACCAAACTTATATATGCCAATGACTGTGCCAATTTCACCACCAATGTATCTGCACGGTGAGACAGCAGAACTCACAGACACTCGACCTCATGGCATATCTTCAGAAGCTGCTGATGCTTCACAGCAGTTGGAAAATGTCAAAAATGCTTTTCCCTTTTTTTGCCCTTTGGTTTCTTTCTTTGCTCCATAGCTTCTGGCTAGCAGACTGTCCGCGGACTGCAGAAGCAGTTTCCTTTGCCAACCTGCTGTACCGTGAGCTGTCCGCGGTGCCCTACATGGCCAAGTTCGTGGTGTTCGCCAAGATGAACGAGGCGCGTGAGGGCCGGCTGCGCTGCTACTGCATGACCGACGACAAGATGGACAAGACCCTGGAGCAGCACGAGAACTTCACAGAAGTAGCCCGCAGCAGAGATATTGAGGTCAGAGGGGGCAGACGGCCTTTAGTTATGAAATGGAGAGAACACAACCAATACTGACCCTTTAGTATAAGGGTCATATACATAAAGACTTGAATCATGTATATAACTTGATAAAGACTATTTAAAGACTTGATTAATTAATTTAACTCCATATACAGGCTTCTACATTATGCTTATAGATGTTGGCGTAAGCTCTAGGTCTTTAAATAGGGACCTACAAATTGCTACTGGCTTATTTGTTTATTATGCAAAAACAAATAAGATGATAGCAATATGTTTGAGTTTAATCGTTAAAAAAAAATGGATTGTCAGTAGATGTGGTTACACTATGTGCACTGCGGTTCTAAAGGTCCTAAACTCAGCTGCAGTGTCTTTATTTGTACCCTCTGGTACTGTGTGTCCACTCTCAGGTGATGGAGGGCATGCCGTTACACCTGGAGTGCTCTGGGAACCTGGTCCCCATGCGCAAAGCTACCCAGCAGCCTCGCTGCTTCAGCTTCCAGGCCTTCCGAGATAACAGACTTCCTGTTTCAGTGAAGGTACTCGCATCTAGTCATGTTTCCATGCATCCGCCCAGTTACCTTGACAATGGCCTCCTGTTGTCTTTATCCTTTACTTCACCGATAGAGACCAGTAGAGAAACAGCTTTGGCATGCGTTTCTCAGGTTATATTCCTGATCTTTGATGCGACTCTTTCTACTCTTTCAGGTAAGAGATAGCAGTAAAGATCCATCTGGTTTCTTGTCCTTCTTGCGCAAGTCTACAAAGTATGAAGACAGTCAGCAAGTACTCTGCAACCTCAATATCACCATGCCACCATGCATAAAGGTAACAAATGAGGTTTAACATGTCCTACATTGTCTTGCTCAAGTAATGACATACATACACAAATGTTTTCTGCTCAGTTTGTTTAGCCCCTGTATGTACCTTTATCAGATAATGGGGGGTGAGGACAGAAGGAAGACACTAACCCCTTTGGCCCTTAGAGAGAGGTACAGTGCTCTCAATGAACCAGCTATGGGTAAGAACAATCCTGCGTATTAGTTGTCCTGCATGCGTCATATCCACACCTCATTCTACATTTGCTTGATCCTGCTTTTAAGACAATTTGAGCTCTAGGATCAGACTACAGAGGGTCTGAGCCAATGATGGTCTGATTTCTGCAGCATCAATGAGCGCCATGGAAAGGACGGAGTTAAAGATGGCTGTAATAGCCGAACAGCTGGGCCTGAGCTGGGCGGGTGAGTGAGTGAATGTGTGCGTGAACGTGTACGCGTGGGTTTCGTGAATGTCTCGATGCTCATCAAGGTATGTCTCACCAAGACATATCTGAAGGCCCATTGCTCCTTTGTACATTAATCACAAAATACTATAGAAACTGCTTTACCTAAAATGCTATTTTTTTGTGTTTTTTGTCACTAACATTTTGTGTAAGTTCATAAGTTTTATGAGGTGTCGTTTCTAAATCCTCCGTAGAACTGGCTCGGGAACTTCAGTTCAATGTTGATGAAATTAATAAGATTCGTGTGGAGAATCCCAACTCGCTTCTGGAGCAGAGCTCAGCACTGCTCCACTTGTGGGCGAGCCGAGAAGGAAAGAGGGCCAAGAGTAAGTGTTGCCTCTGAACAAATGACTCGAGACGCTCTATCCCAAACGATCTGGCACTGTAAACACGAGTGTAAATGTCACAGACAAAAACATTTTCTGCTAGAAAATTTCATTTCTCTGCTAAATCCAAATTCCATACAACCATCTTCATTTAACAAAAATGAAGCAGAAATTTTAGGTTTTAGAAAGATTTAGGTTTTACTCAGAACCCATGTAAAAACTGTTGAAATAGTACGAAATAGTATTGTCTTGTAATTTTCCAGTTTTAACAGAGGCATCTTGAGTTCACTGTGCCCCCTGTGTGTTTCCTCATGTTTTATCACATCCCGCTGCTGAAGTGGAGAGCCTGTTCGTGGCTCTGAAGAGCATTGATCGAATGGATATTGTGAACATGATTGAGGGACAGCAGACAGGGCAGCCGGTCGGGCGGGAACACGAAACGTCTAGACGCCGCCACAATGACCGAGACCACCTTTCTCCAGGCATGATGAACGGTAAGAGATGCTTCAGTCCATTGGTCCTTCGTAACACCCCCTGTCCCTGTCCCACATGAGCGCCCCCAATCCCCACACCAGACCTCTCCTCTCCTCCAGCTAACAACAACCACCCCCGGCCCCTCTGTTCTAACTGCTTGTGTCTGAGACCTTGGCTGAGAATTTCCACCTAACCGATTTGACTGTCACCAGGACCAGGACTGAAGACATCCCTACAGTCTGCTGCCATCTTTTTAATCTGTCTGATGCTAATCAACATTTTTGTAGATAATGTATTTAAGACTTCAGGTTCAGGTTGATTTGTCACGTGAACAAAAGTGTGAAAGCTGCTCAAAGGTGCTCCACTCCAAAAAAAAAGGATGTGAGGAAGGTTTTAGTAACATACGAACGCTGATGTTTGTGTCTGAAATCAAGTGAAAAAGTTCTCCTGCTACCAGCATAATAGTTACACTCAAATGGCTCTACTACAAATTGTAACAGTGATGACGGCCTTTGCACTGAATGACCTGCAATGGATTTAGGGAAGACTGATAAGCCAATACCAGATGGCCTATGTTGGCAAGTTAGGGTGTTAAGTTGCAATAGCTCACAGAGATAAAGACAAACAAAACAGCCAGTGCAGCTCATGGATGAGGATGACTGAAACATGTGCTTCATGCTTGGTGTGTGTGTGTGCATGGACCCTGGCAGTTGAAGCTTGAGTAAGTTGAAGTTCATAAAGGCTTGTGCCAGATATACCAATTTAGAAAAGGAACTGCAGAAATCTAAATGTAAAAGAATGCAACAGGATTTCAGCATCTTTCTTTTTGTAGAGCAAATCTATGGTGCATTTGTCCAATGGCAGACTGTACTAGCAGACTGTACTAGCAGACTGTACTAGCACACTGTACTAGCGTGAGGTTTGTCAGGCACCTTCTACCCTGATCGTCTCTAGTAGCTCTCAGGCCACAGCACAACTGCTGACCAGATATGATTGGGGTGGCAGACTGTTCACACCAACTTGGTAGAGGCCACGGTTCAGAGCTTTGAGCTAATATAGGTTTATCACACTGCTGGGGCGTTAACACATCAGTGGCACTGGTGGGTCCACAGCATTCTATCTACTCTATCTGTCTCCTACTACTGCAAATTTCCATATAGTTATACCATGAACGTCACACTGTGAAAAGCAGTGACAAAGCAAGTGATTCGAAACAGAACAGGGCTTTTCCAGAAACATCAAGAACAGAGGCAGAGAGGGTTAATGATAATGAGGGTTAATGAGAAACGACTGATCAGAAAAGGAGGAACCAGTGTGAAGTCTTCTGGGGTGGAGTGTTTTCCTAAGATTGACTTTGGTTGTGGACCAGGCAAATATCATATTAGTTTAGACGATCTCATCTGGCTACAAGTACCGTTTCAAAAATGACTTGGTAGAAAGACAAGAAACAAGAAACAAATAATGTAAACAAAAAGTAAAAAAAAAAAAACACAAAGCAACAAGTTAAAGCATTTGAACTCCATGTTGTCTAACATGGAAAATGAGCTTTATATGCATTTACACATAGTCCTTTATATTTGTAATGTACTGTATATTACAGTAGTAATACAATACACATATTATATTACAGTCGTAATATTAGTACATATATTACAGTCGTAATATTAGTACATATATTATACATAGAAAATAAAGGCACCAAGCTGTCCCTTCCACATCATAAAATCAACCAATGGAACAGAAACAGCAAATTAGGAACAGCATCCGGCAGTTTTATGAGTCGTTATCCCCTCACTCAAACCACCCTGTCAGAGTAAACATTTCAGGATGGGCACAAGTTATCAAAGCCATTAAGCCATTTAGTTCATATTAGGACATGTAGAGTGGCCCCTGCTGGAAGCACATGGCAAGAGTCATACACTAAATGACGAGTTTCCTTTAAGAAACACATAGACTAGACGCTAAGGACACGGTGAACGGTGTACTGTCCGTCTAGACAAAGTGCCACTCCTCTTCCATTTAACCCCTCTCTCTTTGTGTTCTCTGGACATGTCATCTGCAGACCAGCCTTTGCTTCCTCCTCCACACCTCTACGACCTTTGACCTCATACAGACATCATGTTGACCTCTGGCCCTCATCTCTTTTATCTTTAGACCTGTTGAACCTGCATTTTTACCTCTTCTTTTTCCCTCCCACAAAAATACATCACCTTTCTTACCAGTCTTCTCTGTGATCAAAATTCCCTCCTCACTAGCTGTATACACAGCGCCCCCTACAGGAGGGAGGTGTTTCTGACTTAGCCTGTTTCCTTCTGTCTCTGTCTCCTGTTCCTCTCTTCCTGTCTTCTTTCTGCTGTACTCGTTCCTTCTATCTCTTCGGTCTGTTTCCCACACAATCCCCTTCTCTTCCTGTCTTCCTCCCCTGATGCCTGCCTGCATGCACTTGGCACCCAGTGCTGTTATGACTTCCTTTTACCATGGAATGTGCATGGAGCATCAGACTGTAGAGGACGAATGTTGCTCTGTAAACGTTTTGGTATCATTTTGCTTGAAGGGCCTTGAACTTAAATGCAGTGCATCATTTTGCTGCACTCATACAATGACCCAGTTGACTAACCTTCCCTTATGGGAACAGTGTCCCTTTATTTTCAATGGTCAAATGTCTTGTGCAGAATTCCCATGTCTAGTTTATGGAATCCAAGCACAGGTCATGTAAAGTTGCGGGCGTATGGGTGACTGTTTGGCAAGATTCACATAGAAATGCCCTTCAAATAAACTGCTGTAAATGCTGCATTTGCTGCATGTGGGGCTGAAGTGAGCTTACCCAGCATGGCATGTTGTAATAAAATAAAGTCTTACTGTAGCTACAGATACTCTGATAGGATAGCAGAAAGTATTGTGGATTTTGCTAGCACATCTTTGACCACTGTACTGTCCCCTTGATCTATGTGTTGTAAGTCTTTTGTTTCTTGTGAGTCCTTTATCTGTGATTTTTGCACCACCAGTCACAGCGTGTGTATGTCTTTATATGGATGTGACAGCTCTTGGATTGATTGATTTTTTACCTGCATTACCAAGTTTTTTTGTGGTACTAAGTGTCTGTTCTATATGTGTGTATATATATGTGCTCTGCATCAATCACTGTGTGTCTATGACACTCTTTAATGGTTTTCCATGTACGTTTGGATGGATTTTTGGTACGTTGTGGATCGGTCTGTTCCTCTCTCTGTGTCTATCTGTATGTCTGTAATTGACATAACTTGCCGCATATAGAATGTGAAATGGAAATGTGAAATGATAGAAACAGATAGGAACACCGACACAGCATAAAAAATTCATGAATTATTCATTTATTTATGTGTATATATATATATATATATATATATATATATATATATATATATATATATATATATAATATTTATTTATATATATAAATACATGCATACATACATGTATACACATATGACATACACTCACATACATAAAACAAGAAAACATACCTATGTATTTCCTGGTACACACATGGAAAAATTTATAATCAGATAAATGGTGCAACAAACTTAACCTCAAACAGAACTGCAAAAAAGCCAATAAAACAATAAAACACTGTAACTTTTGCCCTGAGGCTTCCTCAAGAACTGAGATTTTAAGAATGCAACTATGTGGTGTCACTAGAATCCCCTGCACACAATACGGTCCACGCTAATACCAAATTGTGCTACACTCCTGGCCAAACCCTTTGGGTACACATTAACACGCACACATGCAACAATACCTCCAAAAACAAAATGTTTGCACAGGAAGGATAAACACAAGGACTAACCTACTGGACTCGCCAGCTGGGTGAACACACTTATCCCTGCTGGATCCCAGTCTACTGTTGTACTTCCTGCCTCGTTTTCTTCACCATTTCCTGTAATGTGTTTCACTTGTTTCCAGTTGAGTTATTACAGCACAGTGCTACCCTTTTACTACCCGATGCAGATCTTCATATGTGTAGTAGGTCAATAGCCAAATAGCATAAATAGATATTTTATATTTTATAGATAATACTCAAGAGTTTTAAATTAATTGTGCCAATCAGTGCAGACACGGAACTGACTTAAGAGAAAGTGAATCAAACAGTGGCTTATAAATATATGTTTACTAATAAAGACTTCCTAGGAATACAGTGTAAATAAATAAAATATACTTTAAAATACCCTGTATATAAATCCACTATAAATCTAATGTAATATGCACCTCATAATTTAAAAAGAACTTGCGACATACAACGTTTAATGAGGAAGCCAGGGGCAACAGTGGAAAGAAAAAACACCCTGGGCAGAATTAAGGAAGAAACCTGTGGCTGACCCAGCTTACAAACATGCCAAGCTCTAGTACTTCACTCTATTATACACAGTTATATTACAGACATCCTTCCATGGGTCTAGTAATCTTTAGTCATTTTTTTTTTAAATATATTTTAACATTTAACATAATGTTTAATGTAACAATGTGTGATGCTGCACAGTGATGCTGCAGATTTCAGTCTATGATATAGCAATGCTAGTGTAGCAGTGCCTTGAAAATCAGTTTAGTTAGTTGCATCCACTGTATTGCATTTTCTGGGTTTACTGAGTTGGTGCTAAGAGCTTTTACAATATATCGTAATACAGAATTATAGCAACTGTGCTTGGACATGAAGCCATGTGTGCTAATGTATCCTTCCGGTGAACTCACATTCCTGGGCCATGTGGCAGAGGGACTCTTGGTGTGTGTCGTGGATCAGTCTTATCAGCGCAATAGCACAGGCCGGGGGATATGGACTGGTTGGAAAGGACCGTTGCTTTTTGTCAGGATAACAGTTTCATGATAACAGCTTCACACAATACACAAACTGACTGCTTCTGCACTTGTCTACCTGATTCAAGACAAGCATCAACAATCTTTCATTATTTTGCATGTCCTAACTAACCAGTGGGGTTTAGGAGTGTTTTGAAGCTTTGTTTCCTGAGTTTATTAGCGTATTAGAAGAGGTGTATAGTTCAGCTCGCAGTCTTTATAGAACAAATGAATTCTCTAGATAAAAGCCAGTGCTATGTGCTCTCTTACGCTAATTCGGTCAAATTCAACATGGCAAATTTTGTAAATTTTACATTTAATATGAGATTCTCATTTTTATGTGTATGGACATGCTCATTTAAACACATAATAAAATGTGCATGTAAATATGTTAACATTTTATTATGTTGGAAATTGTCATATTTTACGTACACTGGTGTCATATCCAAGTATACATACCTGCAAATAACAGGAACAGAGAGCAGCTGTCCTATTCTCCATCTGAAAAGGATGTTAGTACGTTACCATGAATTTAATGTTAAGTACCAACATTTCTTTCTGAAGAAGGAAGTGGTTGGGTTTTTCTTTTCTTTATTTCTTATCTTCTCATTTATTGGATTCGGGGATGCTGCATGGTTTCCTCACTAAACGTCTTTGGATTCGCCAGGGAGTCGGAGCAGCATTGTTTTCAGCAGAGACAGTGAAGTAGCCCACAGTTGTGTGAATGTCCATTTGCATGTTCCTTCTTTCCACATGACCTAGAGAATGACGGCATGACAGCAGATGCGCGAGCACGTGTGAGTGGGCAGTGAGTCCCAAACACGCAAGGCCTGTAGGGGTGTCTTTGCTTCCTGGTTGGTAACCAATGAGAGCTGTCCTTCTTTGCTATCCTCTGGTAGCAGTGCGTTCCTCTACCAGTAAGTGCCAGTCACTGGGGCAGCATCGGTGGTTGTGTACTGGGTTGCGTACTGGTTTGTGTACTGGGTTGTGTACTGGCTGCTGCCCCGCTGCCTGCACTCCTGCTGCTGACTGCTCTGGCTTGCAAGACCCTCCCCCATCTTCCCCTTCTACCCTGTGACCCCAGGTCATCCTTGCCTTTCCTACACCCCCCCGCCCCACCCCCAACCGCCTTCCCTGGTCCGGAGCACATCCCTCCCAGGGCCGTAAGGAGGGGGCGGGGCGGGGTGGCGCGGCAGGGGGGCCCGTGTCAGTGTGCCTCTCTCTGTGTCGCTCCAGGTTATGGGCTGGTGATGCAGGAGGAGCTGCTCTCGCCCGCCTCCCTGCAGCACAGCCCGCCCTCGCCGATGGGCCACGAGCCCTACTGGCAGGAAGTGTCGAGCATGGAGTGCGCACCCATCGCCACCACCGAGGAAGACACACTCATGGAGATGTCTGAGGTGCAGGTGTGGCCCTCAGGCAAGAGCCCCTCGCTGGTGGCAGTGGAGGACTCCTCCCTCGAGTGCAGCAACACTGAAGACTCGGAAGGTCAGTTCTACGGGAGCCTAGGGAGGCCAGGGAGCCTTACGCCAGGTGGAGCACATGCGCCCAGAGAGCTGAGCGGCTCCATCGAGCTGCTGGAGGACCACTCCATTGGGGCAGACTCGGAGCACAGCGCCACCACCCCTGACATGAGCAGAGGGGTCAACATCAATGGGCTGGACAGAGGTCAAGGTTTGGAGATGGACGAGAAGGCTGACGAGGCCACTACTGACACAGGCAGCAGTGGCCCTGGAGGAGCCGATGGGGGGCTGGGAGGAGGAGGAGGTGGTGGAGGAGGTGAAGGAGGAGATGGAGGAGGAGATGACGCAGGCTTAGAGGAAGGCTTGTCTCTTGTTGCAGGGCAGCAGAGGATTTACTCTCGAGTGAGTGAGTCACCAGGGTTTAGCCGAATGGCTGATCACAACGGCGAAAGGTGAGTTGGAAAGTTTGAGTATCAGTTTTTCTGAGAATTTTTTGCTTTGGTATTATTTTTTTGCTTTGCTTATGTTTAGTCTTCTGATGATGTTTCACTTTAGATGGTTAGCAGGTAAGTGGCAGTTCATGGTTTAGGTTAAAAAATATGAAATTGAGGTTACATCTTTGAATATTTGCTGTAAGAATTGGAGTACAATTCTACCCCTTCTGGAAACACTCATCTTTGAAATATGCTCACTTTGAGTAAATAAGCCAAAATGAATAATTGTATACTGCAAGAATTTTTCTTGCTTTTTTGACTTTTCCATCTTTCTTTGAACACTTTTCCTCTACTAATTTCTTGATTCTTCCCTCAGGACGAGTGGTGGTTCTTTCCTGTCCTACCTCCAGGACCAGTCTGGGCCTGGTTGGCACTCTCCAGATCCCACACAGAACTGGATCGGATCCCCACAGTCGCCCAGTCCCAGACAGGCCATGGAGTCAATGATGTCATCAGTGAGGGCAGCAGTGGATGGAGATCTGTGCCGGTCCCACCTGTCCCAGGAAGCCTTGCTCCAGCCGGTGCGGGACATGGGACACTCCGAGATCCTGCGGGGGCATTTTCGAGGAACGCAGCCTTTCGAGAAAGGTCTCGGCTTCCCGCACAGAGTACCTGAACTTCGAGGATGGGAAGACATGCATCTCAGAGGACAAGTAAGAGCCATGGGAGTGGTTTGGGAGTGACCAATCACAAGGTTCACTCAGTACATTATGGTGACCAATCACAAGGTTCCCTTAGTTTATTATGATGTAGGCCTTCATTTTCAGTCTGTGACACATCCATGTCATGATGCACTTCATCATTGTATAGCTGACTGCCTTTGCTTGAGTTCATTTAGGTCATAAAAACGTTGTGGGGGATGGGAATATTACCTTTATACATTTTCCAGTGAACCAGAAGTACCAGAACCTTTGCAACCTGTCAGAAAACTGGAGCTGTACTGTTTCCATTGGTGACTGGTCCAATATCAACCCTCTTAGGTTTTTGATACCTGCTCAAAAGTGACAACAACATCACCTAATTGTATTCCACTGTCAGGTTAGCAGTAGTGTTCAGTGCTAATTGGTTTAGCATGGCGTGTCACATTGCAGTAACATGTACAGTAACATGTACAGTAACATGTACTCACACAAGAGCCACTGGTCTTATCCATTACTCACAACTGGCAAACCTTGTGTAGGTTTACTGAGACCAGTTAATATTAGCTATTGTGAATAGGCAGACTGAAAGGATCGAGGCAGGGTAAACTTGCATTACTAGAGTTCATTTTCAAAAATCATACATAGTATGATACAGTAAATCACACATGCATGAATGTAGTTCAGCACACACACACACACACACACACACACACACACAGAGCCCAACAAGGACACAGCTAGTAGGTGCCAGATATAGCTCCTGGCTCTGTCCCTCTCACTCTAACTATGGCTGCTGCTCTTCTGGCCATTGGGGGAGGGATTCTGTAAGTTATATTTGGTGAGAAAGCATTGAGAAGTAAGGTCAGTGCTTACAATGGTCTGTTTAGCTGACTGAGAATGGTCAGTTCTCTTGCTATCCATGTGGTTCATGACAGGACAGAATGACTTGTATGGCAAAAAAAATGAATTGAACTGGATGTTTGCTCTTTAGTGAGGTTTGATGTTCATGTTTATTTCTGCTTGGGTGTCTTCCAATGGTTTCATAGAGATGTCCAGCCAAAGTATTTAAAGCATGGAGATCACATGTGCAATAGGAGACAAGGGGGTATAGCATGGAGAGGGTGTTTTTGGAAGCAGAGAGAGAGAGAGAGAGAGAGAGAGAGAGGGAGGATGGCAGCATATGTTTGGTGACATTTGGTCAGCCACTTCCCACAACCAGCTGGTGTCAGAAAAAAAGCGAGGAGTGCCTTTAGGGTGACCGCGAGGGAGAGAAGTAATGGGTTCTGACCACGGTCTGCTCCTGCTCTTCTGATGAGGTCTGAGATGAGAGCTTGACTGACCAGTGTGGCGTCTCTGAGCAGAGCCCTACAGCTGCACTAAACCAGCGCAAGTGAAGGAAGCGCGGGGCGCATGAGAGCGTGAGGGCACGCGGGGAGCCCTGTCGCGACACCATGTGGGCTCTGGTGACAGAGCTGCTCTTCAGCTTCGTGGTGCTGGCCTTCCTGGTGATCAGCTGCCAGAACGTACTGCACATCGCGAGCGGCTCGGTCCGCTCCGTGCTAACTTACATCCACACGCAGCTGGACCGGGAGCTGGGTGAGGATGAGAGCATGGGAGACGAGGAGGAGAACGTCACCACGCGCGTGGTGCGGCGCAGGGTGATTCTGAAGGTACCTCCGGTTGGAGAGTGGAGAGTGGGAATGAGAAGCGAGACCTGGCTAGGGAGGAACGGTTAAACTCCAAAAGCTAATATGACTAACGTGAATGCAATTTAGTCAGAGTCAGCTATCGTTTGTTATTTTTGGCTTAATGAGTGAATACTAATAAAAAAGTATTTGTGTTGTGGGGTAGAGTGCTTTACCAGAGCAAGATATATAGCATGCTTTGTGGAAGTTGCCATAGAGTAGCTGTGCAGTGGAAACAGTATGTTTAATGAGTTTAGCCACTAAGCAGTGAAGTATTGTAGGTTTAAACTCCCACTGGCTTCAATCTCGCATGTACGAAGAGCTAGTGGGTGGAAAGGAAGGAGAACCCTGGAATAAAGATATATGTCACTTTGTCCAAAATGGTTCATGTGGTTTTACTGCAGTTGTCAGCCAGGGCATTAGAACAGTTCTAATGCTCATCAGCAGTGCTGGGACTCATCGTCAGGGCTCATAGTTAAAGTTTGAATGTAGGTCAAAAGTAACGCTGAAGTATTTAAGTATCACTGTATTCAAGAAGTGTATGAGTTGCTCAAACAATTCACTGTGTTTCTATGGTGTGTTTCTCTGACCTGCACACACCCATTTCATTAAGCTTCACATCGGCTGGCAGTTGATGGTCATATATAGAAGTGAAGCCATTGATGATTTTAGGAGGCTATTTTAAAAACTTTAGATTCCAAACTCCTTGCTACTTGCTGACTCCTGTTTGTTCTGCTCTCCTCATTCTGGCTGTAGTATCTTGTAGTATCTATAGTATTAGTCACAATTCATTTTAAATATTCATCAAATATCTTATATATAGAGCAGAGACTTATTTTTGTACATGTGAATTCGTTTCTGAGGACTCAAAATGAGCATGCTGAAATGTCTGGATAATGTGCATGTTTGGGACTGTAATGTGAGTGACCGAATGTAATTATCATGTAACCACTCTCACATGGACTAGCAAGTAACATGGGATTTGCAGTTACAAATATGTGTGAGAGAGAAATGTTTTGAACATTATGGAGTTCACATCATTTTGCTATGAAGTGTGTTATAGTCTTTGACAGTTATATTGTATTATATCCCAAGCAAGGTCATTACCCTCCAGTTCAGGCAAGTGAAATCCTTGCGTTACACAGTCCTTGAACTCAAATTTCGGTGTAGCCTTTTCTCTCTGTTCTGACCTGCTTCCAAAAGCCTTCTCGTTCCTTCAGGTTCTTCACACTTTGCACTATCATATATTACGTAGGGTGATGAGGCCGAGGATCTTCCTGGAGAGCAAGTGAGGGAGGAGCAGTTTACAGATGAGCATGGCAACATCGTCACCAAGAAGGTCAGCTTTCCCATGCTTCCTACTGCTCGTCTGCCTGCTAAGTCCCCCCATCCCCCACTAGCCTGCAGAATGACTACTCCTGGACACAGGAGAAATGATTATTACAACAATAATCATTTTGTTCACAGGCACCTTTTTTGTTTGTCAGTGATGGGGTGACATGGCCTCCAAAAGCAATCTGGGTGTGCATCACATGTCAGATGTCTCACCCTAAAAAGCAAAATTATACATCTCACCCTAAAGAGCAAAATTATACATCTTGCATTAGATGCAACAGTGGCCGGGCAGTGCATTGACCAGCATCGCAAGGACCGTCTGTCATGTGTCTAATGTTTTGCCTCGTTCACATCTTTCACTTTGCAACTACTTGTTCAGGCAAATATTGCAAAGATTAAAGCTTGCATAGTCTTATGGCTGGGCTATGCAGTAAAGTCAATCTCTAGTTAATTACTTCTGACAGCACTAGAGTCTCTGCTTCCATTTACCCACACCACATAAACTTCAGACGTCTCAGGAAAGGAAGAGAGAAAAAGGCAAGATGGAGATTGAGAGTGAGATGAAGAAGGCTTTGGTCCTGTTTAAACTGTGCTTGGAAGGTGGTGATGGACTGTCTGAAGGCAGGTTCCTCGTTAGAGATCTCACATCTTCTTGCCTACCATTCCACCAGCTTTCACTCTTTCACTCTCATTTCTCTTTCACACCTTTTCTTCTCTTTGCATACGTAAAACTTCCCACTCAAACAATGTGTCTGGTTCTTTAAATCCAAAGGGTGGTGAAAAGTTTGGTGATTTTCCCTGCTCTGTGGAGTTAAGCGCTCTCATTATTTTTTGTTTTACACCATATCCTGCTCGTTTCCCTTTCCTTAATCATCCATTCCTCTCATTTGCCCCCCCCCCCCCCCCCCCCCCGTCTCCATCTGCGCATTGGGCAGTATAGATTGTGCGGAAGGTGGTTCGAAGAGGGAAAGGAGAGGAGGGGGGTCAGGAGCTCATTATAGAGGGACTACCCAAGGAAATGGATGCAATGGACGTGGATGCTGAGCAGGTCATGAGCTACGCAATCCTGGGACGAGAGAGCAAGGTGGGCCTATGAGCACGCCTGGATCTAGGCTGGTCAGTGTGGACTGAGCTTGGCTGCCTTGAGCTACACATAGGATGGTATATTCAAGATGGACGTGTTTAAAAAAAACTTCGTGTTTGTTTGTTTTGCCTTGAAAGAAGATTTACAAATTTGTATTCCATCAGCCAGCAATTGAATTTGTAATGTTGGAATGTCCAAGACATATATTAATATAAGATGCGTACTAAATATGTAGTGCAAATTATAAGGTTGATCTGGTCTATATTTATAACATTAAACCTTTTTGTATTTCCATATTGTTTCTTTGGTGGTAATAGCATGTAATAATCAACATCCCTGACAATTTCACTTTTTACTGAGGTATTAATTATATGTGTTACATACCAACACTTTGAATTACTCTTATGCTGTGACATTGTGCTGTGACAGATATTTTAACAGCTAAAACATCAATATAATTCAATTAACTGCTCCAAACAGTAATAATGAAATAAGAAGTTTAAGGGTTCCTACCCCTCAGGTCCCTAACAATGTATTGAAGTAGTATTGTCAATGCATCATGGTTATTTTTTTCCCAGCATGCACTTGGCTTTCCTTTTTATCACCTCATTTTCATTTGGTCCCAAAAGGAGGAACCAATCACAGACAAAGAGCGTATCAAGAATTTTACAGTGAAACAATATAAGCTATTTGGTCAGCGTATAGAACTAATGGAATTACGTAATAATGCAAAATATGTAACAAATTTCAATCTACTTTTTACATTTTATTATATTAAAAATAATGCAAAATTTCCATATAAAATCAATATATATAAATACATATAAATATAGTCAAAACTGTCCTCCATTTCAAAAGATAGCTTTTGCACATCTGCTATATTGTGAATCCCTGGCAAATGATGAGATTTTGCAGTGGTTTAATCACATGTCCACGTCAGCCATTTCTGGTTCCTCTTTGTGGGTGTTTATCTGGTCTTTGTTAACCTTTGTTCATAGCTCATTATGTTGACAATAGTTGCATCTTTTGTTGTGATGTTTCCCTGTATGTTTTCTGTTCCATTAAAATTCTCTTTCTAAATGGTTAATGTGGTTGTTCTTCTGCATGTGGTTCTGCTAATTTATCTGTAGACTTTTCTGATGTTTCTCTTCCCTGTCCCTTTCCAATTTATTTTTCACTTCTTCTTCCTCCTCTAACTCTGAAGTGAAGTTGTCCACCTTTCTTTAATGTCTCTCCATTTCTCCGTCTCTCCTGTGCCACCCCCACCTATATTGTCTGATTGTATCACTCTTTTGGTGAGTCTCACGTTCATTTTCCTGACACCTCTCTCTTTTCCTGTTCCCACATCTCGTCCTTCATCATCCCCTCTTCGTCATGTCTTCATCTCCGACCCCTCGCCCCTCCCCCATGGCTTGTCTCACCTGACGCTCCTGCACTCCCTGCCTCTGCTCCATCCCCCCTCCCAACACCACCCTCTCTATGACCTTCGCCACTGTAGCCGGAGATTGTGGATGTGAAGAAGGGTGGTGCTCAGATAGTGAAATGTGCCACCCTGCGGAGAGTAAAGCAGTGAGCCTGGAGTAAAGTGAGCGGAGAGCTCTCGCGGCCCTCCAGGTACAAGCTAAGACGCGCTGCACACCCACGTCAACTGCAAACCACGCCCCGTGAACCAGGCACTCCAGCAGGCCGGCCGCATGCGTTTGCTCTTAATTATGTTGTGGTACCAAAATGGTTGCTCTATACAAACAAGCTGGCAGAGTATTATGCACTAAATATTAATATCTGAATAAAGGTTAGTGATGATCACTTGATACATCTGGCCAAATATTCATGATACTACAGAAATTCATTTGAGTGTAAATTTAAGGGTCAAATAAGATTCACGAGTGCACGAGTTAATGTCATTCTTGGCAATGACAAATAGAAATGATCACTTTTTTTGGAACTTATTGGTTGTGCTGTTTATACTTCAGAAATAATCTCAATTCAAAGCCGATGAAATACTGTCTACACCCGTGGCCAAATCTTACATTTACAAAATTAGAAGGGTCTCAGTAGTTGGATAAGTGGTATGGGGACTGATTAATATTACACTCATTCCACAACATAGCCCAGACAAGGCTGCGTACAGCGTTTTTCGTTACATTTATGGTGTGTTTATGGTTTGTTTTTGGTATGTTTATGGTTTCTACTTGTTCCTAATAAACACCTTTTCAGTTCTATCTTCCCTATAATTTTCCAAATTAGTGACAAATTTTATGCTGGAAATGCAAATGTAAAAGTGAGGATATGAAATATATTGAGATATTTCTTCCTCGTTCAGTGCTGTATAGACTAACGTTTTGGTTCTGCTTTCAAACTTGTTTTTAAGAAGTACTTCTTTCCAGTCATTCCTTTAAATGAGTCTTGATGAACGCTGCTGATTCATCTGTACTTTGTCTTGTCTCTTTGCTGCAGGACACGTCTCTTATCTCCAAACCGTCTCTCATAGACACATGATGGCAGCACTGAATGAAATGGAAACCTAAGAGCAGAGAGTGGCCCATGGACACCAGTACCAAAAGATGGCTTTTATGACTGCATTCTTTTTCGAACAAACCTAACATCAGAACTAGGCTAGAGGCATGATTTCATATAAAATGAAAACCAAAAAATATATACATATATATATATATATATATATATATATATATAAAATCAAGCATTCGAAAAGTGCTTCCTGTAATCTCTGTATCAGCATGTGAGACTGCTGTCGCATGGCCTGCCTTTATTTACACCACAGACAGCAAAGGATTATGGGATTCCTGATGTTATGAGAGGTGTGACGGGAGCTGAGAGTAACTATGGCTGCGTGGGTCAGAAATATGGGGGCTAAAAAACCACGGTCATAGCTCAGAATATTGCAGAAAGACCATGGTTCACAAAAGATATGCAAAAACTAGCACACACACATAGACAAATCAAATAACAGTTCTCCCTCCAACTCCTACAAATTTGAGTCTTCCAAAATGCATCATAGTTAAATCTAATCTTGAACAATGAACTTCCGAATACTATCTTACTTGGAAACTTCTAGCATTGGTATTGTACATAATGCAGTGTATGCACTCAAATGCTACATTAATGTGGTGTGTGTGGTTATTAATGTGTGTTGTGTCTGTGTGTGTGTGGTTTATGTTACAGTTTAAAAAAAAAAAAAGAAGAAGAAACTAACTTACGCGTCGACGATGCTGCTGATATCCTGATCCCGTCTCTATCCATGTTCCTGTTTGTTTCAATACAGGAGACAGTGTGTATATTATCAGTGTCCAGATTGGTTGCTTGGGACAGATGTGGGAATGTTTTTACTGTAATGCCCAAGAATTTATTTATTTTTTTGATGTTTTGCTGTTTCGTTGTTTTCTCACTTGTTGTGTTGGATTTTCCATTGCTGTCTCTCCACCAAAGGCCTTTGCCTGCAATAGAGATTTTTTCTTTTATTTTATTTATTTTTTGGTGGAGAATTGCTTTCTGTAGCTGACTTCTTAAATTGCCTTTCTAGAAAATCCATTTATGAGGAGCTCATAGGGCGCAAGCAAGTACGACATCCCCTCAGCCACCTTTAGTTGACTGAACTCACACATACACACACATACACACACACACACACATACACACACATACACACACAACGCACAAATGCACCTACACAACCTCCAGCTGCCTGACTTCCACACTCCAGTGCATATGTAGCAACTAAGTCTTCCATTTCAAAAGATATCAGTAGCTCAGGTTTAGTTTTGTTATGAAACATGCAGCATCCTCTAAGGTAACAGAAGTGGAAGTGGATTCCCAGAAGGCTGTGATTAGGTCCATCTTTTAACATGCATGTTTCATATGTTCACATTTCATATGGGCGACAGACACAGTCACCTCACATGGATTTGAAGTTAATGTCACTACAAGGAACATCTTTTGGCTGACAGGAGAGAGTGACCGGAAACAAGATTCTCAATACTGCATTATGCAAAAATGATGATGCAATGATGCAGTACATTATGATGCAATAGACATCTGTTTGTAGGTATGAAATGGGCAAGTTTGGAATTTTCCACTCACCAGTTACACATCATGCCTTTTCTGTTTTCTTGGTTTGGTTGTGTTTTGTTTTTAGTTTTTTCTTTGGTGGGCGGGTTGTTTTGATACAATGTTTGGGCCACCAAGAGGTGTCTCATCAAAGTAATATTAAATATAGGAAAGTGAGAATAAAGCCACATCTCTTACTCCCAGTTAGATTTTTAAAATACTAAGCACCCACATAACAAAACACTGGCGGGATCATGTCATGATCTTATTATCAGTCCATATTTCTCTGCCTTGGAAAATAGAGCTTTTCTTTTCATTTAGTCTGTATTATTTGCAAAGCTACAAGGTCTAATAGTGTTCTTGAATAGACACTCAGACTTACCAGCCATTCCTGAGGAAGATGAGTATACAAGCGGAGAGGTGAAATGCTACATGATGCCGGTGATACTTTTAGTGCGAGTTGTTGTTCTCTTTTGAGCTAAGCAGACACTTACCCACTAAGCACTGTGATTAGACTGCAGCACTGTCCCAGAAATGCCACCATCCTCAGAAAAGTTCCCTCCTTAATCACTCACACACAGACACTCTCTCTTACTCACACACATAGCAAGATACAAGCTCCCAAGTTCCCATCCCGAACACATATGCACACAGACACATTTTTACACTACACCTTTCCTCATGCACACTTTGGGTCTAGGCTATGTTATGAACTCAGTTGTCTAAAACAGATGATCCAGCCATCCACACCTCCTAACTCTCCCCATAATTAAATAGTTTCCTCGCTGTATTTTTACTGTGTCATAGTGGGTCTGCGCCATATTCATCCATCTGTTTCCTCGCATTATCTGATCTGGTTTCAAGCACCAAAATAGATGGTGAGACAACCCACTGGTTCCTAACCCGGTTGACAAGAACCTTTAGACACTAAGCAGTTCAGTGTTATTTCAGCTACCAAAACACTGAAGACAGTTGACTGAGTTCGTGAGCTAAAGGCTGAATCAGAACAATAAGATCTGCTGGGATGCCGAGAGCAGAATCCCTTATTAAGCATGACATGAGGCAGTGCAGGTTGTTTCACTCACAGACTGAGGTTCATTATGTTCAAGCATGTTTAGGGAAGTGAGTCCTCTTCAGTATTCAGGGCTAATTGTTACCATTTTGTACTCGTAACCATGTCTCTCTCTTTTGCAGCTAGCCACAGAAAAACATATCAGCACATCTCAGTGTACTACATGCAATTTACACCTTGCAATTTAGAACAGCTGCAGCAGAAAGAGATAAAGTTGCAGTTAGCCCAGAATATCCCCGCAATCAAACATCCACATCAAACCCATGAAGTGCTCATATGTAAAAAGAGGACGCAAAAATAAAACATTTTACCATATTTCCAAACTCAAATTAGAATATTGTGATCCCAAATCATAATCTCGCCTTCATACGCTTTAAATCTCTCATAATATCACCTCCACACAACATAAAATCCCAATGTTTTAGGGAGTTGTTATAGAGAAATGTGCTATTAGAAACATATCAGGGTGGAAAGCTCATTGTCAGAGCAGTCCTCTGAGAATTATGCAAATACGTAGTATTGTGTGGTACTTGGAAATGTAGCATCGCCTGGAAACAGACATGATGTCATAACACATTGACTGTCCGTTGCCTGTATCACTACCTTACGCCTTAGTTGTATGTTTCAGAATTGGACTCCTTATTAGCATATGTGGCATATTTTCTTTAGTCATAAGTATATATTTGGACTGAAAGAGTGTGAATATAAATTTTGCTGTGATTGAGATTTAAAACATGAATCCTATATTTGTGTAAAAATCTCTCAATTTAGGAAACTGAAATTAAACAAACAATGGCATATCAGTAGTATAGAGAAATTTGTTGTAATATTAGCATTATAGCAAGGTGGATGGAGTGCAGTTATATAGGAGCAACATTCAGAAAACCGTAACAGATCATAATACATCTTACACACACCACAGTTGCCTGGTGAACACAGTAGAAGACCCAAATGTGTGAAGTTCTACCCATTATCAATAACAGAGGTGGTTCACAGATGAATGACTAGCTTGATACATATCTACTGTACAGATTCATGTGTGCTTTACCAAGATTCTATTCTAACTGTATATAAAAGTACAGTTTATTTTCTTTATTTTACATTAGAATGGCAAACTTAGAAAATACAAAAAATGTATAACACTGAGAATGAATCCGTTTTTAAACACAAAGTTTAACATAAATAAACAATTCAGAGCAGCTTATAATTCACATTGCATTTATTAAAAAGTATTTTAGAACATACACACTTAATGGAGTTAATGTTTGCCTCCATGTTTTCCATACACACACATAATTCCACTGACACCCTTATATTGCAGACAGAATGTTAACATTATCTTCACAAAAACCATTCAAAACATTTTTACCTTACAGTTCGGTCAGTGAAATACTTGTTACTCACTAGAGTACTGGCACATTCTCAATACATTCACCATATTTTTGCAGTTACATGGGTTAGTGTTTTTTTATCAGGTCTCCTATGATAAAGGCTAAACCAGCAATGTACAGAATACGTGTAATTTTTCACAATAATGGGCTTTAGTGTTGACATACATACCCCATGCTATTTTCTTTCTTCCTGTGTCCTCTGCCAGGTCTCTAATGTCATGTCAATTTGAATGTGAAATGGACAGTAGGCAAAACTGTTTTGAAAAGGACTTCATAAGGAGTGTTCAGACATCAGAAACGAATCCAAATGCTGTTTCTTCAGACTCTTTTGTGTTCATACACTCTACTTGATTTTGGTTGTTTGCTTTAACAGAAGATGATTTGTTTTTGCTTATTAATTCCTGGGTGACTGATTAAACACTTGGACTAGTGCGAAATGTGACAATGTAGAATTTTAGTACAACCCTACAAAACCTCTCTACAAGTTCCTTCCCCCATCAATTTAAGAAATAGGCTCAAATCATGGAGGGGCCCACCATGACCGGTACATTGGGCCAGCCCATTCCAGTATAGAGAGAAAGAGGGTTTCCAGATAAACCACACAGTTGGTTGAAGTCATTGCAGTGATTAAAACCAATTAAAAGCAAAAATGTAAACAGTTGCAAAAACTAGAGAACACTTATACTTCTAGAGAATGAACTGAAATCAGTACCACAATAGTATATTATTCATAAAATGGAATGCAAAATGCACACATGCACAGAAAAATGTTTTTAATATATGCAGAGAAATATATAAAATATGTATCAGTATATATTTAATTAGAATGCTTTGCAATTGCTAATGGGGATTTATTACCTAACATTGGGAAATACAGTTCTGTTATGGATGTACCTATAGCATCTTAGCACCTGAAACTTTTAGGGTATGCCTGCAACCTGGGAAATTTATTTTCATTTTATTTTTTATTGCGATGGAGAGGGGAAAATGATGAAAAGATACCTATACACAGGTCTGTGGATTAGACATCTGACCTGAGAGATATGTATAGATGACTAACCCTGTACACCAGCTGAAAAAATATTTACAACATTAATAAAGAAATGAATACTCACCAATGACTTTGCATTGTCATTTCTGATTCAGTACAATACCAATTCTATATCTCAAAACATTTTAGACAAAGAAAAATGTAATCCTGTTGCCTTCTAAAATGTTGACAGTACTACTTAACACCTTGTTTCCAATTGACAATTCTTATGCTTTCAATAACTATTTAGAGCGATAACTTGCTGTCTTGAAAGCAATTGCAGAGTATTTAGTATAGTATACACTTGGTATTGCCTCACTCGCAATCTCTTCATTACACAAAGTAGCTCCTGTTTGTCACCTACTGTAAAACCCAAACCCTAGACCACCCAGATTCAATTTGAGCCTCCTTCTACAATGTGATGATTCACCCACCTCCACATACCACCCAACCTTCAAATGCTACTAACACCCTGCACCCAACACCCATCACCCAACACACTCACAAACACACACACACACACCTACCCTCCCACAAATTAACAAATGTCCCTCCTCTTTTGTCTTGAACATCAGTCAGTTTTTTTTCTGCTTCTGCACTGGTTCTACAACTCCAGAACGCAACTGCTGAACTCCAGAACCTCTAATCAAAGCATTATAAACAAAGTATAAACAAATTCTACAATACTACAACAGAGTCCCAGTTGAAACGTACTTTCAGTGTCTATCTAAAGTTTGTCTTACGTATGTCATTTAGGGAGCTTTTCCTTGCTAGAGTAATCTTGTTGACTGTGGGTCTATAAAGCTATTTTATGACAAAATTTCTTGTAAAAAGTGTTATATAAATTATCACTGAACTGAACACCAAACAGGAACATGTCAATATGTGAATTTCCACATTAGTTTGGAGGACGTTTTTCGGTGGTTGTTGTTATTGTTGTTTTGAATGTTTTGTTGTAAGGTTTTTTGGGGGGGATGGGGGGGGTTCTACTTTGCTTTGTGGATAGTAGAGACAGTTGGTGTGTTTGTTCACCCTCAGTTTCATGACCTGACATACCATGGAGTCCACTCACAAACTTTATGTTTATTGTGTTTCAGTTCTGCTCTCTCTGTTTCTCTTGGTTTCTACTTCCTCTCGGAATACTGGTGGACTGGAGTTCACAGAATGTTGAGCAGACATCAAGCTTTGGTCAACTGAGCTAAAACGTCCAATCAACACTTGTCAACCCATCCTGCTTGATGGATTTATGGCGCAAGTCTAGAATAGCCAGGCTCTGCATTGTGTTGGTTCCTGCCTTCTCATGTAGGGTACATTTCCTGTCCATAGCTATATAAACCAGACAGTCATGCTGCATCAACAGAGGGAACTTGATACACTGGCAAAATAAAACTTAAACCACACACATAACTGTGAATTAACTCTCTGAAAGGACAATTGCAGTATTTACACTGCACATTAACCACTGCTATTGCCTAAAGCTTTAAATATAATTTCTGAGGACTCCTGAGGACTCCTTGCTGTAATGAGGTCTTTCTGATCACAATAACCCAATTTCTTATTATGGGTGTTGCAAATGTATAGGTAGTCTCATCTTTTTTAGAGTCTCAACTGGATACTTATTGTATTTTATTAATGATAAGTCTCAGAATGTACAAGAATAAAGAACTGTGTAACACATGAGCAGAGTGTTACACAACTGTACACAAACAATTAAAATTGTGGGAACTGATATTGCAATGTTTTTAGATTTTTTAAAGTTTTTCAAATTAGAAATAGCCAAGCAAAGTGTTTATTACAACATCGAACAACATATGAAACGCTCTTATCTAAATACTGTGAGACAATGAATTCTGCCAATGTTTGCTCACTAGGACAACATACAGTTTAAGAAAGAATCGTCACTGTAGAAGTATGTTGCGCATTGTCATATGGGTGTCATTTAGCATCAGGCTGTCTGTCAAAGTGTGATACCTGTATTGGAGACAGACTGGACAAACAAGGAAACCAAAGATTTGTATCATGTGAACTAGACACCTGAGGATAAGAAAGACTTGTATACTAAATCAAGTTTAAGCTACTTATGTACTTATGTATGAAGGTCTGCCGTGGTCCGCCATTCCATCTGGCATGATCGATATTGTAGCAGTGATATAAATGATGACACTATACTGTCTACACATTGCGGTAATTTGTCTGATAACATACAATATTCTTGCGACAGGTAAAATGTTTGTATGTGTATGTAAGCTTTTCATCAGGAATTACCCACCACATTGCAAATATCAATGAACAAGTTTATCAGGAATTAGGCAAATATGCAGTGAATTTGAAAGAAAGAAATGTGTTATTCACAAAATGAATATCCTTTATTACTTTTACATAAAAATATAAGGATTTATAAGACATGTGACATATAAAAACAACATACAAAAGCCTTTTAATATTTTACATTAGATGCAAATATACACATTTTAAGTGATTACACGTCTAAACGTGCAGTACATCATCACATTTTACATAGAACACATAAATATTAAATATTTCAAGAGTGTCTTGTACTTGACTTGTTGAGGCTCTCTACAAGTTGGATACACTTTTTTTACAGCTGTTCAACATATTCAATCAACAAAAAAATTATGTCAGTTTCCTTGAAATGTACAATTATGCAGATACTTTGCAAATTCTGCAGAGTCTGCAAAGTTCCTGAAGGTATTAAATTAAGTTACTAAATAACCTTCTAGTGGAATCGTAGCCCTGGTGTCCAACAGCGTTCTTCAGTGACAACCACATTCTTCTACAACCATGTCCTCGTGGTGACGAAGCACCACTTCATCCCCCTCGTAGTAGAGCATTGACAGAGAACTGAGACGAACTGGCACGCATGATGGACAGGCGACGCGTTCCGGATGATACAGCTTCAGGAGACTCTGATAGAATGCAAAAATATCGAAAATTAAATATCCAATGCTAAATATCCAATGCTAATTTTACAATGCTAAACAAACGTGCAAATAAAATTGTAATAGACTGTTCTTTGTCATTACAAAAAAAGGGCACAAGGTTTCAAAAACATTTTCTCACCTGCATGTAGGCGTGATTTGTGGGCTTGAAAGATTCGTCTAACGGAGCTGGACATTCTCCTTCGCAACGGAATGCATTATACCGCTTTGGGTGCACAATCCACTCATTCCATCCAATTTCGTCGAAATCCACCCACATGTCAACACGCCTGCACACCGGGCTGAGTATGGATTCTGTAGGTGATCCAGTTGTCGTGATGTTCCCGTTTGCTACCTCCCGAACAGGTACCCTCTCTACCCTGTTTCTCTTGTGTCTGCGACCTTGGGCGGGTCGGTCTAGGATGACATATTTAGAGTGCTCTACTGTCTGGATTAGAGTGGGGGTGTGTTGGTGGCCTCGGGGTAAAGTGTTTTTTGAAAACACAACAATCATCACTCGGTTTAGGGTGGGATGATGGATCCTCCGCCGCCAGCTACTGCGGTGCCGTACTGGAAACGTGTTCAGGACGTCTCCTCCACTGCCCTCTTCCGCATCACTCCCCAAGTCCTTCTTTTTTTCGAACGTTAACTCTTTGGCAACAGTCAGGTCCATACGACTTGATGCCTTACCTTCTTGGTATAGCCAATATTTGAGCAAAGCTGTTACGTTGAAGACTTTCCAAGCGGATGCTGTTGTAGCCGGTAAAGACGTAATGCTGCCAATAAACAGACGCTCTTTATGACAAGCCGTCGGGTCCCGCTCGCAGCCCGATTTACGTGTATGGTAGATGTCCACGACCGCCCGCTTGGATGCAGAAAATGCAGGCAGACGGAATCGAAGTTCGGAGAGGTGAATTTCTTCGTTGCCGGAAAGAGAAGACATGTCGAAAGTGACACGCCACCGCTCACCAACCTGATGACATTCTGGCAAATAAAAACGTTAAGCAGTTAAGACACAATTAACAAATTAAATGAAAGCTGTGTTGTTATAGAACAAACCAAGGCAGTACAGTAAACATAAAGTGTTTACAATGGTTTGTAGGTTCTAAGGAGGAACCATTATGGGAAAGGCCGAGGTGAGGGGTGACGGGGTGAGGGGTTTGGGCGGGGAGCGCCACCCGGATAGGAATGTGTATTGAACCTCCCATTGTAACAGACGTCTGATGGACTAATACAATCAGTCGTACACATAAAACAGAGAAACTTCTTTAAAGTCGAATAAGCATTGACACCACTGCGTTGTAAAAGTGGAGGATGAGACAGAAGCCGATAACAAGTGAGAGTCCGATAATGGTGCCTGATGTCAGTATAGTGGCCACAAGCCCCTCCTGTCACATTCTACTGCTGTGCATTGTAATAAATCAGAATTAGTGAATGGGTATGTATTATTAGTTTGTTTGTTCTTAGACACTATATATAAGGCTATTTTGTTCACAGAACTGCTCTGCGTAGCGCTCAATCTAGACTACATAGCAAGATTTCTTCTTTTGCCTAAGCAAATAAATAAAGGAAAAGATGATAAGCTATAACATAGATACATTCATAATGGTATCATAACTTAGCTCGCAACTTGCCTTGTTAAGTAAATGGCATGCTTACCTTTTGCGATCAAACTCAGTACGGAGTCGGACTGTTGCAAAGATGGACTGGCCATACGTGAAGGCGCCTTCCAGGCATCAGCAGATTTGTAGTTTCGATACAGCTGCATCATATACAGTGGATACCTGTTAGGATGGAGCACAGGAATACTGTATCCTCTGTCTACCTTGGGGAGCTCTGCGTGACGCATGGTCCTGTACGGGCCATTATGTTTGATTCCCATGCAGCCGAGACTTAGAGTAAGAACCCAAACGATGACGAAAGCGAGTGCCATCGTATAAGCTCTGTACTGGATTTTAATACGACACGAAAACTTCTTTTCTGTGAAGACGCGGAATGAATGCGGTTCTTCTCAGCGCTTCTCCTTACTGTGTGGAGTCCGGGCCTTGCACGGAGCTTTTAAAGTATCCATCTGGCCTTTGATGACCCCTGTCATTCTGCAGCCGCTGAAGAATCCCTCTGATCCTTGAGGCAGATCTGAGAAGGACCAAGACTAAAGCTGTCAAGTTCACTGTCTCTCGAAACTGCTCAGGCTTTTATAAGCAAATGGCACGAAGCTCCTAATACTATTGTATGACACAGAGCCCCTTTGATACAAGGCCACCCCAAGACACAACAAACAAAATGAATGCAATAAATAGTAAGTGGCAATCACGTACAGCTTTTACTGCATAATTAACAACATTAATTTTTCCACATTTAACTGATAGCCAACAAATTATGCGAATTTCAGACCGACTACATTTTTTTCTCGAAACATCTCGGATACATTTTGAATGCATCCCTGGTTTGAAAGTGATAATGCAATTTGTAATTTTGCCTAACCAATAATTTCATGAAAGATATCCATACACAATGGCAAATACCTAATTATTTAAGTTTAGAAATAACTGCAGTGCAGCATTTTTTAAAAATAGCACCATACAGGCAAATTATGCAATATAGACAAATTAGTACAAACGTGCACAGTACTTCAGTGCGTACGTTACATTCTAAAATTATTCAATAAGCCTAAAACATGAATTTATGATTACACTAACTGGCATCGTAATAATGATGTTAGCTTCTATTACTGTGCTGAGGACACATGCTGAACATAGTCTACCTTGTGTATAAAGGTGAAGTGTCAGCATTAGAGTTAGTAAAAAAACAAGGAAAAGTGGTTGGACAAGTCTTGAATGTGGTTGTGGTCTAGAATAAAATATTGTTCTGCAGTAAAACCTTTTAAAATTCGTTGAGTATGTTTGTAAGATATGCATGTAAAAGGGAATGGAGAACGCTGGAGTTGTGCAGAAAACGTTAGTGTGCGTTAGTGTGAGGGGCATCAAAGATGCCAAAATTCAGCGCTCGTAAATTCAGCAGAACTTCAAAACGATCCATACGTGAGTAAAGCGTAAACAGAGTTCGCTTAACATATTTTGTATCGAATGGGCTTCAGCATTCAAAGTCTATTCCCGTTTCTAGGAAGTAGCCCTATGGTGTATCTTAAAATGTTAACATTTTACCAGAAAGAAAAACACTACCTCTTGTTCCGCTTCCGTCACTGATGCGTCTCACTTGGGCGTGTATTGCTTGCTAGGATTGTACAGTAGCTTCGTCGTCCTTTTTTCGTGTCAAAGTCTTCCTTACGGGTCAACTGACACGATGTCTGGGGCGCCTGTGTTGTGTGTGTTCGTCCTGGCGTGTGCCTTGTCACCAGGTAGTATGAGAACTGACGTCGGTTTTTACCTTGTCTTTGTTCATGATGCGTACAGTCATTGACAATGTCAAATAAATGACATTGTCGTTTTAAACGCAAACGTACTGGCAATAGTCTAATAGAAAGATTCTTGCTTATGACGAATAATTTGCACTTGATCGTGATTTGCGATTTACTCATATGCAGCATCCTCGGTGCTTCTGCAGTTTTTAATTGGCTAGTCCATCGTATGATGTTATCATGTCTGGATCCCAGTAGGATCTGAAAGCAAGTTAGCATTGGATCCTTTGATCGCTCTTATTTAATACGACTGAAAATTACCTTTCTTATCTAACAGGTCAAACATACTCCCCACAGATGGAAACGTCCGACCTTTCTATGGTAACTGATTTGCGGTTTCACATATCCCTATAATAATTGATATAATCATTATTCTAAATGTCATTCAGTTTCTTTGGCTTTTTCAATTATATGATAAGAAAAATAGCCTGACATTATAGTATATTACATTGAAATGTTGCTCATGGTTATAATTAGATGTTTTCATGGTTTTATATAATGATAACATATGAGACTATATCAGTCTTAACAAAGGGTTAACAAAGATGAATAAAAGTAGATGCGAAGATGTTTCTGCTTTAACAATATTAATTGTTATACTGGAACACACCAAAATATAACTTTCCTTTGCAGTGCAGTTCAACAACATATAAAAGATTATATGTGTTATATTTATATGTTATATTTATATGTTTGTTTTTTTTGTTTTGTTTTGTTTTTTGCTGCGTAGGGTAGGATAATAGAAGTTTCATAGGAGTTTCAGTTCTTCTTTTGTATTATTATAAACGTGCAATGAATGCTTTAAACAGTGAATGGATATGTGTTTTTGGATTATAATAGTAATCGCAATAATATAATAGTAATAGCAAAAAGTAATATACACAAGCAATGGCAAAGTTCGTAAAGAATACTATCCTGAATTTGAAACGATGGCTTAAAAGCATGTAGAAAGTGCTAGAAAGTTGCTTTTCTTCAAACTTGGTTGAACATGAGAAAAGGGTACTGAAAGCTGGCTTTATGGTGAGACATGCGTGCTGTGGTACTTGACATTTGGTCCTACATCACTTCTGCAGCATTTAGGAATTGCTGCACAGTTCATTGCAATATTCGACAAAATACAGTGTAGAAGTTGTATCCAAGTAGACTATTAGCATAAATACATGGAAGGCAAACTACTAACAAATGCTAATCACTGTCCAGGATAAAAACATGTGCAATGACTGTACCAGGATCATAGAACTTTTTTTGACCATGCTCTCCCATGAAGACACACAGGTGAGTATGAATTGTCCCATGAGAAAATGACATTGCTGCCAATCGGCAGAACATTAACTGTGCCATGGGTGGGCAGTGGAAGTTTTTAAGTTTGCAAGTCAAGGCATGATATTGCTCTAGACATTTTCTGAAGATGTCGCGATGGAAGAATCTTCTTGAACATTGTGCTACAGCCTCATGGACCATTCATTTACAGAAGCTGATAGAAGGGTCCCTTGAAAAGATTTGCACAAGTTTCTCAGCACCAAAAGTTGTTGGTGAATGTACGGAAGCAGTAAAAAACCATCTGCCATCAGTCATCAAGGCTTTCATTTCCTTTGCTGTAAGTCCTTTCTCCAACATGTACACAGATTTATGCCATGTAACCATGAATGAAATCAAAACATAAGTGTACGTTGGGTCATAGTCACATAGAGAAGGAGAGATTTGCATGCTGCTGGGGTTGTGTGCCGTCCACCCAGACTACACTGCTCTAGAGGTGCTCACCATAGCCTTGGAGGCAGGTGGTTTGACCCAAGGTCGGTCTTCCACAGGTACTGGTCAGGAGGTAAGGGCCTGACGTGTGAGGACCTAAATGTAATGGCTCTTCCTCATTTTTTTCCCTTCATTTCAAAACTTGGACTATAAACTGCTTAAATGCTGTTCATATTTTTTTGTTTCATTCTGACAACGCAGGTACAAATCTCCCCCCAGTGCACATTCTGCCTTTTTATCATCAAAAAGCTGGAAGACATGTTGCCAAAGGAGAGAACTGAAGTAAGACAAACCACTATGAACCAGCTTTCCACTGTCTATATAGCGTACATGCCCTCTGCTGAAATGATTAGAAATCACAATATGAAAACATGTAGCTAGTGCCATGAACGACTCTGATGACCTAACACTTAAAACCCATTAAACCCCATTACCTGAATTCAACCACAGGAGTCGGTAGTAAAGCTTCTGGAGAAGATCTGTGATCACCTGCCTCAGCACTACAAAGAGCAGTGCAACAGCTTCCTGGAAAACTACGGCAAGCAGATCATCGATTTACTTCTCAGCTCTGCCACTCCCCATGCAATATGTATGCTGCTGCACTTGTGTATTGTGGAGGAGACACCTGCTATAGGTACTTCGAGAACGTACATTTAAACATGCATGCTTGTACGTTTTAAAAGTAAAAATTGCATTATATATGCTACAAGCATTACAAGTATATTTGCTCCTGTCTCACTGCAGTTCCTTCCCTGACGTCAGACTGTCACTCCTGTAAAACCCTGGTGCTCCTCACCCAGATACACCTTGGCCAAAATGCCACTGAGCCTGAGACCTCGTCTATGGTGCAGAAGATGTGCCAGCGCCACCCCAACACTCTCCCGGGGGTAACAATCTTAACGCATCTATCGCGTCCAACTAAAACTGAGATATGATGTAACGTTTTTCTTCTCACTCCTTTCCAGTGCGACCTGTTTATTCAACGTCATGGCCTGGCACTCGTGAGGATTTTGAGCAAAGAGGAGGAAGCTATAAATGCATGCCAGGTAATAAAGTAACCCAAACAAACTGTTTCTTGAGGCTGCTGCAGCTGAGCTAAATTGCCGTGATGTATTCAGACTCGTACTTGGAACATCCCGTCCAAGAGGAACCGATTAAGCCAACCAACCCAACTGGTATTAGAACAGAAGATTAAAAGGCGGAAGATGAATTTGGCCAACAAACTGTTTATGCTGAACACAATAAGACTAAAAAATTTTAAAGCCCTGCGTAAAACTGCCTTCAGTGAAAAGTTTAAGCAAAAATGTATTTGCACCTCTGAAAGAAACACACATGAATTTACATTTGCAGACAAAAGCTGTATCAAAACAAAAAGATAGTGTCTCAGGTTTGGCATCCGCCGGTGCTTAAAGCGAATACTGTGAATAGGCCACCATGACACTTCAGTTCCTGGGAGGCACTGGCCCTTACTCCTGTCATTGTATCTACTTCATCAGGTGATCTTCTGTTCGGGACATGAATAGGATGGTGGATCTTCCAAGTAAACAAACCCTCATCATTTTATTCCTTTAATTTGTAAGTTTGATTGTATTGATCTCAGGGAAAAGGGAAAGAGCAAGGAGAGAGTGAATGTTCCCCGTCCCCACCACGACCAATAAGAAACAGTCACGTCTAAGAATCTTACACTTGTTTTTTAAAAATGTATGAAGAAACAGGACTGCTTTTTTTTTTTTTTTTTTTTTTAATAAACCCAGATTACAAAGTGATTGTGTTATTCCAAGAAAAATGCCAATATGATCTTAGAATTTTAATCATAATGCAGCAGTGACTGACCCAGACCTACCACAGAGCAGACCTACCAACAGAGCAGACGATGAAGTCTTTCTCCCTTCACATCATCAGAATGGGCACGGAAACACATTGACACAACACACATATTCCTATAATGTTTAATAAAACAGCCGATGATCTCTGCAACATTTATGCAGAAATTCAAATGCAGTGTAGGTTTCAGGAGAAATTGGCATGACCGAGAGTTGACTAAAGTTAATATCATCTGAAGGAACAAACAAACAGAAGAAACAAAGCGTCCTTTGCTGAGGGTGATGGGAGCTCAGTCTGCACATGTCATCACTTCGTCACGCCCCTGTGTGGCGGTTTACCTCGCCTTCAGCTTCCCGCCTCTTCCATATCTGAAACACAACAACAGTCAACAGTGAATTAAGGAATGAACAAAACGTCATAGTAAACACCTGAACTGGATTGAACTCTTTCCTAACATTTCTGCCATGTTCAGTGACTAACCTGTATATAAGCTTCTGACAGTGTGATCATCTGTGGCAGGATGTCGGTCACCTGCAGGTCTTGAAGCTCGTACCACTTTCCTGTGCCCTGTGAAACGTTCAATGTCACCCATCAACATGCAGATCTCCAGGGCGTCTCGATTTTCACTGGGCATATGACATGTAGCGCAACACCACTCACGTGATGCAGGACATGAATCCTGTAGGCGCCCTCTGTTGGCTTTCCATCATGGACCACGTTGGCTACCAGGTCGTAGGTGGTGCTCTTCTCCGTGACCTGGGCCTCCTCGGTAAGATACTCGCGCAAGTCAACATTCCTGTAGAAGGTTACGGTGTGGTGGAGGGGGGGGGGGTGAAAATACACCACTAACTCCAATCTTAATGTTTAATTATCACAAAATCAGAAGGAACACGCTGTACTCAAAGTGATTGTCCTAAATTTAAGACATTAATTAAAATATCTGCATGAAACCACATGTGCACATGAAACCAGAACTCACGTTATAGGGAAGTTGACGATGGTCGGGTTCTTTTCTACGAAGAAGTTATTCTTAGTGAATCTCTTGATGCAGAAGATAAGGTATGGGGGAAGTCTGGTTAACTGGAACTTTTTGAGGAAGTTTTCTTTATATGTCTTGTACTCCTGCAGCAGAAAGTGAGAAAACAAAAAGTTCCCCATGAGCAGTTACAGATCAGATCTGCTTTTCCACCACAAACAGAAGCACTCAACATGAATAACAGGTCCTTAGTGTAGCACACAGAATGCTCACTGCAGTGATCATGGTTGGCTACATGAACAGCACAGGAAAAACAGCAGATATATTCACTCTGTGATTGATTGACCACACCACCAAGTAGATTGACCATCTACTTCAACCATGATTAATTCTATCTACTTTTATGGAACAGGTATACCAGTGTCAGAACTACTAAAAAAAAAGTTTAGGTTGACAATCATGAATATTTTTAATAAAGCACAGCATGGTGGCTTTTACTCGAAATGCAGTGCATAATACATTATGTACTGAATGAGTACATTTATAGAACGCACTTGCTTGTATAATCCATGAATTAAATGACCTTCCACAATGGTTATTTGCGATAGAAAGGCCTGATACCTTCTCCGTGATGCCGTTGAACTTCGCCAGAATGTTGAAGAGAGGGACCTGCGGAATGATCAACTGCTCCTTCTCATCCTTGTAGAGGGGAGCAGTGGGGAGGTCCAGCGTCAGGTACAGGAAGTTGGACTCCAGCATCTGCTCCTGGTACTCCTCTGTCTGGAGCAGAACCTCCTTCTCCTCTGCCGGCTGTGGTGGGGAGGCCAGGCAGTTTGTTAGACTCAAGTCTGGCTAACTCTGGGGTGCCCAGTAAAATGTCAACGGTTGGAGTGATTTCAGGTTTCTTCTGAAACTCAGCAACTTTCTGCATCTGAGAAAGTAGTTTAAATTGAATCAATGATGCATTTTGTGGCCAGAACTGCTGTGGGTGGAGCTGGAGGAACAGCAGTAGATGATCAACACTAAACATTCTTCAGTGTGTAACCTGCTGGATCAGTGACAGCGCGCCAGTGTAGGACAAACAACACATTCTGAACACATTCTCGTTACTGGTTTACATGATTTACTGTTGCCATATGACTTTTGTTACACTGCGATCACTGTTGCCCTATTGTGGTGTAGAAGTGGCAGCAATTCTTAATTAGGGTTGAAAAGGTCAGTCGAATGAGAACAGGAGCTTAACTGATATTAAAATGATTACTACATTCTACCTGGAAGCACTTACCAAGTCTGGGTGGGGAAGCTTTTTTGAGAAGATACGCATGGTCCCCTGGAATGCTTTTGTCACGATAGCTGCAGAAGAATATTTCACCCAGCGTGTTTAATGCACCATGAACTCCATCATGACTACGAGTACTGCACATGAATATATTTCCATCATGAAATAAAATAGCAACAAGTCACAAAGTCATACTGTGCACTAAAACTATGCACAAACTGTGCTAAGAAACTTGTGTAAAAACTTATGTGAAAAAGATTAGCCATGAAGTAAAATTTACATGATTTCTTCTTGGTCCCGCCAAGGGCTCCATGCAGTGCGTTAAGGAACCAGGAAAGAAAGTCCACAGCATCCCCTACAGGCCAAAGAGAACATTACACCTAGTTCCCATCATTCTCAACATAATACACATACACATCCCAGTGCCGGGAGGAGTCGTTCGGTTCTCTAAGGAGCGGTGGCTCTGAAGGCGCTACCTTGCTTGGTGATCTGGAAGGTCTTCTTGCTGCAGAGCACGACGGCCTGCAGCATCTCGTGTGGCGACACGTGGGCTTTGAAGTTCCGCGGGTTCCACAGCTTGCGCATAAGCTCGCCGAAGCGCTGCACCAGCAGGAACATGATGTCACCAGGAGGACGTCGGATGCTGCGGTAGTTCTCCTCCTCCAGGAAGTAGTTGCGCAGCGGTGGCACGTTGGACAGAGCCTTCAGAGATGCGACACGCAAGAGACTTGGCCAAGTCCGAATTTCATGCCGTTCCGACTACTTGCAAATGCTTGTGTTGTAGCTCCAAAACAATCACAAATCTCGTTGGATAATAAATTAATTAATACTTAATGAACATTACACAATAAGGCAGTGTTCACAACAGATTAATTAACACGCTGTGTGAATAATTCAACTAATCAAAGCCTAGAGGGCAGTTATGCCGTGGTGTGGCAGTGGGGGTGTGGTGGAGGGCCACGGGGCACCTGTGTGCTGCAGAGCAAGTGCTAATTGTTGTATGGGTTTCACTTTTGTTTTATGTTGACTGAAAGAAAGCGCTGCCTTGCTCACTCCTTCATTCCTTTACTCTTAACTGTCCGATACAATCAAGCTGGTCATATGTGATTAATTAATAACACAGGACACAGTTTGGTGAGCAATTGTAGGCGTTTAGACTACCAGTGGATTAAAATAGCATAAATCTACTCTAATCCGAGTTGCACAACAATGTGAACTAATGAATATTCACATAGTGATTTATTTACTTTTCTGCTACCAATTTCCAGTCACCGTAGCAATTATTTTTTGTCAACATAGAAATGAAACAATAACATCACCGCTGGGTCAGTACTTGAAGTTTCTGCTGATGTTACATCCAATGAGAGCCAGATTTGGTGATGTGAACATGTTTGGGGGGGGGGGGGTCTGCGTTTGATGGGAGAATGGAGAATATGGGACTGGAGTGTATAGTGCCATCTAAATTTCCCGCTCTGGGAGAAAGAACAGCACTGTCACCCCCTCCTGAAGATCATCAGTCATATCAACTTCTGTACATAGCACTCCCATCTGACATGACAGCTGTTTCTGCTAACAACTTGTTGCATAAAGTTTCATTAATAAACTGTCCACCTCATCACTTGAAAGTGAAGTTATGACAATTCTGGTAATGTTAGAATACTGTAACTGAACTCCACCAGCCTCCATATATGTTAGAAGCATGTTATGTGTTCATAGGAGTGAGAGGGGGATCCAAATAGTAATAAACAAACCAATAAATGTCAGTGTTCCTGTGTTCATCTACTTAATCCTGCATAATGCACCTTCAAATGGACAAAAAGTATCCACAAAAAGAAAAACCACCTTAAGTGATTTTAGAAACCTTAAACCAAAAGGTTTAATGCACTTGGCTCGGATTCAGATCTTTATACAATGTTAAACTTGCAAGAGTCATACCTGTAGAACTACGTTGGCATAGTCATTGGCTTTGATATTATTGAGACCCACAATTCCTGGTAAGTAAGTAGTGCCATCGTAAGCTCTGTACAGCTTTCCGTGCTTATCCAGAGCGGAGATGTGCTGTTTAGTGAACGTTGGCTTCAGCACATACTGCAAAGAGAAATACCACCACCAAAAACAGGTACAAAAAAGTAACATTATAGTAACAGCTATAACATGATATAACAGTTATAACAGTAGTTTATGCATTTACACAAGTCAATGATTAAATGCATTAATCATGCATCCCATCATTCTGTCCGAACATCCCATCACATATGCAGTACTTACTGTGATATCCTCAAGTGATGAATCAATGATTTCGTAGTTGTCTGGTAAACAGTAGAATTTGAGCGTGTGGAGATTTAGGAAGACATGATGTGTGAACTGAACACTATGGGTGTACGCATGGGACTTTAGGCCTCTTCCTGAAACATAGACACACACAAAATATAATAAATCAGTGTATATTAGCATATGTTTAGACTTTGTAGTTAGCCTGGTTCAATACTACTGAAGCTCACTAGCTGCTTCTTTGCCCAGTTCTGTGGTTTCAGTCTGGTAGTGGTAGCACTGTTGTTCAGCCATAAGAGTGTTTATAATAAAGCACAAAAGTAGGAATGTGGTTTATTTAGGACCTCTGTGCTCATAAATGGCGTTTCCTAAAAACATCAGCTGAACTCTTTGAGAGACAAGGAAATACATGTCAAAAGCATTCTGATATTTTATAACTTATTTCAAATGCATCACTGTATTTTATATTGCAAAGTTTTTTATGTGTACCTAAAATTGCTTACCTTGAAAATACTTCCCACAGATGAGACAGGCGTAGACGTTAATATGGGAGAGAGATACTGAACACAGTTTCTCAAAATCAAAGTCCAAGACACTCCTACATAAAAAAGGAAAAATAACACTGCTGACCAACTCAGTTTCATCTTGGCATAAGGTTTGAGGGAATTTAAGCAATTCTTGTGAATTAAACAGTTTCCACTCCAACCTGTTGATTGTGTCAAGGTATGGACAGTGCCGGCTTCTCTTGTCCTCAGTGTCCTGAGAACGCCCCACTTTTCCAGGCACCTCTGGAATTCAGACATATTGATATTGTAAAGTCAGATAACAGAAGTTGCTCTGGATATATTATATTTCAGGTTAATGCAAATGTTAATTTGGCAAATATACCCACCATTTTGTGATCAGATACACACTAACTTTAAAGGAAAGTGGCTAATGTTAAAACCACTGCATGTACCAGGTTGTATATTTTCTGCAAGTGAAATGTAGCTACAACACACGTCCATAAACGAACAGACGATTTCTAGTAAATATGCATGCAAGCTTAAAAGAAGTAGCGCGGAACCAGGTGTATCTGTAGGACAAGGAAAGAGGAGCTGCCGCATGGAGCGGAACACGAACACGAACTATTTTATTCCTCCAACAGATTTTATGTTCAGATGGCTTCATATTCAGACCTTTGCAAAAACTGATTAGCTAGCTTAGAGTCACAAAAAACCTTCACAAAATTGCAATGTAATAATGTTGCAAATTGAGGTTTGCGTGTGTCGCAAAATAAAGGACGTGGCTAATGATACTGAAAACAAGAGAAAGTTAAGCTTGCTGGCTAAATAAGCAAACATGAAAACAAATGTGATGGAAGTTTTATGTGCTAGCTAACTAGCTCTAGAGCTAAATCACAAGTGTAAAGAAAAACGTCCAAGTTAGATGCAGCTACGTTAGACTAGCTGTCTAATTATCCTGCTGAGATAGATAATTTAGCAACATTAGCAAAAACCAACCGGTGTAATCACCATCAAAACAAAACCACCATCAGTCCGCACTTATTCGGTTAACGTCGGCTAACGCTAGCTAGCAACACACTACATGAAGCATACGTTTGAATGCTAGCTAGTTAGCTTCACTAAGCACAATTAGACGGTTTTGCTGACAATTGACCCTCACAAAAATTTCATACAACTTAATTACCTTCATCTTCTTCGTCATCGAAATGCCGCTCTCGTTTTAGATTTGCCATATTGTTCGGAGCTATAAGAGAGGGCAGAACTTTTACAGTCAGAGACATCAGTTAACGAGAATCTGCTCAGACGCTACAAAAAGTCCCGGCTACATTTTCCAGACCAAAAAGTAGATGGCCGATAGTAAACATACCCTACAACTTATTGATAAGAAGTATTTTTTATTCCCGGCTTTTGCTGTCTGGCGTTCTACTATATTTATGTTTATATTACTGTATTACTTAAAATGTAATTATTGTAAAAATCACCTTAATTACGCGGTTTAAAGTGCTCTTTGGTTTCGCTCTGTAAACTCCGAGTGTATTTTTTGTGACCATCAAATTAGCGACAAGCAACGGAGGATGTAGGAGATGCACTCGTCACTGGGGTGTTTGTGTATTGAAAATTGTTTTAGTTGCCCAATTATTTTATTTTACTTATTAATTATGGAAGTGTTGCATAATGCAGAGAGTGAAGCCCTCAAATATAAGCCTGGAGGTCGTTTGGATATGAATCACGGTTTTTTACACCACATCCGAAGAAATCAGATCGCCAGGTAGTTAGCTAACCCAGCTAACATAATGCTAGCGCTAGGGTTAACTTACAGACTGGCTAACTAGCTAGCTAGCTAAAGCAAGCTCGTCAGTCTGTATAACGGTAAAGCAAGCTATTTTGCTAGTTACCGACCGCAGTTATTTTAAATTTGGATATTAATATAATTAGTTTTCAGTACTGACTACTGTAGGCAGACCCAGCACTAGTGCAAGTATAAATAGGAGTGTGTAAAGTGGACATTGCTAGTCATTTGATGGAAATGCTATAAATAAATGTTTACAATACGTTTATAATAATTTCTGGGCCTGCTTGTCCTGTTCATGTGCTAGTCTGTTTTTCTAAGTTTGTCCATGTTGTGTCCTAAATGTTGTCTGCGTTTCGCGCACTTTATAACTAAAATCATACTGTTATTTTCAAAGGGATGATTATGACAAGGAGGTCAAACAGGCAAAGGAGCAGCAAAAGCGCATGCGCACAGTCACCCCCCGCCGCCCGCGAAGACCCGACAGAGAGGTGTACCACCTCCGCCCGAGAAGTAACGTAGTAGTTCTTACCTTTCACCTTATTTAGCGAGCATTTGCATCATTTAGTTAAGCAAATAAATAAATGGTGACTAAGAGCTGTGTCTGTATTTGAAGAACCGATTTATTTCTGTAATGCTGATAGGATTATTAACATTTTCTTTTGTATCTTTTCATCTAGATGGTAAGAAATCATACAGTCATGTCCCAGTGTTTCTGATAAATGTGTTGTGATAATTTGTTCTGAGTCTAGACGGCTCAGAGACCGGGCCTGGTGTGGAAGCGGAGGACTGGAACGAAAGCGGTTCCAGCACAGAGCAGGAGAGCACAGGCAGTGAACTTTTCTGGCTCGACTATCAAGCCGACAACGGCGTTGTAACGTCTTTCATCGTGTACAAGGTGTAACGCTTATACACTACATTTACATTTACATTTACGGCATTTCGCAGACGCTCTTATCCAGAGCGACTTACAAAAGTACTATGTGTTCAGTCAGAATATGCATCTCTATCTAGTATAAACAGGTTTAAGTCCAAACTACTTGAGGTCAAGCACTGCCATAAACCGTTGCTAGTGCTGATGCCTAGAAAGAAGACAACAAAATATAAGATTAGACAATACCTATCAAGACTGAAATACCTACAAGACTACATGCAGTATAGTGCAATACTTAGCAAGTGTTCCTAAAGATAAAGTGCAATTACGCTTTATACCAATGCTTCAGTTGATTTGTGCTTATAAGTGCTTTACAAAGAGATGGGTCTTCAGGCTGCGTTTGAAAACCGCGAGAGAGTTCGCTGTTCGGACAGCCAGTGGAAGTTCGTTCCACCATCTGGGTGCCAGGACAGAGAAGCATCTTGTCGCGTGTCTTCTAGTTACTGGTGTAACTATACTATTTGTCTATATTTAGTTGTTGGAAAGTCAGACTTGTTTTTAATCTAGATAAAATGGTTCAAACTAACTTATTTGTTAACTTTGCCCAAGACGTAAAAATGTTTTCTTTACTGGAATATTTTGAACATTTGCATATAGAACTGTATTAGAATAAAACTGAAAATCAATCCAGTTTAGTGTGTAGGTTTTCCATCTCCTGTTCTCACAGCAGTTGCATTTCTTGGTAAATCTTTAAAAAAATGTTTGATCCTTTTAGCTTTTTCATATGGTTTTATCCCCTATTTAAATTCTCTAATCATTATTTGTGTTTCATTTGCTTATTTTTTAGGAGGAGGAACCAGAGAGTGTGGTGGAACGGGTGGAGGAGAAGAATTTTCTAGATGTAGCCATGAGGGCGGTGCTGTTGGCACGGATCGAACAGGAAATGGATAAACGGCGCAACAAACGCTGAGGTTTGAAACAGGAGCCATGACAAATGGGAATAAAGACTGCAGCGAGGTCTGGGAAGAGTCTCACTCACCACTCTGCAGTGGACTGGGAACAGTGGTGCGTTTAGGTAGGGTCTGAGCACCCTGAGAATGCTAAGACACTTTGACCTTTTGGATGTTGAAGAGGAAAGTGAAGGTTATACAAGAGGATGGTGTACTTCTTTCTGAAATGTGGGAAAAATCTTAGCATTGTATACCTTAAAGTGAGATGAGTGGGTAACTTTGAGAGTGTGATATAGGTTATGGGACGCAAGTGGTCTGAAATGACATTTTTAATACTGATGAGTTCAAATCTCATCCAACTGGTTTCAGCCTATTCTAATACAGTGACCGTCATGACAAAAAATATCTGCAAACATTTTCACACATTTTGTGTAATTTATTATACAAAATACAGTCTTCATTTGAACACACAGCACAAGATTATGTATCAAATGTTTTAAAACCCCATTCATGTTTTAATCATACTAGTAATGATGCTCTAGTTGTGATTTCTCACCTTAATTCTCCATAAGAAACTGCTACCACATACAGTTACAGTGCTGTTCAGGCTGACTGGGTTTGCATGACTTTTGTCTTACTGTCAAACAGCTTGTAGCCTTAAAATCATTCAGTTATGTGTTTGAAGATTTTTTTGAAGATGTTTTGTGCATATGGTAGTTCTCTTTTTCTTTTAAGTTATCACTGGTGATGGTGAATTCAATTGTACAAATAAAATAACATAAGATAGTTTTCTTATTTAATCAGGACTTTCTTTTGGTCGTACAAAGAAATTTATATTTTGTAAGTGTTGTCGCTGTGCAAAGATATTTAAAAGGGCTAAAGAGGTTTGTGATGTTTGATTCTGTGTGTGCTGGTGGAAACTAGTGGGCATAGGGAGCCCTTTCAAAACATAGTCAGATGCTAATCCACATACCAGGATGTCAAACGTCCTCAGGCCATGAGCACATCACTCTATATGGACAGGGATACCGGCCGTATATCTTTTATAGTGACTGGGCTGAAGTGACTGTCAGTGAGACACTGTCAGGAAGGAGCTGAGATGTCTATGTAATGGAAACCTAAATATACATCCTAGACATATTGATCTTTGCACAGACGGACGTGCATTGACTGACAATAAATCCTGCTTAGTCAGGCGTGTTGGGCAGCAGTACCAACAATAGTCTCCAGAGGGTGATGTTTACTAACGTTTGTTAAGGGTTTGTGACATTTGTAAGGCTGGCTCAGAATGTACTTTCCAGGAGTTCCTTATCCTTATAGACCTTATAGACAGGGGTCCCATGGGCTCAGTGCTGTGTACATTTATGTTCTCTTTGCTCACCTGGAGCAGTTCTTAAAGGGCCTGATAAATCCAGGCAAAGCTTGGGTTCCCTAGGTCTCGAACCTAGGACCACAACACCTCAGCAGTGAGTCAATGTAATGTCCAACTCAAGCTGGAATATCCAATTCAAGTCTTGACCCAATTCGCTTTATTCTGGAGACAAAAGATATGTGGTCATGTCTTTTTTGCCTTTATGCGGCTAGTTTATATGAATAATGTTAACAGTTAATAGATTCTGCTAAATTTGCTGATTTTCATGAAGAAAGATAAGCTACGTTTCTGGTGGGTAAAATGTTTAGTGGTAAACATGGAAGAAGTTACATTTCAGCCATAAGACACAGCACAAGACAAATAAGTAAAAGAATCTGGTTTCTCTTTTTTGCAAGACTGCGTGATTGATAGAATGGGACTGAACTCGATGCCTGCTTTCGTCCTCTCCTCACCGGGTCCTGTGGGGGCAAATGGAGGCTTACATTCCTACATTCCATTATACCTTTGCTCCGCCTACCGAGCCTCTGAGAATGCTGATTGGTTAGCCAACGATTTTGGTCTGATATCCTTCAAAACAGTCACACACCTTAGCATGTGCGTCCCTACTATGGTCCTTGACAGTTTTATCTGTCTTTCCTACTTCGTGTGTGCACAAGTGTGCTGGGGAGGAGGCTGAGAACACAGAAGAGAAGAGACTCACCACACCCATCTTTCATATTTAAGGTTGAACCTTGATAAAAATACATTTTCTTAATGCAGCAAGATATTTTCCACTTTGGTACACGGAAACCATAATTGTAATGTCAGTTACAGAAAATAGAAATGCAAATGTATCTGAATGCCCTTATTAGTAATGTTCCGAACCTCATCTATATTTGTATTTCCATTCCAAACAGACTGCCATGGAACATACACACCAAGGGTCAATAAGTGTTCCTGATAATACTCCTGCCTTAGGACAAGCCTCTGGTTCTTTATCAGATCATATACAAATGAAACTTAACTATACTTTGGTTGTTTGCTATCTGAAGCCTAAATCACTGATAACTAATGTATCTTATCACTGATAACTAATGAATTATTGTGAATGACATAGTTTAATAATTTAATAATTTAATTTAATAAACATTGTTGTGGTAGCTATGTGTAGTATTCCCAGTAAATTCATATGGAAATCATAGTGATATCACTTAAATGTAGCATTGCCAAATCTTTTCACTCAGTGAAAAACATTTTTTCCTTTAACAGGAGAGGGATGTAAATGAGATGTGTTTGCCTGACATGATGACGCCAGATGGCATTTGCATTCAAAGTCAAAGTCAAATTTATTTATTATAAAATATATATATATATTTAACAACATGTTGTCACAAAGCAGCTTTACAACCGTATGGGTCCAGATCCCTAATGAGCAAGCCAGAGGCGACAGGTTCATGTGACTTTTATTTTGTCTGAGGTCCATTAGAAGGTTGTGTGACTGTGAACCTGAAGGGTTAGAGTAAGTATTGGAATATAGCACCCAGTCCACTCTTAACCTCCGCTACGTCTTCTCTCTGTTTGACTTGTGAAGGGATATGATGTGAAAGACACCCAAAATGGGAATTAAATAACCAACATCTTTGAAAGAAGCAAGAGCATTAGGGTTGTTTAGGGTTGTGTAATAAATGGAATAGGGTAAATACAGCTTAAATCCATTTCCTGTAAGTTCTAAGTTTCTGTCTGGCTCACTTCAGTCTAGCACATTCTTGTAGCCACCTGTATGATGTAACATTCAGCAGGGTGTGATCACACCAAATGGTGCTGACTGTCAAGGTCAGTAGGGGCGGAGTCTCAACATTAGCCTCATATTTGGGTCTTTTGAATCCAAGTTATTTCATCCTAAACCCTTTTCATATAATATAACCACTAGAGCAATGTTTTATTTTGAAGCAACAGCTGTTTCTACAGTTCAGCGACAAAAATACTGCATATTTAATTTATGGTGTGCTGCTGAGCACTGTTATGTAACTCATGTAGTGCAGCTTACTACTGTACACACAGCTACACTATGCCAGTTAAAAATATAAGCAACTGATACACATACAGAGGGAAGGTGCCCTTGGATTGGATTCACATACAGAAGGAGGGTCCCTTTGGATTGCCATGAGAGGATGTTTAGGTTTATATTCCTGCTACTCAGAAGTTACTTGAGCTCTCGGTTATTTATATCACATCAGTACAGTGTTGGTGAATATTTTTACTGCTGAAAAGCAGAACCTAAATATGAACTCCCGAAACGTCACATGTTTGCACATGTTGTACATGTTGTGATTTTAGACTAAGTGGGGATTGTGGGGGGCATTGTGGGGATTTTGACACATTCAGTAATGAGAAAGAAAGCATACATTTCATGTATGTGAAACAATGTGAAAGGATTTAAAATGAACTGAATCAGTGATAATTTCATTATTTTAATAATTAATAAAGTATTTATCAAGTATATATCTTGATTAGGTTTAGTGGTTGACAGCAACAAAGTGCAGTTTTACTTGTTAAACAGTCCCACACAGCCTGTATCTGGATGATACTCCAAGACAACAGTAATCACACATCAACATATACACCTCTGCATCCTAGTAAATAACTTGCTGTGTATGAGGTATGTGTGAAGTGTTATGTAATACTTTGTAAGCCCTGATGCTGGTGTAATGGCCTTGTGTGCAATCGGATGCTATGTCTGGATTCTACAGATTATCTCATGGACAGGCTGTTTTTTATGTTTGTCCATATTTGTATTTGACTTATTTCCTGGATGTTATCCAGTGGCAACTGTAAAAAAAATAATCCCTCCCCATTGCTTCTTAGGAAGATGAGTCCTTATAAAGACACTCCGCTGAACTGCTGAACTCACAGCCATGGGAAACTCAGGATGCAAGAGGGAATGTCTGAGGGGTCAGAATTGAACTTAATAGTTTCAAGTTTTGTAGTTTGATCTTCTTGGATATCTGCCTACTGTAAGAGACACAGATACACATTACAAATGAGTATGACTTGTGTATGAGGTTAAAACGTAACTCTACCAGTAACTCTACCAACCCTGTTCTAATATTCAAATGTTAATCAGTGTCTTTATTAACTCGATGAGGAGTGTTAGATTGATGGACGGATAGTAGATCACTAGTTGGGATGGAGTTGATCCATTGGAAGCTCTCCGGGAAAAGGACTGGAGATCAGTCCATCAGCTAGTCATCAAGCCCTTTATGATTGGGATCAGGTGTGTTAAGAGATGGGGGCAGGGCTGATGTTAAAAACCTCTGCCTCAGTGAGTCTGAAAACCCATGATGTGTAGAAATGTTTACACATTACAAGCCTTTTCTCAGTACTTCAAACATATATATATTTTGCTTATGTTAAAGTATATTTGTGCAGAAAATACATTTTAGCTGTGGTTATACCTGTAAGATGCTGCTTACTAAAATAGTTCAAAACTGTCCCAGAATATTTAATGTTTAAGGAAGGTCCACAAATTTGATCCCATTTAGGTTTAAAACACAATTGGGAAAAACAATTTTTAAACTTTAGCTTTACTTGGTATACTGATATATTAGTTTAATTGCATTATCCTGTCTTTGCTTACGTGCTGTTACGTGTTTTATGTGAATGAGGACCACAATTGAAATAAGCTTCACGGTTGCTTTGCTGTGTTTTAATCCAAAGTGATTTGAAGTGTATGTAATGGCTGCTTTGTAACAATGCTTTGTTAAACAAGAACACACATTGGCAATATTTGTAAGAATTTATTGGTAAAATATAGATCAGAGTAAAAAACATTTATGTTTTAGGAATGAGAGAGGGAGGCGGAGTTAAGGAGGGAAGGAGATTGCATGTAAACAGGTCTGGTTTCTCTGTACAACACCAGCCAACCTTTGCAATCTCTCAGAGTAAGAAAGATGCGATGGAGAGTGTTGACTTAAAAGGTGAAACTACCATACATACCATACAGCAGCCAGCAGTCTTCTTGTGGTTTGAACACAAAGTTTTTCTGTAGTACACTTTGGAACCACTGAAGACCACAAACTAAAACGTTTGCCTGCACAGTACAGCCCATCTAAGAGCAACTAATGCATCTGAGATGTGATCATGTTGGAACCCTCTGAAGAGTAAGAAGGGGTAAACCTCAGTGGTTGTGTCTAGGGCATGTGTGCATGCATCAAATCATTACAAGAAATACTCAATCTGAACCCATGAAGCATAATATTTACAAAAAGAGATCAAGTTCATGAATCACATAGTCTTCAACCGAAAGACTTTTCTGCTGATTTGAAAACATCTGCAACTCTGTTTTTTGAGTGGTTAAGCTAAAACCCTGTACAAATCAACGTGGAGAAATATGGGGCTACGAAGCTGGATTTACTATTCCTCCCTTCAAACCATGCAGCCTGTTCTACAGGCCATGTCAGCAAGCGCGAAGGAGAAAGCTCAACACTGGTTCAGTACTGAAGCTTTTTGGGAATCTCCCAAGAGAAGGAGTCGCGGCCAAAATGGCCGTAGACGGCTGTCCTCTGATAAACAGGCTTCTTCAGCTGCAGGTCCCTGGAACACACAGGCCCATGGATTTAACGGCTGCTGGAGCCAAGCACGGTGCACACGGTTATCAGCGCACAGACTACAGCCACAACACATACTGCAGCCACAACACAGACTGCAGCCACAACACAGACTACAGCCACAACACAGACTACAGCCACAACACAGAATACAGCCACAACACAGACTACAGCCACAACACATACTACAGCCACAACACATACTTCAGCCACAACACAGACTACAGCCACAACACAGACTACAGCCACAACACAGACTACAGCCACAACACATACTGCAGCCAGGACGCAGACAGGCTATTTATCCATCCGCTGAAGAGGAGAAGCAACAGCTTGAAGTAGAAAGCAAATCTATTAGCAATCACGCAGCTAGCAAGAAAGAGAGGTAAGTACAATGCTAACAGGTGCTACAGTGGTGTACGCTAATACGTGTCAGAGCACACAAGCAAACATCTTAACAAACAAGAAAGATTCAGCCATTAATGTACTGCTAATTGATACCACAGAGATATATACTAATAGTATGCAATAATAATAGAGGGTTTCTACCAATCTAACCCAACAGCTTGTTTTAGTAAAGTAAAAACTAAAAAATATAAAAAGCACAATGTGATCAATTTATCTGCCTGTTCCAATGAACCTGTTACTATTCAGATAGGAATCTAGTACCCTGGAGCTATTTAGGCAACATGAGCAAAGATATCTTTACATGTTAAATCAGCAGCTTCACACTAAAAATACACTAGTATTGTATAGGTTTATATGTACCAGAAAAGGGACAAGGCAGCAAATTAGTTCTGCAGCAGCGCAGGCAAGAATAAAGGAGGCTGAATTCAAAATATCTGCTGAAACTTAATACTAATATTAATATTAATACCTCCATAACTACTATAACTAAAATGCCATTTACTCACTTTTTCTGGTGCACTATATAGACAGCAAGGAAAGATCTGACATGCAGCTTGAGTGAGAACAGCACTGCAAGAGGCTGCGCAGAGTCTCCGTTCGGTTGGCTAGTCCTGTCGCCCTCTGTGTCCGCTTTTGTGCTGTTTTTTTTTTTTTTTACCTCACAATGACTCCGGGTCGAAGGTCAAAGTTCTTCCTCACAATGTCTAGCAATTCCCTCTCACTCTTCTGGGAAGTGCCGTAGTGGAAAATGGAGATGGACAGTGGGTGAGCCACTCCAATGGCAAAGGACACCTGTGGGAAGGTACCATCAAAACCTTTTACAACAACTATAGTGGTCACACATCTATACCCCTGCATTAATTACATCCAGTAATTAATAACTACTGAATGTTCAGTCCTTTGGAGGCAGATGGATTCTGTGAGAACCTTACCGCACATTTCATACCTGGACGAGGACGCGTCTGCAGAGCTTGGCTTTGACCAGCGATTTGGCCACCCAACGGGCAGCGTAGGCTGCAGAGCGGTCTACTTTGGTGTAGTCCTTCCCTGAGAAGGCCCCCCCGCCATGGGCCCCCCAGCCACCATACGTGTCCACAATGATCTTCCGGCCCGTCAGGCCAGCATCACCCTGCAGACAAAGCAGTTTTGTCTTTGTCAGAGTTTTTTTCAAGGTTAAAAAAAGATTAAATCTTATCTTTTAATCTTTTATTCTGAGCCAAAGTCAAATGTATTTATCTAGTGGGTTTGTCAAAAACCAGCTTTACAAAAGTCAGGGTCCAAGCCACCGAGCAAGCTGTAACAAGAAACAAAACAACTCCCTAGAGTGTGAGGAAGAGACTCAAAAGGCTTCATTACATCTCTACACCAGGTTACAAAAGGCAAAAAGCAATGCAAAAAACAAATAAAAAGCAATAAAGAACAATTACATTATATTTGGGTCCTACATAAAGCTTTCTCACAGCTTCTGCTAAATTCTTTCTCTAGGTTGCTAAACTACTGTAAGCTGTCATGCTGTCAAGTGAACTGACCCGAGAGCGGAAGTCTTATGTGTCATATCTCCCCTGCCTGTGATTTACAGAGATTACAAAACGAATTGCTGACAAATGTCTAGAACACTGGGATCAGAGCCATAGAAACAAGCATGAGAGTTGACAATTTCTTGATCCTAGATGACAAAACTGGATTGGCTTAATCCAGAAAACCTTGGGGCAAACAAACGTTGTGAAAAACATCCTTTTCACATTTACTCTCAAAATGGACACAGTAATAATGATGAATTAGGCAGGTCTAGAATATTCTGGTCACAAGCAAAATTCCTGTAGTGGCAAGATACATTTTCTTACAAGGTACAATAAACCAAATATATCCTTCATGGTACCTGAGGTCCTCCAATGACAAAGCGGCCACTGGGTTGTAGGTGGTATATGGTGTCATCGTCCAGGTACACGCAGGACACCACCGCCTTCACCACCTTCTCCTTCAGCGCATCGCGCATCTCATCCAAGCAAATGTCCTCGTCGTGCTGCACGGAGACCACTATGGTGTGGACGCGCACCGGCAGCATGGCCCCGCGGTCCTGTCTGTACTGAACTGTCACCTGAGTAGAAAAGGGCGAAGGAGCCATGTGAACCCTACAAGGACTCACAGCTCAGAAAGCACATTCCCACTCGTACACTGCCCAGTGCCAGTTAATTCTCCCTTCGCACAGTTCCCTAAAGGGCTTTCAGGGACACAGTGGACACAAATTACATTTGTGGACACAGATTACATTTGGTGTTCATTAACATTAGTGATTCTGGGGAATACAATAGGCAGCAGGAAGCAGTTCTCTGGAGAGTTGTGAAGGGTTTGGCGGCAAGAGCATGGGCCGTGTCTCGCTCACCTGGGTCTTTGAGTCTGGACGAAGCCATGGCAGGACACCACTACGGCGCAGTTCAGCCATCTTGGCGTTGAGCTTGTGGGCGAGGACGATGGTCAGGGGCATGCACTCCTCGGTCTCGTCAGTAGCGTAGCCAAACATCAAACCCTGAGAAAAGCACAATACACAAGAGTGTGAGAGGCTGGAACATTCTAACAACCGGGGGTTGCCAGTCTAGTTATTGGTGTGTACCATTTCCTAACCAGTCCCTTGGCTACATCTCTTGGCTACCTGGTGGACGTGAATCACACTAAATAGCATTTCAAACTTCAAAGACAATTGTCTGAATTTTACGAGAATAGTATTGCCAGCAGCAGCTCTTATTCGGTAAAAGCTCTATAAATCTGACAAAGAACACAAATGCCTGTGAATGTCTTTCATTTCCCAGATCCCCCAGATTTTCACCCACAATTGCAAAACAGGTAAAATAAGGAGAGGAGAGAGGGAGTGGAGAGAAGGAAAGTGGAGAGGAGGAGAGTGGAGAGGAGAGAGGGAGTGGAGTGAAGGGGAGTGGAGAGGAACAAATAGGGTATTGGGTTACAGGCCAATTCACTTGAACAGGAGTGAGAGTGTTTCACTGAATTTTCAAATGTGGCTACTTATTGTTAGTACTGTAAAATTTCTGTTGGTAAGAAAGAAGAACTGAATTAAACTGATGTATTTTAACAAGAGTGTGAACGTCTCATTAAAATGTTCTGTCTTGTTTCTGGCTTCAACTAATGTTCTGTTCTGGTCCACTGTTAGCTGGTCTGTGATACATTTTGTCTTTCCAAACCAATAATTTTATTATTATTATTATTAGTGTTGTTGTTGTTGTTATTTTGCTGGGGTAATGTTGTGAGCATGGTAATAATATATTGTCTCCTATGAGCCAAAAGACAGGTGACACTGGAATAATACACCCAAACAGATTAGCCAAGTTCAGTGATGAGAATTCTGTCTGTATGGTGTGACGTTCAAAATGTTCTGTAAGTGTTAAAATCTAGATCTACTGCCCACTTTAGAGATATAGGGAATTTTCTTGTGGTCAATAATGTTTTTATACTATTGATATCTGTGAAAGTTCCATTTTTATAGTAACGTTCCAGTTTTATAATAAGTAACTCAGAAGTAAACCCAAATTCTCTGGGGGTTTTTTCTGTTTAGTTTATAGGATCACATTAAGACATGCATTTCTACTATGTTACAGTTATATAACTGTACATACAGATGTAAATATGAAGAGTGTGACTAAGCTGATCTAAATGGCCCAGTAATGGGCTCAGTAATGGCCCATGTCCCTGCTATAAGAGTGATAACTGACCTGGTCCCCTGCACCAATGTCTTCTTCGTTGCGGTCCAGGTGCACGCCTTGGGCAATGTCTGGAGACTGCTGCTCTAACGCCACCAACACGTTGCAGGTCTTATAATCAAAACCTAAAAGATCACGGCACACAGACAACAAGCTGTAGGTTTATGTTAAGGATGTATAGTCGGATGTGAAGAAGCACTGCACAGGTTAAAGGTCAGCTATAACTCACATTCATGTATGTATGTTTCTGTCAAAGAGTAAGGGGATGGTAGGATATCAACATTTACACCAACTCCAGAAAACTCACTGTAAGCCCGGTAGTGTATTACTGTATACTAACATACTGACCTTTTGAGGAATCGTCATAGCCAATGTGCCTGATAGTGTCACGGACAACCTTCTGGTAGTCCACGATGGCTCGAGACGTCACTTCTCCTGCAAGCAGGATCATTCCAGTCTTGGCTACCGTTTCTGTACGGAACAAAATGAGTATTCAGGACATGTAAAGAATTAACTGCTCATTACAAACATTTAAAAATAAAACAGGAATTTTATTTACCACAAGCCACTTTGGCGTCTGGGTCTTGCTTAAGATGAGCATCAAGTACAGCATCACTTATTTGGTCGCATATCTTATCTGTTAAATATAAAACAAAGTAATCAGATCAGTAAACAAAACACATTCGTGACATAATAAAATACAATTATGAAAATTATTTGAGAAAGTACAATAGGCCAGGAATCACAGTTTAGTCGCCGCTATACTCGGACAGCCAGCAGTTTGTTAGTTACGTTTGTGTTTGCTTGTATATTGAGGTGGGGGCTGGAATAGAGAAAGTCGTGAATAAATCAGCACAAACGTGTGCAGGTGTTTCAGATCGGATCTTGACCACTTTTGAAATGAATACTTTTTGTCAGCTGAATATTCAATGATTATTCACTTATAAAACTTGATTATTTATTGCAACTGTAGCATCCAGTCTGCGTCTGCTGAGGGTCAGTGTGCTGTGTCTGTACAGCTCGACACTACACCATGAAGCGCATTCTGCATGGGTTGCACATACAATTGCTTTATCTGTTTTATGCCTTTGCCCTTCATCTCGGCTGCTACACCGTAGTCCGCAGTGTGCGAGAAAAACGGGGTTACGCGAATTACATACTACCGAACATACTGATGAGTGTAGGTTTTATCAGATTCATCTGAACAGTTTTAAAGGTAGCCTTACTCTTTTTTGTCTGAACGCGGACTAGGTGTGCTAACCTAGATAATTACACGGTCGTTACCTAAGTTTCCTGTACCTTTTACTGCTACATTTCTGATCTAATGCCAGAGGCAGAGATGGTAATGTGAAGTAGCACACAATAAGCAGATTGGTGAAATAAAATAGCAAAACGCTTTAAAAACTATACAGTACTTTATTTAGGATAACTGCCACCTGCTTTTAACAGCACAACGTGGTTCTACCCCCCTTAAAACGAACAAGCTTGCCCGTCCAAATCAACCCCGAATGAGCGCAATGTTTTACCTGGGTGTCCTTCCCCGACGGACTCGGAGGTGAATAAGAAACAGTCTTCGTCAATAAGAGAGTTGAGGAAACCGTTCATCTCTCCGTTAATCATTTTTTATAGTCTCTGCACTACGAGCTGCTTGTGTTTCAGAGGGATCCGATGGATGAGGGACTCGGGTCGCAGGGTTCTGCCTCTATTTACCCCCCTGCCCTCCAACGTCATGAGCTGATGAAACCGCAGAGCAGGATTCCGTAGGGCATCTACGTGTTTGCGGTTTTTTTAAAACGTTGATTGAGCCAATAGCATTTGCTTGCTTGTTCTTGTACCGTCGTCTTCTGATGTAAAAATCTTGCATGTTCATCGTCTTACGCGAATAGCCCACTAGCCTGTTAGCCTACTGCTGTCACAACCTACAGTAGCTAGCAAAAATATGCTGTGTGCTAGCTATACATGGTGCATTGAGACAATGTTCATATTTTCTTCAACAGATATGTATGTTCATATTTCTTGTTACAAAATAGTGTTTCTGTGAATCAGAATACCTGTAGGTCTTTTGTGAAACCCAGACCCCAGTTATGTAAGTCTAGCCCCAAAGGTTTCTTCCAGTAAAGTCCTTATCGCAAAAGCCATTTGTAATTATGTGACGTGCTGCGGTACATCTGGATCTTAATTCAACATGGATCTAATAATAATAGCAGAGCCACAGCAATTATACGCCTTATTATGCCTCAGTTAACTGATATGGCATCAGCAAATGGACTGAGGGAATATGATGGCCATAGCAAGAAAGGAAAGTGCAGTCTAGTATAATCTCTGATCTGTGTTCTATACCTGACCTTCTGTGAAGCAAACCATGAACACATGATAACTGCAGGAGTCTTCCTGCAGGAGTGATGCACGTGTCATGACGTTAGCACGACATGACAGAAGATAGCGATTACTCTCTGGTATTTTACTTTACTGCAAATCTGAAAGAGGAAAATCTCAAAAATCTTTCCAAATCTAGATATGGATGGACATTTTCTGCATGAAAGTACAAAAACTAGGACTCATCCTGAAAAAAGCATGAAACGGCCACATGCCGTTTCACACACACCTTTGTGTGTGTGCACACACACACACAAAGGCACATGCACAATGGGAAACTTCACAGGGTGAGAAAGCAATTTTGTGGCATCAGTCTCAAACATACTCAACTACAGCTAAGTGTTGCATCAGAACTGTTGCAGAACAAACATAGGCATGTCCACAAACTTCAAAAAACACCACGTGGCGATAACAATAGGCATAATTATACTTGATTGCAGTTTTATTAATCTACAACAACCATAATTACAGAATTATGTAATACAGTCATTATCAGAGGTATTGTAGTTTTCTTATGTTGTAAGTTTTTTTTCCAATTCTAATTCTCTTGTACTATGTATTTTAGTCAGAATTTTTATTTTTATTTTTAGTTTTTTTGTTCCAGCTATTTAGACTGTTTGCTTTTGTGTGTGTGTTTTTAGATTTCTTTATATTTTTAAATATTTATTTATATTTCTTCACACATTGTACATTGTTTTATTCTTTTTTTCTTCTTCTTATGTGGTTGTCTTATATTGTCTGTTTGTTTGATATGAGAGTCTTTTTCTTTTTTGTTATTTTATTTTTGACCTTTATTCTGTAAATCTGAGAACTATTACTAATGTACTATCTAAGTAAAGATCATTCTTGAAAATTCAACTAGTTTTGCAGTTAGTTGTCTGATTTCAGTACAACTTTAAAGTTTTTCCAGCTTAAGGCCTTTGAACATGCCAAATGACCAAATGTTGAGGCTCAAACTGGCATCTGTGTATGCTGTGAGTGGGGAAATGGGGATTGGGTCACCTGCCCACCGAGCCCTGTCCCTCAACCCACCCTCTACAGAGCAAAGGTCATATGGGGTGACCATTACATGATTAACACATGGATACTTAGTTCTGATTCAGTGGCCCAGTCTGGGAGCATCTACCCTGGCCCCTCCCATATTCCCTAGTTACCCAGGTTCCTGGAGTGTTGGCCTAGTTATCTAGTCTTCATGATTATGAAAATGTGTTTGGCCTATCTGTATGAATGACATAGTCAATTCAAGGACAAAAATTCTCTGCACTACTTTGAGATTTGTGAAACAGGAGGCTCTGGTATAGAGCCCTCAAATTCTTAATCTGGTGTGTCCCTCTAGTGGCCACTCGTGGTAGTGTTTTACTACACACTAGTTGCTGAACATCACTCAAATGTGGTTTGAACAAGCCTTGAGAATATCTCGAGGTGAGAATTTATATACCTTATATATAATTTATGTAGGTTGCTTGGATATGCTGCAGTGATTGTCTTCAAATGATCTTTTAATATCTGGAAGTTTTTGACTCAGTTGTGCTCATGTGATCTAAATGTTTGGTGGAATTCAAGAAATAAGAATTGTGGCCAATCACCAACTGAATTTAAAGCTGCAGTATGCTTTTGTACAATTTGTAATTATTTAATAAAAACTCACAAATGAGAACAGTACTATTCCACGTTGATTTATTGTCTATTGCACAGGTGTTTGGACAACAATGGCCTAGCGGCTTCCTTCACAAGACAACCTTCAGAAGTTTATCAAGTGAAAATGCTGACCTATTAATTACTGTAAATTATATATCTTAAGGAATAATGAAAATAAAGTTCTAAAAAAATAAATTACAGCAAGTTGATTCAAGATGTGAATACAATATAATGAAAAATTTGAACAATTCAGAACATTTACAAATCAAGAACTAGGTTTTTGAATTAAAAGCATCGTCTTCGTAAATCCTTCTAGACCAGCAGAATGACAATTTACATACATTAAAAATATTTAAATGAAAAAATAAATTAATGCACATAATATACATATATCATCTTATATATTTGGCATTGATTGTCATCTGTAATCTATTCCCATAAACACATAATGTCTGAATTATTTCAACAATATTATTCCTTATCTTAGATTGTATATACACTCTATATTCCTTACAAATATGCTCTCTCATTAAACTGTATATAAAGCAAAAAACAATAGCCCTCACCCAACACTCTATTACCACAAACCAAAGCAGAGTAATGTAAAGGTCTTAGGTTGCCACAGAATACTTCCACACTGACTGGTAACTGTCCCGTCAAGACGATCAAATTCTCAAGAAAATAAGACAAGCACTTCAACATTAAAAACAGAACAGTTAATGTTTTCAAGAGGTGCCCTGATAAGAAATTCAGAACTAAGGGAAATATTTCTTATGGTTCAACATTGTCCTCTCAAGTAACAAGAAAGAAGCCTTCTTTTATTCAAGATATTATATTGACTACATTTAGATGGACTATCTTTATTTTTTTGTTCCAATATTCTGACACTTTCAATCTTGACTATTTTCTGTTAGGTAGGACATTGTCTAAACAATAGATATTGACATTTGACCTGATTAAAGATCATTCATAAAATGACAGTCTACATAAATACAAATACATAACTATTTTACTGAATCGTTGTGGTTGAAGGATGCTCAATTTCCAGTGTCCCAGACTGCCCAATTTAGAAAGATTATAGCAGCTTTGTTCAAGGAACCCTGACAAAATAGTAACAAAGAAAGTATGTCTTTTACTGGCGTGCCCTTTGGTGGAACAGAGCCCTGTGCCGTAAGCATTGCTATGTATTGCAGGCATCCTGAGTGGTCTGTAATCAATGCTTTGAAACATCCTGTCTAAAATGAATGCAGAATCTAAGCTTGTTGAAGTAATTTGGAAGCGAAAATGTAATGTTGATCTCAGAAGAAGAATTGTGCAAGAATTAGTGGTGTTTTCAAAAAGTTACAAAACGTCTGTATATCGCAGTTAAATCCCATTAAATATGTCACAGAGCCATCCAAACTGTTTAACAAAAGTTTTTCACTGGTCTATTTTTAAATGGCTTTAATTATGCTGCATTGCCATAACAATTATATAAACATTGAAATACAATAAATAATACCACTTAAGGAGTACCTTATTTCTATTAATATTCATTTGATTTGTACTTAATTAAAGAGTCAGTCATATACTATTTCATCCTGTTTGTTTTTATATCACTGCAGTATTAAAAGTAGTCTGACAGCACGCTATATCTCCAAATCATGACATGACTAGGTATTCAAATACATACACACTCTCTCATACATGCCTACCATCACAGTACAAAGAGACAGAACACTTTGTTAAAAGGCTAAGTACCCATGGCACGAAACATCCAAAACTGGGCCAAGGTTCACTAGCTACTAGTCCAACCTATCGCTACTGGAGACAGCACTGTGAATACGAAGAGAAGAGAAGAGACAAGAAGAGGAGAGAAGAGACAAGAAGAGAAGAGCAGAGAAGAGTCTTTACCACAGAGGTCAAATCCTAGAAAACTCTAAACAACACAGAATACCATAGGATTCTTACCACAATTACAGTGGTGATGCAGTACCGTATGATACAGGCTAAAGCTCAACACTAACCAATAACCAAGCACGAAAACTCTGAGGAAATGTGCTTGTATACCTTTGAATTTAGTGGTGTGAGAGAATTAGTCCTGTAATTCTTTCCTACCCTCCACTTGACTAACAAAGGATCAGGATCAAACTTAAGCACTCAAGCTTACCACTTATTTTACCTTCTCATTTACTTCACATTTTCTGTTTGTTTGTTATGTGGAAAGCTTCAATTCCTGGAGGCCAGGAGTTCATCCTGTTGTGAACAGCCTCAAATGCGGCAGTTTTGAAAATGTTTTCCATTTTGGTCATTGAAAGCTAATGGGAAGTCACTTAAATGTTTCAGTGCTATGTTAACACAATGCCACAAAACAGCATTCTTTAAAATGCTTCTTTTTGTAGTATGTTCTCACTACATACCGTAATACTGCAAATGCCTGCGAGATTGCGATGTAACTCTTCAAGCCACCTTATTGGAGGGTCCTGGATTGGAAGGACATGACTTCAGAGTTTTAAGGCAAGGCCGTTAAGAGAACACACTGTAGCAAGAACGCTGTTACAAGAACACTGTAGCAAGAACGCTGTAACACAGCAGTAACCTTGTAAGGACCCAATTAGCTGATTAAAATGTCCTATTGTGCTCAAGTCATAAAATAAGCTCAAAAGGCCTGTATCAAAATAATTCTAAGCCAGTGACAAAAGATCATGAAATAACGAATTAAGTTCTTTCTGTGGAATGATGTAACGCCATCTGAACAAGTATGTGTGATTATACATTAGCATGAAACAAGACAATGCCAGTCCAGTGCCTTAGAGAAATCTTGCCATAGTTTTGTAACAGCAATGAGTGGATGCATATTGGCACCAAATGCTGTTCTAATTTGTACAGCAGTCAGCAAAGCCAGTTTGGCGGTCCAAAGTAAAGCCTGGCAGACTCTCCCGTTTCAGGGTCTGGGCACAGATCAACTCAATGTAACAAAATAGAAGAAATGCAAATAAAGCAGAAGATGAGAGTGAAATTCTCAGCTGTCGTGTTGGTCCTCTTGGTGTGCACACTTCCTTCGCGTATTGCATGTTTAACTTCCGTTTTTGAGCAGTAGGAAAAGGAGAAAGTAAAAAATGTGCGTATGATGTGGCTTTAGGTTACTGCGAAACAGACAGAACTTTGCCTCCTAAGACAAAAAGCCTGCCTCCTCAATAGTGTGGAGGGAGCTATTCACTAAGTCATTGCACTGCAACATATAAGACAATGGTTCCACACAATTAACAGCTTCACATTACAGCAAAAGTACATAGACATCACAAACCCGTAGAATCCATCAGCCCACATGGGCCACACTACCTATGGACAACATCCTAGGAGGCCTACATAGCCAGAACCAACTCGTCATTAAGCAATCCTTCAGACACAGGTCACTCCTCTAGGGGGGGGCCGAGGCTCTCTCGAGTCTAATCCCTCGTCTCGGGCGTTGGGTGGGAATGGGGCGAAGCGTGTGTGGAGCGGGGCTTGCTGGAGCCGGGCGCCTGTCCCTCAGTGGGCGTGGGGCTCCGACTGCTGCCGTTGCTGCCAGGCCTCCCTTGTCCAGGGCTTGAGCTGTGCGAGTCGGCCTGCCTCACCTCGTCTTCTGAGGTAAAGTCTGAGCTGTCAGATGGACTGAGGCTGGCCATACTGGAGGAGGGCAGCGAAATCTGACGGAAACATCAAAGGAGAAAGTAAACATGCTATCGTACCACAGCAGAACCAGGTGGCCACGATGTGAGCTTCACAGCATAGCAATAAGTTACATAGTAACAAAGTCTAATTACTTAATTAAGGTATTCTTACTGTATTCTTACCTTCCTTTCCAAAGTGCCATGTGTCATTTTTACTTAGGTAAAAGGATGAATATGAAATGTTGCATTGGCAATCTCACATTGTGTGATAACAGTTACCTGGAACGGTTCAGTAATGCCCACAATAGAGCTCATATTGTTGCTATAATAGCACAGTATAAATTCCCCGGTCTCTTTTGGCAGCTCTTCCTCTGTAAAGGTAACCTGGAGAAATGAAAGATGAAATTCCTACACATCCCAAATCTGAAAGGGAATGCACAGATGAGCAGGTGTGTGTTTGCCAGCTCTTACTTCATGCTCTTGTCTAAGGTAATCAGATTCTTCTTGTTTAGCCCAAGTATAACCCACATAATCCTTATGATGTTTAAATCCAACCTGGAAAACACACATTATTTAGGACACAGCTGAGCAATTCTCTCGCAGTTCTATAGTTACAGTAATCTAGTTACTACAAACTAACGTTTCCCATGTACCTTGTAAAGTCCAATCCAATCCCAGGAGCTTCTGGAATAGTTGTGGGCCACCTTGAATTTGGCTATGGCATCTGCCACTTCTCTCCATTCATCCTCCACACTGATTGTTACCAAAGGGACGTCCACCTTATATGGGAACTGTAGACACCATTGCATGTTAAAGGTGACGGTTCTAGTGTAAAGAGTCTCGACCCCCCAGCAAGAGTTCAGCCATGTCGTGCTCACCTGGAGGGTGAAGACGGAGGACACGGGCTTGTGATCGCTGACGGTGTACTCCATGTAGCTGCGGTAGAAGTGCTGCACCACCCGGGTGCCGCTGGTCAGGCCCGAGCTACACTTGGACATGTGGCTGCCCGCCAGCGCCATCGGCCTCAACCGCCAGAGAATACGGTCGGTCCAGGCTGGCTTACGCTTTTTCCCACTAGGAGATTAAAGTGAAATAATATAGAAGAACACAGGACTTGGGAATCGTTGCAACAGCACTTACTAGGGAATTAAAACAAATACAATTTAATTAGGTTTGCAAGCACAGATTAATGTCAGGAGACTGTATCGTAACACGTAAGTCTCAACCAGAAGGCTGAAATATTTTTGTGGATTCTTCCATGTTGATTTTGTCATGGTCACAGATAATGAGTTGGCAATAAATGTATCTCTTCATTACATTTATATTTAGGTGGCTATTAATTTTCTTTTCATCGTGTTTACTTGATGGCAGTAAATTTTACTGTGTCTTATTTCTAATTCAGGCATTACATCTAACTTTTTTCTAAGAAAATTCAATTACATACGAAAATCCACACAAACAGGTATAGACATATTTGAAATACAAATTGAACACTAAAGTATCTGTGATAATGTCAGAGAAACCACTCTTTCCAATTCTGTTGTCTACTCAATTTGTTCAACTTTTCCATCTTTACCTGGTATCATATGTATTTGTTCCCACATCAAACTTGTAGGTGGGCGGAAACTTGAGAGGTCCTTCCTGGAAACCTTCCAGAACAGTCTCACTGTCTTTGGCCATGTTCAGCTGTAAGAGACACATGAATCTGAAACTATCCACATTGAGATTTATGCTAGAACACTTGGTTCACACTGGTCCTTGATTCTGCTGATGTGCTGTTCTGAAACCAGTTCGCTGGTTCTCGTTTAGTGGTTCTCACTATAATTTGATAGGGAAGGCTGATTTTACGCTGAACAAACCAAACAGAGTAGCAAATGAGTCTTGGCTCTTTCTGCTGTCGGTTTGCCATAGTTTGCATCCTCCCTGTTCAGTCTATTCCCCACAAACAACAGACTGAATAACAGGAAAATTAACCGCTAGGTGTCATGAGAGACACCAAAGATGTGGTTCAATCATTTCTTATTAACCAGCACAAAGACATTTAAGCGTTTATGACTTACATAATGTTTTACAGCCTTGATTAACTATCATGGTATTTAGTAGTGAGACAGAAGACATAAGAATGAAAGCAATGATTGATACAAATATAAAACTCTCCAAATTCAAAATTAATCTTACTTGGTCTTTTTCCCACAGCAGGGAAAGTCTGTTACCATCAATAGCTGCCTTGACCGCCGGTATCTCCAGGTCTTCAATACGAAAGTTTAGATCCCCAAACCAGAAAACAACACTGCAAACAAAAACATCTGAAAAGAGTCTGGTTTTTAAGGAAGGAACATCATGACACTGCACAGTGCAGTAAGCATTTAGGACTGGAGTAAAGAATCTGTGAGACCTAGAACTCTGGTCTAGAATGCTGACCTAGAACCCCGATCTAGACCACTGACCTAGACCTCTGGTCTAGAACGCTGACATAGAACCCTGATCTAGACCACTGGCCTAGAACCCTGGCCTTGACCATTGACCTAAAACCCCAATCTAGACCACTCAGAACCCTGACTAAGACCACTGGCCCAGGATAAACAAATAAAAAGGCAAGCTGTAGGTTTGGTAAAAGAAGATTTGGCTTTGTAGGAGTAATCTACAATGAAGAGCGTGAACGAAACCAGACAATTCAGTTGATGGGTCAGGATCATTTTATTTTTACTTCCTTACAGTTAAAGTAGTGGAGCTGCAATTCTGAGACAAGTGTGTCAGAGAGTGTGTGCATGTGGGAGGGTGAATGTGTGTGTGTGTGTGAGAGGGTGAATTTGTGTGTGTGAAGGTGCATGTGTATGTGTGTGTGTAAGGTTGAATGTGTGGGTGGGTATGTGTAAGTGGGTGTGTGTGAGTGTGATGGTGAGTGTGTGTATGTGCATGTGAGGGTGAATGTGTTTGTGTGTGTGAGTGTGATGGTGAGTGTGTGTATGTGCATGTGAGGGTGAATGTGTGTTTGTGTGTGTGTGACGGTGAATGTGTGTTTGTGTGTGTGTATTTGTGTGTATGAGGGTGAATGTGTGTTTGTGTGTGTGTGCACATGTGTTTGAGGGTGCATGTGAGTGTCTGAGTTTGTGTGAGGGTGAATGTGTGTGTGTGTGTGTGTGTGTACGTGTAACTCACTCATGATCCAGGACTCCTGAGGCAGCCGGACCTTCAAACTGTTGCTGCTGTAGAATGCTCTCAAAATCCTCCATGCGCTGGTCTGAATTCTCCATGTGTGCCGGCAGGTGGCAGTTCAGGAAGCAGATCGAGTGGCCAAACGCACTCATGCGAGCACTCACACCACCCTTATTCCCCTGCATGAAGGAGAAAGACAGGGGAGAGATGGTGAGATTAAAGATCATCAGAAGAAACAAGAGAAAGATCATTATGTGGGACTACAGACGCTATTATTCAGTGTATGAATGGTAGCTTTGTGTGTGTATGTGATAATAATCTAATTCAGATTCAGCTCACAAATGGCTTACTAATTTCAGTTCAACATTTATCTTTTATTTTTAAATGTATTTTAATGGAAAACGTTTAAAACAATAAACCTCATTTACACTTTTAGCGAAGTGAAATTGGCTGAAAAGGTAGATCATTAGAGAAAGCTGCTGGGCACATTATGACTATTTCATATGTTCCCTGCATGAGTCTAGAATGAAGGAAAGCAGATACATAGGTCAGAAAAATAGGTGTAGGTAAAATAAACAGGTGTGTGCATAGATCGGGTCCAGCTGTGCCATGTGCCATCAATGGCATGTGCCCGTAATTCTGGGAAGTACCCAAAAAACATCAGCAGCTGTTTAATTGGGTCAGATAAGAATGGACACTGTGAATGGGACTTGCAAAATAAAGTAATGCAAAGTAAAAGTCCCAGTACTGAACAAGCACTTTTTTTCCTAGAAGTCTTTAAAGAAGTCCAGCTACAACCCAGACACAAATGAAATCTGCAACAATTAATTCAACACGTGATGAGGTGACTGCAGGTTTTTAAAGCATGTTGGGTGACCTTTCATAATACAATCATAACTGGTTTTGGTGAAGGTTGGTCAGACAAGGCAAATGTTGGGGACTTTTCATTTACTATTGACTCAGTCTTATAGGATCACGTATGACTTACCCAGATACCCCCTAGGCCAGTGCGTGTGTTCTCCGTCTGCACGCCCCTGATAAAGGGCAGGTGGTAGTACTTAGCAAATACCAGCAGCAGCACCCCTTGCATTCTTTGAGATGTTACCTGTGTTCAAACGAAGGAGGAAAATAAGTGTATATCGTTTATATATTTTTCCATTCACATATTTAACTGAAACCTTTAAGTGAAACACTCATCTAGTAGGCTGTAACCACTGCTAGATGAAGCAGCTACAGTGCCTTCTGTTGCACATCTACAATACTGAAATTACAACTAAAGACTACATGATATACAGGTGCTGGTCATAAAATGAGAATATCATGAAAAAGTAGATTTCAGTAATTTCATTCAAAAAGTGAAACTTGTATATTATACTCATTCATTACATATAGACTGATATATTTCAAGTTTTTATTTCTTTTCATTTGATGATTATAAATAATCAAAAAGACGCCATATAGCCTTCTCCTCAACTCACCATCCTGCTTGCTCGCACCATGCTAGCGTTACACACACAACTTAATTTGTCAAATGTTGCCTATTTCTGTACTGTACTCATAAACAATAAAAGCAGCACTTTCATTCTGTTTCTCTCCTTTTCTCTCTCGCTCTCTTGCACACACACACTCTGTCTCCTTCTCTCTCTCTCTCTTGCACACATACACTCTGTCTCTGTCACGCTCTCTAATCCAGAATTAGTCAATTATTAACTTACTCAATGCTTCTCACATTTGCATTTTTCCTAGAGGCACAGTGACCTCCAAACAGTACTGCATCTACACTACATCCAGTAGTAGTGGCAAATATACACACACACACACACACACACACAAACAGGAGATTTTTGCTCCATTGTTAGGAGATCCTGAGACTCATTCCTGACGATGTCACAGCCATCCGTGGCTGACAGCCTGAGAGAGAAAGAATGGCTGTGCTCTCAGAGAGAGGGGCGTGGCATACTCACAATGCACTGTCAATCACCGCGACACTGGCCAATCATATGGCATATGTGTGCATCAGAGGGGGTGGATAGTGCTGCCTCTGAACATGTTACTCAACTCCCTGACAACGCATGAACTGCAGCTAGAGGTGATTGGATGCCTGCATCTTGGAGGAGTCATGTGACAGCCCTTCCCTGGTTGGCAGTTGTCATGTGACAAAGGAGATTACCTGAGGGGCAGTGATTTGCTAGATCTAAATTAAGGAGGAAAATTGAGGAAAGATCCCAAAATGAAAATAAGAAAAGAGCAGTATTGGCGTAAACATGTGGATACACACAGATGTGCGCACACACACACACACACACACACACACACACACTTCTGCTTCTGTAGAGATAAAGACTGATATTGATACTGTCAATCAGCATTACCAATACATGTTAGAAAAGTGATGATGTCAGCTGTTTGAGTACAGTAACTGTCAGATGAGGATCCTTCCTGCTGTCAGTCCTGTCCTTGTCGTCTGTCTACCTTGTCTGGATCCTTTCCCCAGTTAGTCCTGTCCGTGTCTTCTGTTGTTCCTTGTCTGATCTGTCCCTCTGTCACACCCCTCTCGTTATTCGTCTCCAGCCCTGTCTTGTTTGAATTCCCCTGTTTCCAGTGTTTAAAAGCCCCATGTTTGCCCTGTTCCTTTGTCGGTTGTTTCTGGTCTATGTAAGTACCCCTGCCTGCATGTTGTTAGTTTCCCCCCAGTTATTCTATGTATATTCTATGTCAGGTTTTTTTCTGTTGGTTAAGTTGTTTATGTTTGTTTTGCCTGTTATCAGTAAGTACTCTGTAGTGTCTGTAAATTTATTAAAGTCCTGAAAAGTCCGCTCCTGCGTCCTGCTTGTCTGCTCCCTCAGCTCCTCACACGTAACAGTAACCTTTGAGGTTGGTGGAAGGAAAGGCAGGTGAGTGTAATACCAGTGCTTTGCTTTCACAGTGCTAACCTCCCTCAGGAAAACAGGAGCCTGCCTCTTTGTTTTGATCTAACTGTGGGGTGATTATGTGATGTCAAACAGAAACGGCAGTCATAGTCTATGGTATAGTCAACATGGGACTGAAGGAATTTTTCAGGACTGTCCACAAAGCCTTTGGGGCATAGGGCATAGGGCAACCCCTCAGTAACGCACGTCATGTTTATGTGTGTGTGTGCTGGGACTGCTACTCACCAGCACATATCCAAAGCGACTAAGCGTGTCCATGCTAACCTCGCTCCACTGGTCAGTGAAAAGAACATCTTTCAGCCGTTTATTGATCATCGAGTTCACTTCCTGCAAGCTGACAGCAGAGGGCGTAGAGAGACGGTTAGGAGTGCAGCTCAGGGAAACAGACCAGGCCAGTTAACTAACAGAGAGCACTGTGATAAATGAAAAGGTGTTTCACACCTCGTTGCATGATCCATTTCACTATGAAATAGTCAGGGCATCTAATGTAAAATCTTTATCAGCAAGATGTAACAGCAAGCATACAGATATTGGGTGTCACTAGACCCAATTTAATTGGACATGTGCCCTGGCAAAATGTGTCCATGCCCCAATGCAATCATTGGGGTACATATTCAATATGAAAGCCATAATGCTTTGTTTTAACTTGCACTGTTGAGCAAAATGACACAACATAAGTTCACTAGGTACTGTCATGGCAGTAATCCCCGAACCCGGTGGTGGACACCTCGGGTAAGGGAGGCTGTCGTGCTGAAGAAGGAGTCCTATCAGACCTGGTTGGCTTGTGGGACTCTGGAGGCAGCAGACTAGTACAGGAGGAGCAAGCAGATCACGGCTTTGACTGTCTCAGAGGCAAGAACTCGGGTGTGGGAAGGCCATGGTAAGTGACTTTCTATCGACTCCGAGAAGATTCTTGCAAACCGTCAGGCAACTCAGGAGGGGAGAGCAGTTTACACTGTATACAGTGAGGCTGGAGATCTGCTGACCACGACTGGGGATGTCATTAGGCGGTGGAAGGAACACTTTGAGGATCTTCTCAATCCCACTATCATGTCTTCCATAGAGGAAGCAGAACTGGAGGACTCGGACGGGGGTTTGCCCATCACTAGGGCTGAGGTGACCAGGGTAGTTGTGAAACTCCTTGGTGCCAAGGCTCAGGGATCCATCCCAGAGTTCCTTAAGACTCTGGATGTTCTGGGACTGTCCTGGCTGACACGTCTTTGCAACATTGCGTGTACATCGGGTGCAGTGCCTCTGAACTGGCAAACCAGGGTGGTGGTTCCCCTTTTTAAGAACTGGTTAGACTGGTTCCCGGTGGGAGATGGACTCCATCAGGGCTGCTCTTTGTCAGAGATTCTGTTCATAATTTTTATGGACAGAATTTCTCAGCGTAGCCAAGTGGCGGAGGGGGTTCGGTTTGGTGGCCTCAGGATTCCCGCGTCTTCACCATCTTCTTGCGGATGATGTGGTCCTGTTGGAATCATCGGGCCAGGACCAACAGCTCTTGCTGGAGCAGTTTGCAGCATGAGATGGATGGGATGAGAATCAACACCTCTAAGACTGAGACCATGGTCGGACAAGGGTGGAGTGCCCTCTCTGGGTCGGGGGTGAGTCCTTGCCTCAAGTGGAAGAGTTCAAGTATCTCGGGTTCTTGTTCACGAGTGAGGGAAGGATGGAACGAGAGACAGGCGGATCGGTGCGGCGGCCACAGTGTTGCGGACATTGTACCGGACCGTTGTGGTGAAGAGAGAGCTGATCCAAAAGGCAAAGCTCTCGATTTACTGGTCAATCTACGTTCTGACTCTCACCTATGGTCACGAGATCTGGGTAGTGACCGAAAGAGTGTCCATTTGTCTAGGTTGGTCATTCTGTAACAAACTGGTAAGGTAGGCTGGATGCAAGTGCAGGAGATCTTGATATATGAATTTAATATATCAAAGACACTACAAACAGCAAAACCTCTAACACATCACAACCACACACTACTGAAAGTAATAACACAACATATGTAACTGAACACACTAATACATTAAGTAACAGAGACATGAACATAGCAGCTGAACATAGCAGCAGGCACAAGATAGCAGCTCAACCACGAACAAGCGTTACCACAAGAAATACCCACAAAGTACTTATAATGACCAACAACACAACTGGCAAAACACAGCAACCCAATGAGACACACCTGAAAACCATGATGAGGGGGCGGAATACAAGGGTCGGATGTGAAACCAGACACAATAAGGAATTTCAAAATAAAAGTACACAAAGAGGAAAACCTTCTTCTCATGAGAGAAGCGAGAGAGACAAACAATGAGGGAAACATGCACACAGTCTGGCACCTTCGACTGACTGCAAAACACAGGGGTTAGCCAAGTACAACAGGTAATCTAATAGCCCCCATGACAAACGCATTCAAAATGTCACGGGACAATTAAGCACATCTAGTGTCTGTACGAACAGTGGATGTTCCATATATTCATTTATTGTGAGTTTTGACTTCTTCAGATTGTTGATTGTGCAGCAGAGAGAAGACCATCTTACCCTATAATGTACATGTCTGTGTTCCCGTCGCCTACATTTAGTCCCAACAAGGAAGTGATGTCATCTGGAGGCACAGCTGATCCCACATTCCAAGTGATTATATGCACTCTGTGAGCAAACAAAACACTGCTGAAAACCAAAGTCTCCAGATACAGTTCACTGCAGCAATGACACAGCAGAGGATCAGTGGTATAGTTTCTAATAGTGTGCATGCATGTGTGTCTGTTGTCCCTTTGTGGCAGTCATGGTCTGGTGGTTAGGGAACTGGTCTTGTGACCGGAGGGTCATGGGTTCGATTCCCAGGCCTGAGGCCATGACTGAGGTGCCCTTGAGCAAGGCACCTAACCCCAACTGCTCCCCAGGTGCTGGGCTAGGGCTGCCCACTGCTCTGGGCATGTGTGCACCACAGCCCCCTAGTAATCACTAGTGTGTGTGTGAGTGTTCTGACTGCACAGATGGGTAAATGTGGAGGACAAATTTCGATTGGGGTGAAAATCACAATTGACAATGTGGCTTGACTTAGACTGACTTCAGTAAATCCTGTCAAAATGAGTATGTTTCTCTTGATGGTCTGTAGTTTTGCCTCTTTTTTGTCTACTGCTTGTTCTCAGTCTATTACCACAATCATTAATCAATGGTTAAAGAAGCCTGTACATCCTGAAAGACTCGTGTGGAGAGCAGGAAAAGCAAGCAGCGAGACATGCAAATGAGAGAGGAAGAGAGAGTCGATAAATATCTCTTATTAGCAACAGCCTTAATGGCTCCTCTGAGATGTGTCTTCGTTCACAGAAGACAGCTGTTCTACAGCTAAGATTGGGAAGTTGTGTCTTAATGGATGTTCAATAAAGGAAATACCTTCAAAGAAAGACTGTAGTTTTAAGTTATCAATTCTGTTCTGTATGTAAAGCAACTGGAATTGCTCAGAGTAAGAAAACTCAGTATTTCTAGAAATGTTATAGAATGTTCTAGAATGAACATCTGGAAAGAACATTTCTAGAATTTCTAGAATGATGACCAATTAGTTTCAGCACATATTATCTTTCTCAGCCATGTCCCAGCAAGAATGAAGGTGTCGCACGGTCTTGTCGCACAGACTACAGACCCCATAATGCACAGCGACAATTGCCACATTCCTCATCTCCACAGCCACCTGCAACTCATACCCAAACCTGCTTATATATACCTACCCTTCCCCTCAGTCCTTGCAAAGTATTGCCTGCACATTCTTGAAAAGCATACTGAGCGTTATTTCGACCTGGTTTCCCTCCCTCACGTTGTCTTTTTGGAACTTGTTGTACTGTTGCCTGGATTCTGTCTGTTTTTCAGATTACCTGGATTTGTACTGTTTTTGACTTCGACATTGGATCATGCAAATTCCCCTGATCTCTGGCTCTGACACTGCCTGTTAGCGTCACTGTTCCTGCCAATAAAACATTCTATTGTATCATCTGTGTTCGTCTGTCTCACTACATGCACTCCTCACAGAAGGGAGCCTAACTACAGTAGATCTCTTCTGGATTTCGTCATGGCTCCATGGCTCAATTCTCCCCAAAATAAAAGCCCCTCATCTCAGAAATGTTCAACAGCCCACATTTAAATAAAAATCCTACCAGACTTCCAGCTTTTGTTAAGATTTAACAAGGATATTTAGGTCAACTTTAATTGAGTTTTGGCTGTTAGAAACAGGCTTAATTCTTGCCAGCCATATGTGTTTGCAATATGTGTTAATGTTTTTGTAACTGTATTGACATGACTTTATAAATGACTAGTTTTGACAACACTCACATTGTTAAAACTGTTCTGAGGTAGAAGTTAGAATTCTGTTTGACATTACCTAAAATCCTCACCAACATGAGGCTCAGTGTCTGCTGTTCCAGCCACTGAGAGCGCCCTCAGAGTGTGAGGATTTGGATCTGCAGAAGGAGGTCTGTATGACGGAGCCTGTGGAAGTGAGGCCGCTCTCGCCGAGATGTGGCTTCTCAGCCCGGACGAGTGTCCGGATGCTACTCGGGGGTCATCAGCATAGGTCTGAGCCACTGCACCCGAGGTGTGAACGGGCCGGCTCGGAGATCTTGAAGCTGGGGAACTGGGTTTCTCCTGTCTCTTTGTAGGAGATTCCTGGAGCTTGGTCTCCGAAACATCAATGGATCCTTCCAACCGAGGGGTCCTCTGAGGTCTCCTAGGGCGGGCTGAAGCTGGTCCAGGAATACCAGGGGAAGGGGTGTGGACAGAGCTCTCTGGTGCATGAAGAGCAGTAGGGTTCTCTGTAGTTGCTACAGACAACGAGGGAACATCAGGCTTCATCTGGCTTTCCTGCTCCATATTTATCTGCTGTAAAGTAACACATCCATACAATAAAGTGTAATGTTTGCCCAGCATATCAAATGTAAATCTAATGTGCACACTACAGCAATGCAACGTGTTTTATGTTTCAATGTAATGTTTCAAGTGTTTAATGCACCATGAAACTGGAATCTGACAAAATATTCATCACATTTAGCACAGCTGTTTACAATGAGTCATCACTAAAATGACTATTCCCCTCAAGGTGATGAATGTCTAAACCTTCAGGAAGTACTTCTGTTCCTCCCACATGATCTTTAATTAGTTCTACACCCCTGGAGTTAGAGCTCTTTAAGGAGTCTTAGAAAATGACAGAACAATTGCAGGTCTCTTCACTGCTATCTACCCGAGTCTCGTGTTTGTCCTGCTGCTCCGAGTGTATCAGCACTGGTTCGCTAGACTACATTTTGCTAACTGTATTAAGAGAGGATACAATGTCTCTTTCAGCATTTTGAATAGGCAAAATATGATGTAAATGTGCACGTATCAGTTTGTCACCCTACTAACCTTATCTGCTTATCAAGACTATTGAGGTCACACACAGAAAAGTAATAATGGTGCGGTTTGCTGCAGCAGTTGGCATAGGTTAGTTTTCAGCTTATGTAAGTGTGAAAACAATCAGTAGTTTATATCTTAGTTCATTTTCTTCCTCTAAGGCTGTTTAGCCTAAAACTGTCCTGGGAAGAAATGTTCTTGACCATGAAATCGTAAGCAAAATGAAGAAAAATGAACAATGGAAACTCAAACACACAACAGTGAGGAGCCATTTAAAAAGGACAAAGATATTCCCAGTTTGATTCTAATGCTTATCTTCACAAAACCGTTAAGCTCTCTTCACCTTCCTTTCAGTGTGTCATTAGTCACCACAACTGGGTGGGTGAGAGGTGCTCCCACATTCTACCAGACTGGATAAGCCATGCTTGGTTCTCTGATATGCACAGGAGATAGGACATACAGTAGCAGCAGCTGAAACAGACGTTTCTGTGGTGCTTTGGTTTTAATTGAGCCTTGGTGGGTGTGCTGCTTCACCCCAAACATCTAGAAGGTTCCTGAGCAATACAATGAGCAATATCATGCTTATAGTCTATGTGGCGGAGGCAAGAGTGTGGTATTGGGGAACTAGTTGAATGGATGTCAAAGTTGAAGTCGAATGGATGTCTGTATCTTAAAGAAGACACACCGTAATCTTCGTTACGTGGGGGGGGGGGGGGGGGAGTTATATTCTTATATAATCTGGGGGTGGGGGAAAGTTATATTATTTACCCATGTAGAATAAAGTGAGCCTTGTTAATTTAAACAAATGCTTTTTTTTCCTTGCCTTGTTTTGGAGCTGGACAGGTAAGAGAGAGCGTGCTCCCACACCCACATATCTGCCATGTAGGCCTTTAGTAGACTAGGCTTAGAGATTAAGTTCTTTTGTTTCTTAGATTAGAGATTATTATACTATGTATAGTTAAATGTATAAAAAATGACAATGTAATTGTAAGTAAAATTATCTCATGGCATGTACTGAAAACATTGGATAAATATTGAATTTGCCTTTATTGCTTTATGCGAGATTTATCTGTCTTCACTTTTGTATTACATCACTGAAATCAGTCTGACACTAAAACACACCCTGTATTAATCTTGCAAACCAGACAAGCCAGCTGTCCACAGAGATAAGGATGGTAGCAAATGATCCCAAACAATGCCAACTCGCAGCTTGGCGTCTACGTGAGGCTAAATTTAGCTTGTATTATCGTGTGACAGCCTCCCATGCCTGAAGTTGGGTTCAGAATGTGACTACCTGCATAAGATGTCCAGCTGACACAACACCATTCAGAATATAGTATACAGTGTAGCACAAAATTTGACATCACAGCACAAAAGCACCATTGACAAGAAATATTCATTCGACATTTTGCAAAACACACATTTAGAAAAACAGACTTATCAAATACCAAAAATATTGGTATTTGTAGTTGAAGTGCAAAATGAGAGCCAAGAGCCACTGCTGGAAGTCCTGGAAGTAGAAGGGTCTCCTGAATATTATGTTTATATGATTCACAAACATTCTGCCTGTGCTATGATCTCTGATGATCCCATTTGCTGTGTGTTGACAAAACCCTATTGGATCTTGTTTTCACAGTAGTGTTAAAAATGCTCTCATATCCAGTGGAGTTCTAACTAATCACAAAAGACTTCACCAACTAAGGAAAACAAGCACAATACTCCTCCTGTAAAACCACAATAGAGAAGGTCAGGTGCAAAATGTCTTGAGTTATTTCTCCAGAAGGAGAGCTCAGGTTTCCAGTGGTGTCCACCTTGACACTGCCTTTGCCTCTGACAAGCTAAGGTAGCCTTTCTCATTTTTCTACTGACTGGATGAGCACTACAGTCATAGCAATGTGGGAGAGCAGAGATGTGGACATCAAACAATTCAAACAATTTCCTGCGTGATCAAGATCGCAATTATGTTTTGACAACATTGTCTTAAATAAGGAACTCTAAAGGTTTAACCAGACTGTTTGATCATGGATACCACGAGCATTGTTCTTTTTCAGTGGGAAAAGGATGAAGTACAGCAAGACAGGAAAGCAGATTCAATTCTAGACAAGAAGTCTGTTTCAGCTCCTCTGAAAAATCTTTGCCACTGTACATACCACACTATCCACCGGGCGTCATGGGGCTAAACGAACAACTCAACTCCTGTCCAATAAACACTGCTGGCCAACATAACAGCAGCATACAGTTATATTGACCCTTGACCCTATGTGTGACATGTCTCACATATGTTTAGTCTTTTGGAAATCAGCATTTACTTTTCTTTCAGTGGTTTTCAAAACATTCTTTTACACAGTGCTTTATTCCAAGGAATTACAATGCACTGGAATGATGGTCTGTATTGATATCTCACGGTAATGTATGACATATGTTTTTGTTTGGGTTTTCTCTCTACCTATGTATGAATATTTGTATATATACAGTATATGTGTACAAATGACTCTACAATACAGTACAATAATGATGTTGTCACGGTGTGAGAGAGGGGAATCCAAGAGAGCAGTGCAAACATGAACATTTATTAAAGTGAAGACAAATACATGACACGTTCAAAGACCAACAAGCGAAGGGCAAAATGTGAAGGTTTAAACACACACATTAACAAGGGGAAAATGAGAGACAGGTGAGAGAGCTAAGAGAGGGTACGCTAACTAAGAGAGGGTACGCTAACTAAGAGAGGGTACGCTAACTAAGAGAGGGTAAGCTAACTAAGAGAGGGTACGCTAACTAAGAGAGGGTAAGCTAACTAAGAGAGGGTACGCTAACTAAGAGAGGGTAAGCTAACTAAGAGAGGGTACGCTAACTAAGAGAGGGTACGCTAACTAAGAGAGGGTAAGCTAACAAGGGGGAGTGGCAACAACAACAACAACAACAGCACAACAACAACAATAATGACAGACACGCAACAACAACATGCACACGGCGGACCTCATCTTTGTCGTTGTTGCCACGCCCCCTTGTTAGCTTACCCTCTCTTAGCTGTTCACCTGTCCTTCTGTTTTGCACTCTGCTGGACTCACTAAGGACTCATCATTATGGTTTCTGCAGTTAATGGCCTCAATACATCCCACGAGCCAAAGGTCCATCCCTAACTCGTCCTCTGGACTGAAAACTTCCCCATGTATTCGTAGTTATCGGCCACCTCTATTCCTGAGTAATCCTCCTCACTAGGAGGCCAGTACTGTTATCACGTCTGTGCTCCTGCTCACCTCCATCTCTGACAGGCTGTCAAGCAACTGAATTAACAAGCAGACATGCTGCCTCGAGACTTCCAAATACCAGTATGGACAAAGTGTGACTGCCTGCCAAAGATCCTTCATCTCCCCTCCAGAAAGCCTCTTGTTATAGCAGCACCTTTGAAGATCACCAACCTTGTTAGCCAAGTGTCTTATAAATTGCTGTTGCCATCTCATTATCACATTTGACCTAGTTTCCATATCCGCCTCCAGGACTACACCACCACCACCCCCAAAGGATGGAAGCTCCGACACCACCCCCAAAGGATGGCTGCTCCTGTGTGCTGGATTTTTTGCTGCATATAAAGGCCACATCCACTACTTATGCACCAGACAGCCATGAATCTAGGACTTCTACCCCAGGGAGGCTGTGCAGTGCCTGCAGTACACACTAAGCCTAATAGTCTATATTATCTAAAGGCATTAAGAACCTGATAATGACATATATATATATATATATATATATATATATATATATATATATATATATATATCACGTATCAGCCTTTATAACGCAAAAGAAGCATGCAATCAATCTCAGGATTCAGTACTCCCAGCACATGATAGTGTTAACTTCTGATCACTCAGAGAACATTTGGTAACTGTTCTTCAGTGGTTTGACACTGTTACACCTCATTATTCAAGAAGCCCTTCCACACACACACACCCACATACACACATACGCCGGAAAGCTCACTCTGCTCCAACACGTTTTTGTCACCCCAAAGCATAAGGGTGTAGGTTTTCTGCCAGTAGGTTCTGGTCATACACTTCTTTTATTCTTATGTTATCTGAGTTTTTGACTACTCAAGTCATGCGCCCCTCTGAAAGGCCTGTGCACTGGCTGCCTGTGATGTTAAGTAGCCTCACTCATAATGTCCACTGTCAGGCACAGAGCTGACTGCATCTACTAACTGCGTGTTACCTGAAAGTACAGAGGACATAAGACTAAAGGGGACAAATGACCTGGAATGTAAGAGGGACAAAGACACACAGACTGGGCTATGATGCAACTAACAATTCAGCTCCACTTTAAAGCTGAACAGTAACATGCCTTCGTTCTAAAGGCACCTAAAATATTTTTTATGTTTTCTTCTGAGTTTCATATTCATTCACTTATTTAGTAGATGCAATTCAATCCAATTATATATTATAAAAATTTTATTGCATTGCATACATTTTTTTTTATTAAATTGAACTAAATTAGATTTCACTAAATTTGATTGTGTTGGCACTAGATAGTTCATACCATACAAACTTGTCAGTCCCTCACCCACTTTCATCATGTTCAGACTACAGCACCACCGATGACTAGATTTGACCGTTATCAAAAACTTTACACTTCATGCTTACTTCCTGGAGATGGGCTACATATAGAACACCAAAGTGTTTGTAAGAAATTCATGTTTCAAATAAAGCAGAAGAAGAATACTGAGCTCTCCAAAACCATGGAGGTAAACAGTACGGTCTCTGACACAATAAGCCTTAAGTGGCTACAAGAAAAGCATAACAAAGCTGTATCACTGTTGTGGAGTTCAGTTATACACAATTATCACAATCACAATCAGTTATTAAATTAGCAGCTATTATTATAACCACATTTATTATCCATTATAACTACTTTGTATCAATAAAACCCAAAGTAGACCCAAAGTAGTATGTCAGTAGACACGCCTACACTGCTATGGCAACCTAAATAAATAACATTTCTGGAGTCAGTTGGCTGGCTAATGTTTTAACCACATTACCTCCCAATCATCATATTCTTAGAAATGAGGACAGTATTTGCTTATTCGTATTCATATTAGTCATACATTTCATACACTGATAATAAAGATTGATAACAAGACCTGAATGACTGAACGAGACATTAGGAAAAGAGGACGATAAACGATAACGGACAAGAGGATACGAGTGCACATGCCAATTTCAAAACAAGGACTAAATCTCCTTAACCCTTGAACTCAGCGCTATAAGGCCTTAAAAGTATTCTCATACAACCCAAATATTATTCACATCAGTATGTTGATAAAACTTTATATCAAATGTGTGTAATTATGGTTGTTTACATTGTATTTTAAAAATCATCTCAAATATTATACTTCTTGCTATTATTACATAATAATATTGCACACTAATGCCATACAAGTTCACACACACACACAAACACACACACACACACACACACAGGCATTCTGCAAGATGACCTTCAGGTATTTTCATTTGTCCCTTATTTTTAGAGCCAAACTAGGACACTATTACATTTTTTATCTTAGACACAAGCTGGTTTATTTTCTGTTTGGTGGATTCCAATAATGGGAGGTAATACATTCTAACAATTTAATGCCTAAATTTTGTTGGCTAGTGGCCTTGGATACACCTAAGGAAACAAGACGGACTTATGTAAATGTTTAACTGGCTTGCTCAAGTTCTGCTAATGCAGGCTTCTGTGAGGCAGCAGCGTTTCCTGCTTATGACAGTAATAGCTGTTACACTGAAAAGTAGCACACAATATCTGGTTCCCAGTTACAAGAGCTTCAATTAACCCAAAATCCTCTGGTTGTAGTGGATATGACATATTTAAAATGGCATGTGCACTAAAAACTAAGAACAATTATCGTTTTATCATGCATAGCCTTAATATACCTTTGGCTACAGGTGTAATGGTGTAATAAATAAATAAATATAATGATATAAAATATATACCTAATAGCGACATGTTTTGTATGCTAACGTGCCATTTTGTGTTAATGTTTGTAACTTGTGCTGTTGTCATTCTTGAGATATTGCTCAATTGTAATCGAGTCCGTTTCTTACCTATTTCCGCGGTCAAGACGTTATGACAACAACCGATGGTTTGTTGAGTGCAAAAATATCCTTGTAGCTGGAAAGCCTTGGAATTTGATAAGGAATATTCCTAATAAATAACGTTAAAAGTGGCTGTTCATTCTGTCACCACTGTATCTGTCAAACGTGAACGCTGAGAATGAAGCAGTAAATATTCTATATTTTAATTACACCCGACGTTTTTCTCAACTAGCGTCTTCTTTTTCTGTTTTATATAAGCGATGTGAGTCCTCGTACCTGTGAGCAAGCAAAAATCCGCTCTGTCGCTCGGTAGTCAAGCGACAGATGCATTAAAACGCATTGTCATTCGATACTGAACCACCAGCCCTTGCAAAAAAATCTGTCAAATCTGTCAGCGCGATACTGCTCCAACGCCGCGGTGCACTGGAATCAAGACTGTCCTTCAAGACCCTCGGGTTCGGACATGCCAGCTTCCGAATACGCAAGGGCGCTGTTACAACGCTTCCGCAGTACTTATTACAACAGTGCTGCAGGCACCGCTTCTCGACGAAGCTCTGTATTTCGTCAGAGGTGTTATTAACGTAGACGTAACACTTGATGTCTTGTCACATGGTAAACTACAGATCTCACCGATGCCTTTCAGCACCCCCGCCGCGAGATGCATCCCCTTTTCGGGAGCGCGCGCAGTACAACTTTAACTCGAAAGTGAATGCAATCCACGTTTACTTTAGTTTTGTAACGATGTTGCGTACGACTTTCAGTCGAAAGCGGAAGTTGTCTATTTTAGTTGTATACTCATCGAAGGAGCATAGGACCATACGTTTTATTTCCACATTTTATATGTATAAAGCGACATGTATGCACCACTTGCCAGGAACCGCATTTCCTCTACAGTGCTGCGACATCCACGACACGCAGTGAACATAGACTGGTCCCAAGTAAACAGTACTAAGTTTGAGCTAGTGTCAACAAAATGAAAGTTACCAGGGGATGCATTTTATGGCAAACCAACTGCCAGGAAACGCACCCCCTCTTCTTTATCTTAAGTTTTATCTCCACTGTCAGTGTTAGTATTCTGTTATAATGCCTCACCATCACCGTGCCCTCTATGTTGGCATGCTTAGGCTACAAGAGACTATTAACCCCCCTGTTAATAAACCCAGCTTTACTCAGCACTTGTGTCTGCCTCGGTTACAAAATATTTTTACACAATGTACTTTGTACACAATTGTTATTGCAGGTATCAGAATGCCAGACCAGGCAAAATATTATAAAAGAAGTGATGGAATATACCCCCATTAAGGTACAAATCATTTATTTAAACAGTCTAAATGTGACGGGCAGGGTGTGCGAACTAAAAGGAAGCGATCACGCCAAGTCTCAGAGGAAAAGAGGGGTTTAATAAATAAAGTGCGCTAACCAAAATCCCATGCACTGATCCAAATTAAGGATACAATAACCAGCAGTCAACTGGTACACAGACAAGGCATATATAGACAAACAAACTACCATCAGGTGAGGGAGCTAATAAGCCCCACCCACCTGAGGGAAGCACACAACGCAACAGGACAACTGCCGCTGTACCATAGGCGACCGGTAGGGGGAGCCTCCCTCACCGTGACAGATCCCCCCACCAAGCCGCACTACGGCCCGATGTGCGGTTCACAGCAGCAGAACACAAGACGCCAGACGAAGGGGCAGGAAGGCGGGGACAAGGCAGGGAAACGCCTCCTGCGGTCCCGGAGCTGAAACATAACATAGAACAGACATTAGCTCCCGCCTCCCTGGGCGGGACCCTGGACCGGCTGGGCAGTCAACAGTAGACAAACCACGCCCCAGTCGGTCACAGAGCCCTCGCGCCCCAAAGGCCCCACAAAGTGTGCGTGTGTGCACGTTACCTCCCTACTACATAGTTGAACGTCTCCTGGACCAACCTCTCGGCTCGGGAAAACCCCTATATGGGGCCGAGAGTTCCCCTGGGCATCCCTAGAACGGCCGGGGAGACCACCCCTCCTGGGGAGGTTCATAGCAGGTTGGACTCCTCCACTCTGCCGGAGGTTCCAGGGGGGAAGTACTCCTTCCCCATTGTGGGCCGACTACTCCCCAGGGCGAACCTTCTCGTCATCCCGAGCACGAGGGGGGGGACCTCTGTCTTCAGCAGGAGCTCTTCAGGCCGGAGCCCTCTGGTCACCCACACACACGGGGAGCCCTTCCCCTCCAGGGAGGCTACTTACGACCAGGGCTCCGGTCACCCCATCACATAAGGGGGCTCCTGCCTACTTTGGAGGTCCCACATGGTCCAGGGACTCCACTGTCAACCGTGGGAGGAACCTGCACACAGTACATAGCACACACACACAGACGCGCACTTACCCTGACTAGGGCCTCCCATAGGAGCTGCGCCCTCCGTGCCACAGGCCGTGGCACGGGACCTTCCATAGCCCCTCCCCCAAACGCCCCCTTGGAGGAGGAGCGTACAGGGAATTACATACAACAATTCACAAGCACGCTAGGACAAACACAAACACTAGGGGGGCATGTGTGCAGGCTACCTACCTACCATATAGTTGAACGCCTCCTGGACCTACCTCTCGGCTCGGGGAAAACCCCTGCACAGGGCCTGGGTCACCCTGGGCAACCCTAACCGGCCGGGGAGACCGCCCCTCATGGGGAGGTGCATAGCAGGGTGGACTCCTCCACCCTGCTGGAGGTTCCAGGGGGGAAGCACTCCTTCCCCACTGGTGGCCGGCTACACCCCAGGGTGTGGCCTGGGCAACCCTAACCGGTCGGGGAGACCGCCCCTCATGGGGAGGTGCATAGCAGGGTGGACTCCTCCACCCTGCCCGGAGGTTCCAGGGGGAAGCACTCCTTCCCCACTGGTGACCGGTCACACCCAGGACCAACCTCCTAGCCACCCCGAGCACGAGGGGGGGGACCTCTGTCTTCAGCAGGAGCTCTTCAGTCCGGAGCCCTCTAGTCACCCACACATCTGGGAAACCCCTTTTCTCCCTTCAGGGAGGCCACTCATGACCAAGGCTCCGGTCACCCTACAACATAAGGGGGCTCCTGCTGGGGGCTCCAACCTGTAGGTGGAACCTGCACACAACACATACACGCAGACAACACAAACACGCCACCTTACCCTGCACACAACACAAACGCGCACTCCCTTTCACCGGCGGGCCTCCCTCAGGAGCTGCGCCGTCTGTGCCACTCCTCATATAGAGGACAACGGTTGTGGCACAGAACCCTCACGCGCACATACCCTTCTCACCAGCGGGCCTCCTTCCAGAGCTGCGCACTTCTGTGCCCTAATGGGTAGCACAGGACCCTCCATTGCTCCCCTCCCCCCCAAAACACCATTTAAACAAACAAAAGGGGAGGGAGCACACGGGGAATTACATTTAACATAAACATATACACAAAGACACGACCCAGCACGCAAGACAAACGGCAGACGCCCCTTTCACTCACTAGCTCAAGCCCGCAGTCTCACACACGCATCACACACATGCACCTGCACAAACACAGACTGCGGGCGAGCACTTTTAGCGAGAAGGCGCCGCCCCCCTTGGAGGAGAGCGCTATCGGGTCTCTCGCTTCAGTCACCGCCGTGCCACACAACGTGCTATACAAACACACAAACAAACAAGCACGTAGGCACGACGGGACGAGCGGTTTGCAACCCAGCTCTCCTCCACATACATTCAAACAACGGAATCTCACGTAGACAAACACTTACCACGAGACATGACCACAAACGAAGGAGAAAGTAAAGGAGACTGGCGGCTTCCGAAAGGTGGCTGGTTATTCTGTGACGGGCAGGGTGTGCGAACTAAAAGGAAGCGATCACGCCAAGTCTCAGAGGAAAAGAGGGGTTTAATAAATAAAGTGCGCTAACCAAAAATCCGTGCACTGATCCAAATTAAGGATACAATAACCAGCAGTCAACTGGTACACAGACAAGGCATATATAGACAAACAAACTACCATCAGGTGAGGGAGCTAATAAGCCCCACCCACCTGAGGGAAGCACACAACGCAACAACAGGACAACTGCCGCTGTACCATAGGCGACCGGTAGGGGGAGCCTCCCTCACCGTGACACTAAACCAATTCATTCAATGTTATAGAAATGTTACATTAATTGGAACATACTACAAGACTAACAGACTGCAAGGTTAAAATGCCATGTTTGACAGCCATGCTATTAGCCACATTTACACATTGAATATTTTGCTTGAAGTAGACTAATATCCTCAAATCTGCTTTTCAGTTAAATTGATTGGAATTGACCTAATTGGAAAACTAGTTGAAACCAAGATGGCGCTTCAGTGTGTGTGTGTGTGTGTATGAATATATGAAACTTAGAGATGTACATAAAAAAACAATGTACTTTATGAAGAGTTTCTTGAATGCATTAAGCACATTCATTAAGTACCAAAACACTATTATCAACACTATAATTTACATTTACATTTACTATCATTATTATTACGCTATCATTAGTATTAGTCTATGCTAATAATAACAACACTATGGAAAATGAATGAACGAATGTTTGATTTATATAGCGCCTTTCAAGATACCCAAGGTCGCTTTACAATTTGAACACAGGTACAAGTCTTACATTCCCAACCACACACATTGGCAAGAGGTGGCAGCCAATTGTGCACAGCATCCTCTCTACCAGAAGCCATATCCCCCTGGGGGACTGAATCATGTGTAGGAAGGGGAGAGAGGACACACCCAGGACAGAGTCCCATCCCCCACTAGGCATACAAGCACACACACATTCATGCACAGACACTCAGACAACTGGTTTTTATTAGACACACAATCACATATACACACACTGTGAGAGAAATGTTCAGGGGAAAGCCAGTTTATCTACCATTTACCTAAAAAGCCAAATGACCTAAACGACCTACATGTAGCAGTCTTGTGGTTATGGGCTAAGTGTATGAACAATTTAGATGGACAAAATACATCATTTTATAGGCAGTTTTAATACCTTATTTGATATAGTGGTTTTAATATAATAGTTAAAGTCTTGCTTTATGCTTGACACATATATTTATAATTTACTTACACAGACAATTCAGTTATGTGTGCCCTGTGGATAGAAACTGGTTCTTCATGAAAATCTGCCTGTGGTCATGTTATTACATTTAACATTTTTGTTTGTTGTTCTCTGAGTCTGCCACTGGTCAGGAAATGCCACTGACTTTCTGCCACTGAGGGAAAATTTCACTTTTGAATGCACAGCCTACTGAAATCAGCTGCAGAAGTACAATATGCAGTTGTCATAAAATCAAATGGAGTTTTAATGTGAAGGACAGCTACTGAGCTGAAGGACTGAAAACAGGTAGGATATCCAGTAACAATAGGGCAATAGTGAAGAAATGGCACTAAGGAAAAGGCAATACATCACAGATATGAGATGGGAAAAGAAACATTATAAAGGGTGAGTATAATTAGGTGCAAGTGACATCAATATTCGGATAACTCTGAGACCTTGCCACATGCAGTATAAATTACTTACTGGAAAAGAGGGATGCATGTATGTGTATAAATATGTATACATATATTCATGGTTTATATGTTTTCGTGAACTTTTTTGTTTTAGCTCCTGTTCAACAGGAACTGGGGACTTTTAAGTTGGGTTGGCAGACATCTTGAAAGGAGACAAACTAGAGAAAGGCAACACTTCTACAACCTCTCTTTTTGACATCCTCATCTCTGTTCTTGGCATATTTTGGACAACTGTGAACTGGCCAGGAAGCTCAGGGAGATTTATCCGGTTGGACTTCATTTTTCTTCTTTGTTTTGCTGGGAATTTTTGGGGATATTACACGGATGGACATGGATGTAAATATCGTACTTGAGAGCATGAGACTCTTTGTGATAGATGTTATTGGAGGACATGGGTTAGGGACATTGTTCTATCACTACCCTCAGATATATTTGCAGTAAAAATATACTTTTCACTTGGATATAAGGTCAATCACATCTTGACAATGTTTTATTTAATTTTTTTAAAAGAACAAAGAAAAAGCCCTTCCAAATCAGACACTGATATGACAGACACTCTATGAATAATTCTATATTTAAGTTGCCATATTTGCCAATTGTGATTTTCACCCCAATCAGAATTTGTCCTCCACATTTTACCCATCTGTGCAGTGAGAACACACACACTAGTGATCACTAGTGATCTGTGGTGCACACACACACACACTAGTGATCACTAGTGATCTGTGGTGCACATGTGCCCAGAGCAGTGGGCAGCCCTGGCCCAGCACCTGGGGAGCAGTTGGGGTTAGGTGCCTTGCTCAAGGGCACCTCAGTCATGGCCTCAGCCCTGGGAATCAAACCCACAACCCTTTCAGAGGGCTATACTTGTTCTCCTTAGTCATTATTTGACTGGAATAACATTACACTATATGGACAATAGCATTGTGATCCCTACAGGTGCATTTATAACATCATCCCATTCTAAATCCATACCACTGGTATGGAGTTGGTCCTCCTTTTGCACCTACAACAGTTTCCAGTATGCTGGCCTACAAGAAACGATTCCGTGGTGCACCAGAGAATGCTGGTGGGCAGAGGGCGGGACCCTATTGCAACCCAGCTTGCCTCCTCTCTGTCGTGAGGTCCTGCCCTAGGCAAGCCAGCTGGTCTTCCCCCTCGTATGGGGAGTCCCTCCCCAAACATCTGACTCCAGTCTTTTCTCCCCAAAGGTGTTTGTTCTTGTGGACGCTGACATCCTGTGCAGTCCGTCCTTCTATAACATCCAAGGGACGAGGCAGGATGCAGGGAATACGGAGAACACCTCGGAAAACACACAGTGAACAGGCCTGGGTGATGACTGACAAATAACATGAAAAACACAGACAACACAGTTTTGAGCTACAACCACATGTGACAGGAATTCCCACCAGCAGCCTCCATGAGGCAGTGGCGCTGGTTACCGTGTGCGTTTGTTTATGTTGTCTTTTTTGCTACACATGATTTATTTTTTGTTTTCATGCCATGACCCCACACAGTTGGCACCTGTTTCCATTTCGGTCATTGGCGGTGCCTGTGTGTCATCAAGTTAATTTTATTTATATAGCACTTTAACCAACACATGATGTCACAAAGCAGCTTACAAGCGATCTGCCTCTGGCTGTAGTCTTGCTAATTTTCAGGACTAAGAGAAATCCTCCATTTTGAGAGTGCAGCAGGTGCGATGGGTTGTGGTGTGCAATGAGTTCACTCAGATATTGTGAGGCAAGACCATTTAAGGCTTTATAGGTCAACAGAAGAATTGTAAAATCAATTTGATTTTAACTGGGACCCAGTGCAATGCCAAGAGAGTAGGACTAAAGTGATAAAATTGTCTAGTCCTAGTTAGGACTCTGGCTGTTCCATTCTGTACGAGTTGAAGTTTCTTCAGGGATTTTTAGAGCATCCATTTAAAAGACCATTACAGACTATCTGATAACAAAAGTAAATGTCTCAGCTTGGCAATATTACAAAAAATGGGAAAAGGCAGCCTTGGCATTGAATATGTGTGCGTTGTGAAAGATCAGAGTCAATAGTGACACCTAAGCGTTTTGCAGTAGATTTATGTGTTACTGAAAAACCATATATGGTAAGATGAATATTAGACCAATTGCTTCTTGCAACGTTGGGTCCAAGAAGTAACACCTCAGTCTTATCGGAATTTAGAAGAAGAAAATTAGATGCTGTCCATTTTTTTATTTCCTGGAGAGTGCTTGACATCTTATCCCAATGAGTGTCTCCAGTCTATCCAGTAGAATGTTGTGATCAATGGTGTCGAAAGCAGCACTAAGAGTCTAAGAGTATAAGAAAAAAAACGTATCCTTTATCAGAGGATATTAAGAGGTCATTAACTACTTTAGTCAGCACGGTTTCTGTGCTGAGGTGGGGTATAAATTCAGACTGAAATAACTTATGTAATGTTCTGTCTGCAAAAGAAAGTAGAGAGTTGCAAAGAAACTACTTTCTCTAGAACTTTGGAAATGAAGGATAGACTTGAGATTGGCCTATAGTTGGACAGTTCATGGGAATTAAGACCAGGTTTCTTAGAATAAATGAAGAGACATCTATTTAGAAGGCAGGTTGCTAGTAGCATCCTGGGAGCAAGAAGCAAGCTTGGTAGAGTCCGTAATGGCTGTTTATGGACCATCAATACGAAACACTGGACCTGGGCAACTGAGGGAGATAAACAGAGAGAGAGTAATGAGGATCAGGTGAAAGGAACAACTAATGAACTGGGATTGGTACTGGGGAAGTGAACAGGTGTTGTGATGGGTGAGTATGGGTCAGAAAGGCCTGGCTGGGTACTGGCTGGGTAGTGGCAATTACCAAAGTCAAATGTATTTATATAGTGCTCTTTACAACAGCTGTTATCACAAAGCTGCTTAACACATGTCCAAGTCCACGCCCCAAAGGCAACGAACAACTCCCTAGAGCATGAGGAAGAAGCCTTGAGAGGAATCAAGTCTCAAAGAAAGGGCCCATCTTCCTCTGGTTGACAATGGACACTAACATCTACAACATGAAACTACAAACAACACTTCTTTTCCTCCACATCTACAACAATCATGTGCTTTTCATCAACTCAAAGTGCTAGAGACACTAAAATAATATAAAAAAAATAGTTGTTAAAGCACTCATCCACATTTGCAAGAAGGCTGTTGTGCAGTAAGAGAAGAATGAGTTTAACTGGACATCAGCTGTCACGTAGTTTGAACAGCTCACACTACCCAACCTACAACATGAGTATTGTGAGCAGGAATGATTAGGCAGGGTGTGTTCCACCATCCCCTCCACAACTACACCTATGGTCAGGTACCAAACCCTTAGGCCAGTGGAATTATTCAGAGCTGTCATTATATCTTAAACATGCATTTTTGGGCACATAAAGTTCAGAGAAGCATGAATTTTCATGCAATATTTTTGTCCAGTACAGTGACAATACTGTGTGTGTGCAAAAAGTGGCTTAAGGTGACTTTATGCATTCTGACATTCTATCCACAGTAACTAAATAGGATGTACCTTTCACACACAGCATGAGACCTCCTGAGTGAACTTGCAGACATCTATGGAAAATGAACAAGGTACGACAGCCAAGAATAAACAACATGTCTGAAGTATTTTTGCTTAACCAACTTGGACTTCAGATTTTGTTTGAAATTTGCATACTTGTCAAAAACAGGACTACTGTTTTAATTGTTTAAATAAATGTCCTGTTTAAATAATTGTTTAATAAAAATATATATTTAAATAAAATGCCAAAGTGTGAAATAGGCTAGAAAAAACGTTAGAAAAAACGTTAATATGCTTGATTAGTAGACAAGTGTGCCACCGGGGATTTTGGGCCACAGAAAAGATACGACATAAGGACCCACCACGTTTTTAGTAGCCCTGTCAGTGTCACAGTCGGCCTAACTCTCGCCTCTGCAGCAGCCGTTCTGTACATTAAAATTACCTTCATTTGGTACTGATACCCCAGCACCCCTTTTGTAGCGCATTAAAACGACATTTTGTACTCCAATCGACATACTCTGTCTACATCTAGAGGTCAAATGTTTGAATTAACAGATTTAGCGGAGACACGCTGCGTTGTCTTTCTAGTTACTTTAAACCAAGAAATTATATTTTTTTTTATCAGAAAATGCAGCAAACATTGGATGCTTGAATGCAGTACCGCTGCAGAAGCTGATGTCCACTGCGCAGGCGCAAGTACGGCCAATGTGCAGTCAGCTCTGAAATCACGTTCGGTAAATAGTTCCTCCTTTTTCCTGGGGGGAAAAATACATGGAGAGATACTTTACGTGGCATGGTCCGGAGGTGACATTTGTTTGAGGAATTTCACGACCCTTCCTGGATTTCAAACGTTTAGTTCAATCAGCCAGGTGCCGTGGTCAGACCATTCGGGCGTCCCTGACACAAGCATAATGTGGTCGGTTTTACTGACTGCGCTGCTTCCTTCCGTGATCTTGGCATATGAGGTGGATTTGAAAAAGCTCGACGGGCTTGCAAAGGCAAAAGTTGAGGTACGTAAATTTGCGATGAGTATAGTAGGTATACAATTGTTGCGCATCAATAGATTTGTAAATAAGCGTGTAATAGTGTAGTTAATCATGGAAGATGATGCACAGTCAAACTTAGGACTGGAAGACGTAAATACTTGTACATAACACGCGAAATCTATTCCATTATGCCCTCGTTACGTTTAAGGAACACCCACCCCGCCAATCGTAATTCATCGTAATCATGGTTGATAACGTTTCCGGTTTACGTAAATTTGACATTAATTTGATGCAATCGATTAAATGGATAAAACGGACTATACAACATTGAACCCAAAGCAGACACTGTACTCACAACTGTAGCGACGTAAAAGTGATGAATTAAACAAAACTAGGGTACATGTATATCAGTATCACACCTGCCGAGTTTGGCTGTGACATTATCTCTATGCCAACAGAAACTGAAATTGCCTGTGTCACTTAAAAAAAGAGTGTCTCTTAAAAAAAGACTCAACTGTATGGTAAACAGGAAAATGTGAAAACAGGAATGTGAAATAGATATAGGCCGGTCAAGCAGCCATCAAATACATTATCTGGGTTTTCTGGGACTTTGTCCTTGACTTTTTCAGGTAATCCCTTAAGGGATGTAACTGCCCTAAATAAACGGCATTCGCTTTCAGGATTTGAAACATTTCATAATAACAGGCCAAATATGATATCCCAGGTCAGTTCAGTCTACTCCTTCCACCCTTAGGGAACAGGCCTGTACAGGGAAACTGTGATGCTGTGTCGTTTCTTTTATTATTACATACATTGTTTTAAATGTTAGGGTGTTCATAAATTATATATATATATATATATATATATATATATATATATATATATATATATATATATATATATATATATATATATATATATTACTATTATTCTTATTAATTTCTTTTACTTATTTGCTATTTTGTATTTCTTCTCAGACATGTGGAGGATGACAGTTGAATAGGCTGAGGGAGGTAAGTTATTATTTGAGTTTAACATTCTCAGCACAGAGATGTAGTTTTATTCCTTAAGCTCTGAATCACACAGACTGAGTTTGTTTGCAGCTGAAGTTTCTTTTTCTCTGCTTTCCTCCATGGTTTTTAGGTCAAGGCATTTGTGACCCAGGACATCCCTCTGTAGTATCCTTCATCTTGCCGTACAACATGTTTTCTAAAGTGACAGTGTAATTAACTTGGTGCACTATGCAATAAAATGTAATGAATAATAACCAACACTTTTATAACCTTTTAACCAACACTCAGTTATGGTAGGGTATTGGACCCTGTCGTCCCTAAAAGTGTCAGCAGGAAGACCAGGACAGGAGCATTGGACATTGGTGCCCTTTCTTGTTCACACTCCAGTTTAAATCCCCAATGCGGTTACACTGTAGCATTTTATTTGATTCTTGTGATTATTTTACTTGAAGGTAAAACCCCTTGAAGTCCTGCTGTCTTGGTAACCAGAAAAAGGTTTTCTGAGTCAGTTATTTAAAATAACTGCTTGTTTATTGAAGAAAATATATATGTGCATTATTATGTAAGAATAGCTGTGCAGTAACAATTTCAGGATGTAGTGTAGCTTGCTGAAAACAGTCGGACAAATCTTTTACTTTTGTCTCTATTTTTTATTTCCTTGACTTTCCCCAACTCAGTCATAACTTGGTAATGAAGCACATTCCTGGGGCAGACCCTGAACTTGTCCTCCTTAACCACTACTACAAGGAACTGGATGTAAGTCACACATTTTACAAAGCACAACAGCAGCACCTTTAAATGCCGAGTCATCCTCACGCTCTAGGGTTTTTTTCCTTGCCACTGTCACCTTTGGCTTCCTCACTGGGGGCTTGGACATGGACGTATTAAAGGCTGCTTTATAACAACAGCTGTTGTAAAAAAGCAATGTACAAATAAACTTGACTTTGACTTCCTGTTCTCAGTAGGTAAGCAAAAAAGAACGATCTGAGTGGTTGTTTTCTTCTATATTTGAACCATGAATAATATGTCTGGTGAAGAAATCCTGTTATATAATGGTTCTCAGCTTCAGTGCATTAGGACCCTGGGGCCCAGAAGAGTGGATGGCAGTATGTGTAAATTTGGAAAGACACTGCATTTTTTGACAGCAAGTATCTCTCGAGCGTATGTGGGCTTTAACACGCGTGTGCTACAACAGGGGAAGACAAATCTCTGCACTGTTGGGACCGGAGAGTCGTGGCATGGTCAAAGAATGCAGAGGCTAAGACTCAGCCCCACATTTTTCCATGCGTAATTTCCCTAATGTCATACAGCGCTAAGCCAGGAAGTTTTAAGGCTTGAAACTGCGATAGTTATTCAAGTAGCCGTACACATCACCAAAACTAACTCCTGCCTTTTACAGTGCCAGTGCAATCTAGAAAAAAATCTGGTAATACGTTTTTACTTGTTTAATCTGTTTTGATTTGTATGCCCATTATAGTTGTGTCCAGCAGATGTCTATACATTCTATTGTTGTGTGTACACTCTATGACCAATTAAAACAATTTTTAGAAATGTCCTCTTGTCCCACTTTTTGACATTGCTCCAGCTTGATTAGCTCTTGAATAGTGTCTTACCGGCACCACCTGCTGGACAAAACCTCAATGAAGCAACGATAAACCTACAGTATACTCCCCGATCAGCCTGGATCCTGTGAACACCATCCAAGTGACACTATATGTTAAAAGTTTACATTTCACATTTGTGCAGGATGTGTTTTATTCTGACTGCTTAAGGGCTTAAATGGTGTCCTGTCTTCATCATCTCTGCTCTTTCTTTATAGCGGATTCCGCTGGCGGACATGACGCGTGCAGAGATCAACAAACTCCTGGCCGAGCTGGGCTTTTATAAAAAAGCACAACCTGAAGATAAAGTACCAGAGGAGTTCCGCTTCTCGCCAGCCATGGACAGCCCCTTCCAAGAGCCCCCTACCCAGCAGCCCAGTAACACCAAGCTTAATGAGGAACCCCAATCTGAGATAGACCCACCACATAACGATTTATAGTACACACATGAGAAACTGGTTAGGAATACTTCTGTGATGTGCTCTCACATCTGCAATTTTTATAGGTTTTAGACTGTGTGCGCATGTGTGGTGAGTTTGTGAGTTCATTTGAGGTATTAATAAGAATTGTAGATTACCCTGATTTTGCCCATTTAGGAACTGAATGACACCCCAAAACCTAAAATCATTTGATTGGTTGGGGGTTGATGATACATGTGCCTGAGGGCAGAGGTCAGGGTTATCTTAGAGTGCTTGATGCAAAGCATAATTATAACCACTGAGCAAAAAAAATAAATATTTTTTATTTGATTAAAACGCAAGTGTTTTGACTGAGCTACGGAAGAGAATCGGAATACTTTTTCAATAATAGTAACACAAAAATGGTAAAATAATGTCAATGGTATAATGGGCCTTATAATACAGGACACACAAAGACCAATGGGAGCTCAGTAAAAGCCAATGACGGTTTAAAAGCAAAGACTGAAGATTTAGTGTTCCAGACATTTGGGCCATAACACTGATCAACCTCTTCCCTATGGTGGACAAAGCGATCCTGGGGAGGACATGGGGCACAGTGCCAGAGGTGCACTGTACAGGCGTGCGGAATCAGACGAACTCTGCTAAACAGGAGGAAGCAGGACCATGCAAGGCTTTAGTGTGTCAAAAAGAGTTTATAAAATGTCTAAAAGGCTTACAAAAAGTTTATAAAATGTGGAATAGGAAACCAATGTGACACAAAGAAGAAGGTGGTAGTATTGATTATTCTTGCATAAATGTTTCCACTGCAGTGGAAATTCAGTCAAATGATTTCACAGAGTGAATGTAAAATATTTTATAAGAGGACTAAATATCAATCCTTGAGGGATGTACTGCCAAACGCAGTGCTAACTAGAAATACTACAGTTGTTTTACACAATACATGGACAAATAGTACTTACAGAAACAAAATTCAGTTTCTTAAAGGGATTTTAATAGTCATTTCATATTAATTGCAGTGTACAGAAATTCTGAGTGAGACATATTCTTCTGTGCAACTATGTAAACACAAAATTAGGGATCCTCTTGGTAGTCTTTTTTTTTTTTAAATACAGAATTTTTTGCTTTTAAAAATGTCATATAATCACCCATTTGTAGTAACAGCCAATACAGCAAAGTGCAACAACAAGGGTTTGGATCTCAGCTGAAGAATGAGAGTCACAGGGACTTAAGAGCAAAAGCATCCCGGCCCTTTGCTTACACCAGCCTGGACCAAGATGCCACCATTTTACAGGGGGACTGGACAACTCCAACTCCTTTGTGATTTAGACCTCCTTGATATTGAGCAAAATTAACAAAGATCAGTATACAGGTAGAAATATGAGCAGGTATAAAATGCACTGCAAAAATCAAAATGACATAGTTGGTATTACACAAGTCTTTCTTTTGAGTGCTGAGTAGGTCATTCTAGATCGTTCACTCTCATGGCACCATTAACAGAAAACCCGTTAATTACCATATCAATTACCGTATGACGTCAGCAGAATTATATAAAGTTGCTGTGGCTTTGAGCTTTGCCCTCAATGTCAATTGTTTTTTAAATAAAAGAATATGCAAGTCAAGCCAAAATTAGTTACAAACTAGCCCAAAAACCAAATATATATACATACATAACTTTAGTGATAAAGCATATGTAATCTCGTCTTAAATTAAAAATGTCATAATTGTTGAACAATACTGGACCCAGGCTACTGAAATAAAACATTTCATCATTCAGCAGGCTCTAAGCAATATTTTAAAATCTGCATTAAACAAGAACCCTATAAGCAGGGTGATAAATTATCTGACTGAGGAGCCATTTGTCATTTTTGAAAATGATCCTCTTCCTAAAAACATGGTAAGTGTAGAAATAAAAAAAGAAACTCACACCATAAAGTGAATCTTAAGGCAGGGAAATACAGGCAGCGCCACTTATACACGTGACGGTGAGACTCTCGTTGTGTAACCCCCTCAGCTTAAACACTTCTCTGCTACTAAGAAGGGTGAGTGGGCTACTCAAATCTATGAACATTTTATAGTATGGACTGAGAAACTCCTTAAAAACAACTGGAAGATAAATAACAAATGAGTACCAGTTAAGAATTCATTCTGACAAATATGGCATATTATTATAATAAATATTTAAGCAGTTTATGTTTAAACAAGGGGACAGACAGCATATGAAGGAGTGAAAATTATGTCCGCACATCGGTGCTCAGGAAACTTGCTCCCTATAAATGTAAATAAAAATGTAAAAAGTTCAAGTAAACGTGAAGCATGCAGATCTGAATTCATCTAAAAAGCACGGGTACCATAGAATAAGCTCACATGCTATTTAAAACATTTAGATACATAGGCAGCTCCCTTAAATTCTCTGTATGTGTACAAGAAATAAAACATCAGGTGGCGAGAGAAACAATTCAACTTTTTTTTGCTTTTGGTAGGGTTGGGGAGGGAGGAGTGGACAAATCTTTTTTTCCGCCTCAATATTGTCATAAATATATACATAATGTTTACTAAAAAAAAAAAATGTGAGGGTCTTATTAGCACGTAAAGGAGGATCCTAGACCATAGCAGTACAACTGAAACCAGAAAACGATATACAACTAAAACTAGGGTACAGGGGTGTCGAAAACGATATACAACTAGGGAAGCGCTCTGTCTTCAACCCCAGTGTCGTGGAATTGGCCTACAGGTGTTATCAGTGGAGAGGGGGGGTTGGTGGTTGAACCAGCAGGCGGTCAGCGATCTGAACGAGCTTGACAGGCCATCTCGTATCTACGCAAGTGATTGACCAGGGACTGCACGTAGGTGAAGACGCACTTGGGGTCAGGTTTCTTGCCCATTATCATCATGTCCTCCACTTCCAATAGGGGCATACAGTTAGCAAAGGCCCTGATGGAGACAGGTTGAGGGAGGAATAACAATAATGAATCAGGGAATAAAAGTACACTCAGTTTATTTCTTTGGGGTGGGGGGTGGGGTGGGTATTTACAGGTATCCCCAGACTGGTTCTCACCCAGCATAACTGGAAATAGGAGAAGAAACGGACCCATTACGTCCTTTGCTTCCCTATAAAGTTAGGTTTTTCACATTATGATGAATACCCAAACAGCCCTTAACATGGCAGTAAACGAGCAGACATGTTTATCTATTCATACCACAGACCAGTGATTTATTAATACTGGAAAGTTGAAGGTCTATAGTCATTTTATCCTTTAATGACCCCTATACAACAGGTTCAAATTCGTGATAATTAGTTGGCAGCGGACATTCCTGAAGTCGTTTGGCCAATGCAAGCATTTCTGGCTGTGTTTTGCTTTTGTTTTGTTTCCATCATGCGTTCTAAAGTGGTAGCTAAAGCAGACACCAGGAATCTTTGATCCTGCTCTGTCCTTGTGTCTCTGGCCCAAACCAACACCATGTTTGGACGTCGGATTGTACTGTGCTATTCACTCTGGCAAACACTGAGTGATGGTGAACGTGGCCCAGGTCCTTGATATGACGCCATGTTGATCCGCCGAAACTGACAAACAAATCTTTGATAAAGAACATTATCCGACGTTACTGTTCTCACACATACGTGACTTCGGCGTAGTTAAAGCATTGCCTTTTAAGTTGATAGCTTCCACCTTTTTATGCCCCCCCCCCCCCCCCCATCTTTGGAGTCAGAAATTTAACCTGTAATTTAAAGCAACTTCTTGTCTCCAGGCTCACCAAGGTTTCCAAATGTAACCAATAGTAGCAGTTTTGGAAGCAGACTTAAACTTGTCTAAAATGTTACAGGTAAACACTCAAATTACAACTTCTGTACGTCATGGTATTAATAAAACAATGCCCAGTCAACTCAGGAACTGCATTAACCATAACATAAAAAAAAAAGGTTTGTTTCCCCCTATTTACCAACAACTTAATCATAAATGGAATCCACACCCATACAACCCCCATCATGGGTCCGGTCATTCCTAAAAGGCCTTGATACCACTCTCACCGTGCAGGGTCAGTTTGGACTTTATGGGGAGTTTTTGGTTTTGACCAAGCCCTTCAGCACCAGCCCTCTGTAGAACTCCTGGAGGTACGTATACACGCACTTCCAGTCAGGCTCCCGCAGACGCACCATATCATCCACGTCCAAAAGTTGGGGACAGTCGGCAAGCTTCCTACTCGCAAAAAACCATGTCAGGGAAAACGGAAGGGGAGGGAAGAGAGACAGGCAGGGAGAGAGACAGGCAGGGAGAGGGAGATCAAAAGCAAGACGTACGAGGTAGAATGGAAAAGAAAGGGAGGAAAGACGGGAAGAAAGGGAGAAGTGAAAGGAAGGAAGCAGTGGGCAGCCAAACAGGGTGAGACAGGGGGACAGTGAGGACAGAGACAAGGGACACACAAAAACAGAATAAACGTTACATTGTGTTGACATAGCCTTTGATGTGCTCTCATGCTTGGTGTGCTTGCATGGTCACACTGCGCACGCACACACAACAAAGCAGCAGACGGAGCATCAGCTCACATCCAGTCGGTTTGTTGCTGAATATTTTTGGTGATGCAAGGTTTGCTTTTCGGGACAAATGCAGAAATATACAGCAGGACCAAGAGACCGGGTGCTTTTCACAGCAGAGCTTCGTACATTCGATTTTGTACCCTACTAGAGCTAGCCAAATGTGGGTTGTGACGTGAACCTATGTCTGTTTGGCGTTGACGTGGGCATGTGTAAATGCTACCGAGTGATCCAGACACCAAATGCAAAGTGAGAAGAAAAGTGAACAATGGCTAGCTTATCACGTTTATGCACGCACAGGCAGATAAAGTGGTCACAGCAGAGTTGCATGCAAGAACAGAGAAGTGACATTATATCCACCCAAATCAACAACACTGACAGGCAGTGAGAGGTAACAGCCAATCACGATAAAGAGGCCAGTAGTTCAGTTAGTCAATCATGGTGAGTGAAATGTTCTAAATGGAGTCGGGTAGTTGACAAGTAGGGAATTAACAGGCAATAGATCAAATAGGGTGGAAAGGGTCAAGGGGGGAATCTGAAGGCCCATTCACCTAGAGACTCAAGGAGTCATTAAAATGATGCCAAGTAGAGATTATCCAGTGGAGGACTCGAGGGTGTCGATCATTAGACGTGGACACGGCTGGTTTAGTAAAGAGTCGAGCTGTAGGAGGGGTTGTCTCGCTCAGTACAGGCAGGACAGCGGAAAATCGGAAATAGCAAAATCAGCAGCAATTTATAAGACAGTCGTTTTGAGGGGACGTCACTGGGCCACAGCAGCATAATGATCCCTGGTGCACGCAGAACGTGCAGATTAATTCGATGATGAAGCAAATGTAAATCAGAAGAATGTGAGAAACCGGGAGGGCTGAGCCACGGGATACAGGTTAAGAGTTAGACATTCCATCTAGAACAGTCAGAGCCTCTTTGGGAAAATGGTGAGTGTGTTATGAAATGCTCTGAACCTCAATTCAATTTTATTTCCGTAGCAACATTTAACAACAGAAAGAGTCTCAGAGCAGCTTTGAACCCAACGCAGCTGTTAGGAAAGCAGAGGAGGCAGGGAGAAAGGGCAGCACAGATCATTTATCGAATACCTAATCAGGGTGAATTAAATTAATGAACCAAATGGCAGCAAAGCACTGGCCCATTGAGACTGACACTGCATACCCCTCTACTCTGGGTCATTCTGGTGTAAATGTGAAAAATTGTAAAAGCTAATTTTGGCAGGTACATCGGTGTAATATATAATTATCCATCTGTTAGTAAATTTAGATTACTCGAGAGTGCCTGCACATTCCTCTGCAACATGAATCACTGGAGAACATTTCACCAGTGGCGAGAATGTTTTTAACATTAAAATGAACACAGCAAAAACAGTGTAAATGATTCTGCACCCACATTATAAATATTTATAAAGCATTTAATTGTCACCATCACGTGGATACGTGTGCAAATATTCAGTTACTCACTCTGCTGTTTTGAAGGCCACATCAAAGTTCCGTCGCCGATTGCTGGGGCTCAGGGCAGAGTAGTCGAACGCTTCAGGAAAGAAGTTGTGCACCAGGGCACAGAAAGCCATCCCATCACTCCAGCTAGAGGAGAAGTTCTGAATGTCCACGTTCTGAGACAAGGGGGGTGGAGGACAGGAAAACAGAGAGAGTGAGAGAAAGACTGCGAAAGAGAGAGGCAGAGAGGAATAAGGCAGGAAGAATAGCGCAGATTACCAGTACACTTTAGGCTCGTTTTTAAGTGATTCTTCAGCTGGGCTCTTTTTAATGCAATGCAATCTATGCATTTTTCAAGCTCGTAATACACTGGCTGTTTTAATAAATCCCAGTGACGAGAGCTCAACACCACAGGCGTAGCGGCACTTGAGCTGCGGAGGCGTGCGCGACGGACACCGCACCTCGTAGTCGCGGGTCTTGGCTCTGCACCAGTCCAGCAGCATCTGCTTGATGGTGTTGGCGTTGGGCACGCCGAAGCTGGTGGAGCGTTGGACCTTGGTCGCCTGCGCTGGGCTGCTGCTTCTAACCGCGAGACAGGTAGGTGGAGGGGGGGGGTTACAGTTCTATCATGAGTTCTGCAGGTGGCATTTCATACAAATCCAAATCTGCAGCAATAAAGGTGAACATGGTGAATTATTTAAAGTATATATATATATGCATGTGTGTGTGTGTGTGTGTGTGTGTGTGTGTGTAAATGCAGCACATATGGCCAGGATCGCACCCCCAAGATGAACTTGCATGAGCATGTCATTAGCATTTCAGCAATACGGAAACAATTAGATTAAAAAAAAAAAAAAAAAAAATACCCCTCATTCTTCTCAGGGGGAAGCGACGGTAGCCAATGTCCCACACACAGCTGGAGGACCAGGAGGACGTCCAGCACTCACCCTCCGCTGTCCAGCTTGTCCATCATGGCCCTGCGCGCCTGCACGGCCGACGTCTTGGGCATCGTCTGCGCCCTCACCAGCTCCTTCCTTCGCTCAGCCTGCCGGTGCTGAAGCGCAGTATCGTCCTCGCGGTCGAACACGCTGGACGGAACGCGCGTGCAGGAGAGAGAGAGAGAGAGAGAGAGAGAGAGAGAGAGAGAGAGAGAGAGAGCGAGAGAGCGAGCAGAGGGCATGCTTGCTTAGGCCAACGGTCTTCCAGATGGGTGATCATCATGCAACATGGTTCCCTGGTTAGCATGTGATTGCCACATGGCTGATGCTCACCTTCCAACTTTCTTGGTCGAACTGGAGGAGGAGTAACTGTAGGACTTGGTCTGCATGGTTCCTCCTGAACCCAAACCAGACCAGTAGAAGGTTGAGGGGGGGTGAGAAGCATACATTCAGATAGCACATATCAGGAACGACAAAGACCGTCCAACTCACGGTCAGACTTCTGTGTGTAAGTGGTTTCCGTGATGGTGCTACGGGATGTCCGGCTGCCATCCTCTGTAAAGGCACAAGCACACGAATAGTTTGAACTGCAAGTGGGTGCCTCATTTTGATTAGTCCATTGATTTGCTCTGTTAATTAAAGTGAATTCTGGTTCTATTGGGGATTCATTTCACCTGACTGGGCAAAGCGGTTGGTCTTCGTGATCTCACTCAGAGCAGAGCCATCCGCAGACTTCTCCACCTTCCTGACCACCACCTCTCCTGTGGCCGGCCGACCCTTCTGCGCCTGCTCGTCCCTCTGCTGCCTCAGCTCCTGCAGACGCACCTCCCGCTCCTTCTCCCTTTGGTCTGAGGACGTAGTAGTTCAAGCGTCGTTTAATCGTACATAAACACAATCAGAACAAATCACTCCAAGAGCCCTGAGGTACTTGGGGAAACTGGTGCACACATTCACGTACTATTCGAAGCACACTTTAACTGCAAACCACACCCACAATAACAAACCAAGGAATATTTTCCTAGAACTCAAAGGTTGAAGGCAAATAACCTTATGGTAAACCGAGCTGCTCAAATTGTTCATCTGGGGAGTCTGGGTTTCTTACCTTTGTGTTTTCATTCATAAACCAAAAGAACAAATAACATGGGCCAAAGGAGAAACTCTGAGTTCAGATATCATCTCATAACGATGAGAAAGAATCAATTTTAGGAGACTGACTTTTGATTTTGAGATCATGGTGCTTTTTTCTGGTAGCCATGTACAGGATTATATCCCCACATGAAATGAGAACACAAAGGTGAAATGTGGATGAACCCTCAGCAAAGCAAAATTTGTGTACAAGACCATTATGAGAAATGATGCAAATGTCATGCAAATGCAGTTTCATCACAATTACACTATTGTGTGTAAACTCAGTGCAACAGGAGTGTCCTGCATATGCACCCCCCCCCCACACACACACACACACACCACACCAATGTCACCCTACCTAGCTCCTCCACTGAGCATCCCAACCTTGCTTCTGAAGGCAGAGAGGGAAAATGGAGAGATGGAATGAGGGGGGGGAAAGACTGGAAAAACTTGATGGGGATGTATGGAGGACAGAGTGAGAGAGTCAGAGAGAGACAGAGAGAAAGAGGACTGGAGGCAAACAGAGAGACAAAGAGGAGAGACAGTGTGAATTGTGTGGGTCTCTTACCTCTCTTTTTCTTTCTGAGTTCTCTCATTGCAGCCCTAATCATTTTCCTCTCTTCAAAGTCTTTGGAGTCATCAAGCTGTTACAGGAAACCCCAAAATCATTACTAAATAAATTCTAAATCAATATTAAATGATTTCACTGGTAATTGAACATTGGGCATGATTTAAATACAGTGGTAATTTTTTTCTGATTTCAGTGAGAATATGCTTTGGTGCAGATGCCATTCAAATCTACCATCCTGTCCAAGATCTCTTCGTCTTCGATTGCGTCCAGCTGCTCAGAGGTGAGCTTGCCCCCGTCACTACCGCTGGCTTCGTCACTCTTCAGCTGAGGCAGGGAGGAGCCGTTAGGAACGGCTGGAGCGTCATTGGCCATCTGGACGGCAGGGGCAGCGGTAAAGGCAGACTCCGCCTCCATCTGCAAGGAGTTAGGCACATAATGAGCACTGTGGGAAGATCAGTCAGCTGAAAAACAGCTCGAAACTTCAATGTGTAAGAAATCTAAAAAATTACGGAGCATATTCCAGTCACAATTAAGTATCCATGAAGGTAGAACAATGAGCACACACACACACACACACACGGTGAACTTGGACATAAGGCTGAGGGGTTTCCCCCCCCCGTTATATCCACATTCTCACGGCTGTGTTTACATAAAGGCTGTGGACACTTGGTACCGTTTAGACAGGAACGAGAGGGCACCACCACCCACCCCCACCTACTCACCCACACACATGCTGCTTCTATTTCCCCACCTTCACCACCCATCATGCCAGGTGGGATGACTGTCGTGATATGAGGTGACGGGACACAAAGCCATGGCTATGAATAATTTTTTTTTTTACAAAAGGTGGGGTAGAGACCAGCACATGCATCGACCTGCTCAGTCTGCTGATGTCACTAGCGGACAACAGAAACGGTACGGCTACAACGGGCCAAACCTTTGACGAACCAAAGCTCGAGTCGGCGGCCTGAAAGTTCTGTACATCCTGCAGCCTGAGCATCTCCAGACTCCTACGGTCTCCCTTTTGATAGGAAGTTCCACAGGACCCTATTCGCTTTTATTGTACTTCTGTTGTTAAACAGCTCCCAGGAGATCTGCCCCACCGTCTTGATGGAACATACACACACACACGAACACACACACACACACACGCCTCCCGACTGTGCGGTAAAAATAGGCTCTGCCTTATAACAAATCCGTGAGTATACACAAAACACTTAGCAAACGCTACACAGACCTTGTTAAGTGAATGTAAAGTGTGCATGGAATCATTCGAAGATATTACGCAAGAGTCTCTTGAGGTCACTTAACTGCATCATGAATGCAGATCAGTCAGCCTGGTGTATTCTTTCAAGACATCTGCTATGACTGCATTACAGTAAATCTTTCTAATTAGCATAACAGTATATCAAGAAATTTCTGCCCAATAGCATATGCCACCTGCCTTATTTACCGTATAGAACAGTAATACAGTATACATGTAAAGCCTTGCCGAGAACTTGGTAAACCCATAACTATTAAATCATCAGCATGAACTGGTCTAATGGTAAAACGGACTTGCATCCTTTCTGTAAATCTAGAACCACAAGCCAATCAGCACCTGCTAAGCCCTGGTTAAGTGAGCGCTGAGCCACGTGGCAGTAAGATCCGTGTGGATCTGGGTCTCCTTGGACCAGTAGCAAAGCTGGACAGGCAGCACATAGAGCTCATATGCTAAATGCACCAACACCACCTCACTGACAGATAAGCTCCACAACTCCAGAACGCGACGGCAGGTTCCCACAGCAAAACAAACATCAAAACAAACAAGGCCCATCGTGGCCTTCTGTTAGAGCTGGAGATTCTCTCTCCTGCATTAGAGTTACTTTAGAGATCATCCTTCCAGTCAGCTGTTCTGACTGTTGCTTTGGAATTTATATTGTTCTTAATTGATAACTCTCTGCATGTTACTATCCCAATTGCACTATTTTATTATACAAGTCTTTTTTTTTTTTTCTCCAACTTTCAGATTTTATTTTAGCTTACGTAATTGCGCAGCACTTTTGACGACACCCGTCGTCTTGTAAACGTGCTACATAAATAAAAGTCGAAGTTAACGGACAGCCGGAAGGACACGGAATACGTGCGGCCCTGGCTCTGCACACGCATGCTGCACTACATCCCCGTGATGGCGAACAGAAGCACGTCTGTGTTGGCAGCAAACCGGCAATGAAAATCCAGCCCGCTTAGAACTCAGGTCGCCGCTGGGACAGAAGTCCTTTTGGGGCAAAACTTTGGCGTGCTAGCTACAGCTCTGATTTAAGGGCTTAAAGGAAGGCAGAGCAGAGAGCTGGGCACACAGCAGGCCGGAGCTGCACACTCGTGTGGTATGGCATTCGCGCAACAGGAGAATGCGTGAAAAAAGGGGGCATGCAAGTCAACCTTCACCCAGACAGCTGGTGTGCTCCAGGGATGGAGTTCGCACGTTTTGTTTTTTTGTCTGGCCTACGTGCTGGTCAACACCAATAATAGAGTCCATGGTCCCTTTAACTACATACATGCAGTGCAATTGGAGAGTGTCCTTGCTAGAGAGGTGCATTGGTCATTGGTTGACATCTTTGCTGTAATAATGTACAACAGCAAGAACACACAGCTTTGGCTTACACACTCAAAACAGGGAGACCGTATGAAGAACATTTGGATACACAAACTCCATTTGACCCCTTCTACATGTACCAAAAGACATTTAGGGCCAGGTTCCCCAGACTCACATTAAGCCTAGGCCTAGTCCCCAAAGGATTTTCAAATGCTGTCCAGCTCTGCCACTGCTGTTTGTTCCAAGGCTTAATCCATGTCCTAGAATCCATCCTAGAGCTGTCCGACATAGAACACCGAAATAACGTTGCCTACAGAAGTACACAGAAAAACCACACAACCATATAAGCATGCGCACTACCATGCTGTTGCTCCAGGAAAAGCTACTGGTCAGTGAAGGTGTGGAAAAAGACCGGCGGGTGGAGAAGGTTGGTGGATGCGGGACCAACACCGCACTGGACTGAGACGGCATGCCGATCAGTTCGTTTCTGTCTTGATCTTGTGGAGGCTGGTCTTTAGGAAGGCCAAGGGTCTGGCAAAGGGCCTGAATCTGCCTGGCGAGCTTTTCCTGTTGGAGTCTTAACCTCAGATTCTCCTCCTGCAACGTGGCGATGGCATCAATAGCTGGGGCGACTTCGGCAGTGGCTTCCTCCAAGCGTGCGTCTATGCGCTTGCCGAACGCCTTCAGATCACAGTGGATCTCCTGAACGGCACACCGGAGGGTGAGCTCCAGTCCGCTCACCCCTACTTCAGCATCGTCCACATCCTCATCTGGATCTTCGTCCACTACCGATTCCACAAGAAGGTGTCCGATCACGGCCTCCAGCCCGGACTCTGCACACTCTCCATCCGGACTGCAGAGCGGAGCTGATTTATCTTCCAGGGCTGGTACTAGGTCCAGGTTGACACCAGGCATGATGAGGTTCACAGATACTCTAGTGTTCAGCCTAGTAGGTGATCAGGCTTCGCAGTAATGCTGGAGTGCTTTTCGAAAATTCAGCAATGCTTAGTTGAAATACAGGTGAAAAATCAAAGCAAACAAAAAGTTGTGTTGGGATGTACAAATTGCAGACCACACGAAACACATCTGAAAAGTCCCTGGGACAAACCAGCAGCCCTTTATAACCACACCACATCCCTTCTCTTCAAGGGCCAGAACATGAGAACCAATCACCAGGCCTGGAATTCTGTCACCATGGCAGCAAAGGCCCAGGGCCCCCATCTAGCTCAGGTGCCATAGTCATGTCTATTTATCACCAGCCAGTCCATTATTCTAGTGGGTACACCCCCTTCAAGCCCCACTGCTCTCTTTATTTAGAGCTCATACCCTTCACACCTCCACTGGCAGAACACAGTCTATGGCACGAGTCTATGGGCAATGAGAACACTGTTCTCCGCCATTCCAATCCTAGGCACCAAATGTGCACAAATGTAAAATAAACTAAAGCTGACCACAATTCCTCAAGTTCTGGTATGTTGGGTGTTGCAAACATTCAACAGCTTCTTGGTGTAAGTATACTCTCAGCTCACATGCACGTAGCTAGGCCGCAGTCCAAGACGGGCCCCGACCGTTAGTATTACATGATAAGTTTGAGCGTGCATTAAATATTTAATTAGGCTAATTTTGACTGAGATATACATACTGTATATCTTTTACTAAGGCAAAATTACTTGGATCACTCGGCGGATATCTGAAAGTGAGAGGAGATCAGAAGGGGCCTAAAAAAAGTTATGATCTACTGATCTACTAAAGTGGCTATTAAAAATCTGCAAAGTCTCCATCTACCCAGAAGCCTCTTTCTGGTGTAAACCACGGGTTCCACAAAGATATGGCAGGATAAGTCACTCAGGATTTATATATTGTTACATCCTTAAAGATTTAAAGCTTAGACAAGGCATCAAAATGGTCAGTCTTGGTTAGCACACGAATGAAACAGTGTTGAAGAGCATCAGGCAACTGAACCAACAACGCGTCTGTCCGTCCTGGACACGTAGAGCCACACATCTATAAATATCAGGCATATCTCAAAAAAGGCCATCCAAAAATACCATCACTTGTTTTATACCAGTGCTCACAGAGTCAACCCTGCAAATAAAGTGTAAGCAGATAAGGATTTGAAAAACAGTAGCTATGGCATAATCCAGTTTTCAGAGAATGTCGTCAATATATCACTTACTGCAGGATATAATTAAAGATTCGGCCAAGAGATGACAGTCAGCGTAGGTCAAACATTTAAGCATGGCATACAAATGATCACTATGATTGTGGATAATTACCTGTCATTTGATGCCAATTTAGCTAATGATGACAATACAGTATTATTATAGGAGAGATGTTGGGAAAAAAAAATGAATAAAACATGAGTTACAATTAAATCTCATTAATTATCAATACAGCACTTCCTCTATTTGCCAGAGCATGTCGGCACTTAGCATTTTTCCATGGTCTGTTCCAGGCATCAGAAAGACTCATACAGGCTTCTCTACCTATGGACTCCCTAACAAATACCACTGCCTCACAAAACACAGCAACAAAAATAGTGCAATTTAGCAAGCAATGCTACCAGTTATCCAATAACACAGATTAAAAAGGTAAACAAAAAGCCCGGTTGTGTACAGGCTCGATTGCACTCAGCTGTCAAGAGTAAGTAATTAAAATACAATTATTCTAATTGGATAGTTGATATAATTGTAACTGTACAGATTTCCTTCCTTTAGTGAGCGGGACAAAAACCTCCTCTTAAATATAGTCTTCTGGGGGGTGGGGGGGGGGCTGCCGCTCTTAAATAACATTCACTGGATTACATCACCTGTATTTTATTATTCCTTCTCAAGACCCTTTTAGTTAATACCGCTAAATCATTTTCAAAACATTGATAAACAAACTCACCTTTGGTCTTCACCCTTCCACAAAAACCTGTCTCTTTAGATCTTTCCGCAAATGGACACCACTTAAAAACTTTTTTTTATTTTTTTAACTTCTGTCCCTTTTACTGCTTAATTGTAGTTCTAAGCTTTGGATGGCTGCATAATGCCATTTAAAGCCCAGTACTGCCACCCTAATCTGTACCTCACATCGCTGTGGTTTCAGAAGCTCAGAGGATGTGTAAGGAAGCCATATCCTGTCTGAGACCACCCAAACAGATCAAAGCACACAGTCCTCTGCTTGAAAGTGCATGTCTTCCTATGTCAATTTCTCTAGGACAATAGTTTCATTATTATATATTTTTGGTTGAACCATGTGAACACCTGTCATGTATACATAAACCTTTGGTGATGCAGTTTAAGTTCTACCATATATTTCATAATTTTACCCTTTTCCAGGTTTCTTTTGGGCAAGTGAACCTCATTGACCTTGCAGAAAATGGGTCTTTCCGTTTCGAGTCTTCCAGCACCAGAAATCCTCTGTTTGTTTAGAGGTCCTGTCCCCTCACTAACAGACTGGCCCATACTGATCCCTAAACAAGATTACACCACTGACCCACATAGCTGGGGGGAGGGGGGGGGGTGTGCAAAAAAACTGCAAATACAATGGCATCTTTATAATACTTTATAGTGCCAAACAGCTGCTTGGGAAGTATGTAGGCGATATGCGAGACAGTAGATGATCATTTGGTTGTCGATCGAGTGAGGGCAGTTTGGGGCGAAAGCGCAACGTCACGGTACCTTAATGGAGGATCCCGTCGAGAAGCTGGAGTTGCTGATCTTGAACGGAGTCGCTCTCAGACCAAGCGTCAGCTCTGTCGAAAACAACAACAAAAAGGAAAACTGAGAGGAGTGGAGAACGTGCAGACGAGTGGAGAACGTGCAGAGGACTGGCAGGCCTGGGCTACTGAGGAACTGAAATCTCTCAATGTTGGTTTCAAACATGGTCAAGTCATGCCAGGGAAAGCAGAACCATAAATATTTGGAAATTTAAAAGGTCCAATTCCCACCAGTCGACAAGTATTTGTATACATTTAAAACTTATGGATGAGGTGAGGTACAGGGGATAAGGAAGAGGTGGCTGTTATTCAGTTACGTAAACTGTCACCCTGGCACCACTTAAGAGTTATAAATGAATGAGCAGAGCAAATCACGTTGCCACTAACATAAACACGATATCCAGCGCTCTTTGGGTCGGTGATGACACACACACACACACACACCAACTTCAGTCTCACATACGTCCTCACACCAAGTTGTATCAACATATAATGTAAAATGCCTGGTCACACTGAATTTGAAGCAGTAAAAGTTAATTTAAGTTCATGTGATGAATTATGGGGGTTTTTTTGGGAAAAATATCTCTAATGCATGGGACCTGTCAGCTTTAATGGTCCAGATAGATGGAAAAAATCTCTTGCTAGCTCATACTGGCAGCTTCTCATAGAAATTGTGTCTATATGTCTTAGAACTGCATTTTTGAGGATCACTGTCCAAGGAGTGAATTTAAAAGAAAAACAGAAAAGCTAGAACAACATTCTTGGGGAGTCTAGGATAAAGTTCTCAAATTGCACAGCTCAGGAAAAGAATGACTTTAAAGTCGACTGGCTTGGATATTTTTTAAATCCCAGCTTAATCATCAAGAGGCGTAAGGCTCAAACCCACCCATAGTGAGTGTCAGAAAGACCAGGTCTCTAAGATCAGCAACTATCAAAAGATCCCTCAAGGAAATATAAACACTGATGAAATTTTGGAATCTACTGAGATCAGAAAAGGTTGAAACTTGCGTGTCAATATTACCACGAGCGCTGGTAACACTGTTCTGCACTGCTGGGTAAAAACAAAAGTTACTTGGAACCAGAGATGGGATCCGAGTCTCGAGACTCGAACTCTAGTTGCACTTCTGATGTATGCTGAAAGATCTAAATGGGGCTAGTCAAAATGCTGGCTACAAATATGCAGCACAAAGCTAGCAAATCAAAGTGGAAAACCCATCTTAAAAACACAAAGCAAAGGTTGGCACGCAAACTTTAGCACGCTAGCTATTTTTCCAATCGTATAATTTTAATCTGTAAAGAACTTCTGGCTTTTTGTGCTCATTACCCTAATGGCATTTTCTTGTTAGCTAATGCTAGTTTGCAGAAAAGTGTAAATGTAAAACAATTCAGCTATCAAGCACTGTCCTGCATCTTTGTGATTGAGAACACATCAGTTTATGCAACCAACCACCTCATAGGCTTAACGTGGTCTTGCACCGGAAAAACTCGAGACCTGACTAGTATAAAGTGACTGGTGAACGTCTCTGCCCAGAACTTAATCAGTAATCCCAATTACTCATGAAAGAGGCCAAAACAATTTGCCAACCCAGATTCCAGTATAGTCTGTGTGACTGAACTGTACAGCAGAGATGTCAGCAGTGGTGGATTACATGCATGTATGGCAGACTACTGGGGTCAGTTATAGGAAGACCATGGAGCTTTAGTTGTCAGATGCAAGTAAAGACAATGGGTCTGGACCCCACCTGAGGTCTCCCACCACGATGCCCTTGACGCTGCTGGCTGATGTGTGGGAGCGACACATGAGCTGAATGAGATAATGGAAACGTGGTGGCTATGAAATGTCTAGAGAAGGATGAGCACAGTGCTTCCAAATAAGGAAGATGTGACAGAGCTGTGCATGGGTGAGTGAGTGAGTGAGAGAGCGTGCGTGTGTGTGTGTGTGTGTGAAGAGAGCGAGCAGTGTGTTGCTGTCCTCTGATTATAGGGATACGGTCTTATCTGGTTAGCCTTCTCGCAGCTGCTGAGTAGGAACCCTTAATTAGTGGACTGCTAAGCAAAGCTTTTAGTACAGTGTTTCTCCACAATTGTAAACACTATTCACTCTTAGTGTTTAATCCTCTTAGCGTCAGCGTTAAATCAGCCCTATCTCAATCTGTGAGTCATAGTTCCATCTGCACAATCCCTACATGAATGCAGCCCAAAAAAACAGAAAAATGTCTAATGGTCCAGCAGAAGACATTAGGAATGGGAATATAAAACAGACATCTAGCAATTATTCTGCAATTTCCTGTCATCATCAGAGTTAGATCATAAATAAATAAGAAATAAATGAAGAAAAAGTATATATAGAAATATTCAAATGATTTATGGCTTAATTTCCAATGTTGCAGCCAAGAACACGTGGTTTTGTGAATGATGAAACCGATCATCTCTTCTCAGGAAGACATCTGTGAAATCCATTGCATCACACTTTCAGAAAGCATAATGGATCTCAGAAGAAAGTTTGGATTACCTAATGCAATTTAAATGCCTAAACCTTGCTCTGGGTATCTTCAGCTCAGTATCTGAACCCTTCCAATGGTACCTCACATGATATCCATTTTCTTACCATTTTCACATACATTTAGAGATGGAATAAATAACAGATAAAAATGACATTTGCATGTCAAGCAACAAACAGTGTTCTACTGTGGCATATTTCTATGAGTTCTGCACTATGTTGTATGTGTGTGAGTGTTTTTACTTCTCTTGAATTGTAGTGTCTATAATGTACAGAAATTTAGCTAATTCTCTGAACAGAAAATAGCTTATGGGGGGGAAATGTGACATTTGTATATGTTCTCAGCGAGTTAACCAGTGACAAAGTGTGGTGTGAAGGTAATGTGAGGTGTTTACTGATGAGCCAGTAAGGATGCACCAGTACCATTACCAGCAGCCAGAGAAACATCATTAGCTTCTGCACTTTAACTTTCCAGCATCCATCAAAGTTGATCCTTGATTTTCCCCAAGTATCAATTATGGCGAAAATTTGAGAATGCATTTCAACATAAAGGAGCCTGTGTTGAGTGAACTTTAAGCTTTTTCTGCACGATTAGAGATGAGAAAAAGCCCACAATAGCAATTTATCTAAATGACAGTAAACCAACTGCATTTATGCTGCTGCATTTAACATCTGATGTGAACAGATGAACTAAAGTATTTACTTCAGCAAAAGATGTGATGGGACTATCGAATTAAATATGCCACAAGAGCAGAATCATGATACATATATAAAGTAAAAACAAATATGCTCATGCACTCATGCATGCAAATATGTACAAAGAGGCTGCATGTATTTTTCAATGAAGGTGACCCTCAACGTGCTTGTCAGTGTGTGAGCAGTGCAGTACCTACCCGATCTCTGCCCTCCAGGGCCAGAGAGGATCCGTGGCATCACGGTGCCCGCCACAGAGGAAGACGATGGTGGATGCTGGGTGATGGTGTGGCCATCCTTGATCTCGATGGTGAGGAAAGTCTTCATGCTGGCCTGGGGATCCCCGTGGGACTCTGTTATCCCTGAAGATGTTTCTCCCTCAGGAGCCTGGCCTTCATCTGAGCTGCACAGGGCCTTCCTGACATGTTCAGCGGCGCTCTGCGACCCGCCCACAACCCCCAGCGATTGGTCGGCACAGGCCTGGGGCTGGGCGGGGGAGTCGTGGCTGTGACTACCTCCACTGGCAGTAGGGGCGGCCAGGCAGGAGGGCGGAAGGAGCGGAGAGCAGTTGGAAGATGAGTCCAGGCTCCTGTTGGTTGGGGCGTCTGCAGGAGAGGAAGCGATGTGGCCATCCCGCTGCACCGTCCTCCTCTGGACGAAGGATTCCGAAGGTTCTGTAAATTTGAGCACTGTGTCGCGGACGGAGCTCGCCCGGGTGAGCGGCTGACAGGACGTGGTTTTGTTTGTAAATACTAGAAAGAAGAAGTAGAAGAAAAAAAAAATGACCATGAGAAAGAGGTTCTCAGGCAAAGAATTCCATACCATACCTTCTGTACCTTAAAAAGTTTGAAAAAGGGGCAAAAAGGTAAGACTGATGTGTGTACATACTTCTCTAAATACTACAGTTTCCACATGTACACAGAACATGTCAGCAGACAGTGAGCAAGCACAAATTTACACAGACACACAAAGGAAAAAAAAGAATTACAGCCCAGCTCTGGCCATGTTCCAGCTCTTATTTCCTTTGTACCACAGCTCATATAGACCACTTTTCTTCAAAGTCACAAAGAAATGAAAAAAAAAAAGGGCAAAAAATAGAGCTTTGATTACAATCTCACGCTGGACTGGGCCCCCTTAGCTTGTTCATTCTGTAACTGCCCTATTCGGTCATGAGAACGAGTGAGGACTCTGGGACGTAGCCATTGGAAAGAGGGGAGGACAGAACGTCTCGGCAGCGAAAAGAGTGGGAACCACCCCCCTCCTCCCCCCCATTACACCACATCCCTCTGAATGTAAACATTAAACAGGTCTGTCTTGTGAAAGGAACGATGTGGGTGCAGGTTGAATATTACTGTACAATGATCAACAAACAAGAGTAAGAACACTTACAAAATGTCACTACCAAAAATAAATTGTTTGGACATTCTCCACAATATTCAGAATTACCTGCATCTTTTTTGAGAGGAAACAGCAAGGTGTCCATGCCTAATGTGACCTAGAATAAAGAGGACAATCAGTTAATCACAAAACACTGAAGTGTCAACGTAATTAGAGCCTACAGCAGGAACTCCTACCACCACAGACTTATGGTGGTTCTTCTTGCCACCATACTTGGTTTCAGCACTATCCAATGAGTAATATGCACTCAAAAGGCACTTTAGTTGAAACAAGTACATCGTAGATAACAGTTGAGTCTACAGCCTGTCCATGCACAATTTGTATTCCTTAACCACCCCCCCTTTAATCCCCCAGGCCGTCAGGCCTTACTGTCACCAATCCTAGCAAATTACTACAAGTATTAAAATATGCACATATACAGTTGCATGCAGATGTTTGGGCACCCAAGGTGTGTTACTGTGAATAGCTAAGGAAGTAAAACATGACCTGATCTCCAGAAGACCAGATTCCACGTTTGATGTGTGCAACATGGCCTGTTTCACTGCTTGTAAACGCTTTTTGTAGCCAGCTAAGGGTCAGAGTTGCTGGGGGATTTTTTTATCCATTTTCCCTTGCAAAAGGCTTCTTATTCTGAAACATTAATGCACTGCTCTTTTGAGGCCTCTGCAATGATATTTAAGTCAGGTTACTGTGAGAGTCATGGCACAACCCTCTGCCTTTGCCTCATGATATAGTCCACTGTGGATTTCTAGGTGCGCTGAGGATCATAATCCTGTTGTAGAAGCCATCTTGTTTTCATCTTTAGCCTTTTTTTTCCCCCAGACCGTGTGATGTTTGTTTCCAGAATTGTTTAGGTGTTCATTTGTAACGCTATTCTGAATTGTGCTGTGAGGTTTCTGACGACTCCTCCATAAAAGTCGTATTTGTGCAGGTGTAGAACAGTGCACCAGCACTCTAGAGTCTACTAAATTTTCCTCAAGGTCTTTTGCAGTCCTCCAAAACCCAGTGCGAGTTTTGATTGGCCTTTCTAGCAGTCCTACAAGCAGTTGGAAAGTTTTCTTGGCCTTCCAGACCTCAACTTGACCTGCACAATTCATGTTAGCTGCCATTTCTTAACTCCAACACAAGGAAACTCTGCTGTCCCCTTATAGCCTTTTCTTGCTTTGTGGGTATCAAATATTTGAATTTTTACAGAGCTGGGCAGCTGTTTGGGAAACGTTAACAGAGATCAGATTTGGTGGGTTGCCTCCTTGCTGGGTTGCCTCTACAAATATTCAACAAACTTAAAGTAATCTAATCTAATCATTAATCTTGCTTAAAATGTTTGTGCCTTTTGAAGATCTTCTACTCAGACATTTTGACTGGGGGTAGCGAAACCTTTGCACGCCACTGTATATAAACTACACATAAAAGTCATAAAAGTAGTTCAGTTGTCCATTATTCCTGAGGATTCACACAAACAAACATAAAACCAAGAACGATCAAGAAAAAACAATAACAATGGTTTTGATATTTTTCTGAATGAAACAATTCCCACTGAACTAAATGTCCAGTTCAGTAGAACAATTTTCCTTCCATAGTGATGGCAATAACTCTGGATGTGCCGAATGGAACGTTACGTGCAATGTGGTCTGCTAACAAGCAAAGAGATAAAAGAGCTGAAATTGGGACTTGGCAGTCGAGATGAAAGGACAGGTGTTCAATTTTGTGCTGTCAAAAGCGCAGAGTAGACTGAAGATAATCACCATACCATTTTTTGGGCTTTCTCTTTCTGGTTTTTGTTTTATGTTAACTCTCTGGGTGATGGATTCACACGATAGATTCTGAAGGAAATGTTGTTCATCGCCGCTAGACCTCTCAAGTCCTTTATAAATGACAAGATTTTGACCATAAGGCCTCTGTCAGCAGGACATGCTATATCTCTAAACCTTCACTGGCATCAACAGATGTGGAGAGAGAATACAACAACGAATTAAACAAAGACCAAAGCACTGCTTTGCCTGATAAACACACAATCCTCTGACTACCAGGTCAGTGGAGTGCTGGAAGTGTCTGATCACGCACATAATGCCCCCTCAGGAGCAGCGCTGTGAGCAGATATAATAAAAATGGCTGCTGTATTTTCACCTTGATACAGAAGTGCCTACTGACTATTTACTCTTGAATCTCAACACAAAGTCAACATTCCATCTCTAAAAATGTCCCACGACTAACGAACACAGATTTGGCTATTAAAATCATGATTCTCCTGTTCGTCAGAAAATACAGTATCAAGATTCCTTTTTAGTGGCAGTTTTGCAAACTTTATTGTCCTGCCTAAGCAGAGGAACAATATGTTGCTATACACTTCTGATTTACGTTTGCTCTTTGATGGGGTGCACACTAGACTAGTGACAGTATAAACACGGTTTTCAACTATATTGGAGAGAGAGAATGTCCTAAAGAAGAAGGATACCTTGTTTATGTAGCACGGTAACTGAGCTCCCATAAGTCTCTTTCATACCTATAAAACAGTGATGTTTATGGTCGCTGCCTAAACAATGGAGGTGTTATGAAAGCCAGGGCACTGGAGGAGTGTGTCGGAACGAGAGGGAAGTCACAGTGTGACCCATACCTGCAGTGGAACAGCGCCTCCTGGTGGAACCATCTCATCATTAGCTACCCTGAGCCCTAATTCCCACCACACTCTACTGGCTTCACAAAGTTCGATAAGTGTCTCAACCTGCCTCACCTCACGGTGTTTCAAAGCCCCGCCTTTAGGCCTTCCGCTGGAGACGACCGGCTCCAGGTTCGGGGGGCTTGCCGCCATCGTGCCGTTCACATCCTCGTCTTTGGTCTTGGTGCTAGCAGTTGTGGTGGAGTGCAGGTCAACAGCCTTGCCAGGCCCATGGGCATCAACACTCAACCCAGAGTTTGTGCTCGGTGAGGCTCCGCCCCCTCCCGGCTCAACCCCACCTGGCTCCGCCCCTGCGGCCCATCCAAGCACTGTGTCTCGCTCTGACATATCGGATACAGGAGAGGGCCTGAAGCAGACTTGAGAGCCGAGCCCTTGCTCCAAGGCAATCGAATCCAAGCATCCGCGGCACGAGGAGTCTCCGCTCTGGACGGACTCCGCAGAATCACAGCAGTCCTGGTACGTAGGTAGGGCATCAGACGGAGGAGAGCCAGCATCCCCCTGAGCGCAGATGGACAAAGGGCAGGACACCTTCTCCCTGACCAGCGGGTCTAACACCAACACCATGTCAGAGTTAGAACCTAAAACACACACAGGAGACAGAGTCACATTTTCCATGAGGAGTCCGAGTGAAAAGTTTTACTACTTTGTCCTGTGAAGTCCTCTGTTGTGTGTTCTCCCAACCTGTCAAACATTAGAGCAGAAGGCTTAATCCTGCTACCTGGCCCAAAATGAGGATGTTCAAAATATTTGTTGTCAGCATGGTATCACAATTATATAATAATCTCTAACTTTTCCAAGAATGTTAAGTTATAGTGCTGATAATTATAAGGGTGGTGGATGTAATTTTTTTATTTTTTAAAGTGCACACATTTTGGGACTCTGAGTTGATTCTACAGCAGAGCACTGAACAGTGTGCTCTAAACATCTTCCATTTACTGTACACATACATACAGAAGAGCAGGATACATATTTATGAACAAGATCTACAACTTATTTTAAGTTTATATGTCTACTCATTACAAATAATTAAAAATCACATAAATAAATAAAATCTGCAAAGGAACAGTCCAAACAAGATCTTTGTCTTTATTTTAACTGGAAAGCCTGATTAAGATAAACACACACACACGCCTAAAGTTAATTAGTAAAGAAAAGTGCGTCTAGAGCACTGAACTGAAATTGAATTACTTGGTCATATACGCTAAACCACAGAAAACACACACACACACACACACACACACACACACACACACACACACACACACACACACACACACACACACACACACACACACACACACACACACACACACACACACACACACACACACACACACACAGTATTTTTAAAAGGTGCTCTATTTGTTTGGAGCTCAGTTCTTCCTCCAGTATTGTTGTGTCTGTGTAACTGAGGAAGCCCCACTGAGAGGACAGCTCCTCTTGTGGGGGGTAGTGAAGGCTGCCGGCCAGGCTTCTCGCAGACGTCTCAGATGTCTAAGCACACACACACACCGGCAGGTCTTTGGGCCCGTGGAGCAACGTGAGCTGGAGCCACAGAGGAAGGACTCAGCTCAGCAGTGCTGACACAGCTGGTCCACTGGGGGGCCGTCGCGGTTTGTCAGTCCGAATGCTTTTAGAACCACGAGTTAAAAGTGAGTTAACAAAAACAAGCGGAGAAGGGGGCAAAATGAAAGGGCTGACACACAGATAGAAGGATACACACACACACACTCTTTCTCTCTGAGGAAATAAATGGGTCCTGAACCCAAGGAATGCCCAAGCAAGTACTTTTTTGGTGTGTGTTCTATAAAAGCTGTTGAGAGGGTGGAGATGTAGACATTTCCTGTCACTCCACGAGTGTATACAGACATGACCGCATGGTGCGCAGACAGGACTGGAACAGGAAGAGGGGGATCCAAGCACAGGATGTGCCGGTGGGTGCACAACACTTTTCCTCGCATAGTTAAACCGTAAAAAGTCCAAAAAAGGGAAAAAAAAATTTCAAAAATGGTTTAAAAGTCAATCTAATAAAAGTACTTTCTGTACTACCTCAGCCCTACAGAAAAAGGAAATAAATGTGTAATAAAGTTGAGAGCAAAGGAAAGATTAAGAAGCAGATATGTTTTTTTGTTTTTTTTCTTAAATGCAGTACTTCAAGGTATTTCCTCTAAATCTGCTGTCACCATCAGAGAGTTCCAGCCCGTGGGAGAGGAACCGGTCGCATTAATGCTCCTATAAGGTCATAAAACGTCTGGGCAGATCCCTGTCATTTCTGGGAGCTCGGTCAACCTCGACGTCCTGATCCTTTTCCCATCTGGTGAGGACGTGCTTCTGCCGTTGTCTTGCAGACGGAACGTGGCCCGATCGTCCTCTGGCTGCCCGCAGTTCCCTTCCCCTCGATCCTGCCCTGCTGCATAAAGTGCGGCTTTCAAAGCGCTCTCCACTAAAATAAGGTTTGGGGTTCAGGGGATAATCGGCTCAGGCTGTGATGACTATATATATATATATATTTTAAATATATAGATATATATATAAAAATACATACGCATACAGCCTTGGCGTCAGCTGGGAGGGAGAGGCAGAGCGTTACTTTACTTGATTGCTGTTGTGTGAAGTTTGTTTACCATGGGCAGCAAGGCAGGCTGTGAGGTTTCAACCTCCAAACCCCCAAGCACATTCTGCTCCACCAGAAAAAACAAAGGCCTCTTTTAGACAATCGGCCACTTATACAGACAGACCACAGTGGCGTGGATGTCAGCCTTGAACAAGTGACCCCAGTCACGATAGTTTAGGATGGATTGTAGGAAGTTTGGACATTTTCTTGTTTACTGCCGTTTGGCCGGCCGCTGGGCTCATTGTGTGGGGACATTTTAAGAGGACAAATGCCTACTGCTCAGAAGCTTTGAAAGGATGTCCCTGACCACCTATGACCGAAGAGGCTGTGCCAGGAAGTCCCAGTATTTTGGGGGTGGTTCTGAATTATTTGGTTTCTCTTAACCTCAGTAAATGGGTCCCTTGGCTACAATGAGAAACAAAGGCCTTGATGCTGAATAGTTTAAGGTACTGAAATAGAGGCCACGCTGCTCAGATTCCAGACAGACCACTGCAGGCTGCTGCCACATGAGCAGTTCAAAATGAAAATGGCAGTTGGTGTGTAAAACATGCTATTCTCAAGCCAGTCGGTGTGTGAAACAGGGCACTCTCAAACCAGGGCAGGACTGCTGAGCAGGCTGACTGGGAAAGAAGAAAGCACTCATATTATACTCCAAAATCGAACTGGCATAAGCATGTCATGCACCAAACATGTGCCTCGCACTTTAAGCAGGTCTGTCGTGCGTTTCCCCCCATCCGGTCATTTTAAAACGCTCCCTGCTAGGAATGACCACTCTGCTGTCCCCTTACTGCATAGTCTATTCTACACGGTCACATGAACAAAGCGCACTGCCCAGCTGCAGCAACTACGCTCAAGGAAGTTCGCCTGTTTTGTTTATTAGTCACGCCACTGTTGCCTTAGCTGTGCGCTTGGGGGTCAGGACCACGCTGATAGGTAAACATCCTTCCAGATGTCCAGCATTTGATAGTGCAGGGCGGGACGCTTTTCAAAAATCAGTCTGAAGTTTCCGTACCATCCATGACCCGCTGCAATGGGGAGGAAAAAAATCCGACCTACAGTAAGTCCTGCATTAGGGTCATGGACAGTACTGGATTTCCTTCAGTGCTGGTGACAGGAGCTCTGAAAGACCAAGGTTCAACTGTCATGGAGCTGCCGAGTGAGGCAGTCTTTCTGTTGCCATTACTGGGCCACCCCACGCAAATATTCAACATACTTCGACATAAAGACCCACAGTCCTCTCAAAAACTATCTCTTCAAAGGATCTCGCCCTTTGAAATGTTTTCAAAACCGGCTCCTGATCTGTGTCTCGCAAGAAGCGGAGGGTATTTTGTTGCTGGCGTCTAAGGGCCGTACTCAGACTTGCAGCAGTACCCAGCAAACACAAGCGTGGATGTTATTATGAAGAACTTGCTAGAAGGATTAGATTAGCTTTTGGTTTTTCTGTAATGAAAACTTTTGGCCTTTGTTTTTTCGTGGTAAGCATTTTATGTTCTATTACATGTAGGAATGAAGGCCGGAATAATTAAAATGTTACGCAATAACCAGAAAGGGTGGGCAGACAATCAACATCTAAGTGAATGGAGCTGCACATCCTCGTTCCCTGACAGAACACAGTGTTTTAGATGGATAGTTCAGGTTCAGGGAGGAGAAAATTAGCTTCTTTCTCCTTCCTTCACCACAGCTCTCCCATACGAACCCCTCCTCCCTGTCCTGGCCCCAAACTTCCTGTTTCCTTACATCATAGCGGATAAACAGTGGCCGTCACAGACGTACTCCTGCTACACTCGAGCTTCACTTTGTCCTGTTGTGAACCTGGCCAAAATTACAGGCTAGAGGGGCTAAGCAAGGACACGCAGAACCATGACTTTCAGAACCATACAAAGAGATGTTACCTTAACCACGCGGGCAACTAAATATAGAGGTTGGGTGGAGCATTATTTTACTACCTATTATTTATTTTATTTCACGGTACAGTGAACTAACCATGAAGAAAAGATTACTTCATTACCCATTGCTACACATTTCACCCTCCAAGGTCACTAGTAGCTCGTTCACAAGCCAATTAATTCAGGCTACCAGCACAAAACTCACTGGTCATTTTTTTTTCCACACCAACAAAAAAAATACAGCACTACAGCAATAACAGAATACTGTATTATACCATAACTTGACCCAGAGTCCTATGAATGACTCCAATTGGAGAGGGCGAAGGAACTGGCTGAGGGAGACATGAAACACCTGGTGAATGAGACGGAGCTGACGTAGCACTGCGATCTGTCAGGTGTCTGATGGCGCTGATGTAGAAGTGTACAGAAGTGGTGTTGTGATGGTTCACTTGCCTGTCGGAAGGGGATCTTTGCGTCGCGTCTGGCTACGAAGTTTATCAATCCGTTCTGTCCTGTCGACGTTTTCCCTCTGGGTGTCCTGTTCAAACAAAAACGGATAAATAATGGAGTAATGGTTTATGATGGATTACAGTGCTACATAAAATCAAATGTTATCTGCATCATTAACTGCAAAGAAGAAACTGTGTCTTGAACGTTTCACATTCGCCCAGAATGTGAAGCAACCCTTGAAAACAAGAGAGGCGACAGCACGCCGAGGACTAACGTGTTCATTTGAAGATTTCAGTGATGGCCGAGTGCTCTAAGATTCTCAGCTCCACGATGTGTTAAACAGCTGCAGTGCTGGCATTTCGTTGGAAAATGGGAATTCCACAAAAAAGCACTGTGGTTGCAAGTATTTACTGCCACATATCTAGATTAGTATCACTGTGAAATTATTCTGCTGACACAAATAAGACCCCCCCCCCCCCCCCCACCAGTTAAAATAGTACCCAAACTTCTCAAATCACTTCTTGGATAAAAGGCTATGAATTCCTAACGTGATAGTGATTTGCTGAACTGATCAACCAAAGTGCCTACTGTCAGTCCAGAGCAGTCCAACACACACACACACACACACAGATGTGCGGACACACACACACCTCTGTCTAAGCTCTACTTGGCAAAAAGTCAAAATCTGCAGACAAAAGACCTGGCAATGGGGAAAAGTGTGATGCATGACCTAAATTCCCCAATAAGGAAATCAAGGCAGAATCAGTTGAAACATGTGATGAAGGAAACAGGTGTAATAAATGAGCAGAACCACAGATTTCCTGAACTGATTTGTGCATGCGCAGGTGTCTGGACGAGGGGCGGAGCAATTGGGATAGTGAGAGCAGTTTTCACAACACCTGCCTACATGTTTGTTTTGCAAAATCTTGAATGACCTTGAGTGCCTGCTGTAAAAGTATTAAGGGCTGCTCTGATACTAATCACCTAAACAATTGCTCATCATTTGTCTCACACACTGCCTGAGCCCAAAACACAGACATGCATACAAGTGGCACTGAAACGGTTCAAAGCAGCTGAGGACAGAGAAGCCGAACAGAAACGCGCCCTGCTCACGTGCCACCGCTCCTGCTCTGCCGTGTTCTCACGTGCCTTATTCAAAATCAGCTCATTTGCCTTGAAAAGAAAATGAATTGGGTAGTCTTGTGGCATTTCACCCGGCCGGCCGCCCACGTGTGTGTGTGTGTGTGTGGTGGTGGGGGGTGAAGGGGTGAGGGAAAACGCATCAGAAGCACATCGCTGTAATCCCACACTACTGGATAATTACAGGCCTCACGTCCAAGACCTAGCACAAATGGACTTAACTCTTTCCACGGCTTCGGCTCTGTCCCCACACACACGTGTGTTTGTGTGGCTGTGTGTATGTTCGTTCATGAGTCTTGCCTTTGTGTCAGATTTGCAGATATACTGTACTATAGCTGAAGCCCAACGTGGTTTTCAGATTGTGACCACAGAGATACGGGCCAAATGAACTCCCATGAACCCTCCACTATCACAACACCTCTCTCTCTCTCTCTCCCCTCCCTCCCTCTCTCTCTCTCTCTCTCTCTCTCCCCCCCCCCCCCCCCCTCCCATATACACACAAGATACACCAAACATCTACTTCTGACCACTTTTATCTTCCTGCAGGATCAGGGTTGGTAGATCTCACGTGCCTGAGGTGTGCGCATGTGTGTGTGTGTGTCTGTATGTATTATCTGAGAGTCAGAGGCTCCGTCTCTCTTTGCTTGAACAAACCTTGGAACCTGCTTTCAACCCATTATGAGCAGGGTCTGTCATTTCAGTGCTCTGACACACAAACACCTAAATAACCAAAACACAACCTGGCCATAAGAGAAAACAACAACCTTTAAAAAACCATCATGAAATATCAAGATCATCAAATAATTTCTAAAGTCATTCCTAACCCCATCACACACACACACACACACACCATCAAAATAGAAATTTGCCCTTTTATTTCATTGAAGGAAAAAAAAAATCTTTAGTTTCTACAAAGCTTTCCCCCCCAATTTTTTTTTTCAATCATTTCCTCACATTTTTGTGGAGATTCAAAATCCACGAATTAGTCATAAAAAAAAGAGTGTTGGTCCATCTTCAGTAGAGAAACTCATATTGAACAGAGAGCAGCACAGGCAGTGAGACACAGGACTTACCCTTCTCCTCCAGAGAGTGTTCTCTCCTACTCCCAGCGTGGGCAATGCACAGAATGAGTACCACTCCACGTCTCTGAGGCTGCCCTCAGTCACTCACACACACACACACACACACATACACCCTCATGCTGGGGATGACCACTCCCCCATTCCGCATGTCCCCTCCCACCATCCGTCATGCTGGCCAACTCCACCCCTTGGTTTCCTTGCTGACTGCCTGTCAGCAGGTAGACCTGCTGTAGTAAGAGTGAAGTTGCCAACCTAACAAGCCTTTGACAGACCACAATATGTTTATACATGCTATTTTCAGAACACTAAAATGACCTGTATTTGCAAGAATTAAACACGACACAACTGGCACGTTTAGTTATTCCAAAGCGATCTGAACTGTAGAAGTCATTGTAGTATGTTGCTGTAGGAACTGTGACAAACATGAATTTATAATTGTGACATATGGAAATTTATAGTTTTATTACTCTCAACATGCTACATAAATCTGCATATCTGTCAAAGACTCCATTTTGTGTTTGGTTCATCCTATGTCTCCGATTTCTTTTATTGTAATAAATTTGGCCATTTCCAAATATGCATAATTTATTAATTCATTTCCAATTGTTAGAAAAACCAATTTTGAAAATGTAAAATTACAATACTGATTCAAGTCTCAGAGAGAGAGACGCGTTTGAGGAGGCAAATAAAAGTCCATTTATGCTGGAGCTTTTACGCTTGTCTAGACAGAACTAGCTATGGAATTGCACTAGCAGTGCCAAGTCCACCCTCCATAATAAAGGTCCTGCACAATAAAACCATGCCTATTGAAATGCCTATCGAATGGAGAAGAAAAAAACCTTTTATATCAATCTCCCTACATTGTTAGCTATCTAAACACTCCGTAGTGATGACGGTCAGCTCACCACTTAATCATACTCTCACTGCTGATCATAGAGAAGAAACAACCAGTATAACAAATTTAAAGTTTTGGTAAGATTCTAAAAAGAAATTTATTTAGCTATTGATGACTTAAGTGACCACTGGGTGGCAGTAAACACTGCGTAATCCAAACAGCAATGGGCAAGCTGTAAAAAAAAAAAGGGAGAATGGGGGGGGCATGTATGCAAAGGAGTGAGGAAGCTTCAAATGATGGAGGGAAAGTTGGGTAGAGGGGTTCAGAGAACAGGAAGAAGACATGCTAAATGGAAAAGTTTTCACATTCTTCACATTTCAGTGATCACTGCAACATGGGCCGGTGTTCGAGGAAGTGAGTCAGTGTCAATGAGTTTGTTAATGGGCATGTTTTACAGACATGGTTAGTCATAAAGTCATCATAACAGGGTGTACCTGTTTCCACATTGGTTGGAGCGTTGCTGTGATGACAGAATAATGTTTGAAATGCTTGTGGCGGTACAAGGCAAGGCTCATTGTGCTGACAGAATGAACATCCTTTCAGCTGGGCTGAGGAGTTTTTTTAATAATATTATTACTATTATTATTATCCGAGACCATTTTTATTATTGTTCTGTGATTGGTTGTCCCATCAAAGGTGTCACTGTCGCTGTTTTGTATTTGGCTCTGTAAATCGCGCTCAACTAATCTTTTCATTTCATGGAATTTTTCTTCTCTTAAGAGGATGCTGTTTGTTCATAGTAGAGCCAAGTGGGTTTGATTATTGTTGATAGCACAAATTAAAAGGTTAACTGATTCCTTTTCACATTAAACCACGACAGAATGGGGAATTATAACTTGGTTCACATGTACTAGCCTACACATCAGCTAGATGTTATCAAGTGGTTATCAGCATTGCAAAACATCATCAATATCATCTTTAACTTCATCTTGTTTCGACGCAAAAATCTGTCCACTATTTCTATCAGCAAACAACATAAGCAGATAGACAGTATATCATTACTACATGACCAACAGATAACAAGATGTTCTAAACCACTGACCTTAAGCCACTGACCTCTCGTCATGCTCAGACATGCAAAAAAAAAAAAAAAAAAAAGGAAATGTGTAGCTAAAATTCTGTTTCTACAGACCTCTGAACCTTCACCACTCCATCTCCTAAGGTGAATTCCAACAAGCCTCCACCAGAGGGAATCCCAAAACAGTTAGTAGCAGTAATGGCAAAACCTGTGTGTCCCAAGGTCTCACTGTTAAAACCAGCTTAGCTTCATTTAAGACGGGACATGTGACTGAAATGTGACTGAGATACTTCATCAGATTAATAATCTGCACTGCTCTCACCTTTGATTAGCTCAGACCATTCCCTCATTTCATCTGAACTACATATCAGCCATAATAAATGTATTGGATATCCTCAAACCCTACAGGCTGAATGCAGAATCAGCATTTCATTGCACACAAATTAGTTCACGCTAGTCACACGCTTGCAATTTCAAACAGATCTCAAAAGAGGTACTTGACACCACGCTAAATTTGTAGTCTTCCGGCTCACATGGAAGTGAAGTCTTCACTTGTTAAAGCACAAAAAGCATCTCTGCTTAAAAAAAATCTTCAACCAAGAAAAGGTCATGTGATCTGCAACTCCCCAGGTCCCTATCAGTTTATCCAAGAATTTTTCACATTTCATCAAGCATAGTACTATAACACGATAAGGCAATGATCATTTGGTGATTTCAATATTAACTTTGAAAAGTTCATTGTAAAAGAATCGTGTATTTTCTATCAATTCTTGATTCCATGGGTATCACTCAGAATGTGGTGGGACCTACGCATAATTGTAACCAAACTTTACACCTAATCCCATCACTTGGTTTTGACATTTTAGCAGTCCCCCCTCAATGTGAGGTCATATCGAATTAGGAAGCGTAGCTTCCATTCCATATTACTTAGGAAGCGTAGCTGTATTTACTGATACCTCTCCAAAATTAACATCGAGCTACCTGTAACTCCAGATGGACTTGAGCATAAAATTCTTTCCATGTATATAATTCTTTCTGTATTTTTAGATACGGTTGCACTATCTGGATCAAAAAGAATGAGTGAGTAGAGTGATCCTTGATACAACAATCATGCGCATAGTCTCAAACGAGACTGCGTGAATCATGGAACGTAGATGACGGAATACTTAGAGAGGCATTTAAAATGTCATGGAAAAATCGCCTTCTTGAAAAGCAAGTATGCCCTCACTGTGGCTATGCTCATCAGCTCCAACAGAAAAACATAAAAGCAAACAGCCAGGAATAGAGCCTTCACTTATAAAGCCCCCCAGTTATGGAACAACATTCAGCTTCAAGTCAAAACCAAGACAAACTCCCAATTTTTAAATATATACTTCAACCCTCAGTTAGCTATTTATAATTCGCACCTGTAAATGCAGACGGCTAACAAGGCACAGCAAGTAGTTAAGATGAAGTATTCTGAAACAAATGAATACAAAACCTTTTTTTTCTTCCAATTAGCACGTGTGATCTGGCCATATATACACAGAATTCTCAAGTATGACATTTCACTGGCCAACAGTTTTAACAACGTTTCATCACATATTGTGTTGTTTTGTTGTCATATAAAAATACTTTTATAAATGCAGAAGACCAACAGTGTCCTCAGTAAATTTCAAATGTTAAAAATGTTGTTATATGAGGTACACTCACTACTGCAGCCATAACCTAGTTTTTATATGAACTTTTGACATCAGGGATAACAGCATGCATCCCTAAACTAAGGTTACCTGTGATCATTACTTCGTCTTGTATGAACTATACCGGATATGCGATGTGTACAGATATATCAAGCGTAACGTTACTGCCACTCTAACCAGTTTTACCAGCCATCTAGAATGAACTCCCACAATCAGTTTGCAATGTGATCCATAAGAACCTGATCAAATAGCCAAATGTTTAGTGTCTATAGTTGCATAGTATCCTAGATAATGTTATGCTGTTCAAAAGGAATTTAGGTTGGGGAGGGGGGCGGGGCATTTTTTTCATTAATGCAATGGAGAAAGCTTCTTATATGCACCTCAGGTGCAGCTGTTGACAAACATGGCATTAGCCTTCATTGCTATGCTGATATACCAACATAGAGGATATTCAGTGTTCAGGACCCACAATCTCAAGAACACCTGTCATTTTTTTGTTTGTTTGAAACAGTGAACTCAAACTCACACTCCCATGTGGCCATTGCTTTGAAGTTCAGGTGCTTGAACTCTGACCACAATATACAATAAACACAATCTACTGCAGCCCACCTAGATGAACTGCTCTAAAGCTATTTGCACACGACATTAGCCTTCCTGTTGTGTGGGGCAGCTGCCTCCCAGAAGAACAGACCTGCATGATTCAGTGATTTAAATGAATAGTCTACCATCACATCAGCAGCCTACCTCAAGAGACTTTACTAAACCCAAATCAGAGCCCAGGAATCGGCAGCCCAAACACTGACCTCAACCTAAGAGTGAACAAGATGAGGATAAATGTAACTGGACCGCATCCTTAAAAGTGGCTGAACTTTGAAACCGATACAGGTACTGTGGGTGTTCATCAGTGGCCCCAGTCCACTCATAATCCCCCGAACTTCTTCAAGGAGATGACAGATTCCTCCCAAGTGTTGCTGCTGTACCCCAGGGTCCCAAAGAGGTCAGGACTCTTAACTTCACATAAGCCCCACATTCCATTGCATGAGGCAGTTGCCTAGTTACGCAGTAACTTTGAGCAGCATGTGTGTGCTTATGAGAGTGCTGTCGAAAGGCAGCATAAGAAAACACAAGGTGTCTAAGGTATCTTAGTTTGGCTGATCCCATAATATCTTGAAGCAAGCTCAACAAACATGGCAGACAAACCTACTAGTTAAATGAGGCTTTAAAGGCTCTGACCGTTTTGAAACATTGTATTGAAAATCGGTGCAGTACTCAAAGCTTAACCAACACTTAATCTGCCTGTGAACAGGAACTTGGGTGGATCAGGTCTTCACCTTCAGCTCATAATAAACTTCTATTACATTTACATTTACGGCATTTAGCAGACGCCCTTATCCAGAGCGACTTACAAAAAGTGCTTCATTGTTTTACTCAGAACAAAATCTCTAGCTAGTTAGTTTAGGCTAAAATCAGGAAGAAACTTTAAGCAAAGATATTATTAGATACAGTCAGTATACATCACTGACTATTAAGCACCATGGAGAGGATACTGTCACTGTGCCATGGTGTGGTGTGGTTCTCCTATTAAGCACCGTGGAGAGGATACTGTCACTGTGCCATGGTGTGGTGTGGTTCTCCTATTAAGCACCATGGAGAGGATACTGTCACTGTGCCATGGTGTGGTGTGGTTCTCCTATTAAGCACCATGGAGAGGATACTGTCACTGTGCCATGGTGTGGTGTGGTTCTCCTATTAAGCACCATGGAGAGGATACTGTCACTGTGCCATGGTGTGGTGTGGTTCTCCTATTAAGCACCATGGAGAGGATACTGTCACTGTGCCATGGTGTGGTGTGCCAGCACTGCAGAGAATCCCCAAGAGACATAAAAAAAAAAACCAAGAAACATGTGGGCGGTAAAACATACAATCATGGGAACTACCCATGTATGCCAGAAGACTAGCAACGGCAGTCTTATCGGCAGGGCTCCCCTTGCTAATGGGGAAGAAATACAGGGCCATTAAGACCCACACCAGGGGACTGAGAAACAGCTCAGAGCTGCAGCTCCCCCTCACCCCCTCCACCACTGACCACACCCCCTCCACCACTGACAACCATCACTGACCACACCCCCTCCACCACCAACAACCATCACTGACCACACCCCCTCCACCCACCACTGATCACATCGCCTCCACCACTGACCACACCCCCTCCACCACTTCTCTCACACATCTTCCATCTATCTCCTTACAGCCTTTCACTGCTGAATCTGTTTTTTACAAATACATAACAGTTTCATTTTGACCTTTGTCTGGACAGAGAAGAGTTGTTCCTGGGAGACAACGTTTAGATAAGACCTACTGTCCATATCTGTACATATGTTCATACACAGGTATCAAAGCACCAAGGGTTTACCAAGGAAACATTCCCCACACCATTACTGCTCCTCCACCAGCCTGAACTGAACCCCTCACACGAAGGGCTCAATTCATGCCGCTTTTACGGTCCTCTATTATAGTCTGTCCATACTGCTTTTATGATAGTCTATTATAGTCCAGCCAAGCTAAGGAATGAGGAGTTGTTTGTTCTGAGACATTAGTTAGAGCACCTGTGTTGTATTCTGCTGCTATTCGCATGACTGTTCACCATCTGTTTGTCAGAATAGTTCGTCGCATCCTCCCCTGACCCCTTTCTGTCAGTGAGTTGTTTACATCTCCACAATCACCTTTCACTGGATGTTGTAACTTTGTATACTCTCTACACCACTGCATGAGAAACCAAAACAATATCCATCGATGCTAGACTAGCTAGTAGTTTTTGTTTTGTTTTGTTTTTTTTTTTAAATACTGCACCTGGCTAGTCTAGCACTGATTACCATCAGCTAAGCCTTATTTTTATCATATCAGAGTTTATTGCTTAATCCTAACCTTAGCTGCTAATAAGCTGCTAATAATGCTGAGAATCCTCATGCAAGCATTTACATCTACGATAAGTGTATGTAAGAGTTGCCTAGTGAAAATACCATCTGGTCAGCAACAAATCTTTGGGGACTCCATTGTACAAACCATTTATAAATCTGATCGTGAACGTTTAAATAGTATTATGTCTTATTTTCATCCTTGTGTGTCACCAAACAATTTCTCCAAAACAAAATGCCATCCATCACCTTCCATTCCTCACTCACCTCCAAGTTTAAGCTTCTTTGGGGATTTCGTTGGTGCGCCACATGCTGTGCATGAATCTTCTCTACTGCACCTGGTTGAACACACACAGCCTCAAGATGGGAAGCCATATATACCCACAACCCACCTGATCCAACTTTTCACTAGCTTACCCTGGATTTCCTTATCTCTCAGTCGGCGAATGGCTGCACGAATGACTTTCCTCTCTTCATACTCTGTGGAGCCTTGTAGCTAGATAAACAGACAGATGGCAAAACTCAAGACTCTCTCCCATAAATGGAAAAAAAAAAAAAGTTAGAAAAAGGACAAGGGGCTAGAATTCATTCATTAACAAGAAGACTTTATTTCAAACATTTGCCTAAAATAACTGACATTTTAACTAGCAAAAACATGATCGGCGTGAATGGCTTTGTCTCCGCCTTAGTCGTGTCATTGCGTAACTGCCACTAAACATCACATACTTTCCTCTTACACATTCCTACCATTGCAGAAAGTGCATCAATGTCTTGAATGTCCTCAACTTTCCTTGAAAGCAAATCCAAGGACGCTGCCAGATCAAGTCTGTGAATATAAATGAAGGCACCACACACCCACACACACACACCCATACCATGTAAACAAACGCACCAACTTGGCAAGACAGACAGACCTCAGGAGTGGTAGTGGGACGGCTCCTGCTGCTGGTCACACACATACCAAAAAGTGGCTCTAGGCAAAAATGGACTCCAGTCTAAGAAAATGATTCAAAATGGAAAATGTGACTCTGGATGCTGGAGATCCCCCTTGTGCACTCTTCACATGTATATGTGTGGGAGAGAAACACACATGGTGGAACTGGATTCTTTGCATTCTTATAAGCAGACGATGACAGGACTAAAAGAATGAAAGATTGAAATAAAAAAAGTTAACATTTACACCTGTCTGAGAAACTACAAGGACTGATGTTACACCAGTTACATGACTAAAGACAGGTCTGAAGCTTTGAAGGAGGTCTGAAGCTCTGAAGGAGACCTCAGTAGTCTTTTCGCACAACTGTGTATTGGCTATTTGTCAACTGCTCAAAAAGATTCATTTTCTCAGCTTCCAACTCTTTTTTTTTTTTGTAGTAGCATAAGTATGGAAAAACAAGTTTACCTGCAGGGGACTGAAAGGACTGATTAACCTTAATAATCAGTATTTAGTAACTTACTGTTACCATTATTAGAACAGTGAGTAAAAATCAACATCAAAACATCAACACTTGGACTCTTGGACTATACGCTCACTGAGGTGTTGCCAGGGGGAAAGATTCACATCAATTTTGTCAAAAGGAATGAGGCAGCACTCACCTATAATTTTAAATGAAAAAATAAACTGGGCACAATTTGTAAAATACATTAAATGTTGTTCCTGTTTAAGTTCCTAAATGTTCGACTCATTTCCTTCACAAACGCCTATAAACATCAGCACATAGTCAACTTTACTCACCTCATTACCGTGGGACCATAATTCACACACAAAAAAAAAAGAATGATATGGGAAAATACATTTTCCAAAAGGAAAAAACACCTCAATTAGAGTAGAAGGTTTGCAACATCCTGCAATTAAGATAATATTAAGATAAAAATTGTTAAGATAAGTGTGAGCCAACTTTAGAGGCCATGAAGCTAGATAATACTATCTAGCTACATAGCTACTAGGTGCTGTTTTTATGTGTTTATGTGAAGCACCTGTAGCTCACTCACTCATTGTTAGTTGTTGTTTGTGTACCTCACTCACTCAGTGTAAGCAGTACATTCTTCACTAGGTGGTGCTACTGGTATAGTCGAAACTATATTACAGTGGTGCTTTGCATCAACTGCCATCTTTAATTTTGTCATTTTAAAGAAAATTGCCTTAGTGCTTAAAAATATTCGTTATAGGTGATTTAAATGGAAGCTGTCTGTAAAATTCAACATAGGTTTTAAAACAAGCGTATGTTTTTTTGGTATCGGTTCACAAACAAAAATTGTTAAGCCCAAGCTTGCAGAAACAAGCCAGTAGAGAGACAAAAAGAAAGTTGATTCATTAAGTCCACTCCACACTCTTGATAAGGTGTGTGGTATCTTAAATAAGCTAGTACAATCATGATGACCCCCACCCTGCATAGAAAGGTTGTTGCAAAACTTGTTGTAGAAAAGCTGTATGCACTTGTTGCAATTCTCCATGATACTTTTGTTACGTTTTATGCTCATTTCTGGCAAAGACAAATACCACAAATGGGAGTAAAGACTAAAGCCAGAAGCACACATTATTTTAGGAGTGTCCTAATTCACTAATTATTTACAGAGTTAAACATCACAGTACAGTCAACTGAAGGAATAGTTCTACTTATCTACATGCAAGATGGTTTTGCAGAGCAAAATTAAACCTAACTCTAAACTAAAAAGGGTTTTCAACCATAACATTTGCACTAACATAACAGTTTGGCCCATGGCTTAATCCATGTCCAAGAATCCAGCCCCTACAGTAAAACATGCACAAAAATAACCTAAAACACTGCACCTCACCCAATATCTTTCATCCAAAAACCTGAGTACTGCACACAGTAAATATACAGATAAACATTCTACTTTCATGAGATTAACTGCTTCATGCTTTTCATCCATATTGTACTCGTACTGTGTGGGGTTCCTATACCGGAGCTGGTTTTCCTTGTCTTCGTGCCGGTGCTCCTGGGCATGCCTGAAGCGCTTGTTTGTCATGGCAGCTTCCATGTCCTCAATCTCGCACCGCTGCAGCTCCCGTATCGCTGTCCTAATGAGACGCCGCTCTGCAAGATCCACAGTCCCATCGAGCTGAAGACATCAGAACCGTTGCAGACATTTGTTATTTCATAGCAAGGGCTGGTCAATATGTCACCTTTTTAAAACAGACCTGTGTATTTATTAATGTGGAAAATCTTGAACCGCAGTATTGGATGGTTTAGGTTTGTGAGAGCAACAGTGAAAAGGCAAATGTAGGTTCACATTTAATGTTAACAGAAAGATTTCTTTAGGTGTCATCACCCCATCTATGGGTCCTGTACTCGTCATTTGAACAGATCTTAAGCTATATTTGCACATTATAAGTACAAGAGCCATGTGGACTGCCATGCACAGCTTAGCATGTTTCACATAAATGATAATACAATATCTGAAACACCTAGAAATCTTCAAAGCAAGCATAGAATGTCAATCTATTTGTTTTAGTGCTACAAAATATTCCTTGGTTCTTAAGAGTTACACCATTTGAGTGCCAGGACAGAGAAGAGTCTTGAAGTTTGTCTTCCATGCGACTTGAAGGGTGGCGTTTCAAGCTGAGCTGTACTTGAATTTCAAAGTACTCAATGTACAGATCAGGTTTTGATCAATGTTATCATGTAAGAAGGAGCGGGTCCATTTTTGGCACTTAAGACAAGCATCTGGGTTTTAATCGGATGATCAGTTACTGGAAACCAGTGAAGGGAACACAGCAGTGGAGGGACATGAAAACATCAGCTTTAAAAACCAGTCATACTGCTTCCCTCACACAACATTTATTTTATACCTGCAGATGTAACCGTGTAACACTGCTATGCAAAATATTATACAAATGCCTCTCAAGGTACTCAAGTTTATAGACTTTCTACTTTGCCATTTCATACCGTCCTACATTTCATCAAGTATGATGCAAACTCTGTAATAGGGAGCTTTTTAATATAGTGAGCTACAGAAAAATGCAACCTTCTTATTTGTTTTTCACAATGTAGCACAGTGCCAAGTCACTTTTGGGCACAGTGCCACCAACATACACGCACTGCACCATGATCTGCCTTCCTTCTGACACACTGATAAGGCAGCACAGGCCACAGCTTGTTTCCCTGAGATACAGCACGCGCAGCGAAGCTGTACGAGTCCGCTATACAATGAGGACATTGTGACCAGTGAGTCACCATACAATTTGAATCCCCCATTCACTTTGTAACATCTGGACAACAATTATGTGATATATAAAAAAAAAATTTTTAAAAACGTGTTGGAGGTGAATCGCTCACTGTTGGGTGAGTGTTGGGTCATGGGAATGATTTTAATGAAAGAAATAAGGTTACAGTGGATGGTCTTGAGACAAGACTGGAATCAGCACCCATCAGCAAAAGAACTAATAAAGGCAAACAGGCCTTCTCCAAGTCCCTGTTCCATGACGATCAAGGTCAGGGGTCACGTCATTGTACCTTCAATGGTTGAAAATGCCCAACAATTGTGGGGAACAAATTTCATATTGTGTAGTACTTGCATTAACATACGCATTTCTTCATCATCATTAAAGAGGTGTCACATTTTTTCATCCTGCTCATTTCTAAATGATGCAAAGTGCTTGAACTACAAGGAGTTCATCTGGAAAATCTCATTTTTAAGATTGATTTACAAAAGAGGATTAACATCAAAGATGTGTGTCACAGGACTCAGAGTCTTGATGCTGATCACTGTTTTAGGACAGAAATAAAACCTATAGCAATTTCACTATTATGGTATCATGTCAGTAACTGACTAATTGGTTGAAGAAAATCCAGTCTGTAAAGTTTAAGACATGCCTGTCTTCCAAAATGGGCAAATGTTGCTTCCTGGAAGCCTGAGGATCACATAGCACTATATCTGATTTTGATATTCAGAGATTTGCTAAAAAGCCTAAAATGTCACTGCTGTTGTCAATAAAGTACATTTTTCATTTTAATGTTAAAAAAACAATTAGTGATATATCTTCTAACTGCATAATGGGTCAACACCTAGCCAGCTTCTTCTTACACCACTGATTGTTTTTCTACACTCTGTATAATTGGTCTAAACTGAGTAAAAGTTTCTAAAAGTACTGGCAAAATGCTCATGACGTGACATGCTCAAAAAAAACTGATTGTGACAATTTATAAATTATGTTATTGGCTGCTTTTATTACAATAGATTTGTTAAAATATGCCAGTCTGCCAAATTCCTCCAAGCCTACTGTGCAAATGAACAATTCTGCACTGAGGACGTTGAATGAAGTCATCTTGGCAAACAAAACTTGTTCAGGAAAAGCTAATCATGTGTTGTTAGTGACTAGTGAAGTCATGCATACACCACTGTGACAAACAGGCTTCATTCTCTTCTTAACAGTGCATACACACTGTCCAAGAGAGTGGTTTGGATCATTCATGTTCTTTGCCATTTAAGACAACTGAATATTGTACACAGACTGTGGATTAATATTCACTAATTTCCACCAACAGCCAACACCCCAGGAGGTCAACGAGTCACCATGGTGACTCAGTAAGTCCACAGCTCCCCCACTTGACTTTGCCCTTATATGGACATAAGACACATCATTTAGGGCCTCTGTATTTATATGCTCTGTGTGAAGCATTTTCAGATCCAAATAATAAGAATGCTAATGTAAATAACTGTTTGTAGATCATATTTAATCTGCCACCATCATATTTAATCTGCCATATCAAATTCATGAACATGAAATATATACTTTTGTATATTTTAAAATATATTGGCTACCATCATGTAATGAACATGTCCTTTGTTAGAAAATGTTTTATGATTGCTGCTTTTGTATCTTCAGGACTGAACTGGTTTCGGAAAAAATAATTACTGTGTTCACAAAAAGAAAACAGATTGTGTTTTAAGATGTCAACATGCAGCGGATCACCTAACAAGTTTTCCTACATTCGCGGCCTACACTGTAAAGGCGCCCTTCCTGCTCTAGACCCCGGTAGACTGCCTCACTCTGGGGATTAATCAGCAACCCATAAAAACTATGGCATTAAGCTCTGGCTTCCTCCTGAGAAACCAGGAAAACAGAACTTGTGCTGCACATATGTTGTAACTATTCTGAGCTAAACATGTGAAGTAGTAATTCATACTGACTCTTTCAGTATTTACTGTACAAATAAGATGTCCATTTTATATCGTTCATATAAACAAATGTATGCATGTATGAATGACAAACAGCAAAAGTTGAGGAATACGAAAACCAATGCATAAACAACTAAAAATAATCCAAAGAGAGCTGAAACCCGATGGAAACTAGGGTGACCCAAGAGAGACTGTGACCTTTCCAACCCCAAAGGACAAAGGATATGGAAACAGTCATGTGAGAAAAAGGAGCAAGTCAAAACAGACAAGGAGAACTTTAGCAATCCATGTTTCCCTTGGAAGCGTCTAACAGAAATGGTTAAATGATGTGGTACAGTAATACATGGAGTAATCAAAGAAACAAATTATGAAAAAGACATTTAGACTGAAATCTAAGACAATTTGCCACAGTATGAAAGCAAAACATGATCTCTTGACATGCTAACGTGTGTTTGTCAGAGACACTGCTATATCTTTGAATCTTGGGCCAGGCAATGTTCATGTGGTTATAGAAAGCAGGCAAAACAGGAGACCATGAACTCAGAAGCAGAAGATGCACCATCAGATCAAGCAGGACTGGAATTGTGACATACAGTTTCAGGAGGACGGACGTTTTTCCAACTCATAAGGCACAAGAAACATAACTACTATTGTACCAGAACTACAAATTTAGTTTACATTTGGATGGATTTCTGAAATTTTAGACTTGCAGGTAACTAAAGGTAGCTGTAAATTATGAACCTAAAAGCTACATAGTAATGTACATACATGTTTTTTCCTTTCCTTTCCATTCCCCCCCTTTAATGAAAAATAACCTATTTTATGTAAATTGTGGGTTTCTGAATCAGAATCAGCATTAATAAAATGTGTATTATGTTAGATCTGAATTATTTATCAATATCATATCAAATTTGTGATTGTGAATTTTCAGTTTACAAATAGCACAAGTTGCAAGTCTAATGGAATAAATGTATAATTTCAATGTATTCCTTTGATGTATCATAAGTTTAGAAAGCTCAGTATATGTTTGACAATATTCAGACAAAACATTTCAACCTAAATTGCAATTGGTTTATTGGTTAAAAATTGTCATGTTACAATAATTGTCAATGCTGTTGCAACATGCAGTAATGAAACAATTTTAGACTCGCAACAAGTATCCAGATTTTGCTCTAAAATATCTTGGAACTTGACAACATATTATCCCAGTAAGTGTTCCAAGGTCTTTGCAAGGCCTTATACTCTTATTCTGTTTACTGAATAAATGATCTCTGATTATGAAGCACTACTTACTGACAGCACCAGTGACTCCTGGAGAAAACTCCAGGTTTTCATGTTAGTGGTGTGACCAGAACAGAGGCATTCTTCTGGCCAGCTTGTGTGTGTCATATCTTTGTTTTGGTAATTAGGTTCTACACATGCAGAGGTTTAAGGCAGGTTCACACTTCCAATTGTACTAATTCTTCCAACTGTCATAGGATAGATAAGTGCAGGGTAGGTAAGTACAGGTTAGATGTGTGCAGATATTTATACCAAGTTGTACACCACCACCTTATTTGTGTGTGTAAATTACTTATGTCATTTCAGTTCAGTTCTCTGACCACCTCCATTTCTCCAAGCTGAGGGATGAGCAGTGAACTCTATCACCCTATATTGTTACTGTGATGACAGAAGGGCGGAGACACTTATGAAGTCATAAGAGAATGTAATGATGCATCTGTTACATTTTCTAGTGGTTATAGTAACTCAAGTACAAGTATGTATGAAGACTCAGAAAACACATTTTAATATCCATGGATGTTATAGACATAGGAATCAGTAGGTACTGGCAGTAACAATGCTATCACATAGCACACACTGACTCATAAGAACATGCATTTCTAAGCGTGTTGCAAAAATAAGGTGCAAGTGAGTCACCTGAACTTAATTTACCAGAACATCCATTAACCTGTCAGACATCAAAGCTTACTGAGTGAAGACTAAGGGCAAGGTGTCTGATTCGTGTGATTCTGCTCTGACTGTATGGATAACTTTACTGTCAGTGATGCACTCTAAAACTCTGTAGGCTGTAGACAAAATTAAGACTAGAAAATCGGACTACTGTAGCCTTGATTACATGAATTTAAGAATTACAGGGAGGAAAAACAAAGTAAAATATTAATTTTGCAGATGCTTGATCCTCAAGCTGGTACAGCTTTTATTGTCCTTGTATGAGCTAAGAGATTCTAAACTTACAGCAGGTCCTGTATGCATTTGTGACTATACGAAAAAAGAAACGGTATCCTCATCTAATTTCATGCGTGCTCATTCCCATCATATCAAAACAACAACAAAAAAGGTACCACAAGTATATAAAAAGGATAAAGGATAAATCTCACTCAAGTTCCATTTTCACCTTTAGAAATGCACCTGTGTGAGCATGACCAAAGTTCAGTTTTTGAATGGAAGCGTGCTCCTTTAGCCTAAAGGTAGCTAGTTTTCGAGATTTTCTGAAGATCAAATAGAGCAATGAACTACAATCTGTTCTCTTTATACACAGAGCAGGCTAAATCATAAATAAATCGACTCACCAAATTCCGAAGGGACGTTTCATCCAACGCTGAATATTTTTGGTCAGTCATTCCGAGCTGTAGCGATAAAAGCAGGTCATGAAAAACGTCCCTCGCGTTATCGTTACTCCTGAGCTTCTGGTCTCTCTCCCTGGGCTTGGTTTCGGAGAACTGACCCGTTACTGCTCATTGAACATAAATGCTCGTTCTTTTGAAGGATAATAGGACAAACCCGTAACACTGTACTGCCAGAAAATCAACAGAGTAGCGACAAAAAAAATACCGGTGTTACTGCGACTTCTCAAAATTGTGATTGCCACTATCGTCAACTAAACTGGTTGTATTTTATGAGCTTCTAAGTATAATGTGTGAGTTTGGTGGGTAAACAGCGTCAGTGTCGTTTGGGGGCTGAAGCTCTGCAACTTAGGCACTTAGGAAATTCCGCAAAAATGCCAACGGCCAAATCCTGGTAGATAAACGCTTCAGTTCCACAACGTTCCCACCTGTGTGCTGTGTGACTGAGATGATAGAATCGCCGATCCCCGGTGGTTCAAAATACTTTGGTGGAGTGGAGAGAAAACCAGCAGAAAAACAAGGTCCACTCACTATCCTCTAAAACATAAAACTCAGAGATGTATATTAGATGTTGCTGGTCTCGCAGACAAACAGATTTCTTTCTTCCTTCCCCCTAAGTAATTAAATGTAAATCCGCCCTTGTGTCTCGACCAATAGAGAAGCGAAGTTTGGAAATCGCTTACTCTTTGAATTTCTAGCGGGTTGCAAACTGTGCATACGTACCGCCACCTATCGTGAAAACAGAGGCCTACTTTTGGGTTAAAGCCTCGCCTTTCCCCAATCCATCGCTAGTTTATTAAAATCTACCATTTATATTCTAAAATAAAATATCGCAAACTTAAAGTTTCACTGCAGCTTTTGAAAACATACAATTATTTTAAAAAAGAAAACATAGAACAGTCAAGCGTGTTTACACGTATTTTCTTACTTTGTCAATCTACTCCAGCACATTGCATTTGCAATGAATGAGCAAAGTGTATTAAAATCCACATATTCAAATGTTAATTTCCGATTAATTCTAGGAATTCTGGCCATTTTACAAAGTCCTTTTACACTAAAGAACCAGAAGTAATCAGTGAAACTGATCTTGATCCTTTCACTACATCAAAGTACAAAAACACGACCAGAAAGTCTAGTTTTGCTGGAAAATCACGATAAATAAATCAGGGACAGCGCCATAACATTCTCTCTTGTATAAAGGGATGTTTTTCTTATTCATCCAACATAGACAATCAAATTAAAACAAAGTTATTTATTTTCCTCATACTTCCTAATGAATAGACTACACAGCAAGATCAAAATGCAAACAGTAACACACCTTGCACAGTTATATGAATTAACACTTTATTTAGTGTTCCATTTGAAGAGTGAAAAATGTTTGTCAGCAAAAGTCTTAAAAATACAACAGGTAGCCCATATGACAGAGTTACATGATGCTGCTGACTTAAGATGACCTAATTTAACTTACTGAAATAAAATGTATGATGTAACTCTACTAAAAATAGCAAATACATTCCTAGCTTTGCAACTTTCAAAACTCTCTTCCAAAAAAAAAACCTGGTGCAGATTAAAGGAGAGTCGTATAGAGTCAAGTAGATAAGATGCTTAGTGGGGTCTGAGCTTAAACCTTTCGTAAGTCTTTGGGAAAAATACTCTAGTATGTGAAAAAGTTCAACAAAAAATTTAAATCAGTGATTCAGAATTATGATTCCTGGAATTCACCCTCCCAGTTTCTGCAGTGCAACATCAGAGCACAACACTGAATCTCCCATGTAATTACTTTTAGTAATTTAGTTATAAAAAACATGCATTCAAGTATCAGCCCTCAAGTTTCATGTACAACAGATTTTGCACCCTTCAGTTTTACTTAAGATGTGATCTCAAAGTGGCCAATCAGTTATATTAACCTTTCCTTTACCTAGCAGTGATTACAGAAATGTAACCAGTGATTTTGCAATTGAGATCCAGTGGAATATCCATGTACTGGGTTATAGTCCAACTCCAATAGTTTATCTTGGTTGAAAGGCTTTCAGATTAAACATATAATGTTTCTCATCCTTTACTAATAGTAATCATAGCTGGGTAACTGTAGGTCATATTTTCAGACCAGAGCCCCTTAGAAAGTCTCACTAGCTTAATATATTAGTCATAAGAGGCATCTCTATCATTCTACAAATAACAAAATAAACAATATCAGGTTGCTAAAACTTATAATAAACTCTTGCACAGAAATATAATATAATATAATATAATTTTGGTCAACATTATTGGCACCCTTTAATTATAAATACTTTATAATTTATAAACAATTTAAAATATCTTCTGAAATAAAATGGTTAGACACAACTTGGACATAAATTCATAGGTTTGATGCTGAAATAGTCAAGTCAGAAAAGTAAAAAATTCTAGAATAACTGAAATAAAAATGAAAACAATACCAAGCCAGAATTATTGGATACCATTTGCTTAGTTGGAAACAAAGAACAAACACAGACTAACATGCGTTTAATGAGAATTAAACTCACCCGTCCCCTCTATGTCAGTGATCACATGCTTTAAATGATCCAATGAAATCTGACGATGATCAAGGTTCTTGAGAACATAAGAAAACTAGGTTTGGATATAATGAATTGGCTACAGGATACAGAACAAGTGGTCATACCAAGTATACAGCGAATGGGTACAAAAGGAAAATGGTTTTCAACTGGCCAGCAATGAGTTCTGATCTCAAACCAACTCAATCTTTGGTTTTGTCTAAAGTCTACAGAACCTTGCAAAAACACCTTGCAAGTGCTTGAAAGAACTGCAAATGGTGTGGGACAAACTACCACCAGAAAGAAGGGTGAAGGATGGGACAAACTGCCTCCAGATGAATGAAGAAGCTCACTGATGGTTGCAAGAATTGTGGATGTCCTTTTTGCCAGAGGCTGTGGAACCAAGCATTAGGGGTGCCTTTTAATCCTGCTCAAGTCATTATGATTCTTTTGTAAAACGACTATGCTGAAAAACCACCTTTCTTGTTGAACTGACATGCTATTAAAGTATTCTAAAGTCGGTTCATGTACATTTATTTATGAAGAAATTTGCTTTGATATAAACAGTCAAGGATGCCAATAATAATGACAACTGTATGTTCACAATAACGTGTTTCGTTTGGTAATATATTACAAACATGAAATAAAAAGTCTGGAAGATCACAATACAAAGAGAATTACTCTATTGTTTCAGAGTGCTATTAAGTCTTGAAGTGACTCTAGATTGAGTGACACCAACAACTTTAGCTCTTCTGTGCACTGTTGAATTAAAGAATGACTAATGGAGTCTGGTAACTTTGGGTCTGCAGTATTAACCATCTTTGCTGAACTTGTGTGTTTGAAGTAGGCTGGCTTTCTGAAACAGTCCTTTGCGAGCACTATAGCACTTTGCACAATCACAGAGGGCTGGTATTTGTTGAAAGCGTAGTCTGCCAGACTCAGCTCACAGACTTTGCAAGCAAAACATTTATACCTTTCCACAACGGAGAGCTGCTCATCTTCAGTGCACGTCCAGCCATCGTCATTTTTAACCTCACGAAGATCAATGAAATTATCCTTTCCAGCACCTCTGTGCCAGGATAACTCCTGGCTGACGAAGTAATCAAGGAAGAAAGCAAGGGTGGGTGCAGCCAACCTGAAGTTCAGTCGGAGAAGAACAAGGCATTCGAGGTTGCAGAGCTGCTCTTTGGAGAAGGCATTACAGCAGAGTGACAGAAGCTGCCTGATGCGTGGGGAGCACACTTCAACCTGAGGGGGTGCAAGCAAAAATACATATCATTAAGTTATCAGACTCAGTCCAGACATACATTTGTTCCACGCTACTGAGTTTTAATTCAACACAGAAGAGAAGCATCCTGGAAACGGTGTACTTAGGTGTTATTACCTGCAAAACCCTGTGCATTTGTTGGTGAGAAAATGACTGTCGCTGTTTGAGTAGGGTTTACAAAAACATAATTTTCCAAATAATTCCCTCATAGGTTCAAAGTTCATACCTACACTTTTAAGCCCGTTCTTAGAGTCAGTATGAACTTGTTTTATTTAAATTTTTTAATTAATTTAGAAAATTTAGCATCATGGCAGTTAGTCGATGATGCAGAATCTTGTTGCTAAGTATTTTTTGAAGGCCCATGATGCCCACGTCATTCTCCGTAGAGATTAGTATAGATTTAGTATCTTACAGCATAAGGTAAAAGCCTGGCACAATAGAGATTTTGGAACCAGTGCCTAAAAAGTAAGAAAAGATGTCAAAATGAATCACTGGATGCAATGAAGTACATTTTTAGAGACAACTCCTGTAAATTTAAGTTCAGATCTATTTTAATTTAATATAATAACCATGCATCGGATTTAAAGGCTGGTAAAACGTCAGACGAATGACAAAAATCTAATTATCAAATGAAGAGAAGCATCTAATAACCCGCTAGAATCACATAAATATGCAGTTTCACCATTACAGAAATATTTTAAATTCAGAACTTATAAACGGTAATGGGTCAGGTAAGGTAACGGTCAATTTTTGTTTTGTTTGTTTATTGTTTTGCCTTCATACCATAGCATTCAGTTTAAGTTATTATTCGTTGTTTAAAAATGAACTCTAACCCTAGACTTACAGCTGGGAGGTAGCCTACTGCTAATAAAAACAACATTTAGTCACAGTTACTTACATGTTTTGTCGCAATCAGTAAAGACGTTACACCGACCAACTGGAAGCAATCCGCGGCCACTGACGTCGTGACTAAAAATCGGTCCATGATATTGACAGCCAAGCAACAGGATTCAAACGAGAGTTTGAAGTGTTTATAAACAGCTATAAGCCAGCTTACCAGTTTGCAGCGGGCCTCTGCTGTAATCTGCGAAAACATTGGTGGTATAACGTAAGATGTACACTAAAGAAACGCGCGTTACGGCGTGCACCATATACAGCTTACCTGGGGTTGACGAGCCAGACAATTAAGAGCAAGAAATTCCTCCTCGTTATTTTTCTGAATTGTGAAACAGCTCTCATCGCAAATGACCTCATGGTGATCAGCTATGAGTCGGTTATTAAGATTTTCTGACCATGGAAAGTTAAAGTAGTTAGATGGAGCTGGGCTATGAAAGTCCTCTTCGAAGCCAGAATCACTTAATGTGGACATAGTTGATCAGTATTAGAAAAAACTAATTCTATTAAATTCAAATCTTGTTTTTGGCTTCTTTCTATTATGATTCGTGGACTCCAACCTTTGCATGAAGCTTGTCTGAGAATTTCACAAACCCAAATCATTATTTTGTTGTACTGGGTGACGTGCGACGTGAGCTCTTTCCCGGGCACCTTAGCGCGCATTGCCAGCCCCGCTGCCACCCGCCTTTACGTTTCCTTGGATACTCACCTTTGGGAGGAGCATGGTGTCCATTATCCGCCGAGAAGGAATAATAGACTAAATACGTGTTCTTTGTAGCCTATAACTAGGCTGTAAATACAGGCAGTAGACATAAATGTATTGATATTTTCTTATAATTATGTCTAATAGAATATTTAGTAGTTGCTTTTGGTCAATTATTTTATAAGAATGTAATTTTCACTGAAAAATTAGTGCTGGGACTGAAAAGTGCAGGTTCACGAAAAGTTTTATGGCTGCATTTGTCAGCTTTGATCTACGCAAAATTAAAAAAAAAAACATTTGTAGTGCATTTTTTCTGTTCGATTTGTTGAAAAGCAATTTGATTTATTCTCAGGAATTCTCCTGGCCATGGACAGATCACTAATGTCCAATGGGGCTAGTGCCCCCGAGGGCCTCACACTACAGGACCTGAGTCAGTTCAAAGACTGTGGACACTAATGTTTAACACAATATTAGCACAATATATTGTGTGTGTGACTTTGACTTTGAAAAATATATTTCTCCTTTGATGCTAGGCTTTCAAAAAAGTGGTGGGGATAAAAATAGCTTTTTCAGAAAACAATGGCGATATGTCCACAGCATAAATACATATGACCTCACAGGAAACATCTGAGCAGTGCTCTTTGGAGTTTTTAGGTTTTAAATAATTATAAAAATACTAGTGGGTAGCCTAATTATAACTATATAGTGCACATAGACATTGAAAATACTGGTGGTATAATGGTTACTACCAGACTTGCATATGAATTACCTGATTGTGTTTATTGGCATTAGAAGGAGAAACATTCTCAAATCCATATTAAATTGATAGACAAAAATCACATTTCTAACTGATCTGCACAAAAATGATATAATTTCATCTGGGCTAGTGTGAGGTTTTCACCACAAGAGTTTTGTTTGTTGCTGTTGCTTTTATGACATAATTCACTCATTATTTAGTATATGTGTTCTAAGCATACAAATAGAAAAGCACTAGCTCTTCATGAATTGATTAAATTATCCAAAGGCCAAGAAGGAATGTTTTAAAAGAGCTTGAGAATGCACTCTGCAATATGAGTGGGAAACCAAAGGTGAAGAGGTGTAGGCCACAAAACCATGAATGAAGTTAAGGTGAGTCAAACGTTTTTTTCATTATATTATATTAAAGGGATTTTTGATTGTAAGCATTTGTGCATTTTAATGAGTTTTGGTTGTACCTTATATCATATATATACCACATATTATACCATATATCACTGACACAAGAGGTTATGAGGTTGCTAGGATCATTACTGTAATCACTGAGATTACAGTAATGATATAAGGAAATTATTATTGTGTATATTTCACTTTTTGGTTTAATTAATGCACCTTCTTGGGTATTATATAAATATTTTAGTAGTGGAAAAATACACCCCTATAAATACAGGTGAGTTTGCAAACACAGTCTTTAAGTGTCCAAACACTTCATCATGCACTCTCTGCTGATTCATTTTGTTTCTTATGTACATACCACGAGTCTGTGGTATATAGGTAATCATGACAAAATTATGTGCAGATTTCAGACCTGCTGATACAGCTGGAGAGGTGGATACACAATAAACCACAACATTCAGCATTCCACCCTTTACTTCTACCAGCCTCCTTTCAGGAAACACTGGTGGCATCATCATGGTGCATTCATACTCTAGATCATCTGCCAGAAAGCATTCAAAAGCTTTGCATCCATCAGAGCAGAAGATGCCATCATCAGACATCAACTGCGATGAAGGATACGCCAAATGTGGACAGAAGAAAGACATCTGTTCCTCCAGTGCCCCGCAATTACTATTTCTCTCCTTATGTCACAGCATGGAAGGGTATATGCTGTCAGCACCTGCTCGACAGGGGCATGAAAGTCTCTGATATTCAGGAGATGAAAGACTGGGTCATCAAAAACTCAAATCTCAGTTTACCCACAGTAAAGCTGGCTGGTTGTGGTAAGGAGGGTGGAGAAAGACTGTGAATGTTTATTATAGCTTAAGTCCTTTTACAAAGACTTTGCACTGGAAAACATACATTTCCTGATGTCTGATTGATGTAGAATGTGAGATCATTAAGAACTTTTAAGTACAGAAGTTGATGTAATAATCTGACTTTGAAAATGTATTCTATTAGGCCCTTGGGGGGGGGGGGTAAATCTGCATTCATGGTATCATAGAAAATATGAGATAAATGTCAACAGAACATGAAATATTTTAGGGTATTACATGTTGTGTGTCCAGGTGGTAGACATTCTACATTTTTTGAAAGCCTGAAGAACTTGCAGAGAAAACTGTACTTAGGGGCTTCCTGGATGTCAGCTGGCTCTGTAGTTGGTGCCTGTGATAGGAGACCGAGATACAGAACCTTACACAAAAGCACCCTTGGTCAATCTATGACAGAGAAGTTCATACATTGCTCCCCTCCTCTTATCTGCAGCAATGACATTTACTGCACTGCTTTTCATTTAAATAAAAGCTAATGGAGAAACAAATGTCCTAATTTTGATTAAAAGTTAAGTAAAAACAAACCCCATATTTGTGTATCTGTATATTAACTTTATTGTGCGTTAAAAGACAGGCTTTTTACACATTCGATATATACTATTCTTGGTTTTTACAACCACATAAAATTTCAGAGTAGCATCAGATCCTCTTTAAAATTTCAACTGTTCAATTGCTGCACAATGCAACAAATATTAAGCAAACCCAGTTCCAATACAGTTCTTCTTTGAACAGCTTTCAGGAGTCTTTGATCTTTGCTTAGACTATACGTTTAATATCCCACTCCCGACTTTCAGTGATCTCATTTATATGTTTATGTAAAAAAAAAAACAACAGGTTGCGTTGTAGTTATCCTTTCAGGGCAAAATATTTAAAAAAAAAAAAACTTATTTTAAATCTCAGAAAAGCTTTAGGAAAATAAGGAATGACACCCAACACCTCAGTTCAGCTCAAGTTTACAGGGTACAAATCAAATGAATTTCAAACCATGAAGTGTCACTCCAGTAATGGTAGTAACTGTGGGGGGGAAAGATCAATACCCTCTCACATGCATTACTACCACAGCCCACCTTTGATGGGGTGAAGGAAGTATTCTGGAAACATAGCAAGGAGGTGAACATCTCACATCAACAGAATCTTCCTAAAACTAAATAATAAACTTACATCAATGGCCCTGACTCTACAGGTTATCCTAGAAAATAAATATTAACCTAGAGTACACACTTTTCCACACATGAAAGAAGCAGAGTTGAATGCAATTCACTAAACAATTACAGCATTTCTTGTAATTGGTGGTACAATACTGAAGATCGTTTTTGCTGGTCACAGCACAGGAAGCCGACATCCAATCCCTCCATTTACATGTCATGTCACACTTTGTTGCATCACAGTTTCTTTCTTTTCCTAATATTTTTCCACACTTGCCACACAGTGGCTGGAGAACAGGACTATATCCTGCAGGGTATACATGACAGGAAGAGGAAAAAGTGGCCCAATGTGTGCTACAAAGCGGTTCAGATGTTGAAGCTCTCCCCGCAACCACACGTTCCCTTTATGTTGGGATTATTAAACACAAACTCGCTGGAGAGCTTTGTCTCGACAAAATCCATCTCTGTGCCCAACAAAGTCAGCTGAGCTTTCTTCTCAATAAAAACTCTCACGCCTGAAAAAAAAAAAGACATCACAAACATTAATGTTTAAACACCGGCAGCACGTGTGTACAGTGCACTGTATTTCAGTTTATATTGTGGTAGTCGGTGCTCCAAAGAAGCTTGAGATACATTATTAATGTAATAGCATTTTGTCTGTTACTCATGTAGATCTAATATGAGTCATCGAAAGGTCTATTGTGACAACTGCACAGCTCTGAAATCAAGGTGGTAATATTTTACACTCCTGTTGAACAACACAATAAGTAGTACTTACTTTCATCTGGCTGAAGCTGATTTTCTGTAGTGCAACCCGAACTTCAAAGCATTTACTAATTTACCTCCATGTGTGTTACTTGAAATGTCATTTACTGTTACACAAGAAGAATTGCTGAAAAAAGCCTTTGAAGTGCAGCTTTAGAGCACATCACTCACCATCTTGACACACCTCCTCGTCTGATTTGTCCTTCTCTTTGGTGTAGTCCAGCGTGTATGTGAGGCCATTACAACCTCTGGTCCGAACTCCAACCTTCAGCCCAATCTACACAGAGACAAGACTGCTAGGAAACAATCTTGCCAGCAAGAACCATTTCAGGCATGCAGTGACAGTTCAGCTAAGATTACTTACATATTCAGGCTTATCTTGCAACAGAAGCTTGATTCTATTCACAGCTGAAGGTGTCTGGTGAGGAAAGCAAATCAAAATGTGGTTCATGCTAATACTAGCTCTTTTAATGCTTTTTCTTGTCGTTCAAAAAACAACACAGACATTATAGACACATTTTAAATGTAGCCTAACCTAAAGTAAAGATTTGGAACATTATTTATCCATCTTATTGATCAACCTTGGATTACATTATTCGTTCAGTATACTAGTTAAGAATAGCAGTGGCCAGTATGCTGAGCATAAGGTTATCAGCAGCTAGGATGATTAAGGTTCTCTCATACTAATAACCAGCAAAACAGTTTGAAAAGTACTGTCTGAACACGCACTGGCATACAGTTTACATCGTTTACTGTGCATCGATTGTAGCTCTCGAAGAAACCACTCCTGCAAGGTAATAAATACTTTGTCGTGTGTTTTGGACATAATCCTTGTTCACGTAACCACAGGAAACGCCCCAGTTTCGAAGACTCGCTTGCAGTTCGTTTGTAGGTTGCCTTTTAGCTATGCTCTACCCAGTTTAACGCAGTTACTCTTATTTACAGCAGTAGCGAGCGTAAAACTAGCTAGCAAACGTCTTAACTCTTCCCAGATGCAACCAATTAGCTAACTTGGCTAACTAGGTACCTTGGAATATGCAAACTGCATCAACTACACTGTGGTTTGCGGCAGCTAGCAGCAAACCACTGCAGTTTTTGTGCTGTAGCTAGCTAGATAACTAGCTACACATCTGACTGACAATTTGCAGAACAAAAACTAGCTAGCTAAAGGTTTAACTTATCTAAAATAGATAGTTTATAGCTAGCTACATATTTAGCTACCTACCTAGCGCACAATCAGCTAGTTAGCCATCGAAGCTATGCACCTAACTAGCTAGCTAGTATATGCATACTAGTTTGCCTACCGTTGAGCCTTGGTTAGGAAGATAGCTAGTTAACTAGTTACATGTCGTCTAGTTACCGTTGAGCCGTAGTTACGGACATAGCCAGTTAACTTGATCACCTAAAGCCAGGAAGATGATAAAACAGCTAACGTTAGCGAGTAGGAATGACGATTAGCTTGCTAGCCAACTAGCTAACAAGTTTACATTCAATGCCTAGTTGTTAATGTCTGATATTCGTATTTCACCAACTAAAATATGCAAACGTGTCAATGAGAGAACACTTACCAGCGTCAAACCGGCTCTTGTGGCTAAAATCTTTCGCCTGCTAACCGCCTTGACAGTTGCTCTCACTATGGAGGCAGACATGCTGGGGTTATAAAGATCTATGCGATTAGATGTAAACAGCAAATAACAATGTACAACCCACTGGTAGAAAACCGTACACGATTGGCTGTTCGTTTGACTTGCAGTCTCTTCAGCCAACCACGTAGCCAACCGTTGTAACCACGTGACATTTCGCGACATAAATACCGTTCTGAACCTGTGGTAAAGGACGTTGTTGTGGATGTTTTTCTGGGTTTGAACTATACACACGAAGGGCTCAAAACCCCAGTGTCGCTATCTCAAATAGATGTTTCTATATTAAATATCTTTTAGGTATTCGTTTGAACGAAAACCTCTGTGAAAAGAATTTCTAAGAGGTAAATGAACTAAAAATTCAGCCTAAAACGTATTAATCGCAAAATTAATCGGGGGGAAACTTCACTCGTACATTCTAGTAAGGGTGTGTCCCAGTTGCATACAACTTACTAATACTAATTTGTTTTTGAGTATATAGTATGCAGTCTAGTTAAAAGTGTATATTGTATAGTTTAACTTGAGTATACTCAAAGTCAAGATGCATACTTAGGTTTAGTATGGTTTGAATGAACAAATAGTTTGTTTTAGTAAGTAATCTGTTTGAAATGCATGTTAATATAAGCCTAGCTGTTGTAGTGTTTTGACTTTGTAGTTATGTAAGGTAATTATTTTAGCTAGGTAGCTAATAACCCAGCCAACTGATAGCTGTTAAATTTAATTTATCTGTATTTGTAAACAAGGTAGAATTTTAGCTTTATTAATTTAGGATGAGACATTGTGTGACATTGTTAAATAAATAAAGGTTCAGATCATATCGGGATCATTCATTTCCATTTTTTATTTAAAGAATAAATCCAAAAGATGCATGTTAGCATAGAAACTTAATTTCCTGTTAGTTCAAAATGGAGTAGTGTGTTGATAATTTGTGTACTAACCCACCAATAATCATACTGTTAAGATCAGTATATAGTGTATGAACTGTAAAGTTTGATAAGTTGAAATTTAGGAAACCTTGAAAAAAAATATATATTTTTAATTCAAGTTATGTTTATGTCTACTTAAGTATACCAAAACACAGTTGTATTTACTCATTTTAGTTTAGTTGTACGAACTTCAAATAGCATAGTAACTCTAACTTCTCATATCTAAGAGCAACTTATATTACCAAAGTTTATGTAAATTCACAAAATTTGAGATTGAAAATTTGAGATTCATTTGAGATAGTCCAAATGAAGGTTGTAGATTAGTCCAAATGAAAGTTGTAGATTAGTAGATTAGAAACATCAATATTCTGTTTACAAACCTGCTTTTATAACTCTCAATATTAACGACAGTTTTCTCAATTACAAAACGTCATTTATTGGTTATGGATTCTGTTTTTTGATTCTCAAAACTTTAGGACCTATTTTGACGCCATAGTAAACAGCATGACCCTGTGGCCATTCTGAAAACTGCAACTTGGAAATAGCTGACTAAAATACTCAATGTTCAAATAATGAAATGCATATGTAACCAAAAATGTTTAAATGAACTAAAATAATTAAATAAATGCTTGCTATGTAGGCCACTTCATTTCATTAAACATTCACCTGAGCTGAATACCCATCGGGATGCACATATTACACACTCAACAGAAGTTGAAGTTACCTCACAGTAATGAGGTAAAGCCATGATGAACTAAAAAATGTATTCCTGATATTCCATATGAAAAAACTTGAAAATTTTGGAAAATGTGTGGCATTTTACAAATTAATACAGTCTACACTGAGGTGTTGCTTATTGAACCCAAAGCTGTAAAAAGCAATTGATATAATATTCCTCTTACCTTAAATGGTTTTTCAGTAACACCTAAATCTACCACAAAAAGCTTAGGTGTCACTATTTATTCTGATCTTTCATTTGACACACACATATGCAATGTCACTAAGGCTGCCTTTTTCCATTTACGTAATATCGCCAAGCTGAGACATTTACGTTCGTTAGCAGAAGCAGAGAAGCTGGTCCATGCTTTCTCATCAAGATAATGGTTTGTTAATTGGATGCTCTAAACAGTCCCTAAAGAAACTCCAACTTGTACAGAATGCTGCAGCTAGATTCCTAACTAGGGATTGTGTGGAGTGTGGGGGCCCCCAGTCACTGAGTATTCTGGTAATCTGTGATGTTGATGCCGCTGCACTACTGCACTAAATATATTATAATTGTATAAAAATGTCTACAAGAAACTTTCCATTTAACACAAATGGAGCTAACACCAATTTAACACCATAGAGCTGCTCAACGCCTTGGAGCAGGCCACAGTGTCTTCACTCTTACAGACTTTAGTGTCCATTCACTACCTAAAGTGAACAACTGATGTTCATATATAGTTAAATACCAAATACCAAAGTCATTTCTTCTTTTAGCACTCAATATATGAGCAGAGTGACAAGGAGATCATCTGTAACCATAATTGCATGAAACTGTATATGAAACACAATTATTAAGATTATCTCAATATTTATTTTTTTAACATCATGATTATCAACACTAGTATATTGTTACACATCCCAGTTTATCTTGTCATTAATACATATTATCAGGAAAGCTCACAATGAACGGACGTATTTTGGGAAAACAATTTCTTTTTAAAACCACATTATATACATAGATTCTTCTGTATATAAATATAAAGGCATATTATATTTGGATTTAAAAAGACTAATATTAATTTGACAGCTGAGAAAGCTAAGATAGGTACAACCAGAACAACTCTGAGTGACAGCCAAACTGTCACGGTGGAGCGACGGAATTGGATGCACAGGCGAGCAATCGTGACAGAGCTGTACACAACTTTATTTAGACACGTTTTCACATAAAGCGCTATTGCGCGCTGACATAAAACATTTAACATATACGACTCCACTACGGTGACTCAAACAAAGACGAGCACGGGACACTGCGCAAGCACACATTAAATAGACGAACAACACTAACCCCTTGTGAAGACGAGACGAGCTACAGGTGCGACGAATGAACACGCTCACACCCCCCACACTCCCACGGAAATACACATAAGGACATCGACAACAAGAACACACGCCCACAGGGAGGGGTCCGGGGCTGCCCGTGACACAAACAAATTCATGTATTCATTTCAAACATACTTTTGCAAGGCACTGAAATATTAGAAAAAATAGAAATATTCTCTTGATAAATAAAAATGAAAAATAAATCAATTTAGAACTGAAATTTAGAAGATAAGAAATGTAAAAAAAATCAGTGCGTAGGACAATGCTAGTGAAAGTATATCTTGTAAAATAGTCATGGACTAGTTATTGATTTCATTAAGATGACCCTTCAGAAACTCCTTCATATAGGCAGAGAGTGCTTGGGTATCTTCCAGAGTCACAGCATTGTACAGAGAAACCCGTATTCCACCAACAGATCTGTCAAAATCAACAGAGTGAGGCTGACATTATAATGCAACTAAGCAAGTCTTCATCACTGTTGAAAATTTGTACTGATAAAATTTAGTGACGTGAGAACTCTGAATATATACAAAGTCTAGTGAGAATTCAGGAGAATTCAGTTGGTATATTGTAAGCAAGTACACGTTGCAATAACAATAATAATAAGTAAATAAATAAACATTTCTGCATGTTTCACAGCACAACATGATGCAAAAATGACCTCCCACAGTATGTTTGATATATATATATATCATACATGCAAAGAAGAGAGAGTATTTAGTGCTAATCCTTAAAGAGTTGCACTGGATATGGAGTAGTAAGCATCAACAGGATTGTGCATGTACATAGTCGTGCTCCTCTTTATCTCAGCAGAATGATTAAAAGTCATGTCGCCTCAAGGGGCTCTGATCAGCTCAGTAAAACATGCTGGTGGTGCACCATATTTTGCACCATATAGCGTTTTAGTAGCAAAAAGAAAAATGCACTGACAAATATGCAGAAACCCTGCTTAGTAATGACAGAATGTACCTTTAGATCCAATGGAAAATGTAATGTTAAATTCACAAATTATCATTATGTATAACATCCAATACCTGTGTCCATTTAACAGAATCATTCCAAGTTTGGAGGCCCCATCCAGAAACAGCTTCTCCAGAGATTCATCTCCTTCTTTTTTCCCAATGCGGAACGGAATGTTCATGAGGCTCCTGAACGTCACATCAGTGGGGCAGCTGAGCAAAAGGAGGACAACCCAAGTGTACTTCAGAACACGGTACTTCCAGATAACTCCACAACTGATTAAACTAGTCATTCAAGAAATGTTCTACTTCTCATACTTCGTATGGCCACTTTTTCTGGAAAGAAATCATTGCAAGCAAATAATAACTTAGTAATATTGAAAATTTATACTAAATGAAAGGTGCTTTGTGTTTTAAACTATCAATGAAAATCCAATCAGTGAGATATCCGCATCAGCCATATACAGACTTCAGGATAATACATTTTTTCCTAATATTTTCTAATATTTATATATTTGTACATTTGTACATTTTCATGCCAAGTACATATATATATATATATATATATATATATATATATATATATATATATATATATATATGCAATATCACTCACAAGTAGAATCCTTTGGAGAAGTTGATGATGTCATAGATCAAAGAAGACTTCTGTCTGTTCAGTATCTCCATGGCTACAACACCTCCATTATTCTTGTTCCACTCCAGAACCAGCTTTGTGATATAGATGCTATATGTTGTAAAATTATAACAAAAAGAAGCATAAAAGGAACATATATGGACATTCAAACCAAGTTTTAATATACTTAACCCCAACACTTCCCCAGGCACTGGAGCTAGGTGTTTCGGTTAGCTCCGCCCTCCGTGTCAATCATGTCTACGTTTCATTTGTTTGTTGTGGTATGTTTTGTTTACGCCCCTTGTTATTCCTTTCAACTGTGTCTTGTTCGGTTTTCATTATTACTGGTATTTATATCCCTTGTTTTCTGTCTGTCTTTGTGGTTGATTACATTGCTCCATTCCTGGTTGTATGCGTTATTCTCTCTCGTTATATATCATCATCATTTAGGACAACACTGGATCATTCAGAGATCCTCACTGAACTTCTGGAGTTTGCTGCACTGAAAGTAAAGGGGCCGAATAATATTGCACGGCCCACTTTTCAGTTTTTTATTTGTTAAAAAAGTTTAAAATATCCAATATCCAAATTTCATTCCACTTCACAATTGTGTCCCACTTGTTGTTGATTCTTCACAAAAAAAAGTAAAATTTTATATCTTTGAAGCCTGAAATGTGGCAAAAGGTTGAAAAGTTCAAGGGGGCCAAATACTTTCGCAGCCCTCAGTTGCCCACTCCACTCACAATTTCCTGTGGGATCAAGAAAGTATTTCTGATTCTGTTCGTAAGACTTGCCTGAAGCAAGAGGGCGTGTTGTAGAGGGAATTGTTGTCAGCTTGTACTTTGTAATCCAGCACAATAGGGCATTCCCTTAAGGCTTTTCCCAACAGATCCTCTCTCACGATAACAACAGTGACTCCAGCACATCCTATGTTCTTTTGGGCACCTGCAAATATTAGCCCAAACTTGGACCAAAGACAAACAATTCATTATTAAACAATTTAAACAAATATAAAAGAAACCAATTGTGGCACAGCAAAATGAAAAAACTAATGAAGCCTTAGAAATAATTCCAACCTTTGATACATCTATTGGTCGGGACAGGAAATTTGAAGACATATCACTGACAAGAATGACATCCTTTGTGTCCGGAATGAAATTAAACTCAACACCATGTGCTGTTTCATTGCAGCAGTAGTAGACATACGATGCTGACGGATTCAGTGACCAAGTGCTGCTGTCTGGAATACCTGAAGGAAAGCATTCATTTGTATCTTTTATTTCATTAAATGTTTTGTTGGGAGTACATGAACTACATTGAACCTATTTACAATAATATTATGGTAGTATATTTTAAAAAGTGCTGCTCTAAAAATTTCTTTCTTTCCCATTGAATTTTAGTGCAAAATTTAAACAAATGACTGTAACTATACACATTTTATATAGTTGTCAAAGGTAGCTAAGATTATTAAAACATGAATTTGTATAAGTCTCATTAATCAGGACAGTTCATGAACATAATTCTTCTTGAAACAGTGGAAAAAGGAATAAATATAAAGGAGGAAAACAAATATACAAATGCCTGAGTAAAAGGAAAAATGTGCAAGTTGAAAATGTAATGTTCTGCAACATCAGGTAGCAGAATACCACACTGGAGAAAATCTTCTCCTCCCTGGCTGTAAGACTCTCGAACACCATGTGTGTTACGGTGGCATGGCAGGGAAGCCACCAGAGGGCGCGTGCTCAGACCGGCTCTCACACACACACACGCCCATCTCGGCTAGACACACGCCCCCTCATCGCACACCACTCCCCAGATCCCAATCACCGCACTACTGACACCTGTGCACAATTCCCTGCACTGCACAGTTCAATGCAGCACATTGTTGCGCCTACGCTTGACGTCACGGACCGAGCCGGCTTTCCTCGTTGCCTAGGATTCCTCTCCTGCGCTGGACTGCCCGCCTGGATGCTGCTGAGTGCTCCTGTACATGCCTTACTGCCTGTCTGGCCTGAGTGTTTCTGTTGTCTTTTTGATGGAGAATAAAGCTTTCAGTTCGCAGCCTCTGCCTCCTGCTGCCTCAATCAGCGCGTCACAATGTGTGTTTTGTGAAATTACTGATAAAGCACTAAGACACTCAAAATGTCTTTCAAAATGTCACTTTAAATGTCAAAATCTAATTCTTCTGAAGTCCACAAACATTACTGCACTGTCACATTTTACTGGCACTAATTATACCTTTATCCTTCCTTTCTGCCCACAACCATGACCCATCTTACATTTACTGACATATCTTATTGTCATACTATTGCCATGTAAATGCTCTACTCCCAAACCCCTGTGTGAATAACTTACCTGACCCAGGGCCACCCCTCCCTCTTTGCACTATGCTGTATATGTATAGTGAGTAATGTCTATGTGATACATGTATGCATGAATTTTGCACCTGTCTCCAGGAGAAACGTTATTTCATCTAACTGTGTACTACAGCTGTAACGGCAACAAAGGTCGTCTTTTCTACTGCTACTATATGGGGGCCAGTGTTGCATTGATCATAATTCTCCTTTACTTTTGCCTTGAAAGCAGACACTACAGACTTATGGTCATTTATAACATTTCTGAATTACCTACTGAAGTTCCTGAATAACCTACTTGTGTATCCTTCCAGTTGTGGGTGAACCACGTTCACACTGCCATACTTCTGTGCCTCTTTGGCTGCCCTTGCAGAAAAGATCCCAGTCACAATATAATCTGCACACCTGTCTTTCTCGAGACCAATCAGATTTAGAGGAACAGCACTGAACTGCCCTGATCCACCACCTTGAAGAAACAAAATCTTGTAGTTTTCAGGTATATTCCTAGGTACAGAATAGGAGCAATAAATATAGGCGTTATGTGAGCAATTATATCACTATCAATCAAAGCCATGTGAATGTACTTTCATAAGGTTTAAAACTCACAGGAGTTCACGAAGAAGGCTTTTTGTGGTGTTTATGATGTTGCTGAAATCTGACGACCTGTGGCTCATTTCTAGACATAATGATAATTAAAGATAAATACCACAGCACATATATAAGATACGCAATTTAACTTCATATGAGAATGCTCCTTACCAAGAACACTTATCCCAGTGCCACCACAATTCTGCAGTTCCTTTTGCACTTGCATCAAAACCTGAGGAAAGACAGAGAAATTGCTATACAGATCCTCTTGATTATTACATCAACTACTGGATGCTAGAGATAATCTATAAAATGTAAACTGCATCATTAACTATTAAACTCTCTATAATGGTTCTGGGCCAAATGTAATTCTGTATGTAATACAGATGTATACAATGTATAATGTATACAATATGATCATTATAAAAACATCTTTAGAATTTAAGGCATTTAAAGACATTTCCCAGACCAAGATGTAAGCTAAACCAAGTCCACCACTATGAAATAAAATAATTTTCAATTTCAATCCACTATTGAAATGCAATGTCTTTCAGAAAAATGTTTAACTCTCACTTTCTAAACTTCTGACAAGCAGTATTTAATCTATTACCTTATCTATATTATCTGTCATTTTATTTCTGATAAAAATCGTCATTGGATACAAGTAAAACATTGGAAAAAAGTAAAAACATTTAGCAAAAAATAACTCAAATCCTTAAACACTGAGAATAACATCAAATCTGTATTCCTACATCCACTCCATATTTTGTGACCTTACAACCACTGCTATTCTTCTGTCCTTCCAATCTTAAAATATACAGTTGTGTCTTCCCAACAAAATGTGTGAAACTTATTTCATACCCTTGAGATTAAATATTACTTATTGTTCACCAAGCCACACTATGAAAGTATGTCAATGTTAAGTAGCAGGTATTTAAAATCCTGTCAGAACTTACATTGACAGAAAAAACAACAGAACTTTTAATTGGTGCAAAAGCAGGTATTCATTCCCCTGAGAAGATATCAAATTGGTATTTAGTATGTGTCAAATAAATTATTACAAAATCATACATTGTAATTTCCAGGGGTTTTTTTAGATTATGCCTCTCACAGTGGACCTGTACCTAAGATGAAAATTTCAGACCCCTCCATGATTTCTAAGTGGGAGAACTTGCAAATACGTATTTTCCTCACTGTATATGTGTGTATATACACTAAATATACACTGCTCAAAAAAATAAAGGGAACACTTAAATGTTACTCCAAGTCAACCACACTTCTGTGAAACCTGTGTATATATAACTAGACTCAGTCACTTTAGGTTATGAAACACTAGGAGCTGTAGACAGACTCTCCCAGTGAGTCCTTGTGCATTAAGACACCCAGCACCATCCTTACAAAAGAACCCTCCTTTAAAAACAGCTTATTTGTTCAAGCTTGATGCAGGAGATTTGCTATGAGGATTCAATTTAAAGGTCCAAGCTCCAAACTTCACTTCATAATGCATTTATCCATCTAGCCTTTCTACAGTTTAATTTCTTCATCCTCCCATAGTCTCACCAATTAGATATTTGAGATTCGATTCTTTGAAGTATCCTATATTTTGATGACTTTTGACTGGTATAGTTTCTGAAACATGGAATCATGTATTCACTTCTTGACACACTAATATATACTGTATGTGTATATATTCATGTTATTTTGGGGGAAATTCTGATAATTAATATATTCCTAGTTATAAAGGACTTTTCATAATTAATTTTATTGTGCTTTGAGTAACTATTTTTGTACAGTTTTTTTTGTACTGGATTTTTAAGTTTGGGAATCTTCAAAAAGGTTTGGCAATCTTCAAACCCTAACCGTAGGAACCCAAAGGAAGTAAATATATAGACGCAGACTGCACATACACACGCCCGAAGGGAGGAGTCCGGGGCTGTATTGCGACATATATGTAACTAATTTCATCACAAGGCTCACCCTGAACAATAGTGTAGGAGGAAACACTGTGATGATTCTAATGTTATTCATAACACTCTCTCTTTTGAATTTCTATAAAATTCAAACATATACAAAAGCTGAAAAATAGAAATCAAATGTTTTTGCAGGTCTTTAATTAATGAAAAGTTTCATTAAGTGCTCAAACACCTGTTACTTTGACTTTAATTTCAATTTCATTTACATAGAAACTACATGGAATGAATATCTTTGTAAAATATTAGATACATAAATTAAGGTTTCCCTATTCAAATGTAAAGGCACATTGTATAATTTTAGATAAAAAAAGACTAATACTACTTTGACATCTTGGAGAGGATTTTGTTTGACAGCAAAGTGACAACTAAACACATAACCAGATTATCTTTTTTGACACATTCAACATATTTAGTATTATTTATGTAAAACTAAAAAAAGTGTTTAAATAAACTATTAAAATTAGAACAATTCTCTAACTACATAAAATTAACAATTTGGAAATAAAATAAAAAATACAATCAAAAATATTATTAAGGACAAAAAATGAAGGACAACGTTCGTGAACATGGAGGACTGCTGAGCCGTTACTGGCAAAGTGGCCAAGTCAACTAATGCAACTAATGATCAACTTCATTATGATGATGGTCCCTTAGAAACTCCTTCATATAGGCAGAGAGTGCTTGGGTGTCTTCCAGAGTCACAGCATTGTACAGAGAAACCCGTATTCCACCAACAGATCTGTCAAAATCAGAGCGAGGCTGACATTATAATGCAACTAAGCAACATTTATATAGTTTATTGAACGTACAAACAAACACACACACACGTGGGTAGTCGATGTATTTATCAGTATACATCAAATATATATATACACATCAGTATACATCAGTGGGAATATGACAGGAAGTTGTCTTGCAGAATTTATATATTTATTTATATAATTTACAAAATCCCGCTCTCTCTCATGCTTTGTTATTATATGAAAATAGTTTGTTCCTACAAACTTGTTGCCAGGGAAACTGGCACTTGTGAACTGGAAGCTTCACACTTTATCTGGGACGCCTCGCTTTGCCAGTGCTTAGTATCAAACAGTGAAGGCCAAACAGTTCCTTCAGTTTGTTTAAACTAAACAAGTTTTTGTGAGGTGTTAAAATATTCAAGGAAACTGAGTTCGGTGTCACATATATCGAAGAGTACACTTTGTTCAGTTAATATATTATGCACCCATCCAACATGAAATTGCATTGATTGGCAAAATGGTTTTTCATGTTAACAGTGTTTTTCTTGCCTTGAAGTGTTTTAATTTGCTTCAAGATCCATTATGAAATGTAATTTTAAATTATTCGCAAATGATCTTTGCGTTTGTCCAATACCTGTGTCCTTTTAATGAAATCAATCCAAGTTTGGAGGCCCCATCCAGAAACAGCTTCTCTAGAGTTTCATCTCCCTCTTTTTTCCCAATGCGGAACGGAATGTTCATGCGGCTCTGGCACTTCACGTCAATGGGGCAGCTGAGAGGAGGGGTAGGTTGAGATGAGGGGTAGGTTAGGAGGGGGGCACAATGGTTCACACCAAAGAAAATGCAAGAGTTTTAATTAACAGCACTTTGCTTCCAGATTTAAACACTTTAGCTTTACTGGTATTTTAATTGATAAATTTTGCATTAAATGAGAGCACTAACTTGCTATTACATTTAAACTACCAATTAAATAAAATTCAATAATTAACAGCAAGATTGCTTCTACCAGCTCAAATGAAACAATAGTGAAGATCTTGCTGGTCACATGAGATCTGAGACCTGTTCTACTTCTTCATTCAGTTTAATTAAACAATGTTTAACATTTAGATTTATTACACATACTGAATATTCATGTAATTTCACTAACCAATAGAATCCATTAGAGATGTTGATAATGTCATAGATCAAAGAAGACTTTTGTCTGTTCAATGTGTCCATGGCTTCTGCACCTCCATTACTTTTGATCCATTCCAGAACCAGCTTCATGATGTAGATGCTGTAAATTAGCAAAAATAACAAAAAATAAGATGACAGAAGGGTGGGAAAAAGTGATGGATGTCTTTGGTGGAAGTGCTGATATAAATGTATTTGACACATCAGGTGAAATCTGACAAGAGGAGAAGACAGATAGCACCCGGGGTATAAATCTGATATAAATCAGGGATGTCAAACATTTTCACCTGAGGACCACATCAGAACTCTTGTTTGTAACTGTAAGACTGTATGAATGTAGGTACTCCTTAACATCCTCATCTATTGATCATGTACTCAAAATAATGTCTCTCTTCAGACAGCTGTGATATCAGATTTCTTGTTTGCTTGGTAACTCTGCAAATGGTGACAACATTAAAACGTATAAGTCTTGTCAGGGAACACCTGCTCATACACCTTTAGCATTAGGAAAACCTCGTGGGAGATGTAGTTTATGTACGATTTTACAGTGTACACTTTTAAAGCAGCACAAACTTCTATTTTAAGACATAAGCTTTGAAAGTTCTCGTGGTCCATAAGAATTATGGCAGCCTGTGGGCCTTGAGTTTGACATGTGATGTAAATTATGAAGAAGTGAGGGCCATAGACTGATCCCTGAGAAACACTTTATACCACAGTAGCAGACACAGCGCTCCAGTACTGTTCATAAGATATGATCTGAACCAGACAAGGGATAGATACCAATAGCTGAGGGTCAGGATATGAGTATATATGATGTATAGGATATACACATATGATGTACGGTATCAAAAGCACAGACCCCAAGAAATACTGATGTCCCCAAAGTTAGAAGAAGGGAGATGATCAGTGCTGGATCATGGACAAAAAGCTCATAAAGATTATTGCCCCAAAGGGATGTGTTTGATGGTGAGGCTACAAACCTCTCTAGACATTTTTCCAGGAAAGGTAGATTAGAAACAGGTCAAACTTTGTCCAATAAGACAAGGGTCAATTCCAAGTTTGTTAAGAAAACAAAAACAAGCTAAGTGACAGATGGAATCTGAAATGCTAAATAATATTCAATGCTGTGAACTGAAGTGACATTACATCATTTTATCGTTTAAAACAAAAACAAACCGCCACCTGTACCCTTCAGCTCGGGTATAGATAAGTAGTCAAACTCACCATATGTGAGTGTGTTAACATGAAAATAATCCGCGTGCTGCTGCAATGTCTCTGTGAGAAAGGACAAGTCACAGTTTGTTTTCTGGACCATTAAGCAGCTGGCCAGAAATGTCTCATCACTAAGACTTGCAGTCAAGTGAATAAGTTCAAATTTAACTCAGCAAGTTCCAAAACAGCAACTAGAGAAGCAGAGTAGCCCAGAGGGCACAGTGGATTCAGAGAGATTGTTCAGACAGATCATTCAGAGAGATTGTTCAGACAGATCATTCAGAGAGATTGTTCAGACAGATCATTCAGAGAGATTGTTCAGACAGATCATTCAGACAGACAGATCATTCAGAGAGATTGTTCAGACAGATCATTCAGAGAGATTGTTCAGACAGATCATTCAGAGAGATTGTTCAGACAGATCATTCAGAGAGATTGTTCAGACAGATCATTCAGAGAGATTGTTCAGACAGATCATTCAGAGAGATTGTTCAGACAGATTATTCCTTTGTACCAGTTACTCAGTGCAGAAGAGAAGTGGGAAGTATGGCAGAATGTGATAAATGTTGCATTAATAAATAATGGAGCTGGGATGAATACAAAAGCAAGACACACATGAGGTGAAATAACTGGCAAGGTTTATTCAGAGCCACATCCAAGTGAAAGCAAGAAGAGAGAAACAGGATTTGTGCGGGGGGAGTTACCAGTGGTAAGAGGTGGATGAACAGAGTGTAAACCAGCAAAACATCTGAATGGAAGAAAAAATAAAAATGGTGACATTCTCCACCTGTTCTGTACAGACAGGAATAACTGAATACTAAGATTCTTATATATATTCCAATATTTCCATCTTTCTTTCAAAGTCTTTTTTTTTTTAGACAAAATAATGGAACAACCAGATTCAAAGGATTCATAAAGTATTTCATCAGAGACAGAAACCCCAGTGAGGACCTGCACTGCTCACGCTTACATATTATTACTGGGTGGCTAATATACAAAAACAATATGCTGGATACAAAACCCAGTGGTGGACTGGTGCAAATTGGAATCGTTTTCTTGCAGTGTGTTTACCGTTCCACCTTTAGTTACACTAAAACTACCTCTTTCTATTTCCCAATACACCACTTGTCCAATTGTTTCTTAGACACGGTCAGTTTAAAAGTTTTGCCTAAATTATGTAATTTAGGCAAAACTTTAAACTGACAAGATTTCTCTGTTCAATGACCTCATTTCTTCATAACCACGTCTTACTGCTAAATGTGACTCCATCTTTACTGAATGGCACAAAGTAGACCACTGCAGACTCAATTAGCTTTACAGCTTCAATGCCATTCTAGACACTCCAGTATTTTTAAATACATTTATTTTAAAACTGTTTATGGATCTTAAAGACACAAAATTAGATCAAATGAAATCTAAATAGGCAGAGGAACTTGGAATGGAGATACCAGATCAGACCTGGGAAAGTGCCATATTTAGAATCAAATGGGTTGACATCCTGTGCTCATTTGGGGCAAATCCAATTTTGTTCGTCATGCTTACTATTGTAAAACCAGGTTAGCTAAGATATATTCGGATGAAATGTGTGATGTCATCATAACAACATAGATTCCATGTTCACATGTTTTGCGATTGCCCAAAGATTATGCACTTCTGTCTCAGAGTATTTACAACTTTTTCTGAAGCACTTGAAGTGCAACTTCAGCCTAGTTGCGATTTGGCCATTTTTGGAGGTCCAGTGCTAATATCTCCACAACTAACCAAATAAAGGATGTTCCATCTTCTGCACTGTTGCTAGCTCAAAGAATAATCTTGTTAATGTGGAAACAGAGAAATTCACCAAATTGAATGAAATACCTGATGCTTTTTCTCAATCTTGAGAAATTATAAAGATGTCCAAGTGTGACTGGGAAATCAATATATAATCCTCAGGATTACAATAAGATCAACAGGATTAGATCTAACCCAACTCACTCAAACTTGCCAAGAATATATTTATTGCAACTGCACTGCAATTTCCCCTTGGGGATCAATATAGTATTCTGATTTATTTACTAGTTAATTAAATTATTACTACTTTAATTTACATTCTTTTTACTACTTTAATTTACCACCATTGTTTTTTGTATGTGCTCCCCCTCTCTCTCCCCGGGGAAGGCACATTCTATTCTGATGCTGGACTATTCCAGGAGTGCCACTCATCAGAACTGGGTTCACTCCTGAAACCTCAATGATTGCAGAGTGCAGACTAAAATATTATGCTGAATTTCTATATTAAACTGCATATATTTATTTTGATACGTATACGTATTGCAAATATGTTGGTTGTCAAGGAGGCATTTAAAACAGGCACTGAAAAAAAGACTTACCTGAAGCAAGAGGGCGTGTTGTAGAGGGAATTGTTGTCAGCTTGTACTTTGTAATCCAGCACAATAGGGCATTCCCTTAAGGCTTTTCCCAACAGATCCTCTCTCACGATAACAACAGTGACTCCAGCACATCCTATGTTCTTTTGGGCACCTGCAAATATTAGCCCAAACTTGGACCAAAGGCAAACAATTTCAGAAATAATCCAGTGAAGCAAAATGAAAAAAAAAGTGCTTAACAATAATCAGCTGTGCGACAATGAAAAAAAAGCAGCAGAAATAATGCCAACCTTTGATACATCTATTGGTCGGGACAGGAAATTTGAAGACATATCACTGACAAGAATGACATCCTTTGTGTCAGGAATGAAATTAAACTCAACACCATGGACTGTTTCATTGCTGCAGTAGTAGACATACGATGCTGACGGATTCAGTGACCAAGTGCTGCTGTCTGGAATACCTGAAGGAAAGCATTCATATTTTCACACAATATTCAACCAAATGTCTACACTGACTGGCCACTGTATTAGGTACACCTGTCCAACTGCTCATTAACGCAAACGTCGAATCCGCCAATGACATGGCAGCCACTCAATGCATTTAGACATGTAGACATGGCCAAGACGATCTGCTGCAGTTCAAACAGAATCAGAATGGGGAAGAAATGTGATTTAAGTGACGTGGCATGGTTGTTGGTGCCAGACGGGCTGGTCTGAGTATTTCAGAAACTGCCGATCTACTGGGATTTTCACGCACAACCAACTCTAGTGAGTGGCAGTTCTGTGAGCGCAAATGCCTTGTTGATGCCAGAGGCCAGAGGAGAATGGACAGACTGGTTTGAGCTGATAGAGCAGCAACAGTAACTCAAATAACCAGTCGTTCCAACCAAGGCATGCAGAAGAGCATCTTTGAACGCACAACACGTTGAACCTTGAGGCGGATAGGGCTACAGCAGCAGAAGATCACACCAGGTGACACTCCTGTCAGCTAAGAACAGAAAACTGAGGCTACATTTTGCACAGGCTCACGAAAATTGGACAATAGACGATTGGAAAAACATTGCCTGGTCTAATGAGTCCCTACAAAGGATTAAGGCAATTTTGAAGGCAAAATGGGGTCCAACCCAGTACTAGCAAGGTGCACCTAATAAAGTGGCTGGTGAGTGTGTCACCTTTTATTTACAAAATGCAAAAATCAAAGTATACAAAAATGATACTTTCATTTGTGAAAAAAAACATGTATACATCTTGAACATTTCTGAACTAATACAAATACACAATTCCTCAGTGGTCTTATTAATTTTAATATATAGTTCTCCAAAGCAGGCTATATGTGAAGAGTTTCCATAATACTGTACTTATAAAATATGCTATTGCTGCAATCAGTATCATCCACAGGGCATTCACAACCCAATTCACACCCTGTGGTATTCAAAACAGAGATTCAAAGTGACTTACTTGTGTATGTGTCCAGTTTTGGGTGAACCACGTTCACTTTGCCATACTTCTGTGCCTCTTTGGCTGCTCTTTCAGACCAAGTCCCAGTCACGATATAATCTGCACACCTGTCCTTCTTTAGATCAATCAGATTGAGAGGAACAGCACTGAACTGCCCTGATCCACCACCATGAACAAATAACACTTTGTAGTTTTCAGGTATATTCCTGGGAACAAAACAGAAGCCAAAGTAAAAACAACATAAAATGTTGAAATGGTTACTTGGCAATTACATGACCATCAATTAAAGCCATGTGAATGTCACTGAAGATAATTCAAGACAATAAACATTTCACAACACTCACATAAGTTCACGGAGAAGATTTTCTGCTGTGTTTATGATGTTGATGAAATCTGATGTCCTGTGGCTCATTTCTAGACAAAGTTTTTAAGCACCATTAATACCACTGCAACCATATAGACTCATTTTAATTACATATCAAAATGCTCCTTACCAAGGACACTTATCCCAGTGCTACTGTAATTCAGCAGCTCCCTCTGTGCTTGGATCAAAACCTGAGGAAAGCCAGAGGAATTGCTCTACAGATTTCTTCTGATTAGGACATCAACTTCCTGAATGCGGTTCCTGCATGCATGCTAATGTAAAACACCCACCGACACTGCTATGGTGCTAACGCAGCAGGTCATTACATTTCAACAATGGCCCATCACACTTTTTACACTGATGCAGCAGCTAACCCAACCAATACCTGGCCTCAAAGCTTCAACATTCCTGATAAACACTTGGAAGTTTGAATCTTAAGTAAGCTTGCCGCATTATACATCTAAAAAATTAGACGCTTTTGTTAAAGCACCTTTCTTCCACCTATACCAAAATGTAACATTTTTAGCTGAACGTTGCCGAATATATTTAATATTAGATTAGAAGGTCTTAAAGAAATATGTTTCCTCCAAATATCGAGTCAAATGTGCAGAGTTGAGGCAGCATGTAGTTTACGTTCATACCTAATTTAACATCTAGTTTGATTTCTACACTAGTCACATATGTAATTGTTCTTAAACAGTGACAAAAGCTAAAGCTGGTCTACTGTACTCTCACTGATGATGGATTACAACACACGGTTCAGGTTCACGACTGATGTCACTGCTGCTTTGGGTTTGTGATAAATCTCCAAAAAGGACAAATGATGTCACAGGTGCAATCTAAGTTTTTTTTCTTCTGAAAATGATTATTATGTTGGATGGTTTATTGTGGTTCTACACCTTGTTTCTGCAATGCCACTTTAAGACAGTATCGATCATTAACAGTGCTATATTAATAAATTTACTGGACTAAAAATTATGTACATCTCTGTTTTTATGAACTAGAATTAGTCTTAGGTGACTTACCACTGGAAATAAGCTTTGCTTTAGAAATAATGTTTCAGACAGAGGTCCTTGATCAGCTGTGCATTGGCTATTGTTTGCACAGCTGATCAAGGACCTCTGTTCAAAACATCTTATTTTGATTCAAACCTCATGTACTTCACTGCAGTTTTTACTACAGCACACACACACAAACTGGTTTCTCCTACTAACTACTACCCCTTTTTTCCTTCAAGCTCAGGTCCTCTAGCAGAGGCCTGGGAGTAGAGCTGGCAGGTATGATCAAAATTCTATTTCATTGTATTTTTCAAAATTGTATCTGTTTCACTGTACTTGACGTTTTCCCCCCATTGCATGATGTGTTAACCGCATTGATTGCGAGAAGAATGACTGCAGTACAGTGGTTGAGTTCCCTCTTCCACTGACATGATTGTACATTGTACAAAAGAAAAACATTTCCACATTAGTATTAGATTTAATGCAGGTTTGCATGGCGCCACAGTCATAGTCAGTTTTCAGAGGATGGCACTAAAGTAGTGAAGGAATCATATGGCATGACACCTGCAGTGAAAATGTAGAACCTTTTATTTAACAGATTTTCAGACAACTTAAAAACTACAGGCTAATTTTCACAACTTATGTAAACCAGCTACTATACACTCTAATGTTATGACTCTCTCATTTTTTTTGTTTTGTTTGTTTTAGTAAACTTTACCTTCATTAATTTACAACATATGTAAACAATTAAGAGGTATTTAGACAATACACATGGAAAAAATAGGTGATATGTTCAGACATGTCCTGAACTTCCTACAGAAACAAGCAGAGAAAAATGAGACAAGACCACCTTTACATGTATTTACTTCCTAGTCAGAGAGGCTATTAAGTACAATTTCTTCAAATTGTATCCAAAACATGGCGGAAAACTTGGAAACAGTACTACACAGTAGGATTTTACAATCCAGCTGGAACTTATAGAAATGCAGATCTTGGTACACATGCCAGAAAGCTTAAACTAGTGGACTTTCAATTGGTCAAGGTCAAAAGCAGAGCAATCCAAAATCTAGTAAAATTAAAATATTTCTGAATGGCCTATTATTCATTCAACAATACAACTGATTATTCATACAACAAAACATCAGAGCTACAAAAAGAGGAAAAACATAAATTTTGTAGCTGCAACGTTTAATTCGTTTATTTTTGCATTCCCTACAAGTTTACACTTATTTCACTCGCGTTGTGTTTAGTTTCTGCAGTGATATTGTAACTGCTTGACATGTTTATAAAGTTGACATGTTGTGGAAAACCGGTTTGTTCAGCATTAACAGAAGGAGGAGTGGCTCCCAAACCTTTCTACTTTTTCAGGTATAACGCATAGCTGATGGCGCTGAAACTAAATCATACACGATCCTCTGGTATGTGCTGTTTAAGATGTAATAGTGATGCAGCAAAATTGTCTGTCTTAGTCTGACAAACTCTCTGTTTGGTTTCCATGATGAGTCACTTTAGTAATAATGAGTAGTAATGACGTCTGTGTAAGACCACAAACTCTGCTGTTTACAGAGTCTCTGTTGGTTTGAATCGGCTCTTTTAAGAAACCTGGTGCGAAGGCCCACTTACTCTAGACTAGAATCTCCAGACCAATGATAAAGAATTTAATCGCAGTAAAATAGCGCATCCCCTAACCTGACAGTGTAACTCATCGGAAAAAAGAAAAAACACAGTTGTGATGAATAAATCTAGTTACACAGTGTGAATCCAAAACCACGTGATATTTTATTACGGTTCAATCAACTAAATCGATATATTACCAGCAGGCACTGAAAACTGATTTTACTGCCGCTTTGTTTATTTACGTCGCGACAAGTCTGCAAAACAAGTGCGCAGAATCACAGCTAAAGCTTCAAGCTGAAAATACATTTCACCATCTATAGATGTTAAAAGTTCAATGACAGTAGGTATGGCAACAATTTATACTAAGACAATTACGATTTTTGCTTGAAGACAAGGATGACTGGCTGATGCAACATCAACACGCATCACCGGAGGATCAACTGATCCTTGTTCCAACCTCTACAGCAGCTAATTTGAGTTCGCAATTCATCATGCCACAACCTCCCTGATTTAACAAGTCGTCTGATCATCAGTAAATACAGGCTATTTCATCAAGATGAAAGATGACTGCGGACGATGTTCTAGATTATGGTGAACTCAAAAACCTAAGTAACCTAACAAAAGCTAGAAATTTAATATTTATCCCAGAAAGTCCTCAAACAAAAATAATTTTATTCTCAGCATGAATCCAACTGGAAACTTACGGATGGTGGAAGTTTTGCAGGTCCTGCTCCAAAATGAATAGTATTTTTCTTTTCCATTGTGTAAATAATGCCTTCTGTTTTAAGCACAATTACCGGTCAGTATTGCAGCCGAAACTCCTGCAGCTCATGCGATGCTTAGTCTCAAAGCTCTTCTCCACAAGCTTTCTCCGCCCAGCGCCGACGTCTTGGCAACGTTGCGCCCAAACAATTTTTGCCCGCATTTGATTGGCCGTTGAGACACGCGAAGTCTTATTTTCAACCTTTGATTGGATAGTCTTGCTGAGCCTTGATGTGATTGGACCTGCCCTTCACGCCACTAGTGCGTGATTACCTTTCCCTAAAATATTGGACTGAAGCTGTAAATTGGGTCAAAGGTGATTTCAGAGGCTGCGGAAAAAAAGGCTTATTTCAAGTGCATGTATGAGATCGGGCGCTCTTTTTTCTTCTTGATTCAGAAGTTTAGAATCAGGCCAAATGTAGACTAATCGATCATCCCTCAAACACTTTAGGAAGCAACTGCAATGTAAAGGGAGTCATTTCTTCTTTATATTAAAGCAATGAAGCTCTAAGCTATGAAGCATTTTTGCCTCAATCTCTGAGAAAGTGTCCACCAACTTCATGTGACAGATATTCCCAAAATCTGTGAAGGCGTTTTTCCACCTTCATCTTTTTATTTGGCCTATTTGTATTTTGCTGTCTATTGAGGGATAAGTACAAATGATTTGTCACTGAGTATTCTAGTCTGGCCTACTTTAGAATTCAGTGCACATGGAAGTGGGTGAATTAGACTGAATGAATTTTGAGTGCATTTTGAGTGTTTTATTTTTTTTAAATATACTGTTATCATTGGCAGTTTGTTCAAAAACCTTTCAAATGTACTCTAATAGTTGATGACTGGAAAATTACACTGACTGCAATTCATATAGGTAATTTTGGAAAATCTGAGAAAATATTATTTGCATAATCATTTGGAACACAGTGTAGAAAGCCCTCTCCCTTTACTGTGCCATTGGCTCTCTCTACTGCTCCTGCAGGGTGGTAGCTGCAGTGCTTTCTCATGTCTATCCCCAGGTACTTGGTTAACTCTTTCAGTCCGTCGTGTACGAAGGGAGTGCCCTTGTCACTCGACACCCTCCTGGGTAACCCCCATCATGGGATTATCTCCCTCAGTAGTGCCTTTGCCAGAAGGCCTCCACCCACTTACTGAACATACACACACACACAAGCATGTATTTCTTCCCTTCAGCAGGCGTTAGTTCTACAAAATCAATTTGCCAATGATGAAGCGGTTCAGTCGGCGGCGGGTGTCCAGCTGGCGCATGTTTTGTCTTGCAATGACATATGTGGTTCAGATCGAGGAAGTGAGAACAGATCTTCCTGTTCTGGTGTGGTCTGCACCACTCCCGCAGCCCACACGCACTCCCACACAATAGCAGCGACAGTCAAACAATCATGATTTCCCACACCAAATTTATCCTCAAAGCCACTATCAGGGCCCTCGCTCACAAGCAGTGTGCAGTGCAGAGAGCCCAGCGGTTTCAACAGGCTACCCACATCATGCATGAAATGTTCCCAGCACTCTCCCCCTGCACTCTGTAACTCATATGCATACAGTGGAGCTCCTGCTGCTAATTGAACTCCCAGTATATTTAAGTTAAGTTAAGTCAAGCCACATTGTCAATTGTGATTTTCACCCCAATCGAAATTTGTCCTCCGCATTTACCCATCTGTGCAGTCAGAACACACACACACACACACTAGTGATACCTAGGGGGCTGTGGTGCACACGTGCCCAGAGCGGTGGGCAGCCCTAGCCCGGCGCCCGGGGAGCAGTTGGGGTTAGGTGCCTTGCTCAAGGGCACCTCAGTCATGGCCTCAGGCCTTTGGTTCCCACTCTACAAACAACCCCTCAGGCCTGCTATTGATATTACATCCCAATTTACACATCAAATCCCGACCCATTTAATTTAATGGGTATCCCATTGAAATCAAAAATTTATGCTCAAATGTGACATCATTTAATCTACATCGGAGAGGCTCAGACACTTTTTCTTCAATAGGGCTACCTCCTACCCCCACGACAACTATTCCTTCTCCTGCATTAATGTTACATTAACAATCCCTTTTTTATAACTGAATGGGTGGCACCACTATCAACTAGAAACTTATTTTTGGCAAGTCTAGCGGCCCTTCACTAATTTTCTGTAAGCAATGATAATTTAAACCAGTTACTGCCCTTTTGTTGTCTTCTCCGCGTGCCCCTGTGCCGTCCCGCCTCTCCGCCGCCCGTCAAGACCCAGAGTTTTTATTTTCTTGTTCAGTGGTTCCGTACAGTCTATTGCAAAATGTCCTGGTTTTCCACAGCTCCAACACCAAAAAGTAGCAAGCAATATTTATGAAAGTTATTTGACCACCAGATGAGGTGCTTCTCATCTCGAATAATCCTAACCTCTACACTTGTAAATCCATTTAGCTCTCTGTCCTCACATATTTCCTGGTTCCTCAGAGGACCTTGCTAAGATGCAAGGAAAGGAGGCAATGGTAGGAAATGAGGATTTAAGTTACGGGATCCACTCATGTCCAGATCCCTAATGCTGAAAGTACTATTATGGGAAAAAGTTAAGTTTTTTCATCATGGCCTCAATAACATCTGTGTGGTCTTAAAGCAAATGTAGGTGACAATAGCAACAATAATGAATAACGTGGAGTGTTTTATGTAGGAGTTTAATATTGGTCCACTCATCATTGACATTTGAGTGCATTCATTTAAACTTTATCTCGCCCACTCACATTAAGATGGTCTGTGTTTTTAGAAACCAAATGAAGAAAGTACATCCAGAAAAAAAAGTAACATCCAACATAAAATAATAGATAATAATAATAGATGCAGCGCACTCTATCAATCAGGGCTCAGGTTCCAGAAGAGCACAGGCAACTCACTACACCTGGACCATATTTACCTACCAGCCAGCAGACCAGTGCACAGTGCACAATTCTGGCCTCAAGACAAAACTTTATAGGGTAGACAAAACTACTGTCCAAAATATTGCGTTTTCCCCATAACTCTACCCTAACATTTAGTGTCACTTTGGTTTTGTGTTCATTCGTTGTATGTATAAACAAAATCACATCCATAATCAATAATTATATCATTTAATGATACAACAGCCAGTATTGATATAAAAAGGATTACATAAGCCAATTAATATTTTCACTACTAATTGTCTCTTTACATAGAAAGAAATGGTGTTGAAGTTACTGGGTATTTATTACACCTGCATGTAACTGGCAGCTTTTATGCTTCATTTAATGAGACTGAAGGAAACAAGTAATGAAGGCTGAGGCTGCTTTTCATGTGAATGACTGTTTACCAAATAGGCACAAAATATCATGCCATGTAATGCTCTCTGTACAAAACAGGAAAAACACAGTACAAGTATTTGTTGCATAGACTGGCCGCATGTCGCTTAAACCCACGCTGTCAAGACAAGGCAGTCGGTAAAGATCCAGCAGTATGATGACACGATTGAGCCCACCACATGTAGCAGATTTCAGCTTCCAAGAGCCCACCACCACCTATGTAATCAGTTAAACAGGGATATGGGAAAAATGCCAATTTAACCAACTGCTTATTCCCCTCACACTATCACAGAATCTCTTAAATGATCTGTCCCACAGCAGTTGTGAAAAAAGGTTTACAAGGACAGTGTCCAGTAATCTGTCAGGGACGTCCCTGTAAGAAGTCACTGCGGCAGATCATCAGGGCCGAGGCTTTGATGTGGCATGTCTGTGGTGAGAAGCTCCGGGCTCAGGTTACGCGTCTCTGCGATAAGCCGCTTCACTCCCACCATCCACTGGCTGACTTCGTTGACATAGTCCACCATCAGCGCTCTGTGGATCTCATCTGCTGCGTCCCATCTCTTGCTTCTCAGCTCTAAACAAAAACAAGAGCGTCAGCCTGGGGTCATTTCCCTCAGTTCAGAAATGTGTTTTAACTATGGTGTATCATTGGTGGGACTAATCAGACTCTGAAGGAGATCTAGTGTGCTTAAGTAGGTTACGGTAAAGGAAGTGTATGCTGCCCTAAAGCCAGTATACGTTTTATGGAAACATTGTGAATGCAAAACTATGGCATGCAATGCAGTGGCAAGTTGCTAATGTTGTTTGTACTAATGCTAACTCTCTCCACAGTATACCTTAATTATTTGTGTTAAAAATACCTCTTCTACAGGTAAAAAATACATGTAACATTCTACTAAATTAAATATATATATTAATTTATTCTGTTAAACTCTGACCACAAATACTCTTTGTATGCATTTCATTTCCCCAGACATCTTCATGTTCAAGCTAGCTAGTGAGTTACAAGTTGTGAGAAATATTATTTGAAAAAATATACATTTTGTAATTCTAGTCTAAGCACACACACATGACTCTTCTCAAATTTGTGTTACAGGATGACTCACCTTGAGAAAGTGCCTTCATCCTACATTTAACTGGGAGGGAGAGTTTTCCACCTGTCCACATGTCTTCAAAACCCTTCAGCCTCCGCACTATGTCATCACAAACCTGTTTCTGTGAGAGGGAAATGCAGAGGTCCTTCATGGTCCTAAAGTCCACCAATCATCACCTTGAGGCACTGACAATTCTAACTGCAGTTTCCATGAAGTTAAGAAACTGTGAAAGTGTGTGTTCACACACAGCAGAACTGTTCATGATAAGACACAGATACTGGTATGAAATATTTTAGAAACAAAGAAAATGCTTGTAATTTAGACCATTTGTTTTGCTGTACACTAACATCTTTGTATTGTATTATAATTGTACTGTATTGTAATTGTTGTAACCAATACCTTTACAGACTGTCTACATGCAGTCAGTGCCCACAGAAGAGGTGCTTGAACATCAGCAAGGCTGGGTTCATTCTCCAGCTGCACAGAGGAGCCACTCTGAATCTTTGAGGAACTGGGGTGTGAGCCTGTTTCTTCACCTGAGGACATCTTAAACTTGGGAGGAGGTGGAGTCAGTCCTCCCAAGGTTGGGGGTGCTGGGTTATTTGAAGGGATAAATGTAGCAACTGGAGAAGGATGCGACCCCGATTGAGTACCTGAAAACATAATGTAGCACTGTGGTATGATTGTTTTTCAAAACCCAAGGAAAATGTAAGAAGGCATTTTTATTCTAATTTAAATGTGTTTTTATGCAAAACATTTTTTTCGAGACAGGCCGTGAAAATAAACATATTTAATCTTGTAATATGCTCCATCTTAAGTTTCTACCAACAATAGGCGACCTCTTTTCATGTCTGTAATAAACTCTTTAAAGGCTGTCGAACAACAACCTGAAGAACCTCTTAGATACTAACCAGAAAAATTCCATGTGATAGTGTTACATGTACATTACAGTGCCCCATTTTATTTATCATGAAGATTTAATTTCTAAGTTCAATGTGTCTTGTAATACTGACTATTCCACTGAAATATTTTTCCATGACTGGTCCACAGGAGACCACAACCTTTCTAGTCTGATTCAATTAGTTTTATAGTTATGAGCATTTGTTTGGCACTAGACACAGAAAACTGGCCCATTGGCCCCCATATAAATTTCTCAGAATCAGCTTTGTTGAGATTTTACTGTGTTTTTAACTTGTCATAAATCAGTCATTTTTGGGTCACACACAACTACACCAAAATCACCATCAAGGGGTCCTCTCTCTCTCACCATCTCTTCAGTTAAGCGATAACTTAAATATGTTCCGAACTACGAACATTTGTTCGGAGGGTGCAAATCAGACTAAAACAAGGCTTTTCCACTAAGAGAAGAGTGACAGTTATTTTTGAATGACTCTCCCCCTCCCTCACACACACTGTACATCTCTCTCCCATACCCACCCACTCCACACAGACACACACAAATAAACATACATACATCTCTCTCACACACACATCTCTCTCAAACCCACTACACACACAGACTTGCATCTCTTTTCTATGTATTTCCTTCAGGAAATGCAAATCTAGTTTAATATGCCATTTTTATAACATTATTTATTGAACCTAGAGTCTGTTCACTGACCGTATGACTTACTTTGACCTGTCAGTTGTGGAGGAGGCACCCTTTTGTTGAGAATATTACGTTTTGGTCCACCGGAATTTGTCTGTAAACCATATGAAAACTGTGGAGGGTCGTTCCATCCCCGCTCCTGGTTTCCTAAGCAACATAAGACATTGTAGATTATTACTATAACTAATCCATTACAGTTTACCGAACAGGACAACGCTGTTTTTAAAAAGCCGGTTCTTGGTTACGTGGACTGGACATCAATATGCCTGCTAGCTAGCTAGCTAACGTACAGCAATATGAATGGTATTAATTACTGACTTGTTTCCACATGACGTTTTAGTCACACGCAATACTAATTCAAAATTTGTACCTGGCTTAATATAAAAGTCGCCCATTGCTAATCACCAAACTTCGGACTTCTAGCTAGAAAAGCTAGCTAACGCAATGCCAACACAACAGCTAGTACAGCCGGAAGCACAACAGTTCCTGTATCCAGCACTCACGACATTTCATAATAAATGTCTTTAAAGTTGGGGTCCACGAGTTCTAAACATCATGAAGCCAAACTATTTTTTTAAATTCCTTATAAAATGATGTCCATCCATCACATAAAATTATAAAATTTAAACCAGACAGATTTTAATTGTCTCATTAAATGTATCAATGTATTAATTAATGCAATTGTATAATTACTTACATATTTATTACCAACTACATATGCAGGCTATACATTTATTTATTTCAATTATATCTCTCAAAACATAAATAAGCCTTGAAATGAAACCTTTAACCTGTAAACTCTAGAAGGATGGTCTAGCTAATGGTGTTGTGAGTGGCTGATTGCTGATCAGTTGATTGCTCTAACTCACTATGGCTCCGCTACACATTCCTCAAGAATTAAGAAAAGATGTTTTCCAGCAAAGTATTCTTCTAACAATGCACTTCAAAATTTTAGTAGCACTATGGTCAACAAGACAGCAGAAATTATGAGTGTAACTGGTGCAACTGTCCAGGCTTGGAGAAGATATTTGGCTTGTCTGGATAGAGGTCTCCTTATATTGCTGAGCTCTTGTAACGTCTCTGGGTCCCAAGGTTGCGAGGGATCAATGAGCAGGTATGATAAAGAACACTTTAATGAGGCGTAGGCAGAGAGAGTAGTCAGAAACACAGGCAAAGGTCAATATGAGCAGGAGTATTCCGAACCAGAAAAACTAAAAAGAATCACTGAAACGTCTTGGTATGCAAACTCGAAAGCGGCAATACTAATTGGGAAGTGCTTATATAGTCCTTAGAATTAGAGTTTGAAGGAGATCAGCTGTGCATTTTCCGTATGCTAGTACTCGATGGAGGGAGCCCTCTGGTGGTAACGGGGTGAAGTCCCCCCCGCCCCCCCCTCGTCTTCCTATTCCTCTGTTTATATTTTTAAATAATGTTTGCGGCCCTTTATTTTGAATACTTTATTTAATTAGTGGACGTCTATAACAAAGTCCACCTTGAAAAAAATTCTGTATAGACATTTTAAGCAGAATATAGTCTACTTAATTTTACTGAATTAATTTAAACATAAAGCTGATTGGGACATGGGGTAGAATAATCTACAAATCTACAAATCTTCTGCCTTCAAAAGTAAGATATGACCATAAAGAGTGAGGATGTATTGAAGTCAAGAGTTAAATACTTATCTGAATTTTTGAAACATTTTGGTTATATTTGATCCTCCATTATGAATTTCCAAGTATTTAGAATTTTTAACTTCAATGTCACATAAGGAAGGAGTGGATATCAATACCTTTCCCTTTTTTGGAAATATAATTAAAGCAGATGATCTAAAATAAAGGGCACTCATGAGCACTACTCACTACTCAAAAGTAAATGATCGCACACACACACACACACACACACGATATATCCAATCAAGGCCAATCAAGCAAAAGAGAGCATCTGAATTCTAATGATGTGTCCTGTGTAATCCTGAAAATCACAAAGTAAAATCACAAAGATAAAGACCAAACACGTGGTCTTTGTCTTCTCACAAAACCCTTAATTTTGAAATAAAGTGAAATTCAGTTTACAATAACCTGGGTTCCTTCAAATCTACTGTCACCCAACTGTACATCAATGCAGGAATGACCCGTTAAAGGAGCAATAGAAATACTGGTTTCTAGTAATTGTGGAAACAAAGTAATAGAAATAATCTATGATCTGTGTGGGTGTGACGGGTGAGGAAGTGCACAAAAGGAGGAAGCGATCATGCCAGTCTCAGGGAAAAAGGAGAACTTAATAGATATAGTGAATCAACGAAAAACACGTGACACAATCCAAATGAAGGATATAATAACCAGCAGTCAACTGGTACAGAGATGAGATATAAATAGACAGATAAACGACCCTCAGGTGGTGAACTCCCTAATGGGCTATGCCTACCTCAGGGACGAACCCAAGGGCTCCGTCCGAAATGCCATATTTCCCTCCTATACAGTACGCCAAAGCAGTACTCAATAAAGAGTAGTATGTACTAATACATAGTATGCATTAAACAGTAAACGAAAAGTACCCGAAATGTAGTGCGTACTGCTTAAGTACAACATATAGTGATATAGAACACCGCTGATACTGACGGAGGGGGCCGGCAGGGGGCCTCCGTACCGTGACAGTGGGATTGTTGCCTTGTGTCTGATTTAAACCAGATATTGACAGATGAGGTATATGCATTATATCCAGTAAATCTTTTGAGAGAATGCATATCCCTCTTGAAAATATAGAGCCATGACAATCCCAGTGATTTTGCTCTTTTGTCTCCTTTAATTGCTGACAGATCTTCACAGCTTCAGCTTGCCCCTACTTCTGACTTTTGATGGGAGTTTCAGGCATTGGGGTTAGCTCATCAATGACACACACACACACACACACACACACACACACACTCAGACACACACATACACACACACAGACACACATACACACACACACACACACACACACACACACACACACACACACATAACATAAAAAAGCCATCATGCTTCTACTGCATGGTAAAATGCATGATGAAACTAAAGTTCAAAAGTTAATGCTTCCTATATAGCAGGACATTTGGTCTGATCAGCTCTACAGCTTCCCCTGAAAACATTGCCACATGTCACATATGACATTGGCACAACTGAGAAGTTCATACAGAGGTTAGAGCATTGTAGTGAATCTACAGAGGAAAAGATCCCATAATACTGATATGATAGATGTCACCTAATTATATCACAAGACAAACAAAGGCATGTGCTTTTTGCTTTTTTGAGTTCTATATTTAAGTTCTTTTCTGTCTCTTTTTCTCATCTCATACTGTTGTCCATCCATCCATCCATCCATCCATCCATCATACTGTTGTAACAAGTAAAATTTCCATGAGGGGGTCAATAAAGTGTTATCGCTAACTGTAAGTCTTTATTTTTAAATAGTGTTTTTAAAAACAGTTATCTCAACAGCTGTTTTCATTTGGCAATTTATTAAATAATGCAGCAAGCAATGAAAATATAACGTTCAGGCTCATGTTTGCTAATTTTGTTCTGTAATTTAGCTGAGATACGAATGTACTTTTCTAACGTTACATGATACAATACCCTGACATTGTTTACATTTCCAATAGTTACTGACTTTCCCAAGTTTTCCCAAGTTTCCAAAGCTTGTTAACTAGACCTGGTTAACCAGCTGAAAGCAAGATAGCTAGCAAACACTAACTAACACCTGAATCAGAAATACATTCTTAAATCATCAACAGTGATGTCCTCTAACTTAACCTAAGAATGTGATTAGCCTCTATTTAAACATGACCTGAATCTCCCAAAATGGAGAGACCTGTCAGTTTGGTTTCCCTTTCCTTGTATGTTAAACCCTTGTGTTTGTGCTATAGTTATAGTTTATATATTACTAGGGGGCTGTGGTGCACACGTGCCCAGAGCGGTGGGCAGCCCTAGCCCGGCGCCCGGGGAGCAGTTGGGGTTAGGTGCCTTGCTCAAGGGCACCTCAGTCATGGCCTCCGGCCTGGGAATCGAACCCACATGTGCAGACAGGGACTTTCCACATACCCTGGAGCCTCCAGGAGGGGTCTGGTATTAGGAGGGTTCGCCTACCCGGAGGCTATTTCATCAGGATTGGCACACCCTCTCCATAGCATCCATGATGGACCGGGGTCGCCCGAGTCCAGAAGGTAGGTGCAGGATTTGCTATGCCAGGGCTTTACTCCCCTCCCGAGTCAGGAACCCTGGTACGCCGAGTGCAATTTCCCTGTGCCCGCTTCCAGCACCCCGGATCCTTGGAAAGGGTCAGAGTGTCTGGGGGCTGCCACCCCGGAGCGGTGCCCCTCCTCTGTGTTCGAAGGGGATACCGAATGGGAGTGGTACTCTCAAAGGGGCTCCTGTATGCCCTCCTCTGGTGCTCCATACTCCAGAGTGGAGTTGGAGTATTCGGGCAAGGGCAGTGTGGAGAGACGGGAGTTCCCCATCTTATATTGTTAGGAGGAAGAGTCGGAGTGTACGGAGATGGAGGAACCCTCTCTTGCCTCCGCCTCTGATGTTGAGGTGGAGGAGGAGGGTGATGCTGCCGCACTGCCAGGGACCGGGTACGTTCCAGGAAGGTGCATTCCTCCAAGGCATGGAGGTGGTGTGTGTGTGTGTGTGTGTGTGTGTGTTATTCCCATGTCTTGTTGATGTTATGTGCTACACTTGTTTCTTGTTATCATCTGTGTATTTAAGTGTCTCGTCCCTCATCACTTCTTGGTTTCTTCTTTCGTTACGTTTGTTTAGTGCTATAGCGCTATAACATTGATTAAATAAAAAGCCGAGTCTGCGAAGCTGCTTTCACCTCGGCTTCTTGCCTTCACCCACCCACGTTACAGAATTGATGCAGCCTCAAATAATAAAAATTGCTAATTCAATAACATTATTTTTCATCTACCAAAAATTAGAATAGCAATGTTGAATGCATTATCACTATCAGAGTGTTTGTTGAATAAACAGACATAGGAGAACATGCATAAAAATCATTGATTAGGATTCTTTTAATCACCAGAGGTACTGAGTTCACTAAAATCACTACCGGCAAATGTAACATACAATATGTAGAGCAGACTCATCAAACCAAACCAACAAAAGGAAAACCATATTAACGAAACAGCTCATGATTTCTGTGAGCATGTCACATCTGCAGAAATACTTTCCTTACCCTCAGTCCCCAAACAGAGGGGGACTCCCAACCAACTTCATCACATAATGCTTCAACCTGCAGATCTTCACCCGATGCACATAGTACATTGCTGACTACGCACAGAATGTCAGGGAACACATTTACTAAGTCTTTAACATAAGATGTGTCTTTTATCTTTTATGCATAACTATCACATATGAAAGACAAACATTATGCAACATGAAAAACAAATGTGTGCAATTTTTTTACAGTTGCAGAATAGTGTTGCATCACACACCTACAAAGCAGATAACAAACAAACCGCAACTGGAGGATCAACAGTCAGCATCGATAGTCACCAGTGACGCTTCGGTTTGCCCTGAATATCGTCATGAGACTTTCCAGACAGCTCAGCCAACAGGCAGTAGTGTTGTCCCAGCTCCCATTGAATTAGAACATTTCTTAAATGCTGACCTATTAGTCATGTAAATTCAGTTCTGTTAAATTTACCCGACATCCGAGGGTCTTTAATCTGTCTATATATGTCTTGTCTTTGAACCAGTTGACCTTAATTTGGATTTTGTCATTTTGTTTTGTGTTTGTGCACTTTATCCATTAAATGCCCCCTCTTGCCTGAGACTGGCGTTATCGCTTCCTTTTTATTTTTGCACTCCTCACCCGTCACAAAGCCCTTCTGGGCACAGTGTAAAATATGCTGAATAAAATGAAACATTTATAAAATCTTTTTTTTTTTTTTTGCTTACAAAATCATGTTAAATAAATAAATGCATTCCTATTACTTTCCCTTTGCCAAAAGTGACAACGCTGAACAATCTTTTATGTCCATCTGTTTTATACACACTTATACTGGCCTGGTCATTTGGGGGATCAGATTTCAGAAGAACTTCCTCTGGTCACACTGCTCACCTTCCTGTGAGGACTAAACAATGACTGAAGTAGAATCTCTTCCTCTACACCAGTCTGTCATAACTGGTAGTTTATGTGTTGAAACATAGTTATTCAAATTGCATTATTTGAAATCCAGGTTCTCCAGCCTTCCTTTTACATGGTAGCCAAATGTTAAGTTGCCAAATAATTAGAGAACTGTAAAAAGGATTTGATTTTCAGAATAGAAGGCTTCCACTCTACTTTTGGGCTGGTTGCTTCCGACATGAAGGTATTGTCAGACACTATATCTTGAACATCTAGATTTTCTGTACCCTTAGCATCGAAAGTGGGAACAAAAAGTCTCTCAGTTAAACAGACTTCACAACACTAACAGTTCTGCAGTGACTATGATTAGACTTTCTGGTAAAGAGTCTCTGTCCTCCAGTGACAACGTAGGAGTAAGCGAGGCATCCAACCTCCCATCTACCCCTCTTACTAACCTGACCTCCACCCTCCCAACAATACCCAACCCCCAACCGCATCAGATGTACCAACAAACAGATGCATTTCCACATACTTTTTGACATACTCAGATTATGTGCACCATGACTAATCGTCAATAGTCATCTGGCTAAAATATTATTCAAGTGTGTGGAAGAAAATTGAAGAACTGTATGTTTTCTATATTGTATAAGAAAACACCAAGGACAGGTCAAAATCCCAAATGAGAGGAACTTGGAGGGGACGGAGTCCTGGACGTCAGCCTAGACTGGACTTACCTTAGTCCCTTTATTAATATGTGTTTGCCTTGATCTGTTCTCCTCTTCTCTCAGGCGTCTGTGAGACAAAGCAGATTAAAATACTTTTGATGTAAAAGCCTGTTTACGTCCAGAAATTCCACAAGAGTTGTCAACTTGCTAGAAACGTGTTTACTCTTCCCATAGAAGAACACAATATATCTGAAGCAGATGGAGATGGACGGTGGCATAGGAGATGTCCAGGCTGTGAAACTGGAAAATGGAGGGTTTTCACGCTTGGATGTGTCTAATGCTTGAATGCATGAGCAATTATTGGGAATTACAAATGCTTATGTATTGTTTGAGCACACAGTTTCCAACTTCTGTAGCTAGTTTATCTCCTTAAGTATAACGCAGACAAACTGAACACTGAACCATTTGACCACTGCAATCAACGAGTTATCTATGTTTTTCAGCTTGTTTAATTTCATTTAATGGTTATTTTTAACAATTGTCTCTTTTTGAGACAGCTATGCAGTTCAAGTGGGATGTGGTTATGGTTGTGCTGTCTGTGATGTGCTGACACAGCATCTTGGTCAAATAAATACGGAAGAAGTTTTCATGACTGCAAGACTGTTTTTTAACATAACTATTTATCATTGAGGAGCATTTTGATAATAGTTCTTTTTTCATATTCTCATTTACTTCTATTGAACAAAGTCAATATGCTGCTTTGCTTTTCACAATAACCAGAAGCAATGGTAAGTTTCTGAAGTACACATGGATACAAAGAATGTGCATTTATATATATATATATATATATATATATATATATATATATATATATATATATATATGTATGTATGTATGTATATATATATGTGTGTGTGTGTGTGCCTTACAGCAATAGAGCTGCACTGATTTCCCTTCTCTATTGTTTAGTATAATAGTATTTATCTATTATATTTATTTTAATTACTTATTTTATTAATTGCATTTGACTTTGTTTAACCAAAAGGGTTATGAAAGAGGGCGGTGTGGTGTGCGCTGTCGCCTCACAGCAAGGCACTCTGGGTTCGATTCTCGGTCTGGGCTGCTCTGTGTGGAGTTTGCATGTTCTCCCTGTGCCTGCGTGGGTTTTCTCCGGGTACTCTGGTTTCCTCCCACAGTCCAAAGACATGTATGTTAGGTTGATCGGTCACTCTAAATTGCCCGTAGGTGTGAGTGTGTGCGTGCGCGTTGGACTGGTGACCTGCCTATGGTGTACCCTGCCTTTGCCCAATGATGCTGGGATTGGCTCCAGCCCCCCCACCCTCCCCCACCCCCCGTGACCCTGACTAGCAGGAATAAGCGGTACAGATAATGAATGGTGATGAAAGAGATGTTATAACATATTTAATTGTATTTCTCTGAGTTTAAGCAAAACTACCATGGTAGCTTTGTCTCTCAGTGTTATGTGTCCCATTGACCACTATGGCCACAGTACCCCTCACCAGAAATATGTTTGATCAATAACAGAATATTATGATATATAATGTGAAACTATTAACAGAAAAAGTAAAACACACATTGCCTTGTACATCTTTCAGCGCATGCTTGCACATGGGTGTGCACAATTTACAGACAAATTATACTTTGAAGTAATGTATAAAATGACTTGAAAATAGTAACATTACACTGCAGATTAAAATTACAATGGCTTCTCATGTCTCATGTGTGATGCTGGGTGTACATGTTGAGCACACAGACACTTGCAGACTTCAGTGAGTTTTATTAACAGAGGCTCTAACAGAGGCTCTAGTTTTATTAACAGAGGCTCTAACAGAGGCTCTAGTTTTATTAACAGAGGCTCTAACAGAGGCTCTAGTTTTATTAACAGAGGCTCTAACAGAGGCTCTAGTTTTATTAACAGAGGCTCTAACAGAGGCTCTAGTTTTAACAGAGGCTCTAACAGAGGCTCTAGTTTTACAGAGGCTCTAACAGAGGCTCTAACAGTTTTTTATTAACAGAGGCTCTAACAGAGGCTCTAGTTTTATTAACAGAGGCTCTAACAGAGGCTCTAGTTTTATTAACAGAGGCTCTAACAGAGGCTCTAGTTTTATTAACAGAGGCAGTCTCGTAACACAGTTCAACAGCGATATGCAGAGAGGTGGCAGCCAAACATAAACATAATCCAAGCGCGTAGTCGAGGGCAATCCGAGTCAGTAAATCCAGCAAACCAATCAAACGTAGCAAAAGAACAAGAGAGCAAATCCTAAGAATCAAGGATTTAAACGAACCAGACCGAACCATGGAAATCAGTCAGAACACAGAACGCTCTATATGCTTTCAACGTAAAGTGTCGGCAATACTTCGCAACATGGTCTGTGGTTGCAGGTCTTAAATAGTTCTGTATAATGAGCAACAGGTGTACAGAAAATCATCGTTTATCGCGGGAGATACGTTCCAGAACCACCCGTGATAACCGAAAATCCGCGAAGTAGAAATGGTATATTTACAGGGGTTAGACAATGAAACTGAAACACCTGGTTTTAGACCACTATAATTTATTAGTATGGTGTAGGGCCTCCTTTTGTGGCCAATACAGCGTCAATTCGTCTTGGGAATGACATATACTAGTCCTGCACAGTGGTCAGAGGGATTTTCAGCCATTATTCTTGCAGGATAGTGGCCTGGTCAATGTGTGATGCTGGTGGCGGAAAACGTTTCCTGACTCGCTCCTCCAAAACACCCCAAAGTGGCTCAATAATATTTAGATTTGGTGACTGTGCAGGCCATGGGAGATGTTCAACTTCACTTTCATGTTCATCAACCCAATCTTTCAGTCTTGCTGTGTGTATTGGTGCATTGTCATCGTGATACACGGCACCGCCTTCGGGATACAATGTTTGAACCATTGGATGCACATGGTCCTCCAGAATGGTTCGGTGGTCCTTGGCAGTGACGCGCCCATCTAGCACAAGTATTGGGCCAAGGGAATATTGTATTGTATATTGTGATATGGCAGCCCAAACCATCACTGATCCACCACCATGCTTCACTCTGGGCAACAGTCTGGGTGCTACGCTTCTTTGGGGCTTCTCCACATCGTAATTCTCCTGGATGTGGGGAAAACAGTAATCAGAAACTCATCTGTGGGGAAAACTCATCAGAGAACAATACATGTTTCACATTGTCCACAGCCCAAGACCAAAGGTTTGGCTATAGCAGCCTGGCCGTGTATATTGACCCTGTGGAGCTCCCGACGGACAGTTTTGGTGGAAACAGGAGAGTTGAGGTGCACATTTAATTCTGCCGTGATTTGGGCAGCCGTGGTCTTATGTTTTTTGGATACAATCTGGGTCAGCATCCGAACATCCCTGTCAGACTGTTTCCTCTTGCGTCCACAGTTAATCCTGTTGGATGTAGTTCGTCCTTCTTGGTGGTATGCTGACATTACCCTGGATACCGTGGCTCTTGATCCATCACAACGACTTGCTATCTTGGTCACAAATGCACCAGTAAGACGTGCACCAACAATTTGTCCTCTTTTGAACTCTGGTATGTCACCCATAATGTTGTGTGGATTGCAATATTTAGAGCAGAACTGTGCTCTTACCCTGCTAATTGAACCTTCACACTCTGCTCTTATTGGTGCAGTGTGCAATTAAGGAAGATTGGCCACCAGGCTGGTCCAACTTAGCCATGAAACCTCCCACTGTAACGTCTGCCCTCCTCCTCCTGTCGTCCTCGTGCTTGTTTTGTTGTTGCAGCCATGTGCGTCTTAGCCCTGCCCCTCGTTATCCTTGTCAGGTGTCCTGTATTAGTCTTGTCTATTTAAACCCTCTGTTTGGTCTTCCGTGTTACCGGTTGTTTTGTCTATCCATTCGTTGTCATTTGGAATCCTGCCCTAGTCTCCGTGTACTTCCGTGTTTTCTCAGCCCTGTATTTCGCTCGTGTTCTAAGTCTGTATTTTGTTCTGTTTATTAGTTCTTGTCTAGTATGTCTCTCCGTGTAGGTTATGTTTCTTTGTCGGACTCCCTGCCTGTTATGACCCATGCCCGTTATATGGATTCTGATTCTGGATTGCCCTTTAATAAATCTCGCTCATCTCAGCGTTTGTGTCCGCAAACTACTTCTCCGCCGCTCCCGGCGTCACATAACAACCGGTCTTACAAGGACACAGCGAGAGAGCGAGACTCTGGTAAGTTCAGTCGCGGTAATGAGATGTTGGCTGCTTCCGCGCAGTTCAAATCTCCGATATTACTGCGAACTAACCAGAGACAGGAATTCCCCTGGCGTTGTGGGAACAAGGGGATCTCGTCGCTCAAGGAAAAAGGTAACTTTACTCCAAATTCTTACTGGTTTCCGCGACGAGACCCCTGATAAACGCTGCGATTCAGCCCGTTTTGATAAACACTACAGGGAGGAGCAACCTGTAGTACAAGACGTGGCTGAATGGGATGAATGTGCAGACGAGCATCTGCTCAGCCCTCGGTTGGCTTTCAAACGCCACTGCGAGCTCCCGATACCTCGGGTGAGGTGGAGCCGTCGCAGAGAAAGCAACCGAGAGGCAGCCGTGTCTGTATGTTCTCCCAGGCTTGTTCAAGCTCCAGTGGGGAAAGCCACGCCCCCAGGAACGAGCCCGGTTGCCGCAGCGCCCCAATGGTCATCCCCGGTACGGCAGCTACCCCAAAGAATTTTTTGGGGGGGAGTAGTGGCCGAACTCGAGTGCCAGAGGCCCAGGAGAGGCCAGCCCGAGTGCCAGAGGCCCAGGAGAGGCCAGCCCGAGTGCCGGAGGCCCAGGAGAGGCCAGCTATAGTGCCGGAAGCCCAGGAGAGCCCGGCTCGAGTGCCGGAGGCCCAGGAGAGGCCTACCCGAAGGCTAGAGGCCCAGGAGAGGCCAGCTCGAGTGCCGGAGGCCCAGGAGAGGCCGACTATAGTGCCGAAGGCCCAGGAGAGGCCGACTATAGTGCCGGAGGCTCAGGAGAGGCTAGCTATAGCACCGGAGGTCCAGGAATCACCACCACCTGTCATCGCAACCCAGACGGGATCACCCTCGCCGCCAGTTCCCGCGACCCAGACGGGGTCACCCTCGTCGCCAGTTCCCGTGACCCGGATGGGGTCGCCGCCAGTTCCCGTGACCCGGATGGGGTCACCGCCAGTTCCCGTGACCCGGATGGGGTCGCCGCCAGTTCCGTGGCCGGACGGGCCGCCGCCTGTTCCCGCGGCCCGGACGGGCCGCCGCCTGTTCCCGCGGCCCGGATGGGGCCGCCACCTGTTCCCGCGGCCCGGACGGGGTCATCTTCACCGCCTGTTCCCACGACCCGGAAGGGGTCATCTTCACCGCCTGTTCCTGCGACTCAGGAGGGGTCGTCACCGCAGCTGGCGGTCACCGCAGCTGGCGGTCACCGCAGCGCCACCTGTGGACCTGGGACTGCCTGCGCGCCATGCTGCGCCTCGGACCCCGCCCATCCCGCCCTGCGAAGTTCCCCGTGTCCCGCCAGTCCCACCCTGCACCTTGCCCCCTGTTGCTCCTTGTGCCCCGCCCTCCCCGCCCTCTTTTGTTGGACTCTGCTCCTTTGTTTTTGCCGTCTGTTATCCCTGGTGTTGTCTTTGCCCGTGTCATGGTCTCTGTTTCAGTTCCTGTGTCTGTTCCTGTGTCGGTCCCGTTTTTGTCTACCCCAATGCCTGTCTCAGTGTCTGTTCCAATGTCTGTCCCTGTGTTTGTGCCAGTCCCCCTGTCGGTTGCCTGGTCTGTGTTAGGTCTTCGTCTTCCTCGTCCTCCTGTTGTGCCCTCCCCTGGTCATCGTCGCCCTTCATGTGATGTTACTCCTCCCCCCTCGAGTCAGCCTGTTCGTCGTCCTCAGTCTAGTGTCTCTGCCTGTTCTGGTTTTGTTCCTTCATCTGTCTCCACCCCCGTGTCTGTCCCTGGTCCTACCCTAGCATCTCGCCCTGTTTTTGATTTTTCCCCTGGTTCTCCTTCCCTTCCAGTGTCTTCTGTTTCTGGTTTCTGTCCATTGTCTGTCCCAGGTGTGCCCGCATTGTCTGTCCCCGGTTTCCCTTGTGTCCTTGGTTCGTGTCCTGCTTGTGGTTTTTGTTCGCGCACCCCGGGTGTTGTGCGCTTGTGAGGGGGGTACTGTAACGTCTGCCCTCCTCCTCCTGTCGTCCTCGTGCTTGTTTTGTTGTTGCAGCCATGTGCGTCTTAGCCCTGCCCCTCGTTATCCTTGTCAGGTGTCCTGTATTAGTCTTGTCTATTTAAACCCTCTGTTTGGTCTTCCGTGTTACCGGTTGTTTTGTCTATCCATTCGTTGTCATTTGGAATCCTGCCCTAGTCTCCGTGTACTTCCGTGTTTTCTCAGCCCTGTATTTCGCTCGTGTTCTAAGTCTGTATTTTGTTCTGTTTATTAGTTCTTGTCTAGTATGTCTCTCCGTGTAGGTTATGTTTCTTTGTCGGACTCCCTGCCTGTTATGACCCATGCCCGTTATATGGATTCTGATTCTGGATTGCCCTTTAATAAATCTCGCTCATCTCAGCGTTTGTGTCCGCAAACTACTTCTCCGCCGCTCCCGGCGTTACACCCACACTGACAGGTGTTTCAGTTTCATTGTCCAACCCCTGTATTTAAGTATTTATACACTACATTAAGATTTATAAACCCTCCGCCACACTTTTACGCTACATAAACCTTTCCCATTCCCTTAATAACCATTCCCACAGTGTTCTATGCATGTATTGTTCCTTTACTCTTACTTTACTGTACAGTAAAATGTTTTGAATTCCTAAAAAACGTAGGTACTGTACATAGAACTTGCAAGACGTTTGGGAGTCATGGTAGGGTTAGGTTAGGGTTAGGGTTCATATATCCCATGGTAGGGGTTGGATTAGGGTTCATATATCCCATGGTAGGGGTTGGATTAGGGTTCATATATCCCATGGTAGGGGTTGGATTAACTGCAGTATTCAACGTGAAAACCACAAAACAAAAACAGCAGAACACAGCAGACAAAAAACTTTCGACGCGCGATCAAACGATTTTTTCCGCTGATTATTTCCCATTAATATCTTATATCTTATTAATATCTTATGGCGAGGGTTCACTGTATTCAATAATCCGGAGAGGAGGATCTCTGACAGCGCTGCTGAGCATGTCGGGGAGTCGGGGGACGTAACATCGTGTTTGGTACAATGCATTCAGGAACAGTATGGGGCTATGTGCATCATGATGTTTTATACTGTAGTCTAACCATTACCATATTAAGACGGATAAAGGATGAAGACACAGTGTCTTTTGGCTTCTGTAGTCCTACACATGCTAACACTGATAAAGGATGAAAGGCTAACCCTTTAGCTAACGAAAGTTCATTTCTGTCTAATTCAACTATAATGTATGCTGACTCAGGTAGTGTTAAGAATAGATGCTATCTATGAATCATAAATAGAGGGAAAATCCATATCAAGGGAAAATTATGATTAGTAGTATTAGTCAGAATGCAATGTAGCTTTCCAATAGTGAGACTATTTTAAATCTTTCAACTTTCAAATCTTTCAAAGATTACAAAGAAACATTTTTTTACATAAAAGTTTGTGAATAAACTTAGCAGTAAGCACATGTTAAACTCTTTTGGGGGGCCTGTCCTAAAGTTTTCTTTAGTAATCTGTTCAGTAGGAGAGCCAGAGACAAGCTATTACTCAAGTGTAAGGGGAGGTCACACTAAATACTTGCCACTGTAACCTACAAAAGCTTGTTCTGATTTTTTAAATATTGAATATGAATCCAATTTATTTTCTGGTTGTATTCTAATAAAGAGACAGAGAAGTAATTATATATGGACATTATTGCATATATAATTATGGCCTAAGACTATTGCACAGTACTGTAAAGACTGAAGTAATTATATATGCTCATTGTAGTATATATAATTATGGTCTATGACTATTGGACAGTACTGTGCATATATATAAAACTCAGGTGAAGATTCCAGGTGAGTAACTGCAGTTAATGATGTCAACACTGTGATGCACAGAAAGAAATATGTAAGGACAATATTAAAATGACAAAAACGCTGTAAAGGCTTTAAAACATTTTAGACCTTGTTTCCAAAATGTCATAATGTGTGTTATTAAAGTCGTTAATTAGTTAAGTGCTTGAAACAATTTCCAAGAAGACATCCCTTCGGCCACCAGTAATGAGATATTCACTAACGTTTTGGTTAATAAGTCTCGTCCATATTTATACCACATGTGCACGTTTTCTTTTGGTTTTACTTACAAGGCCCATGAAGTTAATGCAGGGTTGTTCCTTCAGCTGCTAAAGGCACCATGGCCATCTACGGAGACCTGGACCAATCGTTTTGCATGGGTGTTAGGGATAAACTTAGCTTCTCTTGGTCTACAGTTATTTTAGCCTACCCTGGATGTCCGATAAGTTCGAAACGATGCTGTCCGATTCTCAACAGTCCATCTGAAAGATGATATTTTCTGACATGTTTTTGCTTTGTCACAGGCTGGCATTGAGCAACATCATTCATTTCTGTTAGGAGAACAAAAAAAGCTGTTAAAAGTCAGTGAGAAAGTGTACACTGTACATTTTGTAGTGGCATACTATAAAATATCTTGTCATATAGTTTTGTTTCAAGGACCATTACGTGCTGATTTTTTTTCTTTCTTTCCTTAGAGTAGGTTCCCTTGCAATGCTCATATATGTGAACTCCCCACTGAATGGAACTTAAAATCCCCAAAATCACACTACTGATGTTTATCTGCATGGTGAGTGATGACCCAGATGACATCTTATATATAGTTCAGTGCGGGGATACCTTCAATCCAATCTGAGCAAACTAACTGAAAGAAAAGCAACGAGGGCTATCGGTATCGCCATGAACAGAAGTAAGCTCCAGGTCTCTGGTAAGTTCAGCTGATGAATCTCTAAGGGATCAGACTCTTTACAAGCATTTACATATCTCTGAATGAATATCTGAAAGGAAGGAGATTGCGCAACGGCACACTTTTTGTAAGAAGTTGCTGTGGCAAAGTTCTTGCAATCTTGTTGCCTGAAACATCTAAACAACAGACAGCATCAGGCAAGTCATGACCAATGTAACGTCAACAATGGTCCATCTGCTCAGCATGACTGCTTCAGACAAATGCTCTCGTATGGAGGGAGTGAAGCAATGGGAGGAAAACCGTAGAGAAGCCTCTATAGTACATTGGTGCCTCTGATGAGGAATGTGAACCTCTGGAGGCATGGTCCTGGGTCTTCTGAAGGTTCACGAGAGCCAGGTGTGCATAGTTCAGTGAGGTAACAAGAGGACTGGGAGCAAGGGAGGTGTTCTATGACCAAGATGTGTATGAGGATGTGGACGCTGACAGAACCATGATAGATCTACTGTAGATGAGTGGTACAGTAATTATGTAGTCATATGTAGAGTCCTTGTAGTTTACATTTTAAAAGAAATGCTTCGATATTTATTTATTTATTTAGTTACTTATTACTGTGCTTCTCTGATAACATGTTTTCTTCTTCTCTTTTAGTTTTGATTTTGGCACTTTTAACTCATGCCATACAAACATCTCCGATTGATACAACTATAAAAGACATGAAAAACAGAACTCAAGAATTACTCGACTTCCTGGTGCGTATTACGTTTGTGTCCAGACCTGTCTGCTATCTCAAACGAACACTCTTTGATTTTGTTGAGGAGCAACTGACCAGCTCATTTTCCCTTGTTAAACCCTCTGAAGTCTAACATGCATGTTGCAACAACATAACTGCAGTAGAACATATACTATATATGCAGACATATCTGTGACGTTGAATTGAGAAATGGTAGAACTATATTCATCCATCAACAAACACTGATGGCTTTGCATTTTTCCTTACAGAAGAAAGAAGCAGAACATGCACTCACTGTGCACAACGGAACCCACATCGTTGGGTGCATCAGTGAACCCGACACTGGCACAAACGATTTACTGAGCTGCAAACAGATCTCAACTTTTGACGCTTACTTTGCTGAGGCGATTGCTCTAAACATTCAGAGCAACCTGACGGACGGTTTGAAAACAATCAGCCAGCATATTGTTGACTACAGGAAAAGATGCAACTCAGAAACTCCAGTAACGAGCTGCATGAAGGCCTTCCAGAACGAAGATAAAGATTATCAGCAGCTGTTCAAAGTTAGAAGCCTATTAGTGCTCTTCACAAAATGGCTGGAAAGACCTGTAATACCGGACTTTCAGATAAATGTTTTAAGGACGCGACGTTAATGCCGATTACAAACCAGTAATGTTTTATTTATGCCTTTATTTATTTTGAATGTATTTATTTATTTAGGTCCATGATTGTCATTGGTAAAAGTGTTTGGTTTATAAATAAACGGACTAAACTTGGCACATACGTCTTCAAATCTGTGCTCAGCTTTTTGAAGAAACAATGAATCACAGCAGCATGTTTGGTTGAAATCTTTCATGACCTCCAGTGATCTAATGGAGCAGCATCTTTCCTGTTGTAGCTACCGTTGGGTGCCAACATCAACAGTTTTAAACAAACAAACCACAACAAAACCACATTACACGTTGCACACAAACTGAGGACGCCTGAAGGTAAAATGCGTTTACTAAAACACAAGGAGCAGAGTCATTATTAAAAGGCTCAAGGATTCTCGTTAAACATGCCTGTCATGCAGCAGGTCTTAGGTTCTTCAGTCAGTACCATTGGGTTCTCCTGCTTTTTTTATTTGTATTCATTTCTTGTGAAAGGGCGACCATAAATCCAAAAAGAAAATTGTTAACTATAATTGTTCAATGTGTGTTGTGATCACCTTTCAACTCAATCATGTTTCAGACCTCAAAATAAGTTGTGCGTGTATGACAAAAGTGTGCAGCTGAAATGATAAAAGTTATAAAATGAAATGAAAAAAAAAAAAAAAAACAGATCCACCTGGTTTGGCCTGACCTTCTGGTGGATGCTTGGTGGATAGGCACCAAGCACTTGCTTGCTTACATAAGCACCAGATTACCACAGCTTAGAAACAATAACAAAACCTTCTTTTTGCTCACTTGTAAGGTAATGTTTTTGCTAGAGCTTACATTTTATCATTTTTGAGGACAGATTTTTTTTCTAGTCAGTAAACAATCTTCTGTATTTTTTTTTTTTAACTTTAAGACTACAAAGTTTGCTCTGAAACCAGTGGGAATTTACAGGCAACTAAAGCTGACTCAATGAAAGAACGAAGATAATACTTTTTTTATTTTCATACATCGTTCCATTGAAAAGCACATGCAAAGAGAAATAACAGTTCCGAAAGACACACTTCAACATCTCTAAAACTCTCCCAGAGTGCAACGGGCTTCCTGAAGCGATCTTTTCATCTATCCTTTTAGAAAGAGGAAAACCTCTCGAGGCACAGATCTAATCGAAGATCGCAACGTGCAATTCAGCTTTCCCCTCCGCTGTTGAGGCACACGACTTATTTTTGGATATTTGTTCACAACCATTGCGGATGGTAAAAATGAACTGTCCCCCGCTGTACGAAAGGCATGCGTTTAGCGCACGGACACAGCTTCCACGCCTCTGGCCCTGTGACACAGTGGTAGCTTACGAAAAATGTGGAAGACTGTCAGTCCAGGAGACTGCGACACAGTGCTTGTTCATCTGAGAGGAGGGGCTGTAGAGTTGAAGTGCAAATGTACGTTTAAGGTGGGGAAACGAAACATTTGCCTTTTGTTGGTTTGTTGCCTTTGGTGTGAACCTGTGCCAGGCAGGCAGCCGGTGCCATGGCCAACCCCTTCTGAGCTACGCACGGAGCATCTGGCGCAGCCCGGTCCTCTTAACACTGTTACAACCAAAAACATGGTCTGCAATAAAATCAATGAATGCAGCAAAGGAGAATACTCCACCACAAGCTCTTATGGTTCAAAATCAAACTGTAGAGTAAGTCGAAGCAGGGCCTCTATGCAAGGCACATGAAGTTATTGCCACACCCGCCCCCGCCTCCTGAGAATGTCCTGCTAGGCCTGAGAGAGATGTCCCGAGCTAGACCAAGGGCTAGGACTCGGCAGAGCGCTGTTTGGGACTGATTACAGCCTGCCTGGATTCTTCCGGAAGGAGCGCAGGATCAGTCAAGATGGACGTCGTGGTGCTTAGCTGCCGTAGTGTCCGTAACACCACTGTTTGTGCGAGAGAGAGAGAGAGAGAGAGAGAGAAGACAGACCAGTGAATAACAGATGGAGATCAAGCGGCTGACTGTCTGAAACTCCTACTAAGGAAACCTTACCTCATTATAATCGAATGCTATGTATGCAATGAGCTTAAAATACACACTAAACACATATAAAAATCTGGGACCAAGCAGATGATTCCTATCTCTAAACTAAGCTTGATTTCACATTATTAAATGTTTCCATAGCATTACCAAGACGAGAATATCTACGTGTTTCTGCTCTGAAATGTTTCCACCGATGGCTTAATGGATTTAGCTAATTTGGGGTCTCCAATTTCTATTTCACTCCCACTCTTTCCATCTTATTTTATTCTGTGATGTACACACTTAATGGCGGATGTTTTGTAGCATGGTCATATCTTTTTTTATCAAATCCTTTAATTTACATAAATCTAAAAAATAAAAGCGCCATACACTACCGTTTTAAAGATAGGCATCTAATAGCTCTAGCACATTCGAATAAAAAAAAAAAAAAGAGAGAGAGGAAATCTGACAACACACAGACACATTCTGCACTCTGCTCTGATAACATCTGCTTGCTGAGAGAGACATTACGGATCCAACTAGTTTGAAGGTTTAAGGAGATGACACAAAAATAACATGCTTTCTTCGAGGCAGACAATAAGGCCACGGTGGATGTTGTATTTTTCGCCAAATGATTTAATGTTTGCAGACAAAATAATAACGGTGCCAGAGCATATGCATTAAATATGCGTTGCCGTCTCAACCAACCAATGTGGTGTTCCACCAGTTCTCAACTGGTTTAGTGGCTGGTATAACACTAAAAGATGGACAGACTGCAGGTTCTTTGGCAACCGAGTGGGAAACCTGTGGGCTATAGCGCCAGGCCTAACGATGGATCCACTGAGCAGTTGTGCGAGTGCGTGGAACAGCGTACTGGGTCTGAGGATGGGCAAGGCACAGTCCCGGTCCAGCCACTGCATGGTGCTGTCACACAGGTCACTCTTGCTGCTGGTGGACACACTCCCATTGAAGGACTCAAACAGGGGCCTAATGATGATGCTAAACTGGAAGAAAACCCTTAAGGAAAATGGACTCTTAATCGACTGTGTCAATAAACACCACATAAATAGCTTGATCGTAACAAACCGTGTTGTTATTGTACAACCTGGATGCATTAAATAACCTTGCGGTAGCAGTAAAGATGAGATGGACGGTAAGGTGGGTGTTTAGAGGTCAGCTCCTCTCTGGTTACTCCACTGGTACACAACAGCTCACACAACATTCAAACTGCTTTTGTTACTGCAGTTTTCAGGATGCATTCAGGCGTGACAAAGCCGTACCTCCCCAGCTGAGCCGATAACTAGGGCTGAAAAGGATACAATCCAGAACTTCCAGTTCTGCAGAGTTCGGTTCTTGACATACTCATCAAATTTCTCCTTCATGTGATCAAAACGATGGCGCGTAATGGGGACGCCAGTGTCTGGGAGCTGTTCCTGGCATAAACTTTAATAGAAAACAAACGTCAAACAAACAAACAAACAAACAAAACAAACAAACAAACAAAACAAACAAACAAACAAAAAACCAAACAAAACAAACCAACAAAAACCAAACAAAACAAAACAAACAAACATCAAACAAACAAACAAAACAAACAAACAAAAAACAAACAAAACAAACCAAACAAACAAAAAACAAACAAAAACAAACAAAACAAACAAACAAAACAAACAAACAAAACAAAACAAAACAAACAAACGTCAGTTTCAAGAAATGCCTAAAAGCCCCATAACTGCGTGCCAGTTCTCTGGGGGGCAGCAGCTCATGGGATGGGACCGTTCACACCGGCAGAGGGGAGTACAACCTCAACTCTTCATGGAGCTAAACCGTGTCATCGATATGTATGTGCTAAAAACTGCATCAGATCACTTGCAATTTGTCTCTGCAAGTATTTAATTATCACTTCCAAAAGATTTAATACCGATAAATTAAAAATACGTTCAAATCACATAAAACACAGTAAAACAATAACTACACATTTCAATTATAATAATGGTGAAACACTAACTTTATGGATGCTTGGAGCTCCTCGATCTCCTCACGCAATCGCTTCGTCTCCTCCTGCATCTGTTGCCTCTCCTGCTGCAGTTTTCCAATGTACTCTACGGTCTTCTGGAGGGTTACGGCATTACTGATCTGGCAACCCAAACAGAGTAGCAGCCATTCAGGTTCAAGAGCCTCCTTAAGGACCTGAACACGCTAGCACTGTAAGGAATCTGCATGGCACTCAAGCTTATTTCACAATGTTCTCCCTCATCTATGGTGAAGTTATCAAAGCACGCACAGACGCTTCAAAAGCTGCTGTCTGACCCCTGGTGGACATTTCAGGTGTAACACTACAACAAAAACTAAGGATGCCCTCACCAATATGCCAGTCTAATGTCTGCGTTACTAATTTTAGCCCATTTTCTTCCAAAAGGGTCAGAACAGTGAGATGATACCACAGCATCAACAAAAACAGTCCACTACACCAAACGAAATTACGTCTATAGCTAAATATAAATGCTGCTACTAAAAACATTTTGATGGGTTCATCTCTCTGATAATGCTATGCGCACTCTGTAAACATAACCTTTAAACAGTTAACCTAACCTTTAAACAGTTAACCTAACCTTAAAACAGTTAACCTAACCTTAAAACAGGTAAAAAGCAAAACTACACTAAATTGGCATTAACCATCAGTCACACAATTTCAGTCACAAGACCAACATATCAAATACATCTACAAGACCATCACTGCTTTCAATAGACAAATGGTACTGATGCACTCAGCCAAGTAGAGGCTGTTTTATCAAAAACTGGGCATTAATGAAAAGAACCGTTGCAAGAGAAGTAGCTGAGGGTTTACATTTGACTGTGACTTGAGAGCAGGGACCAGGCTGCAGAGAGTCTTGAAGCCCACGTTGATGTTGAATCGCCTTTTCTGCTCAGCCGATATGTGGTTCACGCGCCGACTCTGAGCAAAAAGAGAGTTAAAAAGTAAGAAGAGTTAAACACAAACAAAAACAGGGAGGGACAAGAGAACAGGGACAAAATCGGTGTTCCAATCGCTTCCATAGCCACAGTTGTATAAAATTAAGCACCTAGGCATGCAGACTGTTTTTACAAAGATTGAGAGAATGGGTCGCTCTCAGGAGCTCAGTGAATTCCAGCGTGGAACTGTGATAGGATGCCACCTGTGCAACAAATCGTGAAATTTCCTCGCTCCTAAATATTCCCCAGTCAACTGTCAGTTGTATTATAAGAAAAGCCACTAAGTGGTAGGCCATGTAAACTGACGGAGCGGGGTCAGCGGATGCTGAAGCGCATAGCGCGAAGAGGTCGCCAACTTTCTGCAGAGTCAATCACTACAGACATCCCAACTTCACGTGGCCTTCAGATTAGCTGAAGAACCGTGCACAGAGAGCTTCATGGAATGGGTTTCTATGGTCGAGCAGCTGCATCAATGCCATACATCAAGTGTCGGATGCAGTGGTGTAAAGCACGCCACCACTGGACTCAGTGGAGTGGCAGTGGAGGTGCGTTCTCTGGAGTGACGAATCGCGCTTCTCCATCTGGCAATCTGATGGACGAGTCTGGGTTTGGTGGTTGCCAGGAGAACGGTACTTGTCTGATTGCATTATGCCAAGTATAAAGTTTGGTGGAGGGGGGATTATGGTGTGGGGTTGTTTTTCAGGAGCTGGACTTAGCCCCTTAGTTCCAGTGAAAGGAACTCTGAATGCTTCAGCATACCAAGACATTTTGGACAATTCCATGCTCACAACTTTGTGGGAACAGTTTGGAGCTGGCCCCTTCCTCTTCCAACATGACTGTGCTCCAGTGCACAAAGCAAGGTCCATAAAGACATGGATTGCAGAGTCTGGTGTGGATAAACTTGACTGGCTTACACAGAGTCCTGACCTCAACCTGACAGAACACCTTTGGGATGAATTAGAGCAGAGACTGAGAGCCAGGCCTTCTCGTCCAACATCAGTATGTGATCTCACAAATGCACTTCTGGAACAATGGTCAATAATCCCCATAAACACACTCCTAAACCTTGTGGACAGCCTTCCCAGAAGAGTTGAAGCTGTTCTAGCTGCAAAGGGTGGACCAACGTCATATTGAACCCTACGGATTAAGAATGGGATGTCACTTAAGCTCATATGTGAGTCAAGGAAGGTGAGCAAATACTTTATCTGTGCATGTGTGTGTATATATATATATATATATATATATATATATATATATATATATATATATATACACATATATACACACACACACAACTCAATTTTATATAGCACTTTAAAAACAGCTTCACCGTGCCAAAGTGCTGTACAGAGGATACAAATCAGTTAAAAGAACATATCACAAGGTGTGTAACAACCCGTGAATATAACATGTTAAGAAATAATACAACAAAAAAACTAGATAAACATGAAAACATAAAAACTATTAAAGGTGTTTAGGGTTAGGTGTTAGGTGTTAGGTGTTAGGTGTTAGGTGTTAGGGTTAGGTGTTAGGTGTTAGGTGTTAGGTGTTAGGTGTTAGGTGTTAGGTGTTAGGTGTTAGGTGTTAGGTGTTAGGTGTTAGGGTTAGGTGTTAGGGTTAGTCCTAACCCTAAGAGCAGACTGTCTGGCTACCTGTGTGGCCTCGTTTTTGGTCAGGCCCGTGGTGCTGTTGAGTGGAGACTGGGGGCTTGGTACCTGCTCCACCCCTAGGGGTGACCCTTGACCTGAATCGCGTGCTGAAAAGCAGGGAAAAAACAGCTTAGACATACTTCTGTGTAAAAAAAGAATGAAAACAAAGAGGCCATATAAAGTTTCATGGTGGCACTAAGAGATGTATTATGCTGCCAAGAAGAAGATTCCAAAGTCAGTTTTGGGTTGGGGCACTTGAACACTTTCGGTTGTTTAGATGTTTGGAAAATGAGGATGAACCTGAAAGAGTGTCTCTCACCTGCGCAGGGAGAGGGAGCAGGGCTCTTGCTACTAGATACACATGAGGCAGTTTCCTGCTTGGGCACAATGAGCTGGGGAGATTTCTGGTTCTGTGAGACAATGTGAAAGCTAGAACCCTGTGAAAAGATGCAAACAAAGCCGGACTTTAACAGCTGTCCAAAAAGAGCATTTTTGTAGAGTTAACATGACAAGTGATGGCTTACGAGTGGAATGCTAGAGGAGGTGATGACCACGTTGGTAGTAGGGACCGCATCAGATTTACGGGGGGGTGGAGTGACAATCACTGCATTGGCAGGTCCTGTAAAGGGAGCTTGGAAGAAAAATCACAAAATGAAAATAGAAACGTTAATGCAGAAAAACGAGCCGTCGGTCTCTTTAAAACCCTGTGACTGAAGCATAGATTTTGTCTTCAGGATTTTTTAAGACGCTCTCCATTTGTCTCATAGCAGCATATTGACGGACGTAACAGATATGTTCGTTTCCACCATGGTCACTATTCATCCAGAAAATACAATCAGGGATTAATGACGTGTGTGGTATTGAGCTACGGTCCAGCGTAGGTTTACATGGAACCTTGTTCCAAGAGACATTCTTCATGCTTTAAATATTACAGGTTTCCAGAAAAGAATTGGTGATGAAATAACATTTTAGATTAATCTACTAAGACACAGCATTACACAAATCTGCTAAACCTCAGGACCATTTACGTGTTGCACGTGCATCACGTGGATTTGATTTTCTCTTGATACAACTGCCATTTTTACCCGTCGATCTAGATCTAGTCATTTAACAGCGAGATGAAGGCCGAAGTCTGTGGACAGCAGAGCATGCGCTGTGTTGGACACAACACAAAGGTGGTGGCAGGGTCATATTGATGGGGTTGTTTCTCAGTACAGAGGCAGGGAGGCTGGTGACAGCTGACGAAAGGTACATTCTTGAAGAAAACCACCTTGAGAGCACATGCCAACCCAGTCAGGGATGACGGTTCACATTCCAGCATGACACCATCCCACAGTGCACTGCCAAAACAGCTCTGGACTGGCTCACAGTCCCTGTGTGGCCCAGACAGAGCCCAGAACCACCAAATATCTGTGGAAAGACCCGAAGACGCAGTGTAATCCAGGCAGTGTAATCCAGGCAGTGTAAAACTGGTAGAGATGTACCCACGGACATTTGAGCACATATATAAGGACATTTTAAGATGAAAATTACCAATGGGGCTGAACACTTGTGAATAGGTGATTTCAGGTTTGGATTTTCAGTTAAATTTGAAATATTGAAAATTAAAAATATATTTCCATTTTGTTATTATGAGTGATTGAGTGTATACTGTGATGGGTAAAAACGGCAATTATATCCATTCGAAATCAATCTCACAATCTAATAAAGTGCGCAACAGTGAAGTGAAGGGAGCCGGTTTAAGAGGGCAGGCATATGCAGCTGTTGAAAACCGCGGCTGATCTCAATGCAGAATCTGCGTCAGGGGGAAGGTGCTGACCTAGTATCAGGCGAGGTGAGGGGACGATGAGCCGGTTCTTCTTCGTGGAGACGGAGGGCAGGATGGAGCGGGGCATGGCGAAGCTCTGAGGCTGCGGGGGTAAAGAGGCGCAGGCCGGGGTCAAATGCCCCACCGCGGCTGCGTCCTGGCTTGAGGGTGCCGGGGAAAGGGCAAAGTTCGACTGGCTGGCGCTGGTGGCAGCCGCGCTGGGAGTCACCGGGGATGGGGCGGCATGCGTGACCACGGAGGGGGGCCCGGTGGGCACGGGCTGGGGGAGGGAGGCGATGGGCAGACAGCGCAGTGTGTGAGCAGCCGCCGGGGGCAGGGGGGCTGTGGGAGCCATGACGGACTGAGAAGAGAGGCATGTAGGGAAGAGAGGCATGAAGCTCTGCGCGTAGGAGCTGACCGAGTCCATGCCGCCCTGACTGGACATCGTAGGAGAGCTAGAGAGCGGAGCCAACGGGATGGAGCTCAGTTCTGGGGGGAGGGACATGGACGACAGCAACGACGCCTGGGGAGAGGACACAGTTAGACCGGAGAGCAGAACATTTGGCATGCTGACGTACAATTGTCAGCTAATCCTTCTCTATTTTCACAATGATTTCTCAGTTTCACCAGGTAGGGTTAGAAACTGAATAGTGTTGTAATTACCAAATAATAACTGCCGTTGTGTTTCTCCAGAACGAGCTATTTGATACTTGTTCGACAAAGGCAGTATGCAGAACCTGCTAGAAAATGTAGCACCAAATACCCGAGCCTGACTCAAAGGTGTCGTGTAGCGCGACGCTAATCTGAGGCAAGCCATCTCTCATTCCACACTGCTTAATCACACCTGACTCATTTGTGTCCTGAACAGCTACATGGCAGTGTTAAGTGTTAAGCCAGTATTACACGTGTTGTGCAAACACCTCGCGGGACTACTGCCACAGTGTGAAATACCACCCCTACGCGTGGAGTCCCAAGGGGTTAAGGGTCGTGAGGTCGCGAGGGCGTGCGGACCCAGCGGGTTTACCTGCGTCGGAGTGCTGCTACTGGGTAAGGGAGTGGTGGTTGGGGCGGTGGGGGAGGTGGAGGGGTATACTGGCTGACGCAGGGGGTGAAACAGATCTGGCAGTTAAGAGGAGAGAAGGAGGAAGGTTTCAGTGGGGGTAACAGTGCTACAACACCTCCACCCATACACAGCGGTGGGTGCACTTCTGTAGAACTTGGTGTTAATAATTAAGGGGGTTGTTTGGAATGGAGGCCCACAAAATATAAAAAGATCTGACAAACAAAGGAGAAATCACTTCTGAAATAGACATATTAAGACAAGGAAAAGGTGAATTGTAAATATCAGGACTTACATATTTTTATATTTAAAAATAAGAATTTCAACACAAAAATCATTGTGTACAAGCTTTTGAGGAAAATACTGATTTCTCCATATATTGTAAACAATGACATAAGGCACATTATACGATGGACATTTCGAAATCAAGCTTTTCTGTATTCAGCTTGGCCCGCAACCTCCATCATGGCCATGTGGAAAAATGTGGAAATGTGGAAAATCACAGCAAAAATTAATCACAGCCCACAGCAACCAAGGCACAGCGTTCCGAGCATGTCGCACTTTAAAGACCAACCTAGACCGACACAACCCAATCAATCAATCCTCCACCGATCAACCCCCCCCCCCCCCCAAGATCAATCACCTAACCAATAAATGGAGCGCTAATCAAAGCGGAACATCAGTCGAGCTCTGATCTCCTCTCACCTTGTAGGGGCTCAAACGTGTCCATGAAGTCGAGGTTGGGCTGCAGTGGGATGAGGCCAGGCTGGATCATGTCCGCGTTACCTGCATGCGCTGAGAGGACCGCGGAGCCGTTACATCACAGGCACGGACCACACGTCACCAAGGCATTCTTTACTTTTATTTTTAAGCTAGCGCTACTTATTATCGTCCGAGCAGATCGTCAGCATGGAAGCAAAAAGCTTGTTCAGGAACACACCGGGTACTGTCTTACCAATCTCCCTGGGGTTAGGCCAGGCTAGGGGCTGGTGAGAGGCCAGCGTGGAGAAGAGCGTATCGGAGAACTCTGACATGAGCACGTCCATGTCGAAGATGGTGTCCATCTCCATGGGAATCGGCGAGTCACAGCTCCTCCGGGAGACGCGCCGGACGCCGGTCCCCACGTCCTCGTCCTGGTAGAAGGGGAGACGGACGACGTCGGGATGCACCCCGAAAAGCGAGAACTGCTCCTCCGCCCCCTTGTGGGAGGGCAAGAAAAACAGCACAGGCAGGTGGGGTCAGCAGACAAGCCCATGCAAAGCTGAATGCATAGAGTTGACACCTATGGTGTTGGTCAACAGGAGAGATGCGCGTTTTAACGTCATCGTAACCACTGTAAACAGGAACACAGGCCAACTTAACCAAACCAGGAGAAACGTTTATAAATGTCTACATGAAGCCTTAGGTGGCCAAGGTTGGTGCCTGTATGAAAACAATCTGTATTAGATCTGTTAAGGTTTGGTTATCAAAGTGGTAGTGTTCAACTCCTATGCATTGCAGTAGCGCTGTGCTGTTAGACAACTCAAAACAGTGCAAACTTGAAGTACATGCGTTTAAACAGACAGGATTCCTGTTTTTATCTTAACATTTTACGTTACACATTTGCATATTATAATACAAATGTGATATGTAAATGCAAAGCTCTGAGGGCTGCTTATGTCTTATTGGTAGCCTCAGGCTTTACGCTCTGAAACTGCCAACAGAGCTGAAAACTTTGGGGTTCAGATCCACATATTTAAGTTCTTTAGTCTCCCCAATGATTCTGAGGACGTCCAGAACCCCATTCACCGGGTCATCGTGTTATCGCTGTAGTTACAACTGCAGCTGGTACATTATCATATGTATAACTGTGGAGAAGGTGTGATTTTCTGAGGGTAGGGACATCTTGTCTCATGATGTGTTTATTTTGTCCTGTGTATTTGTGGTGTGGTCCTATTTAGGTACACTGGCCGATTCTGTATGATGATTCGTTGTGGGTACGTGAGGGCCACACCCATGCTGGTCGAAGCTCCGCCTCCTCCTTCTCACCAGCCTCCAGTGGCCACCTCTGTCAGGCACAGCTTTTCTAGTTGAGAGCTTTGGGGAGGGTTGTGGATGAAGAGCTGAGACTGCCAAGAGCTGGATCGTTGTGGGAGGCGGTCACAGAGGGGATGGCAGCCAATCCTGCCTGGTTTGGTGAGTGTACAGTAAGGAGGAGGAGGCGGAGCTTGGAACGGCATTGGTGCAGCTCTTCTGTGCCCTCTGGTAGACCTGCCCGGGCACCACATGTGTTAGCCAGTACACCTGTATGCACCAGCAGGGACAGGGAAGACAGGACCAGACCACACAAACACACATCTCAATACCCAACAGCCGCACGCAAAATTTCAGTACACAACTGCAATGCAAGAAATCAAAAATGTTAAGCCAAAAAATTAACGCATCAGATTAAAATATCAATTAGCAACGAGTACGGGTGTTGTACTGTTCTCTGCAGAGCAATGCACAGTGCACCATGCATCCACAAATGCAATAATTTTTACATGTTTTCACGAGTGATCCTGTTACCTTGAGAAGGCTGGAGAGGTCATCGTCTTTGTGCTTCTGTAACTGCGAAAAGCATAAAAAGTTTGGTCACTGAAAAATTGCTTGTGAGCATCAGAACTAATACATCAATGTAATTAACATACAGCATAATAATATAAATATGCAAACAAATGCCTTGGCGACACAAATGAAAGTAATTTGCTTTAAATCACCATAATGTCCATATGTATGATAGTCCGCATAGAGTAACAAAACAATTAGCCTACACTAGTAGTTCTGCACTCACACATCAAGTAAGTGATGCCCTCTGTATTGTGTTCCTATGGTAAGGGAAGCACAACTATAAAGGCACTATACCCTTTTCTTGAAGTACGTTCTCCATTTATGGTACTCCCTGAGCACAATCTCAATTCGTCTCTTCCAGTACTTCCCTTCAGTAGCTATCGCCTTGGAAACAGCAAAAGAGGGATAAACCACCAGAACAAATGACATCTGTAGCACATCCTTGTGTCACGTCAGCGCAAAAAAAAAAAAACTTGGGTCAGCGAAAAGCATAATAACCACGTTTAACCCATAACATGAGGACTCAGCGATCACCCCAGGCCTCACCTCTGCAGGCCGATGCACTCCAGAATCCATGGTCCCGTCTAAAGGCGTAACGAAATGGCAGACGGGGTTCTCTCTCTTCTCCACATCTGCAGCAGAAAGAGGTTTCAGAAGCAATCCATCGTTTTAACAGTACTCGTGTCTGGTGACCGGCCCTTACATTGGATGTACCAGGCTCTCCAGATGGCATTGTTCAGTCGGATTTTGTCCCTCCAAAGAAGCTTCAGACCCTTGAAGTTCTTCCATTTCGGGGATACCAGCCTCCCACTGATTGCAAAACAGAAGACAATTGTAATACATGCCTGGATGAGAACCATGACGGAACGCCAGGTGCTGTGAGCTTTTTGGTCCTGTCCTACTTTAAAGGGATAATTTTCATACTGTTCACACTCCCTTTCCTCCTCCATGTCCTGGAATGTAGGGTGTTATCAGTCTCTGGGGTCGAGAAACCGTTTTTCCAGCCTTATCGGCAGTAACAGCTCTTGGAATACAAAGAATTTGTTTGTTGCTGAAGCAGATGCGTGGAGAATAAGACTTAAGTGTCTACTTTTACCGTTCAGACAGGAGCCCTCAGACAACACTAAGCTACAGCAGAGAAGAGGCTCCAGTGAAAGACAGGTCCAAAGAAATCTAATCTGTTTACTGTTCCTAAAGGGCAGCATGGACACCCACAACCACGTTCCCACCATATATGAAACCGCACATGATCTGCATGGACTTCTGTCACTATTTTGTAGACTACATCCTAGATGCAGTACAGAATAAACCATTCTTTAAAAAAAAAGGTTTATAACACTGGTTGACCTTTGTTTCTGTAATAATTGTAAACTATATATACACTTCTACTTTCTAGCTTATGGATAACTCTCCTAGTTGTTTGCTCTTTCCTTTAGTGCACATGTCCCTTAGTAAAGGCACACGGGGAGGTCAACTTGCCCTGCTTCCTGCACACAATGGGAGGCTGACCAATTTTTCCCAGTATTTCTCTCATACAAAGTGTTGGCTGCATTTGCAGGTGTGTGTGAGTGTGTTCCCACAGGATGTGTGACCGGACACACCACTCCCGATTACCCAGTATTAAGAAAGGAAAGAATCAGCAATGACATTAGCAGAAGACAAACACTCTCACTGACTCCTGGCCACAGGTGGCAGTGGCATCGCTGGGAACTGTAGTCAGTGAAATTCCTATAAATGTATCAGGAAAGAAACACAGGAAGTGCTTGTCTATAAAAACCTACAGAGCGATTCCTGAAACAGCAGTGTAAAGAACAGCCACCTAAAGGAACAGCCACAGGAACAGCCACCTAAAGGAACAGCCACAGGAACAGATACCTAAAGGAACAGCCACCCAAAGGAACAGCCACAGGAACAGCCACCTAAAGGAACAGCCACCTAAAGGAACAGCCACAGGAACAGATACCTAAAGTCTTCAGGTCTGACCTCATCCTATCCTTTAGCCACAGAAGCCAAGAAGCCAAAAAAAAAGAGATGTGGACATGAGAAACCCACATTTGAGAAACAACTTTAGAGTTGTAATCTTCTGATTTAAAACAGCAAATACTGAACTGTGTGCAGGTTGTCAATGGCTCCTTTTTATAATCAGGCAATAGATCAAGCGCACATATAAAACGTCCAGAGGAAACAGAGGCTGTGCTCTTGTGGGTGTATCACACAGGGAAGGTGGTGTTCTGCATTCCTGTGTGTGAGAATGTCACTCCGCATGTCGTACAAGTATATCAAAAATGAACATGGCTTTAAAATGTTAAAACTGCCAAGCCAAAGTTCCATTAACATATTAATATTAATATCTGAGCAATAACAAACAACATTAAACCACACTACAAAGACAAGCATATTACCAATGGATGGTCTGTAAAACTTTTTCAAATTGAACAAACATTTTCTAACTGCAAAATGTAGATTAGCAAACCCAACTAGTTAATTTCATTAACCGCTGAGGAGGAACAGGTAGGCAGCAACCAGATACTGCCACATACATGTCACAATGCCAGCAGGGCTGAAAACGACAAGAGTCACAGATATAAGCAAGCTTATAAGTGATATGTGAAATAAGTCAAACTATCATGGTATTAACATATGTTTTTTTTAGCTATGTGTAGGAAATACAATAACTTGACCAAGGCGACACAGGTTACATACTAACATTTCGGGAAAAGCCAACATCACAAATCAGCCAATTCAATCGCAGTCTTATCACGAGTGCTTCCAACGAAGACCAACGAAAGTCAACACACAGGCACTGCGCTACAACGAAAAGGGGAAGTGTATGAGGTAGCTAAACACGTCCACATGTTAAATCCCGTGTTAAACTGACTGCTTGAGCAGAACTATATCCATCTCGTCGGTATATGACTAATTTAGGATAAACCAGAACGATTAATAAGCCAAAATAAATACAAAATAATTAACTAGCCAACAGTAGTAACCTCGGCTAGTGAGTTTTGTGTTAGCACACTTTATGAAGCATATGAAAGACTCGTTGCTTAAGCATTAACATACCGTAATGGTTATTTTAATTGGCTCTAGTTTATTAATTGACTATCTCGTGTCTAACGATGCCGATAACGACGTTAACACCAGCTAACTGGGTTAGCATGCAGGCCGGTCGGTTTCGTGCAGGTTCATTCACGACTTTTAGTGCGGCGTCAGTCTGACACCTCCGATCCTGACAGAAGACTGATTGATCATTTCGAGAGAGAAAAGCAGCTGACGAGCAGGCTATATAGAGAGATAGCTATGTAGATTCGCCATGAACGGACCCCAGCGCAGGTCTCAATATCACACGATCGGCGCTGTCGCCGGAGACGTCTGTGGAAGGACATGTGGTCGTACGGGTGTCCTCTCTGTCCACCACGGCGGTCATTTCCCATATCAGATGTGCTACCCAGTAGATTAGTCATTTTTTCTAAGGTGAATAAGAAACTCACCTGTACGCAAGGGTCATGCACTCGAACAGTTTCGTTAGGGAAGCATCGATGGAGAGATGCGACGTACTCGTCTTCCCAAAGTGGTACGTCTGACAAGTTTGTTTATTAACAGTGTCGAAGTCGTAACCTTTCTTTGGTGGGTGTTCAATGTGAGGAGTTGACACCATAAAATGACCGCTGTGGATGATCTGTGACTCGCGTCCGTCAGATTTCTTTAATCCGAGCTGCGATTCCTCCACATCCGAGTCCTCGTCCTGCTTGGCGGTGGCCGCCGCGCGTCGGTAAAGGCGCATGTCTTGGGTAGCCATACTTGTATTGCTTCTTTGTTCAGCTGTTAGCCAAGTCGTTCAAATGTTGTTAATACCATGAACTAAAGTGTGATCTTCCTCCGCGACGTTAAAGTGAAGTGAAAAATACCTAAAACTCATTTTTTATAAAACCACTTTAGTTTAATACTCAGTTATTTAGTTGATTTCATGCACACAGCGGGTTTTATGATGAAGGACTCAAAACTCTTTCGTTTCGACGACAAAGTCACTCATGATTGCTTAGAGCCGGACTACACCCGCCCACTGGAGCTTACGTCACAAAAAGAAGTCACTCGTGATTGGTTAAAGCCGGCTACACCCTCCCACTGACTGGAGCTCACATCAGATAAACAGGGCCGAATCGGGGCTTTATTATTAAGTCATTTAAAGTTTCTGAAGACTGATATGTAAATATGCTCTTGTGGCAAAATTCGTAAATATGTTTTGGCTATAAATATGACGTTCCTCTTCGATAATGATCTCTATATGAAATATAGATAAACTTGAACTATCATGTTTCCCTGGAAAAAAAGAAAGAAAATTATATATTTAAAACCCACGCGCCCTCCCCCGGCGGTCTTTATACACACACACACACACACACGATATTCACTTTTGGTTTTGGTAAGCTGCCTTCACATTGTCTGAATTCTGGCATGTCGCACTACCTTACAAGCCCTCCAGCCATGAAGACTGTGGATGATGCTGTTTCACAAACTGACAACCAATCAAAATGTTTTATGAATAGTTTAGACTGTTTTTCCTTGCCCAGAGCAAGACCAAGGTTTCTCTTTTTATACAAAATAACAGCAACAAGGACAAGTGCAATGCAGTAAAAACATTGGTGTTCTCCCACAAAAGATCCCTTCAAATATGTGTACTGTCTAATCAACTCTCAAAATCGCAAATATATGTATACAGTATTGTCCATTGTGAATCATGTCACTTGTCACATCATAAATGGAATAAAAAACAAATAATTGCATTTGCTATATTAATTAGGCATATACCATGTCTGAAATAATTATGTATTCATAAAGTCATAAATTTTCACTTAGAGTTATTCACTATACAAATGTAAACATAAAATGGAGGATATTTGCTTCTCTGGTGAATAATGACAAGACCTGTAGTAGGAAGGCTTTCATTAGCTAGAACCACAGCCTTTCAAAAGTATATAATTAGTAAATTATTATTAGCCAGTTAAAATTAGATGGCTTGGAAACCAAGAATATTAAAACACTTATGAAGCTACTTTAGACAGTTAATATTTTATAGGTCAAGGTCAATAAATTGCAATAATGCATCACATTTACATCCTTGGCCATAATCAAGCTAAATGCTTTGAATGTCTTGCAATTTAATTTGATTTAAACATCTTTAATTTGATCTTATCCTACTTTTAAACTGAGTCCAATTACAAACATACCCATAAACTTCCCCTTGTCAAAAATGAACTTTGGCAGCCGCACAATGTTAAGAACATGTTTAATAGAAAGGGTTCGTTTTAACATGGACAAAAGGTATAAAATAGTGCAAATGCTTAAATTGTTTTTTTCAAAAACCAATCATCAGTGGTTTATGAACTATACAAGTAACTCCACAGTAAAAGAACAACTCCACAAACATCTTGTTAAGAGCACACTAGCTTATGGAGCAAATCAGTCAGTCTGCACAAACAAACTACTACCACACTACAGCAAGGAACATGCAAAACACAGAAACAGAACTTTACTCAAAGATTACATGGGAGAAAACTGGAAAATTCAACAAATCAAGACCTGGAGAAAAATGTCCAGCATAAATTTGTCTTTTATGCAAGTAGTGCAAAACTACTGAAGATGACCACACAGGCCATCACACAAAAGCTTATAGTGATCCATGGGAATGTTATTCAAATGAAACCAAATGTAGGCATCCATGTTCCACTGACTCACAGCGCTTTCCAGTCTATGGGTTTCTTTCCGGATTTCTTTAGCAGTTCATTGGTCTTTGAGAAATGCTTGCACCCAAAGAAGCCACGATGTGCAGACAGTGGGGAGGGGTGAACACTCTGGAGTACATGATGCCGTTTCTGCAAGATGACAACAAAGAATACAACACTGTAGGTCACAAATACGACAACTGAAACATTTCATGTGCACAGACCTATTCGCCTTACATATATTCAGTCCAAGTATTTTTGATCATTTTGATACAAAGTATATCCCAGACACACTCTGTCAATTGCAGCCCCCTTCTTCTGAGCATAGGAGCCCCACAGCATGAAGACCAGACCTTCCAGGTTAGCACTAAGCCAATTCACCGCAGCATCTGTAAAGATTTCCCATCCTTTGTCTTTGTGCGAGTTGGCCTGATGTGCTCGGACAGTCAGCACAGCATTCAGCAAAAGAACACCTGCAAAGTCATGCTGTGGGTTATACACCAGCGTCACAGAAGAGCAGCATGACATGGCCTTTTTACTCACTTCATATTTTAACATGAAGCGACAGCACCTAGGAAGAAAAAGTGGTCACCTTGCTTCGCCCATCCAGTCAGATCACCATGACCTGGATGCTGAAAGCCCTCAATGTCTGCTTGCAGTTCTTTGTACATGTTCACCAAGCTGCAAGCAAAACATGAATACATCATACACATGTTCACATCTCATAAACATGAGCCCCACACAGCAATAAGAATGCCCAAATCCTATAGTACAGACGTTTTAACACGGATACCATTTTATGCTTATGTACATGGACAATGATTTTGTGGGAATATCCAAAATAGTTTTTTCCTTTGAAATCACTATGCAAAATAATTATGCAATAAAAATAATTCATATTGAAATATGCCTTAATATACCTTTGATTCCTATCATCACTATCACATTTTTATTACTGAGCTCTAACCAGTGATTGCTAGAAATAGCATGTCATCTAACCTGAAATGACCCAAATCAGTGGTCAGAAAACCAGCAGTACCTTGGAGGAGGCGGAACAGGCCTTTGCACACTGAAGCACAGCCCATGAGCCTGCTTAGGCCCGTGATATGGGTCCTGACCAAGCACCACAACCTTCACCTGCCGAAACAAACGCTTTTCTCGTTAGTGGGTGCTCATACACGGTCCTGAAACACATTTTTGTACCGATTCGTTTCTTATTGTTTTATAATGGAATCGTTTGTGACCATTACTCAGTCTTGCATAAACATAATGGCAGTGTAATAAACCTCACATCTTCAATCTCGCACATCTGTGTCCACGTGAACACTTGGTCGGGGGGCGGATAGATGGTGTGTTTTTGCCTCTCCTCCGCAACAAATGACATTAACTGTTGAAAGAAAGTCCTACTTCATGAATGCCGGAGCAATACCAGATGAATCGCAAATGAACTTAGTGCAATGTCTTACTGATCGGAAATAAGGTTTTCCAAACTCAGCGCCAAGTGCTCTTCGCCAACTTTCCCCAATTCCATCCGGTGTTGCGCGAGCAGCTAGCCTCTCCTGCGCCGCCTTCTTGCTCTTAGCGATCTTGTCGAGCAGTTCGGGACTCAGGGATGGCGAGGGTAGAACGGCACTGCTGTTTGTTTTTAATTTCTTGACCTGGGATGAAACCTTGGTATACTTAGTGGAATTCCATAGTCGTTTCAGATGAAGGCTCGTTATCTGTACGCTCAAAATTCGAACCGGAATATTTGAAAATACAATAGCCATTGCAAACGTGTCCGTCTTCTCAGAAACAGTTAATATTAACGTGACTTAAATCTTATAGCCAGCTACCGTTGTTCATAGCCGTGTACCAGTTTTATATTCTACCATGTGTAGATCTTCATTGTAGGAACATAACATTGACCGAACGTACAGATTCAACAATGCAAGTAAGTCGTTTTCTAAATATATTAGTTTATAACCAGCCTTCATTCTGTTCATCTTTTACCAGTGGCATTACAATACGCCAGTAAGGGCTTTGCATGTGTTTTGGTTGTGTGTGACGTATGCTTTTACTTCCGGGGAAGCTGGTTTACGCGCGTGCAGCGCTTCTTTTCGTTATTTGTTGAATGATGTGAAAACATATTTATATACAGGTAGGGCAGCTAAACATGATTAACACATGTAAATTAGCAATGTGAACCCAAAAAACAAAATAGGTATACATTGCGTAAGACATTTCACTATGCTTCCAAAACACGCGTTTCCTAATTAAACGAGCTAGGTAAGCTGATATTTCGCTGGTGCGTGTTTGATTAGACAGTTATACTCACGTTACAAGTGTCATCGCTTCTAGTTTGCTCGTCAGAATCTCTTTTTTTGCTCGTTGGAGAGAAAAATGATTTGATGCTTTTCTGCCCAATCATTTTCAACAATGAATTTTTCTAAAACGTCTGTTGGAGTAAACCGACCGGTAACACAAGAACTACGACTCGAGACGCCTGGTTCTTAGTTTCTCATGTCCCGCCAATTTTTTTACCAACCAATGGAAATGCGAAATGACAGGATAGCGGGGCGGTGAGGTTAGGGTCACTAAATATTCTAGCCACTACTCACTGAAAATTATTTAGCATTAGGTATAATTAATATACATATAATATATAATGACAGCCCAATGTTAAAACTTTAAATATTTTGTTTTACACGTAAAGGTCTGTTTCCCAGGTCATTACATTAACAGAAGTGAATGTGCCAATCCATACAATGCCTTGGGGTCCCATGATGACTCTAATCTCAGTACTGTATTTGAACAGGTGCCAGAATGCACAAGCAAGTAGCGTGTGAAGTAGTGTGTGAAGACAAATTTGAGGGTAGTGATGTTGAGGAGGAATTCCCTCAACCCACCCCTTGGCAGAAGATTGAGGCAGAGGGCTTAGACTGTGACTACAGTTTACTGTTCTCCAAAGATGAGGCTGATCGTCTTTTCCACCATCTGGAGGATGAGGTGGATTATTTCACAGGTATGAATGGCTTAGTAATCAGAGTAAAACAAAAAAAGGTATGTGTAAATTAGCATTTTGAATATAACGATAAACCTTTTAGTCATGTTGTGTTCAAATCATGTTATCAAATGATGCCTAGAGATTTTCTTATGTACTTGATATTTTGTTTTCCTTTTCCTTCTAGGTGAAAATGCAAAGGTGCAGGTGTTTGGGAAATCGCACTGTGTCCCCCGACAGCAAGCCACCTATGGGGAGGAAGGGCTGATGTACTCTTTCTCTGGAGTGCATCTTCTAGCCCGAACATGGACTCCTACCTTGGAGCACATCCGCGATTCCATCACCAATGTGACGGGGCAGACCTTTAACTTTGTCCTCATAAACAGGTGCTTATCCACCATCGCTCTAAATTTACTGTGAACTTGCATTTATAATTAGACACATAATTCGTTTGTATTGCTAGGAATTTAGATTCTTTTCCTGAAACCTCTGCTGTTCTTTTTCCTCAGGTATAAAGATGGCCTGGATCATATAGGTGAACATAGGGATGATGAGCGGGAGTTGGATGCCACATGTCCCATTGCTTCTGTGTCTCTCGGTGCTGCCCGTGACTTCATCTTCAGACATAGGGATGCCAGGGGAGGGCAAAGAAAACGAAACATCGAGCCTGTTAAGTTGGAGCTGGCACACGGAAGCCTTCTGCTCATGAACTCCCCCACCAACACGTACTGGTATCACAGCCTCCCCATCCGGAAGAAGATAAAGATGCCACGGATCAACCTCACCTTCAGACGAATCGTTCAAGGACACAAAAGTAACATTAAAAATCATTGAGTCTTTTTCTGTGATGGTGTCTAACGTCAGAGTGGAGCATGGAGTATTTGATCACATTTTTTTCTTTTGAGTTAAACACTTTTAACAAACGTGTTACACTGAGCCAATGGCTTGTAATTTTTTTTTTGTTAACTTCCACTGTCTGGTGTTGCTAATGACAATATGTGGTTGAATTAACTATTCAATAACTCCAAACAAAGTTTGCTTAACAAAGAAACAAAGTCAATATTATTCAAAGGAAATGTATTTTTATATAAAACCAAAACTACATGTGGAATAAATAAATGAAACACAACCATACTTCTGTACAAGACATATCTAATGCAGAGTGAAAAAAAAAACAATATGGTCCCAATGAGTACATTTTTGCTAAAAGGTTCAAAGATTGAACTACAGAAGGCAATATTTTGGCGAAATATTGTGGCAAAATCAAAAGGGTAATAACAAAAATGTTATTGTATAAATATATACATATTTTTGCAAGCAGACATATCCGAGTGATTTTTCTAAAAGTCATACTTAGTGTCTATATGCCAGCACTGCTGGACCGCGTATGAGGTATTTGCACAGCTGTCTGTCCATAACCTGCCTGTTAAAGTCTAATGAAAACCACTTTTTTTCTCCTTGGACAGCTACACAAGATAACGGCAGACGCTTGCCAGAGAAAGACGAATACTTAATGAATCTGATGGGGATGTGGTCAAAATCATGTTCTTGTGCAATGTGGACTTTCTAAGGTTGTAGTGCTATTGAAATGGTGACCTGCATTTCAAAGCTTTGCACTCCATAAACTGTCAGTTTAGACTGTACATTAGTGGAAATGGAGAGTTTCGCTGGGACGCAAGATTGTGAAACACCAACGCGGGCACTTAGGAGACGTGTGTTTGTGGACGTGTGTGTGGACACAGACTAAAAGACTAAACAAGCTTATTTCAGTAACACAAGGCACACAGCCTAGCAGGACGTATGCTACAAGCTACAGTCTTCACAGCAGAACCGCAGTGTCCGAGGAGAAGCTCTCCAATTTCTTAACCTGTGACTAGTACCATTCACTCACATGACCGTATCGTTTGACTACCTATATGTGGATTAACAAAAGGAAGAGAAAAAAAAAACCCACACCTTTCAGCTACAGCAGCAGAGCCCATCAATTTCAACATGACTAACAGTGTGTTGACCCTCCTGAGCAATGAAAAAAAACTGGAGAAATAATGGTTCGCTTTGAAACAGCAAGTGGGAGTTGATGGTGATGACTGAATGAGGAGTCCATCCATGGCCCGTCGCTTTGCCATTTTGGGAGGGACGCTGACTTGACCGATCTAAGCACAGAGGAAGTAGCAGGTGGTGACGTTATGACAGAGCAAGCTGTTCTAGGATCAGTGCAATGTAAAACCCCTGGCCCCCACCCCACAGTCTCACAGCTTGGATCTTGATTTTATCCTATTAACCAACTATAATGAGACCAGAAAACTCCTGATTTTCACCCTGTCCATTCTGAAGGGTGACTGTAAGGGAACGAGTGTGTTTCTCAGGGAGGGGGTAGATGAACAGGGAGATGTACAACTTAATGTCTGAAGTAAAACGAGTCGAAGTACATAGGGAGAGAGAAGGGAGATCACTAGAGTGTAACAGTTGGTAAAAGACAGTTAGTTTTCTTCAGAGGACGAGTCTAGTTTGCCTTTCTTGCTTGGAGGAGCACCATCTTCCATATCCTGTCGGGAAAAAGTCAATAAAATAAACAGATGTGTCAATAAACTCAGCAGTGTAGCCTTGCTAAACTACTACAGTATATCTGACAGTGGAAAACCAATAATCCCCTAGTAAATACTGCTCAACATTTACAAACAGCCAAACGGATCAAACTTGACATCAAATCCATTGCATGAAAAATGAAAATGTATTTGATGATCCTTTAAAAACATTAAAAAATATGGATTGCCCAAGTTAGTTAGTTTGATTCAAGTGTCAATAATGAAGTAACAACTGACAGCTTGATTTAGCTCAATCTTTAATGTTACCTGAGCAGCGTTGGAGGAGTCTGTAAAGTGTTCGTGGTCTCCCTGTGGTTTGCCATCCCGCTTGGCTGTTGACGACTCTGACGAGGAATGATTTTGTCCTAATAACAAGAGAGTTAAATTCCGTAAAACATTATTTGAATCCCCAGTACCACAGACACACAACCATTTGATGAACTGACCAGACTTGCTGTCCTGACCAGACAAAGACTGTTTATTGGGAAACTGGTCACTCTTGGCCTCGTTGCTGTCGCTCTGTGACATTGCCATAGGTTCAGGGGTGGGGCTAGTGTTGTTACTGGTCTCTTGCTTCAAAGGGGAGGAGTCAGCGATGGAGCTCTGATTACTGTTGTCGTCTGTGAAAGAGAAAATACAATTAAAGGACAGGCACAAATCATTGATGAGGTCTTTAGGTCGTTAGCACCATGGCAAACACTAGATAAATCAGTTGATTTAAAGTCTGCCTGCTTTATTGTCTGATGACGCCCTCAAGTGGTAAGGGAGATGGGTACAATAATGAAAAGCAGATTTATATACAGATGACTGTGCATACAGAAAGATGTTCAAAATGTTTAGTCTAACAAGTCAAACTGCAAGTAAAGGTTGAATAATAAAATAATATAACTAACCAATTAATAAAACTAATAAATCTAACCAACTAATATTTTTATTAACTAAGTGAAATGCAAACTAAATGATTCACCTTAATTTTAGAGGTAAAAAAGGAATGAGGTTCACCTAGAACAATGCGAGCGTCTGGCTTGAAAGTCAACAAAAACAGCAGCTACCAATAAAGGGCAATCAAATTTGAACTGCCCACATTTCTCTATATAATAAACAGCTGTGAGAAGTCATGTTCTTACCATGCATGTCCATCATCCCAGGAGAGGAGCTGTTCTCCGGGGTCGTGACCTCAGAGCCGTACTTATCATCCTTCCCCTTCTTCTTGTTCTTGTTTTTCTGCGAAGGGAAACAATTTGAGTACAAACAGGTGTTTTGTTCTGTACAAACCACAAACCTACTTGGAAAGTATATTTAATAAACAACATTTCACAATATGAAAGATGAAGGTGTCACTCCTGCTGCCATTCTTCCACTGCTTGGCATAACTGATGTGGGAAAAATTACTATGTTCATCATTCCGCTTACATCATCAGACTTGGGTTCCATCACCGGCACCCACTTGTAAATCCGCAAGGACGTGTCCCCGACGGTCACCCATTTCTTCTCCCTGAGGAACAGACCAGTTTTTCTTGTTATTTTAACCCAGCATGGGATACATTTCATACGTGGTATTGGTCATCCAAATCTAGACCCCTCAGAAAACACACACAGAGAGGCATTAAAAAAACAAACTCAATAACTCACATCTCCGTGCCTGCCTGCAAAAGTATTTTGTATTTAATACCATTATGAATAAATATGGATAATGCAAGTTAAAAGGAGTCTGGGAGCTGAACAGGGGTCAATAAATATATTACATAACTAAATGTGAGAGGGATCTTTACATCAAAGTGATGTTTTAAGTCATTTCTAGGTATGATCAATAAGGTAAAATATTATTACAATATTATTGGTGTTTCCATACCAATTGATATCCCTCCACTTTTTTCCGATCAGCAATAGGCTTCCCAGCACGGTTCCAACTGAACCGAGTTGTTTTATACGTCTTGATCATAAATGCTTGCAGCGTTACAAAGAGGCTTTAACAAACGAGTATCGACATACTAAATTAATATTAACTCAACATCAAAGTCTCCCGTTAATTTATTGCTTCATCAGCCAAACATTTTAACCTATGTAGTATATCAAAGATAATGCACTGAGTGAAGATATTCACTCTGAACGTGAGTGAGGATAATATTCCCTGGAATATTAGGCTGCAAACAGCGGGCATAAATCGCAAATCACAAATCACAGGCAGTAACAAACGTACAAATTGACAAATTAAAATGAAGTTTATACTTCACCACGTCGCGTGGAAATTACAAGCGTGCACAAATGCTCTATGTCACATGAAACAATGTGTGATCTATGTAATTTTTCATATTCAGGTCTAATCGTGTTAAGGTTTAAGATTTTGAGCAACAAATCCTTCGGTCGGAGTGAAAATTTAAAAATACTGCAATTTCTACATTTAGTTGCAAATTGACCCAAATAGGCTAAACGGGGGATTTGTTATGAAATATTCTTAGATACTTTTTTATTAGTATATTTTAGGTCAGCTCATGAGGATTAAACAAGAGAGTATGGCTCCTCGATATGCAATAATATTCAAGGCAGAATAGGTTTTCTTCAGTTTACAAAGCCCTCTAAAAATAAAAAAAAGTATTTGGTATATGCTAAGACTTTAATTTGCGACCCTACAATATTATAATTTATTTGAATAAATACTTTATTTAAACGACAACAAATACAAAACGTAAACCATATACACAATTGTTTATGCTACGTAAAACAAAATCCTAATGAAACAAACCTAAATGTATTAAAGATCTTCGTGGTTGTAAAGGTTTAGCCG